>OY282640.1:87974657-88639674 GCA_958299015.1 Tetanocera ferruginea | reverse complement strand
ATAAAATATAAAATATAAAATATAAAATATAAAATATAAAATATAAAATATAAAATATAAAATATAAAATATAAAATATAAAATATAAAATATAAAATATAAAATATAAAATATAAAATATAAAATATAAAATATAAAATATAAAATATAAAATATAAAATATAAAATATAAAATATAAAATATAAAATATAAAATATAAAATATAAAATATAAAATATAAAATATAAAATATAAAATATAAAATATAAAATATAAAATATAAAATATAAAATATAAAATATAAAATATAAAATATAAAATATAAAATATAAAATATAAAATATAAAATATAAAATATAAAATATAAAATATAAAATATAAAATATAAAATATAAAATATAAAATATAAAATATAAAATATAAAATATAAAATATAAAATATAAAATATAAAATATAAAATATAAAATATAAAATATAAAATATAAAATATAAAATATAAAATATAAAATATAAAATATAAAATATAAAATATAAAATATAAAATATAAAATATAAAATATAAAATATAAAATATAAAATATAAAATATAAAATATAAAATATAAAATATAAAATATAAAATATAAAATATAAAATATAAAATATAAAATATAAAATATAAAATATAAAATATAAAATATAAAATATAAAATATAAAATATAAAATATAAAATATAAAATATAAAATATAAAATATAAAATATAAAATATAAAATATAAAATATAAAATATAAAATATAAAATATAAAATATAAAATATAAAATATAAAATATAAAATATAAAATATAAAATATAAAATATAAAATATAAAATATAAAATATAAAATATAAAATATAAAATATAAAATATAAAATATAAAATATAAAATATAAAATATAAAATATAAAATATAAAATATAAAATATAAAATATAAAATATAAAATATAAAATATAAAATATAAAATATAAAATATAAAATATAAAATATAAAATATAAAATATAAAATATAAAATATAAAATATAAAATATAAAATATAAAATATAAAATATAAAATATAAAATATAAAATATAAAATATAAAATATAAAATATAAAATATAAAATATAAAATATAAAATATAAAATATAAAATATAAAATATAAAATATAAAATATAAAATATAAAATATAAAATATAAAATATAAAATATAAAATATAAAATATAAAATATAAAATATAAAATATAAAATATAAAATATAAAATATAAAATATAAAATATAAAATATAAAATATAAAATATAAAATATAAAATATAAAATATAAAATATAAAATATAAAATATAAAATATAAAATATAAAATATAAAATATAAAATATAAAATATAAAATATAAAATATAAAATATAAAATATAAAATATAAAATATAAAATATAAAATATAAAATATAAAATATAAAATATAAAATATAAAATATAAAATATAAAATATAAAATATAAAATATAAAATATAAAATATAAAATATAAAATATAAAATATAAAATATAAAATATAAAATATAAAATATAAAATATAAAATATAAAATATAAAATATAAAATATAAAATATAAAATATAAAATATAAAATATAAAATATAAAATATAAAATATAAAATATAAAATATAAAATATAAAATATAAAATATAAAATATAAAATATAAAATATAAAATATAAAATATAAAATATAAAATATAAAATATAAAATATAAAATATAAAATATAAAATATAAAATATAAAATATAAAATATAAAATATAAAATATAAAATATAAAATATAAAATATAAAATATAAAATATAAAATATAAAATATAAAATATAAAATATAAAATATAAAATATAAAATATAAAATATAAAATATAAAATATAAAATATAAAATATAAAATATAAAATATAAAATATAAAATATAAAATATAAAATATAAAATATAAAATATAAAATATAAAATATAAAATATAAAATATAAAATATAAAATATAAAATATAAAATATAAAATATAAAATATAAAATATAAAATATAAAATATAAAATATAAAATATAAAATATAAAATATAAAATATAAAATATAAAATATAAAATATAAAATATAAAATATAAAATATAAAATATAAAATATAAAATATAAAATATAAAATATAAAATATAAAATATAAAATATAAAATATAAAATATAAAATATAAAATATAAAATATAAAATATAAAATATAAAATATAAAATATAAAATATAAAATATAAAATATAAAATATAAAATATAAAATATAAAATATAAAATATAAAATATAAAATATAAAATATAAAATATAAAATATAAAATATAAAATATAAAATATAAAATATAAAATATAAAATATAAAATATAAAATATAAAATATAAAATATAAAATATAAAATATAAAATATAAAATATAAAATATAAAATATAAAATATAAAATATAAAATATAAAATATAAAATATAAAATATAAAATATAAAATATAAAATATAAAATATAAAATATAAAATATAAAATATAAAATATAAAATATAAAATATAAAATATAAAATATAAAATATAAAATATAAAATATAAAATATAAAATATAAAATATAAAATATAAAATATAAAATATAAAATATAAAATATAAAATATAAAATATAAAATATAAAATATAAAATATAAAATATAAAATATAAAATATAAAATATAAAATATAAAATATAAAATATAAAATATAAAATATAAAATATAAAATATAAAATATAAAATATAAAATATAAAATATAAAATATAAAATATAAAATATAAAATATAAAATATAAAATATAAAATATAAAATATAAAATATAAAATATAAAATATAAAATATAAAATATAAAATATAAAATATAAAATATAAAATATAAAATATAAAATATAAAATATAAAATATAAAATATAAAATATAAAATATAAAATATAAAATATAAAATATAAAATATAAAATATAAAATATAAAATATAAAATATAAAATATAAAATATAAAATATAAAATATAAAATATAAAATATAAAATATAAAATATAAAATATAAAATATAAAATATAAAATATAAAATATAAAATATAAAATATAAAATATAAAATATAAAATATAAAATATAAAATATAAAATATAAAATATAAAATATAAAATATAAAATATAAAATATAAAATATAAAATATAAAATATAAAATATAAAATATAAAATATAAAATATAAAATATAAAATATAAAATATAAAATATAAAATATAAAATATAAAATATAAAATATAAAATATAAAATATAAAATATAAAATATAAAATATAAAATATAAAATATAAAATATAAAATATAAAATATAAAATATAAAATATAAAATATAAAATATAAAATATAAAATATAAAATATAAAATATAAAATATAAAATATAAAATATAAAATATAAAATATAAAATATAAAATATAAAATATAAAATATAAAATATAAAATATAAAATATAAAATATAAAATATAAAATATAAAATATAAAATATAAAATATAAAATATAAAATATAAAATATAAAATATAAAATATAAAATATAAAATATAAAATATAAAATATAAAATATAAAATATAAAATATAAAATATAAAATATAAAATATAAAATATAAAATATAAAATATAAAATATAAAATATAAAATATAAAATATAAAATATAAAATATAAAATATAAAATATAAAATATAAAATATAAAATATAAAATATAAAATATAAAATATAAAATATAAAATATAAAATATAAAATATAAAATATAAAATATAAAATATAAAATATAAAATATAAAATATAAAATATAAAATATAAAATATAAAATATAAAATATAAAATATAAAATATAAAATATAAAATATAAAATATAAAATATAAAATATAAAATATAAAATATAAAATATAAAATATAAAATATAAAATATAAAATATAAAATATAAAATATAAAATATAAAATATAAAATATAAAATATAAAATATAAAATATAAAATATAAAATATAAAATATAAAATATAAAATATAAAATATAAAATATAAAATATAAAATATAAAATATAAAATATAAAATATAAAATATAAAATATAAAATATAAAATATAAAATATAAAATATAAAATATAAAATATAAAATATAAAATATAAAATATAAAATATAAAATATAAAATATAAAATATAAAATATAAAATATAAAATATAAAATATAAAATATAAAATATAAAATATAAAATATAAAATATAAAATATAAAATATAAAATATAAAATATAAAATATAAAATATAAAATATAAAATATAAAATATAAAATATAAAATATAAAATATAAAATATAAAATATAAAATATAAAATATAAAATATAAAATATAAAATATAAAATATAAAATATAAAATATAAAATATAAAATATAAAATATAAAATATAAAATATAAAATATAAAATATAAAATATAAAATATAAAATATAAAATATAAAATATAAAATATAAAATATAAAATATAAAATATAAAATATAAAATATAAAATATAAAATATAAAATATAAAATATAAAATATAAAATATAAAATATAAAATATAAAATATAAAATATAAAATATAAAATATAAAATATAAAATATAAAATATAAAATATAAAATATAAAATATAAAATATAAAATATAAAATATAAAATATAAAATATAAAATATAAAATATAAAATATAAAATATAAAATATAAAATATAAAATATAAAATATAAAATATAAAATATAAAATATAAAATATAAAATATAAAATATAAAATATAAAATATAAAATATAAAATATAAAATATAAAATATAAAATATAAAATATAAAATATAAAATATAAAATATAAAATATAAAATATAAAATATAAAATATAAAATATAAAATATAAAATATAAAATATAAAATATAAAATATAAAATATAAAATATAAAATATAAAATATAAAATATAAAATATAAAATATAAAATATAAAATATAAAATATAAAATATAAAATATAAAATATAAAATATAAAATATAAAATATAAAATATAAAATATAAAATATAAAATATAAAATATAAAATATAAAATATAAAATATAAAATATAAAATATAAAATATAAAATATAAAATATAAAATATAAAATATAAAATATAAAATATAAAATATAAAATATAAAATATAAAATATAAAATATAAAATATAAAATATAAAATATAAAATATAAAATATAAAATATAAAATATAAAATATAAAATATAAAATATAAAATATAAAATATAAAATATAAAATATAAAATATAAAATATAAAATATAAAATATAAAATATAAAATATAAAATATAAAATATAAAATATAAAATATAAAATATAAAATATAAAATATAAAATATAAAATATAAAATATAAAATATAAAATATAAAATATAAAATATAAAATATAAAATATAAAATATAAAATATAAAATATAAAATATAAAATATAAAATATAAAATATAAAATATAAAATATAAAATATAAAATATAAAATATAAAATATAAAATATAAAATATAAAATATAAAATATAAAATATAAAATATAAAATATAAAATATAAAATATAAAATATAAAATATAAAATATAAAATATAAAATATAAAATATAAAATATAAAATATAAAATATAAAATATAAAATATAAAATATAAAATATAAAATATAAAATATAAAATATAAAATATAAAATATAAAATATAAAATATAAAATATAAAATATAAAATATAAAATATAAAATATAAAATATAAAATATAAAATATAAAATATAAAATATAAAATATAAAATATAAAATATAAAATATAAAATATAAAATATAAAATATAAAATATAAAATATAAAATATAAAATATAAAATATAAAATATAAAATATAAAATATAAAATATAAAATATAAAATATAAAATATAAAATATAAAATATAAAATATAAAATATAAAATATAAAATATAAAATATAAAATATAAAATATAAAATATAAAATATAAAATATAAAATATAAAATATAAAATATAAAATATAAAATATAAAATATAAAATATAAAATATAAAATATAAAATATAAAATATAAAATATAAAATATAAAATATAAAATATAAAATATAAAATATAAAATATAAAATATAAAATATAAAATATAAAATATAAAATATAAAATATAAAATATAAAATATAAAATATAAAATATAAAATATAAAATATAAAATATAAAATATAAAATATAAAATATAAAATATAAAATATAAAATATAAAATATAAAATATAAAATATAAAATATAAAATATAAAATATAAAATATAAAATATAAAATATAAAATATAAAATATAAAATATAAAATATAAAATATAAAATATAAAATATAAAATATAAAATATAAAATATAAAATATAAAATATAAAATATAAAATATAAAATATAAAATATAAAATATAAAATATAAAATATAAAATATAAAATATAAAATATAAAATATAAAATATAAAATATAAAATATAAAATATAAAATATAAAATATAAAATATAAAATATAAAATATAAAATATAAAATATAAAATATAAAATATAAAATATAAAATATAAAATATAAAATATAAAATATAAAATATAAAATATAAAATATAAAATATAAAATATAAAATATAAAATATAAAATATAAAATATAAAATATAAAATATAAAATATAAAATATAAAATATAAAATATAAAATATAAAATATAAAATATAAAATATAAAATATAAAATATAAAATATAAAATATAAAATATAAAATATAAAATATAAAATATAAAATATAAAATATAAAATATAAAATATAAAATATAAAATATAAAATATAAAATATAAAATATAAAATATAAAATATAAAATATAAAATATAAAATATAAAATATAAAATATAAAATATAAAATATAAAATATAAAATATAAAATATAAAATATAAAATATAAAATATAAAATATAAAATATAAAATATAAAATATAAAATATAAAATATAAAATATAAAATATAAAATATAAAATATAAAATATAAAATATAAAATATAAAATATAAAATATAAAATATAAAATATAAAATATAAAATATAAAATATAAAATATAAAATATAAAATATAAAATATAAAATATAAAATATAAAATATAAAATATAAAATATAAAATATAAAATATAAAATATAAAATATAAAATATAAAATATAAAATATAAAATATAAAATATAAAATATAAAATATAAAATATAAAATATAAAATATAAAATATAAAATATAAAATATAAAATATAAAATATAAAATATAAAATATAAAATATAAAATATAAAATATAAAATATAAAATATAAAATATAAAATATAAAATATAAAATATAAAATATAAAATATAAAATATAAAATATAAAATATAAAATATAAAATATAAAATATAAAATATAAAATATAAAATATAAAATATAAAATACGTTTCTGTGGATTTCTTGTCGAACGCGAAAACATGAATCTCTGCACTTTATATTTTGGAGCTCCTTTTTTTTATTAATTTATAGAAGAAAAGTAACAGTCTTATTTAAACGAAATCTCGAAAAGAACTATTTAAGAACTTATACGCGTAGTTTGAAACATGGTCACACCATCGAACAGCATAAACAAATCGAATAATTTTATTAAATATAATTTCAAGTTTCTTAACATTGTAGCCAACGGTTCCAGAATATACTTCAATACAGTAAGAAAGCAAGACATAAGGAGAGAATGAACTATTTTATACTTCACGTGCAAAGGTAGATACAGATTTAGACTATAAAGTTTTCTTAACGTAAAGCCTATTTTAAAACCGAGGGCGTCAATGTGGTATACAAAGCTCAATTTGTTGTCGATTACAAGACATTTTATTTTGTCAACAAATTCAATTTTTTTATCTAGAATGTTATTTTCCACTGAAGTAGTGTTAGACCTCGAAGGGTTAAATTTTATTGCTTTGGTTTTATTAGGATTAATAACAAACTGATTAGATGACATCCACATTGACAGGTTGGACAGATTGTAATTGATGACATTTTCAAGCACATCATGAAATTGACATTCACCAGAGAACAGAATTTGAATATTATCGTCGAAAACAAACATCTTACACACATCATGATCCACAACATTAACAACATCATATAAAAACATCATTAAAAGAATGGGGCCAAGGACAGAACCTTGCGGGACACCAGATATATTATTTGGTAAACTTGACTCATGACCATTATAAGACACATACTGTACACTAGGGCGTATCGAAAAATTTTGATCTAAGAGGTCTCAAAGTTGCATAGGCTTGTAAAGATCCCACAAAAAATGTTTATAAAAAATAAAGGACATCTTCCTTCCCCGCAAGGACTAAGTTGTTTTTTGAGAAAAACATTAAAAAATAACGATCTTAAAATGCTTTGATTTTTTAAATAAAACCACATGTGTCTTAAAGCAAAATTAAGAATGCAGTTTAGCTAACAATTTCTTGCCAAACACGGTGCTACTAGGGATTTTTACCAACAGTGTCCTGTATGAAGGAGATTCGAAGAGAAGTTTGTACATGGGATAACACAAGACTTTTGATTATAACCATTGGTTATAAATTTTGGTGATACTGTTTATAGTGTTGACGTATTCCATAAATATGATGAATTAATAATTTGCATAGTTTTTGCATATGTATTGACTTGTTTTAGAGAAATGTTTACTAGAACGCAATTTTATAACTTTTTCAAAAAAATGAATATAAGATTTTATATCACGGGCATCAGAAGTGTTGTCGAAAATAATCTTCCCAATTTGGATTATTAAATATTTCTGAACATGACCCTACCTAAAAATATTTATTTAATATGCCAGGCTTAGACCACAATTTTTTTTATATTTTAATATTTAACATCATTTCTTAGCATCAAATTTCTCAATTTGAGTTATATCTCCTTTATAGTTAAATTTCGTTAACCATAACTCAAATTGAGAAAGGTGATGCTAGGAAATAACTTTTTTTTTAAAATATCGAAGTAGAAAAAAATCGTGGTCTTAAGCGAGAATATGAAATAAATATTTTTAGGCAGGATTATGTTCAGAAATATTTAAAAAATCCAAATTGGGAAGATTTTTGGTATAGTCACAACCCGAGCCTTTTTCCAGGAAAGCGGAAACATAATATATTTATATTTAACTTTCTGAAACAAAATGAAACTAAATATATTAATATACCCAATTTTAGTCTCATACGACCAAAAACGTCTGATGCTTGTAACTTTTATTGATTTATGGCATTTTATATAGATTTGAGGGCGGCAAAAAGGGGAGTGGCAAACTTAAGATATCCTTGCAGAATTTTGTCCAAAACCACAAATTCTTTGATGCATATATCGTCGAAAGTGGAACATAGTGGAACATACAAACAATTTCACAAGCAATGTTAACAACCGTAAAATTTACATTTTTAATTGACAAAAGGCGTCCAACTTTAACAAATGTTAAAATTGATATTATAGAAATATTCTTTTTCATTACGAAATCTTCATTTAAAAACGTATAACTGACACATAATAATGTGATTTTAGCACTAAAAATGTCGAAAAGTATCAGTACATTAATATAGTTAATACATTTAAAATGTGTAATTGATATGAGAAAATGTAAAATTGATATTATATCAATGCAATTTTGATATGATACTAACGTTGATTTAACTTTTTTTCAATGAATTTAGTGCATACTAACTTCAAAACTCTGGGAACTTAATATATGTTTCTATTAACTATCTTTTGTGACTATTAGTTATTGTAATAAACGTAATTTACATTTTCTGACATCTTCTTTCAAGTTTATTGGATTTTAAAGGGTTTTCATTTTATAAAATAATTTTTTTCATTTTTGGGGGTAGAAGTCTGTGCACCTGAAATAACTTTACGAATTTGATATTTTAGTACTTTGGCACCTAAAGAACAATTGAAGGGCTCATTAATACCTTTTCAAAGATGTATTACATTTGATAATCTGGCAAGTGATGACGAAAAAACGTTTTGACGGTTCATTCGGAGTGCCTAAAAAAAATGTTTGTGTCCACGTAACTCTCTCGAGGTAAGCTTTCATATGAGGGGCGGACTTTTGACACTTTTATTTCTGTATGGGGACCGAACCGGTGTAATGTGCACCTATTGAAGAACGCTATAAAAGTAAAAGTATTCGTTCTCTTATAGCTGAATTATTGCCTAGAGCTAAAAAAACAATGCAATAAATAAATGGTTGCTTAAGTACCCAAAGTTGTACTCATCAGGCATGGCATTTTACGCACAATTGTGCTTTTTTCGGCACTTTCGAGACTAGACGGCACTTTCGGCACGTGCTTTTTCATTTCGGCACAATTTTAATATCCCAAAATTGAAAACAGTTGCAACGAAACTCAAAATGATTATTTAGCATGTAATTGCAAATAATGTAATTTAAATTTTTTATTCACCTTGTTGCTTACATTCATAATTTGCCATATTTTGCCAAATTTAATTTTTTTAAATTTTTTTTAAGAGCTTTCAAAAACATAACAATTGAAACAGATTAAAATAACGTTTATATACGATAAATATTCTTTGAATATAAAAGTTCAACTTTAAAATAATAAATAAAGAGATCATTTTTAATACCACTAAATTAAATTAATATTATAGTCTTAAAAAAATGAAACCTGTACCGTTTGTGCTAGGCCCAACTTACACGAATAAGAATGTGTCCGACCCAATATTCGGTTTCGGCCATATTGATGCCGAATAGCCGAAACTGATTTAAAGGGCCGAAACCGAAACCGAATTTTCGGTCGGACTCTACTTAAAATGTACTAATTTTCTTATAATAATTCTATTTCGAATTATTAGAGTTGAAATTTTTGTGCTTTAAACGATATCGCATTGTATCCCTAAAAAAAGCCTTTAAAATTCACATTTTGGTTAAGTAATCATAATGTAAAAGGTTACATTAACTTCCACACACGTAAAAATTTGCACTGAATTTTCAAACTTTCGCGAACTTTTATCTCCTAAACCAATCGAGACGACAATTTTTTATTTCATCATTAAGCATAGAAGTCCATATACGTTTAATAAAAATAAAAAAATATTCGGGCCTGGACGCAAAAGTTAAATCCATCCTTGCATTGCTTTATTTTATAATCATTAAAATCCCCATTAAGAGTTGTCTACAATGAAAAATGTAAAAGGTAAAATTATCTTACATATCTGCAAACATTTTCACAGAATTTTTAAATTTTCGCGAATATAAGAATTCTCCTAAACCAACCGAGGCCGACAGTTTTGTTTCTACAATTGGCTATTTAATAAAAGTTTGAAAAATATTCAGGCCTGGGACCCAAACTGAAGCGATGCAAATCAATATGCTTAAGGCAGTGTCGATAGATTTCAAGTTGAAATCTCGTGAAGGGATCATATCTCGAAAAATATGTTTAAAATTTCAATTTGAATTCTTTTTGGATGTTACACCACCATATCGCACCCCTCTTCAAAAGAGGCACAACTCAAAACTTTGAAATTTTGACTTGTTAAAATCAATGATTTGTAATGCACATCCAATCGACTACCAAAATTTGTAATTTAAAATATGCAAAACAACCAAGATTTGTAATTCCTTCTTTTCTTTAAGTTTACAAAACTTGAAATAAATTTAAGTCAATCCTGTTCTGCTTATATGATGACACCGAAACTGTATTCAAATTTAAACCACGTCAAATACTAAAACTATGTTTAGTCCCGCATGGGTTTTAAACCACGTCAAATACTAAAACTAAGTTTTAGTCACGCAAGGGTTTTTAAATATAAACTTTAAACCCTGGTTTGATCCTCAGTCAATCCAGGTAGTATTGTTTGTGGTATTTAACAAAATTTTAACACACTGTCAATTATTTATTATTTTTTTATTGTGATTTACAATCACAAGGATCAACGCTTTTGCCTGTCCGCTTTATACTGCCCGAATACCAATGTGGCCTTTGCTTCGTTCACTCTTCAAGTATATAAAGAATTTATTTTTCGATTTTTATATTAATATTGCAGCGTAACACTTATATATAATTTTTAGTTCTTATCTTAAAACTAACTTGTTTTTGTTAAGTTTTAGCAGCAAAAAAAAACAACTTAAAAATTATTTTTTATCTAAGCGAAAAACAAAAATCGAAAAATATTTCTTAAAAACTTTTTTAATTAAAATTATAAGAATAATAGTCCCTTTTTATGAGTAATTTTCTAATAAATGTTATGTTTTGTAGCATATTAGTTATGTAAAGTCATTCTGCAAGCTTCAAGATTGAGAATAATTCATTGCGAATTGAACAATTAAGAAATTTTTCGAACATTTTCCCTAACTTTGCCGATATATATTTGTATATAACTTTGTATATAACTTATAAATAAAAACTAGGAAATAGTAACAAATATTTTTTTTGAAAAAAATTTAGTTGGCTGATTCGACAAGCAAAAGACTCTAAACCAAATCTGCGGCAGGCATTAAAAACGAAATCGAAAGAGAAATCGGAAGAAGAATTCGAAGAGGCATCGAATGAGGTCTGTGACGGGAAATCGGAAGAAGGATTAGAAGACGAACCGGAAGAGCCGTCAGAAGATGAACCGGAATCACCTTCAGAAGACGAACAGGAAGAGCCGTCAGAACAGGAATCAGAACAGGAAAAAATACCAAATACCGTCAGAATAGGAAAAAATACCAAATCAATTTTCGGCAGGAATGGCAAAATAAATACAGCTGGTTGTTGAAGACACGTCTCTTAAGCAAGGCAAGAAATGCAATATCTGCAATGTGCCAATTATTGGATGTGGTTTTCATATTGAACGACATTCGTCTTCGAAAGAGCATAGAGCAGCGTATGAAAACGCAAAAAAAACTTTGAAAATAATTAATTTTACAAAACGTGACACAGAGTGCCTTGCTGTCGAAACTGAGGCAAAAATATTTGAAATACGCCCTTGTTTATAGCTGAGCATAATTTGCCCTTCCACCATAACCATCCCGGACTCTAAAGTTGTCAAATCAATGTGCATTAACAGAAAAAAGGGCAAAAAATAATTAAAACCTTAACTGGCCCACAAAACACAAAAGAAATTTCGCAAATCAAAAAAAACCATATTTTTCACTTATAATTTTTTCCCGTTTTTTGGGATTTGCTCCTGTTTCTGACTGCGTAATGATGTGTTCTCGCATGGGTAATTGTTAGTTGGACTTTCACGTTTTGGAAATTCTTCAAACCAGTTCATATTATGTACTTCCAAACGATGAATGTTTTAGCAAAAACGTAGTTTATATAGAAGTTTTTAGCAACTAAAAGTGATGTTTTAACTAAGTTCTGTTATTATTCTCTTCTTTTCATACCAAAAGGTCCTTTTAGATTTGTTATTAACATTTCAAAAGTGGGCGCGTTAGTTCATTAACCTTTCATACTTCGTTTCTGCGCTTAATAATTGTATTTTGTATATGCTCCAATGTTTGATATTTATTTTTTTTTCATATACAAGTTTTATACAAGTAATATTATAAAATAATATTGGGTGCGATAATTGGAAGACCTCCACCTCGATGATTTTCACCTAGCTTCACGCCAAAAAAAAACTATTAATGCTGTTATGACACTAATGCTGTTATAACACACTATTTGTAAATAAAAAACAAGTAAAGAAACTCTCAAGTTGGTCTAGCCCGACTATGGCCTACCCGAAAATATCCTTCTCAGAAAACGAACACAATCATATTTATTGAAGTTTGGACAGGACAACGTCTGTCGGGTCTGCTAGTATGTATATATACGGAAAACATGATTTTTGGAGGTTTTTGCAAAATGATTTAGCTCACTGACGGATTTCGGTACAGCCAAAATATATTGGGAATCATCATAAAATACATCAAGGTTCATTTAAGGATGGGTACAAATGGAACTTTTTTTTTTCAAGGCACCTTTATATATATATTTACAATATATTTATAATATGAAAATTTTTGAATTTGAAATTTGTATCAAGACCTTTTTAAATTTATGTTCCATATAGAAAGCGAGTTAAAACTGTTTGCAAAACCGTTATATCATTGCGAATAAGGTCATCTTGAAGTATGCAATAGAGCTCTCCGGTTTTTTTCTGTATATTTTCTTTAAAAATGATAAATTTGAGTTTTGACAGTTTTTTACGAAATAAGCGCGAATTTTAAAATTCGGCACTATTTTTTTCTAAAAAGCACTATTTTTCTCTCTGATTCAGCACAATCAAAAAAGGTCCAATTCCATCCCTGGTACTCATCTCTTAATTAATAATAATATTAATAAATAATAATATATTAATAATATAATAATAAATAAATATTAAAATATAAGGTGAAAAAGCTGTCTTAAAATAAGCTGCAACAGCATTTAGACGGCTTTTGCTGAAATTACCTTTGCCTTTTTGAACTGTAAAACAGCATTCAATGCTATCTTACTTAAAGACAGTTAAATGGTTAAAGCAGCTCTACCTTCGCAGAATTTCAGTCCTCGTAAGCAAACATGGTTGAATAGCATACAACGTTTCATAAATTAAGATCCAATATTCTGAAATAGGTGTACATCATATAAACTTTATTTTTTTCGATAATGCGATTCAGTTACAATATATTATTTATAAAAAAGTAAAAGAAAAAAAGATAAAGTAAGAGAAGTCAAACTAAAGAAGTCTAAATAAGGGCATTCACAATCCGAAGCTTTTTGCTGTGCTCTTGGGCAAAAGTGTAAAATATTAACAAAAAAGAGCTCTCCAATAACAAAATACACCTGCTGTCAAAATTGAACTCTTTTACACGAGCGCACTGACGATACCCTGAAGTTTTTTGCTTGTGCTATTGACCGCTTGAGTATATTTTGTGAATATAAAATAGTGATGAGAAATTGTGTACACTTTTGAGTACCAACTTATTTTTATAAAACGAAATTGATCAAATATATCCCGTCACATGGCGAATTTCAATAATTTCTTAGATATTATGAAGCGTTCACTTTTGATGGCAGAAATGTTAAAAACAACTGATAAAATTAAGACATTTCGTGGACTTTTAAACTTAACACAAATGTTTGGTACAACCATGTTGATTTAAATCTCAATGGCACATCACTAACTGTCAAAGCAATTTTGTTTTATTATTTTAAATTTAAAATTCAATTAAAAAAAAAACATTAACCAAAGAGGAAAGAAAACTTGAGTTGCCTCAAAAAAAGGAAAAGAATCCGAAATCGCTGCAAGTTTTGTTTTAAGCGTTTGAAAAAATAAAATTTAATAAACAAATCATAGCTTACTAAGCTCAACTTCAACTGCTAGGTCAGTGTAAGGGGTGTGCTCACAGTTTGTTGTGCTTTTTTACTCTTTTGCACAAGAGCACAATAAAGAGCTTCGAATTGTGAATACCCCTACTATCTATAATAAAAAAAAGATTTATCAATAAACAAAAAAAAATAAAATAATTAATTTATCACTTCTTAAGCAATTCAGTCGCAATATTTTTATTACGGCACTTGATGACGTCTAAATTACATGCATATAAAATTGTTTTCCTGCAGAGTAAAGACAAGCCTCTTTATAAAGTGTTCAATTTTAGGATTGTATGGGAGGTGGGCGTGTTATTGGGTGGTTGACGCCCATTTTTCTAACACGCCTTAATTTTGATATAAAATGAATAAATATCTTATTTTACTTTTGTAGCATTTACAGAAGTTGGTGAATGACGCCTATTTTTGGAACAGTCTTTATTTTGATATAAATTGAATAAATACCTAATTTTATTTATGTAGATTCGAAAGAAGGCTCTTAAATAGTTTTCAATTTTGGGGTTGCTTAGGAGGTGAGCGCGTTAGTGAGTGGATGACGCCTATTTTTCTAACACACCTTAGTTTTGACATAGAACACACAAATAACGAATTTAAGTTTTGTAGCTTAAATACCCTGCAAGACAAGTACTGGTTAAATGACTCGTTATATAGCCCGTAGTGCTGTCGCTAATTTTGGTTAGTCTGCAGAACAAAGTTTCTATCAGTTTTTTAAGGGCAATGTGAAAAATCTGACTGAAACTACGTGTGAAATTCTATCACCTTCTTACGCAAGTATTTTGAAAAACGACCAATCATATAGCTTGCTCGCTCACTCATGTCAGCTTTAACAAAAAAATCAGTTACACCTTATGGAAACGTGCGATTTGTTGTCACTTTCTTACGCAAGTAGTTTAATATCTTGCCGACCTAGTATTTCAGACCCAGTTAGATGTTACTAATTTATTGGTCAGCTATTGACGAAAATATCGGTTATACCTAACAAACATTTCAGTTAGTCATAATAGAAACACGAAATTTTTTTATTATAAAATTATATTTTTTTCTTCAGTCATTTCTATTATTAAAAATATTATAAAACAGAAAAATTAATGAATAAAAACTTACAAAAATAATTTTAAGTTCAGGTACAAAAAGGGAACTTTAAAATGTTTACTTGAAAATTATTTAAATAAACTTGAAAATTATATTTAAATTCATTTTTAAAATATATATTTAAAAAACCAAAATAAAAATAAAAACTTCACTTCAATTTAAAAAAAAATAACATAAATAAGCAAGCAAATGCTTATTCTTTTTTGTAGTTTTGTTCTTTTTTGTTTTATTCTGTTGTGACTCAGCTCAATGGATTTTTTTATGCTCTTTTCAAACTGCATGCGTCCTTGATCTTTAAAAGTGTCTTCATGGCAAAGAAATTTGTATTATTAAGAGTTCCATTTATAAATAATCTAGCTAAAAATTACCACAAAGTATTTGGTCAACCAAGACCAATGTCACCAATGGCCACTTTTCCCACCTGCCATCCCAATTAAAAAGCTGCAATACTTTGTCGCTAAAAACTTTTCTTATGACGCTGTCTACATCGTTGGAAACACCTTTCATTTTGACGATATACGTGGTCTAGAAGAAATTTAATACGAGTGTTGAAAAACAAAATAAAATATAATTGAAAAAAATACCATTGCTTGCGTGTATTCAGGAGTCTTCAACTTTTCCTCAGCGTCCAGAATGGCTTCTACAGACTCGAATGACAAAATGCTAGCAATGGAGTCCAGCTGCTCATCTTTTATTTCGCCCGTCATACGACATACCGATTGCTCGATTTTTTCACAGTGACTTTACACTCACGTAAAAGTTTATTTTGCGCCATCAACTCGTATTTGTCAGCCATCTAAATTAAATATTTTTTTATTTTCATTTTGACCAATAAAAATTTATGCATATATGTTAAGCTAATCACATTTATACCTAAACATTAAACTAAATGATATAAATTGTTAAAAAGGTTTCAAAACAGGTTTGTATCGTGAATACCCTATAGTTTCGCGTACAAAATCTTAACCATCTCGCAAAGCATTTACGTTGAAACTGTGATTTTAACCATCTCATTTTGTTGTGCAACACTGTTTATCAACAAACGAAAATTAAAGAGGAAATGTCAGATAATAAGAACAAAAAGTAATTCATAAGGTCATCAGTTTAAACATCACAAAGTGTTTAAGTAAACTTGGAAATCGTGAACAGCGCAATGGTGTGAATATTATTATCTTCAACAAGCCTTGGAAAAGCTGCTGATAGCATGCTGGCTGCATGAGCATGCATTGTCGCCAGCTTATCCACATACGTTGAGTTGGCAAGACTGCTTGTTGTTGTTAGCGCGATAGTGAGATGTCTGAGCAGAAGGAAGCTACAAGCAAGGAACTATTTCCAGCACCAAACATTGAGTCAAGTCGTATTTGAGACAGTTGAAGAGACTATAAACTAGGCTGAGAGGTTATTGCTGAAGATGTTAATATCGATGCTGATGGTTTGAACAAGAATTCACTCTAAGTCTCATTTATGTATTATAATCGTCTTTACCATGTTGTGCCTTTGGAACAATTGAAGATCACTGGAAATGAACTTTTTTGGAATTATTTTACTTTGGCGACCAGGCTCGAATTTTTTTTTTTAGTTTTATTAAATGTATTTGGACCTCCTAAGCCCAATGGTAAAAGAAAAAAATTGTCGGTTTGAAAGCTAATACACAGTTTGAAAGCTAATATAAGTTTTTATTCTTTTATTTTAAGAAACAAATATATATATATTAAAAATTTCATCATTCTGAGTCTGTATCAGAAGCATCAAGTTCATCCGCAGACTGTGCCTCCATATGAGCTCTAACTGGGTTGTACAGCTCACCAGTAATTTTAAAAAATTGTAAAAGTGGATCAAATCGACGCGATTTTTAATAACAATTTTTCAACATTTCTTATAGGTTTCACAAAACTCAATATTTTGTTATTTGCCATTATTGATGCCATTGTGATACGCTAATAAGAGTGCCGCAGTTCTCCTTAAAATATACCAATTTTGTTATAATTCAATTTCGAATTATGAGGGTTAAAGTTTTTGTGCTTTTCACGATATTGCATTGTTTCCTTTAATAAGCCTTAAAAATCCACATTTAGGTTAAGAAATCATAATGTAAAAGGTTAAATAAGCTTCCACACACGTAAACATTTGCACTGAATTTTCAAACCTTCGCGAATTTTATCTCTTAAACCAATCGAGACCGACAATTTCTTATTTCACCATTGGGTTTAGGAGGTCCATATACTTTAAATAAAGGAGTTACGTCCTTTCTATATCAAAGCGACGTTATGTTAATATATTTCTTAAAGAGCTCAGTCTTTATATGTTCCGCAAGACATATTTTGTCAGCAGTTAGTTTACTTACAGTGTTTTCGATTTTTGCCAGCACCCTCCACATTTCTCTTTTTAATCGGCATAGATGATGAATACGCTGGTTTGAAACATTTTCTTATAATTTTCGGTTGTTCTGCAAAAAAATTGTATTTCTATTGATGAAAATTGTAGATTATTAATTATTTTAATACCTGTCATTTCAGAAGTTTGTGCCTCCGAAAAATTACCCCTTGGAGAAACATCGCTATAAGAAAAATCCATGTGTATAATTGTTTTAATATATAAATTCTTTTTTTTTTATAAAACAGTGCAAGAGATTCAAAGTTGAATTTTTTTATTTTCGAAATTTTTTTTTATGTATATTAATAACAAAATCTGATTTTTAGCGACATCAAATCAACTTTAAATTTCTTGCACTAATTTCTTCGATATTGGTTGAACTTTAAAATTATTTTATTTAATGTTATAATTTGTTTGTATTCATATTAATAAGATTTAATTGAATTTATTTTATTTATTATAATGGAATGTGTGGCTTATTATCAGGGACCGGATTTAGTGGCACTTAAAAAAAATGCAAAATAGACATTGAAAAAACGCAAACAAGGAATTTATTAAATTTTTTAATCAAATTGTTCCATTTTTTTTAGCTGACTTTTTTTGACAAAGTAGAATTATAAGACCTTGTGACTACTTCGTATATTTAAAAGTATTTTCTGTCAACCATTTTTCACAAAAAACCTAGCTTAATTTTAGAATACAATGCAAGCAACTAAATTTTGCAACTCAAATATTTTTTTACATCATTCAAGATTTTAAAACATAAAAAGGGTCTTCCTGTTTATATTAAATATATAAAAGTTTACGTATTTTTAAAGGATAAGTGTGCTATGTTAAAATTAACATGTTTTTAAAATTTTATAAAATGATTTTTCTGTCAATTTTAATTTAAATGTATTTGTTTATACAAAACGAAATGGAAATTTTTTAACAACAAAATGGAAAATACACTCTTCAAATATTTGTTAAAATGTTGCCACAAAAAAAATAACGATCTGGTGCAAATGGTCTTGCCTAAGTACATATGCAAAAGTTTATTGCATATTATTGCACTACACCAGAGGTGCACATAAGAGCTTCGGGGAGCCGCTCGGCTTACACAGACAAGTCGTGTGTGCGATGCAGCCGAACTTCTGCGACGCCAACATTGAATCAGTTTGCGGTTGATCTTCACGCAGTACACATCTTATGTTCAAATTGCTATGTTGAATTTTTGTCTTGTACACACATACTTAGACAAAAATGTTGCGCTTGTGTTGGAAGCTCTGCCAACGCTGTGCATCACTGCACTACACTAACAAAATACACACGTTTGCACTTGCTACCTAAAACCTAAAACCTGTAGGATATAAATACTACATTTATGCAACACTAGGTTGCAAGCTCAAATGTCAAAAATGTATAAGAATTCAAAATCAAAGAAACAATTTTGTTATATTGCAATTGATTAAAATTAGAAAATTTAAACCTCAGATTTTTGTTTTTATTTCTTTTGCAAATCAGCTGTGTTTAGTTTTGCAACAAGTGTTGCAGAGTTATAAAAAAAAAGATGTTCATAATTGAAAGCAAATGTTTGCAATTGCATAATTTTGCAATCTGATGCAAATAAGGTCGTGAACTGCCCTAATATATAATATAATATAATATAATAATATATATAATATGTATAATATATATAATATATATAATATTTATAATATATAGTAATATATATAATATATAATACAATATAAAATAATACAATCAATAAGGAAATAATACAATAACAAAAAATGGGTTCTATAAAGAGTAACGAATTCCTTAATAAAATTAAAATATTTTCGGTGAATGAACACAATTTTAAGAGACAGAAAAAGGCCAAATGATGCAAAAACGGTATTAATAGAAACTTTTCCTCGTAAGGAATACAAAAGTATTTATAGCTTATGTCCTTCCTAGTTTCTTCTACCATTTCATAGCCTAACTGACTCGCAACAATTATTCCTAACTCTTGGGATGATTTCAAAGGTTCTTCAAAATAGTTTTCAGATTTTTCAAAAGTAAGAGCTGCAAATATGCTTGAATCTTGGCTCTGGGATTTTTTTAAAACTTTAACCACTTTCAAAGGGCCTATTTTATAACTAAAAACATAACAATCTTTTTCTTTTTTAACATCAATATTCAATGAACCTAGCTTAGAAGCATTGTTCAAATCTGAATCATGTCCTTTACGCTCCTGAAGTCTCAAGTACAACTGTTGCAATATTTTATTTGGTTTCTTAACAATTTTTTTAATGTATTATATATAATTTTCGAACTTATATGCTGAAAACGAATCTAATGGTCCATACGATCCTGCACAGTGCGACAAATGAAGCAAGCCATGAATGTTAAAACTAATTAATTCCTCACCATAAATTCTGCCAAAAATATCGAAAAATTCTTCTAAAATTTTTTTAGCCACATCAGATGTGAATTATTGCCATAACATTCTTTATGGCAATAATTCACACGACAGAAGGAATTAACGCCACGTGAATTATTGCCATAAAATTCTTTATGGCAATAATACAAAAAAGTGCATTACTGCCATAAATTGGCAGAAAATATTCTTATGGCATTAATGCACATAACTGTGTGTATTACTGCCATAACACTTGGCAAAAAAATATCATGCAGTATCAGGGCTGTGCAAATACGTCACGGGATTTATTATGACATTTGGCAATAATGCACATTAGGTAGAGCATTAACGGGCAAGTGCAAGTGGAGTAATCGATGTACATTAAGGTGCCTTGAAAAAAAAAGTTCCATTCGTACCCATCCTAAAATGAACCTTGATGTATTTTATGATGATTCCCAAAATATTTTGGATACACCGAAATCCGTTAGTGAGCTAAACCATTTTGCAAACACCTCCATGTTGTATTGTATTGTATTGAATGTGGTTGTATACTATGTGGAGTACATTTTGATGATTTAAGGACGATGTGAGAAATATTTGGTACTTTTTCTATTCTATTTGGAAGTTTTCTATGTATGTTGCATACAGTATATGTGGTAACTGCGGTTGGATACAGTAAATAAGGTATTTTAGAAAATTATGCTGTAACCAGAGAAAAATGCCTGTTAAAATAACACTTTTTTAACACTTTCTGTGGTTAAAATTTTTCAACACTGCATATCTTGTTAAGTTTTAACAATTTACATGATATTTATACAGTGTTAAATTTACACTACTTATGAGGTGTCAAGTCAACATGACTGTAATGTTGAAAAAACACTGTAGGACGCATTTTTTAACAGTTGAACCTGTTAAAGTAACACTTTGTATCCTATTAAAATCACAGGATAGCTTGTTAATTTAACAGGCTTACAGGATTGCTTTTTAATGAGACAAGTTCATAATGTAAAATCCAATTTCAGAATTCACCTTCTTTAATAAAGCTCGTATATGCACAACGTTTTACTTACCGTTTACTTAACAGTCAAAATAATTCTAAGCAAGTTTAGTTGTTAAGTTGTTATTTGTTTATTATAAATATAAATGCTTATATATATTTAAGAGTTACATTCATTTGAATACATATTTATGTATATTGGTTTTATGTTTTTTGGTTCTTGTGAAAAAAGTTTAAAGCTTTCAATTAGATAAAATAGTTTCAATTAAAACAGAATTTTCTGAATCCTTTTTCAAATTGATTTCAAACGTAAGGCCTTTCGGCTATCAGGTAAAATATGAATATGCAACTGAAGTGAACTGACGTTAGGATTTATTAATTTTACAATATTGGTTTTTTGGCCAAAAATGTACGCCTTTAAATGTACATAAAAATAATGTACAAAATCGTCTTAAGAGACCCCAAATCTATAATAAAAAAAATGGGATGCCGTGTGCAAAAACAGTGGCGCAAAGTGTAATTTAAATAATTAAATACTAGTACCTAAACAATTTGAAGAGCCAGCTGATTCGACTGAACCATCAATCGGATCAATCGGAGCATTGCCTGAAGCAACAAGAGCTTGCGGTGATTTGCGTTTTCATCGCACGTTTGTGGCCCTAACGTACAGCTTAACCGTAGGATATTTGCCTTCGCCTCTGACGTGATAATAATATCGCTGTTGATGTGCCGGCGAAGCAGAGCTTTTCACCTTAAAAGGAAGGAATTAACATTTAAAACTTAAGTAATACCACCAAATTTACATTATTATTTACTTGAATATTTCGCCAAACTGCACGCATTTCCCGAAATTTCACCCTTACCCCGAGGTGAGAAATTGAAAAGAGTTCGTTAATGCCCTGGTCCTGAACGCAAACAAATTATTTTTAATATAGCGCATATATAAAATAACGACACAAAAACGTCAAAATTGGCTTCTCCTTAGCATGCTGCGATTCAGGTCCCGTTCAAAGTATAATTTTTTTCTTTTGTTTCTGTTGTCGGCTTTTTGTCGAATGTTTTTGAATTTATGTGCGGACAAAAATGTCCGCAAGCAGACACATCACTCTTCCAATGTCAACAAACCAATATTTTCCATCAAGTGTTATTTTAACACTATCCAATGTTATGTTAAATTTTCGAAATTGTTGTTGCAAACCATATAAATATTAAAATGTTAAGTTAACAGGAGCCGTGTAAGCATATTGTTCGTCACTTTTCCCTGGGTGTGGTGTCGATTACTTGGGAAGCATTTTTGCTTAATTTTTTCCACCCAAAAATAATTTTATTTTGAAGCAATAAATACTTTTTTAAGAGTACATTTCTATTGTTCTCAAATATAACCCTGTGTGTGCCAAACTGAATCTGGTATTTGAACGCTCGCTGTCTCGAACATATACAAGCCGCCATATTGTTTGCCACACGAGTTCACAGATGTGAAAGCCACATTAGGCTCTTTACGAGCTGGTTCGTCGAGCGGCTGCCATTTTTGAGCCAGTTCGCTTTTTAAGAAGCTAGTTCGACGAACCTGTTGTCTTGTCAGCAAAAATTTTTTATTTTCTCCGTGGAACCAGAGCTGTTCGTAGGACATTTTCTATAATTTGAACGTAAGCATCATCCCAGTGGGTAAAAGCAGGGCTTTGAAGCGCTACTAGCTGGCGTTTATTTCGATTTTGTAGACCTTCCACACTCACATCCAAGCCCATAAACTTTTTTATATGAAACGAGCAAATTTTCTAGGCCTTCCTCTGTTGGACTCAAACAGGCCTGATAGAAGCACTTCTTAAGAATAGCTTAAAGAAGGGGTAAACAAACAGTATTGAAAAAATATTTTTTTCTTTTAAATCTTTTTCTGTTTATTATATATTCTTTGATTTTATCTTCTCTCCTATGTTTTTTTTTAAGTCAGATTAATTTCAATCCGTAAACATTGATAAAGCAGTAAGAACGGCCATTATTGTGTCATATTTTTACACTGATATATATTCTAACTTTAATCGAAAAAGTTGCCCTGAAGTATATGAAAAGTCAGTTTTTGAAGGGAAAAAGGTTTGTTGTACTACCTTTTGTGCAGAAAAAGAAGACCTTCAAGAAGTGCTCATAAGAGCAGCGAGGAAAGCATGTGTTTTGACTTCAAAAGCAGCAGTATTTGCAGGCCTTCGTATGAAGAGCGCTGGTTTAATTGCCTATTGGGATACCTAGTGATATTTTGTTGTAACAACATGACAACTACAAAAAAAAAAACAATAAAAAGCAAATGAACTAATAGCACTAACGAAATAATAGTGAAAGGTTCAATTTGAACGTTAGCTCTGTCGAACTGGTTCACTCCGCCATGTTGTTCGACAAACCACTTCGCTGATGTGTAAGCCCTTTTAAAGCCACGTCAAATTGTTGGTCAAACAGTTTCAGCTATGTCATGATACAATAATGAAGGTTGTAGGTCTGTTCGCGTTTTTTTCTAGTAAAATAATGAAAAACGTCAAAGTTATTAAACTGAGAGAGAATAAACTCCAACACAAAAGAGTAAAGGAACGAATTTCTGGTAAAAAAATGAAAAATGTCAAATCTGCCTAGTTCACAACTGCTGTGCTGTGCCTTACATTTACCGTTTGACAGTTTTCATTTTTTTATCTCACAAAATTCTACTAGTAAAAACTTTAAAAAACTTGAACGCAGAGAAAATCGAATTTCCCCTCTTTTACACAATCCTCTCAGTAAACGAATGCTTTTCAGGCACTTTCAAGTAAAAGTTTTTGAAATATTTCGTTTGCATTCGACTTCGCGAACAGACCTAGTGTGAAAAGAACTGAATCAGCTGTTTGAGTGTCGGTTTACATAAGCCTCACTCAACCGACTCATTTTGATGTGAGGGCGCTTTCAAATTTTCAAACACATAACTTGCCTCACTTTGAGTCTGATAAACTCGAACCAAAAATTCTTGACTTTCAGAGTAATATCAACGCTAAAATTTGCGTTTTATTCCAACTAGGCATATTTATTTATTATTTAAATTGATATCACATATAAGCCAAACTCATCAACTTTTCAACTCAATAACTACCTAATGTGCATTGTTGCCAAATGCCATAATAAATCCCGTGACTTATTTGTACAGCCCTGATACTGCATGATATTATTTTTGACAAGTGTTATGGCAGTAATGCACATAAGAATATTTTCTGCCAATTTATGGCAGTAATACACTTTATGTGAAATAAAGAATTATATGGCAATAATTCACATGGCGTTAATTCCTTCTGTCGTGTGAATTATTGCCATAAAGAATGTTATGGCAATCATTTTTTTTTATGGCAATAATAAGTTATGAAGAATGTTATGGCAATAATTCATATGGCGTTAATTTTCTACCTTATGTGAATTACTGCCATAAAGAATTTTATGGCAATAATTCACATGGCGTTAATTCTCTACCTGATGTGAATTACTGCCGTAAAAAATTTTATGGCAATATTTCACATGGCGTTAATTCTCTACCCAATGTGAATTACTGCCATAAAGAATTTTATGGCAATAATTCACATGGCGTTAATTCTCTACCTTATGTGAACTAGGGTAGTTACACTTTTTTCTAAGTGTAATGGCAGTAATACACACAGCTATGTGCATTAAAGCCATAAGAATTATTTCTGTCAATTTATGGCATTAATGCACTTTATATGTGAATTGTTGCCATAACATCTTTATGACAATAATTCACATGGCGTTAATACTCTACCTAATGTGAATTATTGCCATAAAGAATTTTATGGCAGTAATTCACAAGGCGTTAGTTCCATGTGTCTTAATAATGCACATTTTTATGGCAATAAGTCACAAACCAAGAATTTTTTAATTTTGCACTGTGGCATTAATGCACACTTGCTTATGGCAATAATGCGCATGGCATTAATTCTCCACACCCTTTAAACTGCAAGCTATAATGGAACTGATCGCTTCTCAAATGGAAAGATAAATCTGATCTTAAATAACCAACTTGTTTTGAAAAACTCACTCTTCTTTCTATATACTTCCCTATTTGACTAAATTTGGGACAGCCACTTTTTCCATTATGAGATTGTGTACCTGACACAAAAGCTCGAGCAGGGGAATCGCAAGTAAACAATCGGATAATAAACTTTTTTATCACCTGATTCAAACCTAATTTAAGACCAATGTCTCTGAGCAGTACCACTTAAGATATACCACAAATATGGTATAAAGTACCACAAATATCCCTCATAAAATCATACACATTTTCTGGTTTTTTTAACCCGGAAAAGCAGGCAATCATGAATGGTCTAACACTTAGAAAATCAACCAATGCGCCAAAAATTCGCCATAAAACTCGATAAGAGCTATTGAACAGCTTGAGTCCATCAATACCAATATCAATCAAAACTTCTGACTTCTCAGCTAAATATTCAAAAGGACTCAAAAGAAAATGAGTCTGAATTCCAAAGTACAAAACATTTCCATTTGGAATGGTTCTAATGTGAACATTCTCTCGCCATGTAATCATAAGTGTTTTTGCTGACAATGGCAAGTCAGTTCTTCTTGCCCTACGAAATGATTGCAGCAAATAATCTAATGTTTTTTGAGCAACATTGTTCCTTATTGCCCAAACCTTAATTTCCACTTTTCTCTGTCACTGTTGGAATAATTTATTGCAAAAAAATTATTTGCTAAAACTGCTTCTTCAGTGTGAATGTCACTACCACTCGACAAGGATACACTATCACAAAAAGTGTCCAAACTTCCTGCTAAGCCAGTGTGAACATTTGGTACACATTGACTCGACACAGCCACACATTCCATTGATTGAGCAAGTTGGCCAAACGAACGAAAAGAAGATATATTAGTTTCAGAAATTTTTGTTTCCTCGCTCAAACAATTTTGGAAGTTGTGGCGCTTCATATTAAATTATTAAATAGTTTTATATATAAAAATTGGTACTTATCTTTTTAAATTTTTTGCGTTTTCAAACTGTCTTCAAAGTTTCAATAGTTTTGGAAGTTGCGGCGCTTCTTATATTATTATTTAAAAGTTTTGGCAAGTTAAATCGGCACTTATTTCGAATAATTTTGCGGCTCCAAACCGGCGTTCGCGCTTTCTTGGCTTGTTTTAAGAATTTTGTTCAATTTTTACAACCCATTAAAACGTGTGCATGGGTTGTCTCATTCGCACATACACAAGTTAGCCAAGTTCGTTAAGTTTGTTTAATCTTCACTTTCTCACTTACATTAAAGTAAAACATAAAACTGGCACGCAGCTTTATTTTTGTTGGTGTTCATCGAAAATTGTACAACTGTGTTGGAGTTTTGGTTAGACTTGTCTTGCATTGTATTTGCTTCTCTATAGAGTTTTCATTATTGGAGGTGTATGGGAGGCGTGGTTTTCATTCAATTTAGCCCATTCTCGGACTTTGTTTTTGTTTTAGAAAAAGGCTAAAATATCGAATTTCAGTACGATAGCTTCAAAATTACGTCTGTAATAGTGTCCACAGACGGACAGACGGACATGGCTAAATAAACTCAGGTGCCGATACTGATCAAGAATATATATACTTTTATGTACCTACCACGCCTCCTTATCCTTATCCTCCTTAACTACCACGAGCGTTACACACTCGTGACAAAATTAATATACCCCTTACGCGGTACGCGTGGGGGTATAAAAACCATGTCACACACTAAATGCAACTCAAAAAACATAAATTTTCAGAAGAAGCAAAATAAAACTAAAATTCTTTAGTTAACCTTAAGCCTACACGAAACAATTTGTTATAACAATTTCAATACCCTCACAAATTTTTTACTAATACACATATATTTTCTCAGTCGGCAGCTCAATCGTCTCAACAATAGAGCTGCAAAAATATCGATATCAGTATCGATATATCAGTTTTTTGTGGCGACATTGATATTTTATTTTCGATATCAATATATCGAGCATTACACAGATTTGACATCTTTATTTTAACATTTAAGTAAAAAATAAAATTAAAGCTAATGTTGAATAAACGGGTCTAAGTATTAAGGACATTTTCTATCTTTAAAAAGATATTTTGTTAAAAATATTTCAGAGAAAAATTTGCCTGTATTCAGAAAAAAAAAACTGAATACAGAATAAACAGAGCAAATATTAGTAACAGTAATTGTTTAAGGAACAATTGTTTTTTTTTGTCTTTATTGTTTTAACTTTTAAGCATAGTACTCTTTCTTTCACGTTCGGCTTCACGTGAAATTCCACTCAAATCTCCATACAAAAAATGACAGCTGTGAAACAACCGTGAACATTTCACAACTTTTTCGTCAAAGCTGTACTATGCTATATTCCGAAACATGCATCTAGCAACATTGTTTTCACGGCAATTAAATTGAACCGACCATTTATTTTGCCGTGAAAAGTGACAACTGCCAATTCATTTAAGAAAAAAGTACAAGCAAAAGAACAATGTTTCTAATTGAAATTATATTTTTGTACTATTTCTAAAGTTTTGCAATTAATAATTGCAGTTGTTGGAAATTGTGAATACGGATGCACCTTTCCGCGGTGTTGGCGGTCGCAAATCTTCGCAGCTAGCAGACTGCCACAAAAACTTGTCCTGCTCCACAACAAAGAACATCATGCATACTTGTATAAATATTTATTTTGTATTTCTATAATCACAAATATGAAAATGAAAGAACTTAAATGATTTTCTGCTTTTCCTCTAATAAATTGTGGCTGTTTATTTACATCTTGTCAAAATTTGTAAGCTGATCATCAGCTGTTCGTTCGCAACAAAATATCTGTCAAAATTTTCACGCAACAAATAAATGGCTGTTGCCAGTGAAATTTCACGCAATCGAGCATAGTACAAGGCTTTAGCAATAACTTTGAACTATTAGCTTATTAGTAATATTGAAAATGTTTTTGTTGTGTTTTTTTTTTAATAAAATATATTTATATACCTACATTATGGTTTCGTATTTTAATAAAATTCTACGTGTATTTGCTTGGTGAGTAGAAGAATGAAACGATATAAATCGATAGTATCGAAAATATCGAGTATTGCTTATATCGATATTTTTGCCGCTCTACTCAACAATCAGGCAGACAATTCCTTTCCTTTTGAAATACGAGAGAAACTTGACAAGCAAACGTAGTAGAATCAGGGTAGCATCGTGGGTAGCATTTTGTGGGGCCCTGGGCTAATACTATTTAGACTCCTATCTAATTTCTCAAATAATTGCTGATTTGTGAAAACTGTTTTTTATATGACTTGGTATTTTTGCCAATATTTTTGCCAATACACGATTTTTGCCAATAAATTCACAGGTTATATTTATTTAGTATAAAGCAACTTTTCTGCATTTTTGTTGTGAACAAATAAAAGAATTTGTAGCTTTTTAAGTCCTTTGTTAAACCAAATTAATGAAAAGAACTATATTTGTTTACAATATACAATATACAACATTCTAGAGGAAGAGCGCTCCCCTTCACATCTTGTGATTGGCAATGTTAAACATTTTTAATGATGGTGTGCCGATTTGGGAAAATATGCACAAGTATCTTTTTCGGAAATAAGCATAAAAATTGCGCTGCAAGAGATGTAAGGCTCTTAATTAGACTGTCTTAGTAAGATTTTAATTGATTTTAAGTAAAAATGTTTTGAATCGCACAATGACGTATTAACAACAAGTGTCACAAGTGTATTAGCAACAAGTAAGAAACAAGTGTCATTTATTGATTGGCAATTGTTTTGCCCACCTACGTCACGATAAAAAAATTTTCTTGCAGTTGAAAAAAATTTTACAACTTTTATGGATTGAAATAATTGTTATAACAATTGTTTCGTGCACAGTAAAAAATATGAGGATTAATTTTATACTATTTGGTATAAATATAAATTCGTACCAAATATGTTATACAATTTTTACCATAAAATCGTATAAACCAAATTTATACAAAGTTGGCATATATTTTATCCGAAAAATGTATAAAATGTGTTTACACCAGGGCCCCGAATCATGAAAATTGACAAGTTGACAATTGTCACCGAAAATTACCTGTCGTCAAAATTTGTAAAGTGTCACTTTTCTGTTCCATAAAACGGTTGACAAGTTTGTAAAATTGTCGAAAAACATGACAAATTGTCAGTATTTGGTTTCATAAGATGTCATGACCAACGATTTCCCCAACAATTGTCAGAGATTTTTGACAAATATGTCACGGCAATTTCTTTATGAAACGAAAAAAATTGTCAAGTTCACATATATGTCAAAACTTCGTTGTAAATGCCGACAGCCAAATTTGTATGTGTCAAACTTAACTGCAAAAATAATTAAATAGAAAGCACAAGTGATAGCGACCCAGGTTAGTACACATTTTTATAAGCAAATGTATAAAATCTTTTTAAACCACATTTGTTTACTTTTTTAGGCAATATTGTATAAAAATATGTGGCACATATGTAAACATACATTAAATATGTTAATATGTATTACATTTAAAGTCATAAATCAGGAATAATATTTAGATTTCAATTGATAGATTTTATGATATATGTTTTTTTTATATTTTCAAACACGATGAAACATCAAACACTGACAGGCAAAATAAAGAGTAAAAAATTGTACTCAGAAATTTGCATGTTTAATCATGTTGGCAATTCAAGCGCAATATATCTGTCTTAATATGTGTGTACAAAGATATTTTCAACGGAACTATTTGCGCATAACATGATTACTGACTGAAGAACAAACGCCAACTGATTGTCTGCTAGCATCTATGAAGTTCGGTAGCTTCGATAACTCGACTTGTACGTGAAAGCCGAGTGGCTCCGTGAGATTCGCGTGTGCATAACTGGAATATATGTGGGCATTTCCACAGAATGGTCTACCGGGACCGAAAAAAAAAATGTTAAATAAACAAACTTTTTTGTTATTATTTAAAAAAAATCTTGAATTTTTAGAATTTCCTACATTTACAACTTATTTCAGTTTTTATTCTGAGAAAATTAGCCTGATATCTGAGAAATAAGTTTTTCTTGCTTTTAGCTGATTTTAAGGGCTTTTTCTCTTTAGTATTTTTCGTTTATTTATTAACGTTATGTTTGCACTCTTCTTTTAAAATCCATCTATGAACTACAAATAAGCAATGAAAAATAAAAAGATACCAAACAGAGCTCGATTAACGAAACATTTTGTATATTGCTTTAATTACTATTCGAATGTCGCGTTCTTTTACCTAAATCATCATTTGTTATCAGAACTTCGTGATCGCTCTAAGCAAGTATCTGAAAATTGTAACTTAAATCAAATTTGGTCACATCACTATAAAAAAAAGTTACTACAGGTAAAAATCATACTAAACATTTAATATTGATTATCAAAGTGTGTCGCGTTCGCGATCATGCGCCTTTTTATAAATACACTTTGTATGGGAAGTTTGGAAAGGTTTCATTCGATTGTACTGAATTTTTAATATGAATGTTAATAATTCAAATTAAAGCTCATGCGATAATTTTCAAGTCATTGGATTGATTTTTTAATAGATTTTTAAGAAATTTTTCATTTTGAGAACGTCAATTTGTATGGGAGGTATACGTGGTTTTCATCCTATTTGGCTTATTTTCGAACATGATCTTTTTTTTACGATATAAGCTTAAATATGGAATTTCATTTATGGTATAAAAATTAAACTATTTTGGAGTAAAATAGCTGTTTGAGTGGACATGCAAGTTTTATACGATAGAGTGGGATAAAACTTCTAATAAATTTAAAATAAAACACGTTTATACTACAGAAATGTTTTAAAAAAGATAAAATTTACTCTCAAACTTTTTACTGTGCATTGACAAAATAATAAAATTTATCATTAAATTACGGAAGTGCGGCTAAAACTTCAAATATTAAAAAATAAAATTTTTATTAATTTAATATTATTTAAAAACTTAACAAGAATTAAAGAAAATAGTCTTATTTAAGTGACAAACATGGATTCAGTTGAATTTTGCGACTAATTACTTAAAAAAATTTTAAATAATATACATGCAGGGCACTGAAGTTCAATCATTGTGGAAGAAAAGAAAAAACACGACAAAAGAACAAAAGAAGAAAATGCAGAATTTTAAACCAATAACACATGAAATGCTTCTTCCAGAAATAATTGCTGAATAATAAATGTGATATTTTTTATAAAATCTGTATGGGATTGACACTTGAAATCCTTTAGATTCTCGAAGAAAAATTAAAATAATGAACGACATGTATCAGGTTAACAGATTTTATATATAAACTTATTTGCAATTAGCTAAAATTTTTTTATAAAAAATTGTGAAAAGACGCAAATTGTTACAAAAAAATAGCCACTGAGAAAATCAACCAATGCGCCAAAAATTCGCCATAAAACTCGATAAGAGCTATTGAACAGCTTGAGTTCATCAATACCAATATCAATCAAAACTTCTGACTTCTCAGCTAAATATTCAAAAGGACTCGAAAGAAAATGAGTCTGAATGATTGCAGCAAATCATCTAATGTTTTTTGAACATCATTGTTCCTTATTGCCCAAGCCTTAATTTCCAACTTTTCTCTGTCACTGTTGGAATAATTTATTGCAAAAAAATTATTTGCTTAAACTGCTTCTTCAGTGTGAATGTCACTACCACTCGACAAGGATACACTATCACAAAAAGTGTCCAAACTTCCTGCTAAGCCAGTGTGAACATTTGGTACACATTGACTCGACACAGCCACACATTCCATTGATTGAGCAAGTTGGCCAAACGAACGAAAAGAAGATATATTAGTTTCAGAAATTTTTGTTTCCTCGCTCAAACAATTTTGGAAGTTGTGGCGCTTCATATTAAATTATTAAATAGTTTTATATATAAAAATTGGTACTTATCTTTTTAAATTTTTTGCGTCTTCAAACTGTCTTCAAAGTTTCAATAGTTTTGGTAGTTGCGGCGCTTCTTATATTATTATTTAAAAGTTAAAAGTTTTGGCAAGTTTAATCGGCACTTATTTCGAATAATTTTGCGGCTCCAAACCGGCGTTCGCGCTTTCTTGGCTTGTTTTAAGAATTTTGTTCAATTTTTACAACCCATTAAAACGTGTGCATGGGTTGTCTCATTCGCACATACACAAGTTAGCCAAGTTCGTTAAGTTTGTTTAATCTTCACTTTCTCACTTACATTAAAGTAAAACATAAAATTGGCACGCAGCTTTATTTTTGTTGGTGTTCATCGAAAATTGTACAACTGTGTTGGAGTTTTGGTTAGACTTGTCTTGCATTGTAGTTGCTTCTCTATAGAGTTTTCATTATTGGAGGTGTATGGGAGGCGTGGTTTTCATTCAATTTAGCCCATTCTCGGACTTTGTTTTTGTTTTAGAAAAAGGCTAAAATATCGAATTTCAGTACGATAGCTTCAAAATTACGTCTGTAATAGTGTCCACAGACGGACAGACGGACATGGCTAAATAAACTCAGGTGCCGATACTGATCAAGAATATATATACTTTTATGTACCTACCACGCCTCCTTATCCTTATCCTCCTTAACTACCACGAGCGTTACACACTCGTGACAAAATTAATATAGCCCTTACGCGGTACGCGTGGGGGTATAAAAACCATGTCACACACTAAATGCAACTCAAAAAACATAAATTTTCAGAAGAAGCAAAATAAAACTAAAATTCTTTAGTTAACCTTAAGCCTACACGAAACAATTTGTTATAACAATTTCAATACCCTCACAAATTTTTTACTAATACACATATATTTTCTCAGTCGGCAGCTCAATCGTCTCAACAATAGAGCTGCAAAAATATCGATATCAGTATCGATATATCAGTTTTTTGTGGCGACATTGATATTTTATTTTCGATATCAATATGCTCGATGCATTACACAGATTTGACATCTTTATTTTAACATTTAAGTAAAAAATAAAATTAAAGCTAATGTTGAATAAACGGGTCCAAGTATTAAGGACGTTTTCTATCTTTAAAAAGATATTTTGTTAAAAATATTTCAGAGAAAAATTTGCCTGCACTGAATACAGAATAAACAGAGCAAATATTAGTAACAGTAATTGTTTAAGGAACAATTGTTTTTTTTTGTGTTTATTGTTTTAACTTTTAAGCATAGTACTCTTTCTTTCACGTTCGGCTTCACGTGAAATTCCACTCAAATCTCCATACAAAAAATGACAGCTGTGAAACAACCGTGAACATTTCACAACTTTTTCGTCAAAGCTGTACTATGCTATATTCCGAAACATGCATCTAGCAACATTGTTTTCACGGCAATTAAATTGAACCGACCATTTATTTTGCCGTGAAAAGTGACAACTGCCAATTCATTTAAGAAAAAAGTACAAGCAAAAGCACAATGTTTCTAATTGAAATTATATTTTTGTACTATTTCTAAAGTTTTGCAATTAATAATTGCAGTTGTTGGAAATTGTGAATACGGATGCACCTTTCCGCGGTGTTGGCGGTCGCAAATCTTCGCAGCTAGCAGACTGCCACATAAACTTGTCCTGCTCCACAACAAAGAACATCATGCATACTTGTATAAATATTTATTTTGTATCTTCGCAGCTAGCAGACTGCCACATAAACTTGTCCTGCTCCACAACAAAGAACATCATGCATACTTGTATTAATATTTATTTTGTATTTCTATAATCACAAATATGAAAATGAAAGAACTTAAATGATTTTCTGCTTTTCCTCTAATAAATTGTGGCTGTATTTACATCTTGTCGAAATTTGTAAGCTGATCATCAGCTGTTCGTTCGCAACAAAATATCTGTCAAAATTTTCACGCAAAAAATAAATGGCTGTTGCCAGTGAAATTTCACGCAATCGAGCACAGTACAAGGCTTTAGCAATAACTTTGAACTATTAGTTTATTAGTAATATTGAAAATGTTTTTTGTTGTGTTTTTTTTTTTTAATAATATATATTTATATACCTACATTATGGTTTTGTATTTTAATAAAATTCTACGTGTATTTGCTTGGTGAGTAGAAGAATGAAACGATATAAATCGATAGTATCGAAAATATCGAGTATTGCTAATATCGATATTTTTGCCGCTCTACTCAACAATCAGGCAGACAATTCCTTTCCTTTTGAAATACGAGAGAAACTTGACAAGCAAACGTAGTAGAATCAGGGTAGCATCGTGGGTAGCATTTTGTGGGGCCCTGGGCTAATACTATTTAGACTCCTATCTAATTTCTCAAATAATTGCTGATTTGTGAAAACTGTTTTTTATATGACTTGGTATTTTTGCCAATACACGATTTTTGCCAATAAATTCACAGGTTATATTTGTTTATTATAAAGCAACTTTTCTGCATTTTTGTTGTGAACAAATAAAAGAATTTGTAGCTTTTTAAGTCCTTTGTTAAACCAAATTAATGAAAAGAACTATATTTGTTTACAATATACAATATACAACATTCTAGAGGGAGAGACAAGTATCTTTTTCGGAAATAAGCATAAAAATTGCGCTGCAAGAGATGTAAGGCTCTTAATTAGACTGTCTTAGTAAGATTTTAATTGATTTTAAGTAAAAATGTTTTGAATCGCACAATGACGTATTAACAACAAGTGTCACAAGTGTATTAGCAACAAGTAAGAAACAAGTGTCATTTATTGATTGGCAATTGTTTTGCCCACCTACGTCACGATAAAAAAATTTTCTTGCAGTTGAAAAAAATTTTACAACTTTTATGGATTGAAATAATTGTTATAACAATTGTTTCGTGCACAGTAAAAAATATGAGGATTAATTTTATACTATTTGGTATAAATATAAATTCGTACCAAATATGTTATACAATTTTTACCATAAAATCGTATAAACCAAATTTATACAAAGTTGGCATATATTTTATCCGAAAAATGTATAAAATGTGTTTACACCAGGGCCCCGAATCATGAAAATTGACAAGTTGACAATTGTCACCGACAATTACCTGTCGTCAAAATTTGTAAAGTGTCACTTTTCTGTTCCATAAAACGGTTGACAAGTTTGTAAAATTGTCGAAAAACATGACAAATTGTCAGTATTTGGTTTCATAAGATGTCATGACCAACGATTTCCCCAACAATTGTCAGAGATTTTTGACAAATATGTCAATGCAATTTCTTTATGAAACGAAAAAAATTGTCAAGTTCACATATATGTCAAAACTTCGTTGTAAATGCCGACAGCCAAATTTGTATGTGTCAAACTTAACTGCAAAAATAATTAAATAGAAAGCACAAGTGATAGCGACCCAGGTTAGTACACATTTTTATAAGCAAATGTATAAAATCTTTTTAAACCACATTTGTTTACTTTTTTAGGCAATATTGTATAAAAATATGTGGCACATATGTAAACATACATTAAATATGTTAATATGTATTACATTTAAAGTCATAAATCAGGAATAATATTTAGATTTCAATTGATAGATTTTATGATATATGTTTTTTTTTATATTTTCAAACACGATGAAACATCAAACACTGACAGGCAAAATAAAGAGTAAAAAATTGTACTCAGAAATTTGCATGTTTAATCATGTTGGCAATTCAAGCGCAATATATCTGTCTTAATATGTGTGTACAAAGATATTTTCAACGGAACTATTTGCGCATAACATGATTACTGACTGAAGAACAAACGCCAACTGATTGTCTGCTAGCATCTATGAAGTTCGGTAGCTTCGATAACTCGACTTGTACGTGAAAGCCGAGTGGCTCCGTGAGATTCGCGTGTGCATAACTGGAATATATGTGGGCATTTCCACAGAATGGTCTACCGGGACCGAAAAAAAAAATGTTAAATAAACAAACTTTTTTGTTATTATTTAAAAAAAATCTTGAATTTTTAGAATTTCCTACATTTACAACTTATTTCAGTTTTTATTCTGAGAAAATTAGCCTGATATCTGAGAAATAAGTTTTTCTTGCTTTTAGCTGATTTTAAGGGCTTTTTCTCTTTAGTATTTTTCGTTTATTTATTAACGTTATGTTTGCACTCTTCTTTTAAAATCCATCTATGAACTACAAATAAGCAATGAAAAATAAAAAGATACCAAACAGAGCTCGATTAACGAAACATTTTGTATATTGCTTTAATTACTATTCGAATGTCGCGTTCTTTTACCTAAATCATCATTTGTTATCAGAACTTCGTGATCGCTCTAAGCAAGTATCTGAAAATTGTAACTTAAATCAAATTTGGTCACATCACTATAAAAAAAAGTTACTACAGGTAAAAATCATACTAAACATTTAATATTGATTATCAAAGTGTGTCGCGTTCGCGATCATGCGCCTTTTTATAAATACACTTTGTATGGGAAGTTTGGAAAGGTTTCATTCGATTTTACTGAATTTTTAATATGAATGTTAATAATTCAAATTAAAGCTCATGCGATAATTTTCAAGTCATTGGATTGATTTTTTAATAGATTTTTAAGAAATTTTTCATTTTGAGAACGTCAATTTGTATGGGAGGTATACGTGGTTTTCATCCTATTTGGCTTATTTTCGAACATGATCTTTTTTTTACGATATAAGCTTAAATATGGAATTTCATTTATGGTATAAAAATTAAACTATTTTGGAGTAAAATAGCTGTTTGAGTGGACATGCAAGTTTTATACGATAGAGTGGGATAAAACTTCTAATAAATTTAAAATAAAACACGTTTATACTACAGAAATGTTTTAAAAAAGATAAAATTTACTCTCAAACTTTTTACTGTGCATTGACAAAATAATAAAATTTATCATTAAATTACGGAAGTGCGGCTAAAACTTCAAATATTAAAAAATAAAATTTTTATTAATTTAATATTATTTAAAAACTTAACAAGAATTAAAGAAAATAGTCTTATTTAAGTGACAAACATGGATTCAGTTGAATTTTGCGACTAATTACTTAAAAAAATTTTAAATAATATACATGCAGGGCACTGAAGTTCAATCATTGTGGAAGAAAAGAAAAAACACGACAAAAGAACAAAAGAAGAAAATGCAGAATTTTAAACCAATAACACATGAAATGCTTCTTCCAGAAATAATTGCTGAATAATAAATGTGATATTTTTTATAAAATCTGTATGGGATTGACACTTGAAATCCTTTAGATTCTCGAAGAAAAATTAAAATAATGAACGACATGTATCAGGTTAACAGATTTTATATATAAACTTATTTGCAATAAGCTAAAATTTTTTTATAAAAAATTGTGAAAAGACGCAAATGTTTACAAAAAATTTCGTAAATTGGAGTTTAGGAATATGTTTTAAATTGTGCGATTAATAATTTTGTACAAAGTTTAAACACTACCTTTAGCACTTAAGTTAAAAAAAAATAACCCAAAAAAATAAACTGTGCAAAATGTGAACTGAAATCAAAAATAACTCAAATTGATGGTCCTGTTTTTAAAACAGATTCCAGTTATTGAAACTAAAAGATTTCATTGTTTGCAATTGGTTTGAAAAAGTATTAGTCGTTTGAAATGAGTGAAATTTGTAAATTTAACAAAAAGGAACATATGTTTAGAGGGCCTATATTTTTTTGACATAATATCAGTTTTGAAAAAAATTAAAAGCAAAAAATATAAAATCTCTCTTCAGCGATTGCCTCAAAAATAAAATTCGATCCATTCATTCCATTCCATTAAAAAGTAACCTTTATATTTAAGTTTTAACATGGTTTTATATCTATCTACACATATTTAAGAACATATCAAAAAATTTCATAAAACGCTAAGAATATAAGTTATTTTCAACTTTAAGACTTGCTTCAATACTAGCATATTTGTCATGTTTTTAGCAATGTATATTAAACGAGAATGGACAAAATTTACAATTTGACAAAAAATAAATAAAGCCCCTAGAATATTGCCGACGCTCAGTTTTTCTACCGTTTTTGCATCATTTTCTAGAGTAAATCAAACAACGGTTTTTTACTTTCGTCAGCTGTTTGTAAAAAATTAAGAATATTTTCCCATACAAATTAATTTGAACAAAAGCTGCTAGAGAAAGTGCCCGTTGAGATGGAAAAAATCTTCCCTTGTACTAATGTTTTATTAAAAATTTTGTACTTTTCAATGTTTTGCAATGAAAGCATATTTGTAACAATCAATCGAATTATAATTCGATATTCGGTATAATTATACGGATAGGAACAATATTGCAAGTGTCTGTCGATTTGAACGAACGTTTTCGTCGCTACAAAAGTTCAAAACATATATTAAAAATAAAACTGGGGAGATATAATCAATCTGCTCTGATATTTTCAATATTTCTGTTAAATGTTCGCAGGTGAGTCATAAAACAAAATTGAGAACATTTCAAGTGCTATGGGTCAAAATAAAAAAGACGTTGTTCTCTTTACATTATTAAATAAATAACAAATTTTAAGAAGTCTGAAAATAAAAACTAAACTTGTGGTGACCGTGGCATGCAGGTTAAGTGTGTGGCTTAGCATGCTCGGAGCCCGAGATCGATCCCCAGTCGCAGCAAAAGTTTTTTTTTCAATAAAAAATTATTTCTGATCGGTTAAAAAAAAATTATTTCTGCAGACAATGGCAAGCCTCAGAGAGTAAATAATGTCATGTAAAGCTTCTTGAGAACATGAACATTAGCCGTTCGGAGTCGGCATAAAACATATAGGTACAGTTCTCGGCCAATTGTGAGCAAACATTTTATAACACACACAACACAATAGATAATTTGAAGCTCGGTCAAAGTCCTTTCAAGGGCTGAAATGGCCAATTTGAATTTGTTGCTTTTTGAAAATAAAAACATAAAACAGTCCAAAATTTTATCCTGGGTGCGCGCAGGTCTCAATATATATTTTCTTGATCAGCATCACCACCTGAATTAATTAAGCCATGTCCGTCTGTCTGTCCGTTTGTCTGTTTGTCCGTCTGTCTATCTGTCTGTCTGTCGACACGATTACAGCAGTAATTTTGAAGCTATCGTTATGAAATTCGATATTTGAGCTTTTTTCTAAAAAAACAAAGATCAAGTTAAAAAATGGGCTAAATCGAATGAAAACCACGCCTACCTCCGATACAACCACAATAATTCAAACTCTATAAAGGGGCTAATATTTAAGCTACAAAACTGAAATTCGGTATTTGTGTATTCTATGCCAAAACTGAAATGTATAAGATAAATGGGCATTAGAGTGGGTCGTCCTCCATACAAAAAAAAAAAGTTTGAAAAAACCACCCCCTATTTTAAAGTTGACCTCGTGAGGATTCCGAAAACAAAAAAAATTTTTTTTTTTGACCACCGGAAAAACAGCCAAAATGGTCTTTTTTGCATAACTTAAGCATTACATGTCAGATCTTAAAAAATTATGAGTCGTTGAAAAGGGCTTTACGAGCACTACAATGTGTTCTTATGACATTTTTATTTTTGAGGTCATATTCAACTAGTAAGCCCCATAAGCCCGATTTATCCCCCTTAAGTTTCTTTTTTTTTTCCCATATATTTAAATTCCTTCAAATTTGTTTACTTTGTGTTCAAAAAATTATTTATTAAGTTTAAAAACAAAGAAGTTATAATAGTTGAAATATTTGATATAATCCTTTTTTTTATAAAAAATTTACTTTTAGTTTAGTCAACGAACAAGCACATAATATAAATAAAATTGTAAAAGAAACTTAATAAATAATTTTTTGAACACAAATTACACAAATTTGAAGGAGTTTAATCTTATGAGAAGAAAAAAAAAACAAATTAAGGGGGGTAAATCGGGCTAATGGGGCTTACTAGTTGAATATGACCTCAAAAATAAAAATGTCCTAAGAACACATTGTAGTGCTCGTAAAGCCCTTTTCAACGACACATAATTTTTTAAGATCTGACATGTAATGCTTAAGTTATGCAAAAAAGACCATTTTGGCTGTTTTTCCGGTGGTCCAAAAAAAAAATTTTTTTTGTTTTCGGAATCCTCACGAGGTCAACTTTAAAAAAGGGGGTGGTTTTTTCAAACTTTTTTTTTTTTAAGATCTGACATGTAATGCTTAAATAATGCAAAAAATACCATTTTGGCTGTTTTTCCGGTGGTCCAAAAAAAAAAATTTTTTTGTTTTCGGAATCCTCTCGAGGTCAACTTTAAAATAGGGGGTGGTTTTTCTAACTTTTTTTTTCGACCCACTCTAATGGGCATCTTCCACTCATTAAAACGCCCACCTCCCATACAACCCTAAAATCGAAAGCTATAAAAAGAGGCTTCTGCCATAGCTACAAATATAAAATTGAGTATTAACTAATTTTATATTAAAACTAAGGCGGATTAGAAAAATGGGCGTCATCCACTCCCGAATACGCCCACCTTCCATTCAACCCCAAAATTGAAAATTCTGTAAATAGGCTTCTCTTTAAGCTACAGGAAAAATATTTCATTTATGTGTATTTTGTGTCAAAACTAAATCGTGGAAGAAAAGTGGGCGTCATCGGCTTACGAAAACACCCACATGCCATACAACCCATTTTCACTATAATGGGTCACTATAAACTTAAACTTTATAAAGAGGCTAATATTTGAGCTACAAAACTGAAATTCGGTATTTTTGGGTTTTATCTCAACTGAGGCGTGTTAGAAAAATTGGCGTCAACCACGCACGAACTCGCTAACCTCCCATACAACCCCAAAATTTAAAACTTTATAAAGAGGCTTATCTGTAAGCTGCAGGACAATAATTTGATATGTTTGTATTTTAGACGTCAGCAAATATATATATACCTTACTATTTATTCTACATTATGGAATGCGACCAGTTCAGTGCATTTTTCCAAAATTACGGTAAATATTTTAAAATTGTTTTAAACACACACTTTTAATATATTAAAGGAAATAGATGATCGCATAGTATTATATTTATTTGTACTTTGAGAAGTATTAAGTTCGTGATTGAAGACTTTAAAATCCCTTGAAACTAAATTTTATCTGCATTAACCTTTTACTTAAGAATTTAGCTTCCTCATGGCCGCCATATTGAAGCCGCCACTTTGAATTTATAAATTTTAACGAGAGATTCTTGAACATAAACCTAACAACCTCCTGGGTACAAAATTGTATCTGCGCTATTACTAGTGAAGGTAGGTTGCTCGGCCACCATTTTAAATTTTAAAGTTTCGACTTTACATTCGTAATCAGAGATCTCATAATCCACTGGATACAAAAATGTATCTTCATTTAGTTGTTTATATAGAAGTTAGCTTACTCATAGTCACCATATTGAAGCCGCCATTTTTAATTTCAAAGTTTTGACTTCAGATTTGTGATAAGCAACCTTAAAAAACTACTTTGGTACGATTTTTGTTCTGATACGTAGCTCTTCTGAATTGATCTCTATTTTTGGGGTATGTTACTCCACTGTGCTGCCGTGCAAAACAAAAAACAGTTAACTGCATTTTCATAGTTTTGAGATAATTAGATTTCTGTGTTTGGTTTAAACTTTTACTTGGTTTTTGGTTTGCATAATTTTGTTCTCTCATCTTAATTTACTTTGAATATGTATGGTTAAAAACGTGTAATGGAGTTTAAGCGTTTTTTGCATTGCATTTATAACATTTTGCAGTTAAGTGTAAAAAGCAGTTAAGTGTAAATTTAATACGTTCAAGTTACGTACAGAAATACTTAATTAAAAAGGGACAAAAGTATTATTATAAAACAAAGCATGGAGAATTCAAAAAAACGTACAAAGCAAAAAACATGTAACAGCCATTAAATGTTTTTTGGGCAGTGTGGGATGGTTTAAATTAAAAGTGGTGGCACCAACCAAGACGAACTATTGTTAAATATTATTTTTTTTTAATAATAGTTTATTTAAGAACAACGATGGAAGATTAAACCAATTAAAAATATAATGAATGAATGTTATCAAAGCAGGCATGCACGTTAACGTTAATTTTAACGGTAACCGAAATATTTTTTTTGTTTCGTTGAAACGAAATAAAAAAATAACGTTAATTCAAAAAACGAAAAATATTTATTTCGTTTCGGAGAAAACGATATAAAATTTTTTCGTTTTTTTCCCAATCACCAATGAAAATAACGTTCATTTCAACAAAAAAATTTCGTTTTTTTTTGTATCAGAAGAAATTTTTTTTAGCATAGGAGAAAATTATAGAAAATTTTTCGTTTTTCAACGAAACGAAATTTGCTTTGATAAATTTATAACGTTATTTAAAAAACGAAATAATTTTGATAATTTATTTTTCGGTTTCAACGAAACGAAAAAATTTTGTTGATTTCGTTGTGCATGTCTGTATCAAAGTAAAAAAATTCAAACAAGAAAAATTTAAAGCAGAAATTGAAGCATATTCGAGTTATGTTTAGCAGCGAATAGACGTGTTTTTTTGCTTGCTCGCCGTTAGTTAGCTTTTCTAAGTAATAACCCAGCCAAATTGCAGCGAAGTGCTGTTTAAATATAATATTGCGTGTGTTCTTCATTGTGCTTTACTGGAAAACTTTCTACAGCTTTTGACACCGATTTTTTTAGCAATTTTTATTACTCACGCAGTCTGGATCACCGATGACTAATAACTCATTCCTAACTCTTGATCAACTGGATGGCCGACTCAAACAACAAGCGTAAACGCTAGTCAGCAACATGCAGGGTGAACTGAGTCAATGAAGAAATGAAGAAAATATGGGCTAAAAAGATAAGCAGCGTGAGCGGGCGCATTAGCAGATGTTGTAGAGCGCGTTTATAAAATTCAGTGTGTTCAACGGAAGCAAGAAGAGAGTGATAAAAGGTGGACAGAAAAACTAAACGGCGGCGTGAGAGACGCATTGGCTGACGTTGTGATGCGTGTTGGTAAGGCTGAGTGTGGTGCTGAAGCAGCTGATGTTACTACGCTAAGAGCCGAGATGAGTGCTCTTAAAAAAGCTGTTGATGAGTTTGAGCAAAAAGAAGTTGCTGCGGATGCCGTGATCTTTGGAGTACCAGTGAATAACGAAGAGAGCTTGACATCGATGTTCAACAAGCTATGTTTCACCATTGGCTACAGACCTCCATCACTCAGGAATGTGTTTCGTGTGAACAATAAAAACAACAGTAAGTGAGGAATGAGATATACTCCTATTGTAATAACATTTTCCAGCTCTTCTGAAAGAGTTCCAGTTCTTCGTTCGGCTGCTCTGTACCGAAGAAAAAACCGTAGGGATCTTGCTATGAGTGACCTGGAACCAGTGGCGTAGCTAGGGTTGGTCGCACCCGGGGCGGAAACTAAATTGTGCACCCCTTAAGAAGATTTTTTTTTATACAATAAGTCGATGAATCTTACAACATATTTTCGAATCAACCTCTAAAAAAATGACATATTTTAGAAGAGATTAAAAAAAAAACAAAACTATGCTATCCATGAATATTTGATAAAAGAAGTAAGAATCTAAAATTTTCAGAAACTTAAAGAATTTTTTCTGAATTGTTCCAATATTTTTGTCTCCGGGCTTATAAGTTATGAGAGACAAATGTACTAAGAGTAAACCGCATAATTGAAGAAAAAATAGGACCTGCAAAACGTTAACAAATTTTCCCTAGTGACCCTGAATAACTATTAATATAATTATTTTTTTTTTCGAAATCAACCCCCATTTTCTATATAAAATTTAAATGAAATATTAAAATTCATTTATAAACATTTTTCATAATTTTTATCAATTTCTTTATAGTACACTGAGGAAAAAATGTATTAAAATTAAATGAAAGTGTGTTCATATCTAACGAATTTGTTTTTGAAATAGAGCTTGAAATAAATTCAAAAAAATTAAACAGAGCTGTTTTTAAAGTTAAATTCAAAACAAAAGTTTTTGTTTTTAAAACAATGTTTTTTCTATGAAAACCAAATTTAAAACAAACATTTTAAAATTAAAAACTCATGTTTTAAAGCATATTTTTTTCGATGCCATTTTATTAACTTTTCCGAGTTTAAGCACCAGATTCACAACCAACTACCCCCGGGACCTTCCGAATACCAAATGTAAACTTAATTCGATGAAGTTTGCATTTGAAATATTTTAATATTTAATTTATTAGTTTTTATTTTATCATATGTTCGATATTTGTCAAACCAATTCAAAAAATTCAAAAATTGTCATTGAATTCAAATGTTTGTTTGTTTTTTCAAAAAAATAATAAAAGAAAAATAAAAAAAGAAAGGAGTTAATAGGTAGGTGAAAATTAAACACACTTGTTTTAAATATTGTTTTGTAGAAAAACAAAGGCGTTAAATTTCTATTTAAATAATTTTTGTTTAATTTTTAAGTATGTTTTTTTTCTCAGTGTATCTATATTAATCTCCGCTTGGACTGTTATAGACAAGATTGAGGTCTGTAACATTTGACTGCTTTTTAAATATCACCATAAATACCACCATAAATATCTTAGTATCACAATATTACAGTGATACCAAATTGATATCAGAAATTTTTTTCATTCTCATTATCTACATAACTCCCAAAGCAAACTTGCCCAGGTTGAACAAGGTCAAGACTCATGAATGGCTCAAAAAGATCTGACAATTCCAAGAAATCTGGTGTTTCTTCACATTCGTTGATTGAGAACAAAATTTAATTTTAATTATTAGAATAATTTTTAAGGAAATATGCATCATATCTTCTATTAAAAACTGTATTTTTGTTAGTTTTTGTTGGTTGATTTTTGAACAGAACAATAATTATTTTAGCAAAATAAAGGAGTCGGAAAATCATCTTAGAGTTTTTAATGGACATCTTTAAAACAAAATAAAAAAAAAAACGTTAGAAGGCCATAAAATTGTCATTAAACGCCATTTATTTAATTTAAATAAAAAACTTAATGAATTTAAATCAATTTAATTTTTTAGAAATTTTGTTAAGCAAGTTAAAAGTTTATAAATGATTGTTAAACTAGTAGTTTTATGTAACAGTATACCCAAAACATATTACTATTCAAAATTATGTTCTAGCAGGTTAAAAGCTGTAAGTGAGGTTTGTTTCCTGATATATAGTCTCAGAACTTAGTAATCACAAAATCATAAAGTATATTTTTATTTTTGAAATTTATGACATGAACATGTTTTTCTGAAAAGTTCCGGAGAAATGTATTGCTTACAAAACAACTGACGCCTCCATTCATTATACTCTGAAAATCATGCAGGTTTTCGAAACTTAATGGTTTTAGAAATGTCTACTCTGCTAGCAAGTTTGAACACTTCTTAACCTGAATATAAGATGTAAAAAAGTGCTTTTTTATAAAACTTAATGAAATATAAAAAAAGGGTTTTTACATTTTTAATTTTGTACTCCATCTTAATATCAAGAAAATTTTAATATAATTTGTTTGGAAATTGCACCCCTAACCAATGAAAAATTACATATGGAATTGACTTGGGTTTTAGTGTGAGCGTTAATATTGAACAAAATTTAATATAAAGTTTAAGTTTGTTTCAATAAAAACGAAGTCGTGGTGATGGTAAAAAATATTTTCATTCACTTTTGCACCCTCTTGATATTCAAATATAAAACCGAAGTCATTGAGGTGTGTTCTTTTTATTAAAAAAATCTAAAATTATGTGGTAAAAAGTTCTTTTGCCAAATTTTACACCCCATTTTGGCGTGTACCCGGGGCGGACCACCCCCCCCCCGCCCCCCTTGCTACGCTACTGCCTGGGACTCAATTCGAACTCCAGCATATACATTAATGAGAGCCTAAAACAGCACAGTCGCCAACTCCTCCAGAGTGCCATTAAACTCACGCGAAATAATCAGCTGTTTTCTGCCTATGCTAGGAGAGGGCATATTTTTATTAAGAGGTATGAAAATGGAGAAAGCTTTTTAATAGACGATTTAGACCAACTGGCTGCTTTCGTTGCGGGTGAGCTGAATGGAAATGTTGAGGATGATAACAATATGTAGCGCGACTAATTTAAGTCTTAATTCTCTCAAAATAACTTTGCCTCTTTTCTTTACTATCTATCTCTGTTTCTCCCCTATACCTATATTCTATGTTATAAGTGACAATGTATGTACAGATATCTGGTTACTTGGTTCTAACTCGTATATAAACTTACCTTTTCTTTATGTTATTTTATGTTTTTGCTTGCCTAAAGTTCCTTTTCCCTGTTTTTTCTATAATGATTGGTACACATAGTTATCTGCTTGGCATTAATGAAAATAATAAATCACTTATTAATGTTCTTTGTAAAATATACTCTGGCCTTAAAGTAGTGCATTTTAATGCTAGGAGTCTAAATTCCAACAAGCTGGATTACATAAAATTTGTATTTGAGGAATCTTCTATTGATGTGATATGTGTGTCCGAAACCTAGTTCTTTAATTTATTCAGAAATGATAGGCGGAATAGGAGAGGAGGCGGGGTCGCCATTTATTGTCGCAGCAATTTGAAAGCTCAAGTTGTGAATAAATCTAATGAGGGTAGCATCGAATATATTAATCTTTGTGTGTCAGATAACTCTACAAGATCTTTTTATCTGGCGTTTACAATCCCAATAAAATGCATAGCTTAAACTCTTTCTCACTGAGCTATCTGAATTTGTGATTGATTATAATTTCTTTATTTTATGTGGAGAGTTAAATGTTAACCACTTGTGTCTTGAAAATGCGTCTAAATCTTTGTATGATAATGTTTCGTCTGTCGGTCTGTCAATTGTGAACGAAATTAGGCACACGCGATTCTGTAATAATGATGTTCCTAGTCTCCTTGAGTACATTATTGTCTCCGATAGTACATCAAATTTATTGTTCGATCAAATTTACTTTCTCTCTGACCATGATTTAATCTTTTGTACCTTCCACATAAATCTAACTCAAACCGCTACCTCAAAAATTATATCCTACTCGGACTTCAAATCCATTGAACTCCAGGCCCTGAACTATTATGCCTGCCTCACCTACTGGAATGAAATCTGGTTCTGTGTGAGTGTTGATAAAAAAGTTACATCCTTTTCAAACAAACTTAACAACCTTTTTGCAAGATATGTTCCTACCCGGACAGTTGTTATTAAAAATGTCTCGTGCCCCTGGTATTCAACAGAAGTAATATATTCCATAAAAAAAGAAATAAACTTCACAGAATCTGGAAGAATAATCCTAAACCAGAAAAATGGTAAAACTACAGAGTGGCACGGAATGTTTCAGCTATAATAACTAGGCAAGCCTAGTTTCATCAAAGGTGCTTTGGAGAAACATAAAAAATTTTGGTATTGCTAATAAACCAGCAGCTGAGTGTCTTCTGGGCCCTGATGTTCTAAATGATTCTTTCTTAAGTAATAACCATAGTGTTGGTAGTTTTGAGGAATTACCAAATATGCTGGTGCAACCTAACTTCCAGTTTTCCACTGTAAGTGAATATGAGGTCTTTAAACGCATTATGAATGTAAAATCAAATGCCATTGGTGAAGACGGAGTTTCGATTAAGTTTATAAAACTAATTCTAGCTCACGTAGTTAGCCCGCTTGGGCACATTATAAACCATTGCTTCACAACGTCATCCTTTCCTCAGCTCTGGAAAATAGCAAAAGTATTGCCTGTCGCAAAAAAACCATCTGCGCGTGAACCTAAAGATTTTAGACCGATTAGTATTTTATCATCTCTATCGAAGGTCTTCGAAGCAATTATGGCCGGTCAGATTTCTGATTATCTAACTGCTAATAGCCTCTTATCTCCACTACAATCTGGCTTCCGTTCTAGGCAAAGTTGCTCAACTGCTACTCTAAAAGTAATAGATGACATACGAACACCATATGATGTTGGCTTAATTACCCTACTTTGCATGTTAAACTTCTCCAAAGCATTTGACACTATAAATCACTCCTTACTCTGACAAAAGCTTGGGTGCAGGTATGGTTTTTGTAATAATGCTCTTGACCTCTTAAGGTGTTTTTTGTCTAACAGAGTACAAAAAGTTTGTGTTGGTGATAAATGTTCACAACTTAAGCCAGTATGCAGTGGAATGCCTCAAGGCTCAGTTCTTGGACCCTTACTATTTTCAATCTTTATCAATGATATTTTTTCCATCTGATGATGATGTGCAATTAACCTCTCTCGTAAGACTGGTCTCTTGGACGATTTAAGCTGCAGGCTAAATGAAGATTTAAGTAGTATAAGTGAATGGGCCATAAAAAATGGGCTTACATTAAACGCCCTCAAGTCTTATGTGCTGTCTATAAGCAAAACCAAAATTTTCTCCGATGATATTCCAGACTTGTTTATAGGAGACAAGAAATTAAAATTAGTTAACAATTTAAAAAGTCTTGGGTATCTCATTAACTCGTTCTTAACATGCACAGATCACATCAATAGCACGGTGCGCACCATTTACTTTATCCTGCGTTATCTTAAAATGACAGCAGAGTTTACTCCTGTGGAAACCAGGCGCAAGCTTGTGATTCAACTTATCGTTCCTGTCATAACATTTTCGGAACTCATTTATAGTAGGCTAGATTCACGATCTGAACACAAACTGCAAGTTGCGTTTAACCACGCTACTCGGTATGTCTTTAACCTTCTCAGATTTGATCACATAACGAAATTAAAGAAAAGTATTCTTGGTTGTGACATCATTAGTTACCTAAATGCTAGTAATTGCATCTTTTTGCATAAACTTATTTATACCAAAACTCCTGGATATCTCTTTGTGAAACTACAATTTTTTCAGTCGACCAGAAGCAATATTACGATAATACCTAACTGGAAGTATCTGAACTCAACCAGGCTTTTTTTATTAATGCGACTAGCTGACCAGGCAAACGTTGTTTTGCCTTCAATTTTTATTTTCACTGAAAGTGTGGTTCCGTTGCAAAGTCGTGGTGGATTGATATTTAAAAGAAGAATGGTAGGTGCACTGAACCGACATATCAAATATTGTTCAAATACCGTTAACCGCAGCTGAAATAAAGTATTTTTTATTTTTGATAGCTGACCCGACAGACGTTGTCTTGTCATAATAAAAAAAAATTTGTGTTTGTTTTGTGAATTTGTGAAAAGCTGTTGCAAATGTGTAAAAATAGTTAAAAATGGGGGAAATTCGTTTTTTTAATGATAATTTTTATTCATATAGGTTTGGGTATATTTGATTTACATTTGATTTGAAAATAAGTATAATGAATCTTATGGTGTTAAATTTCCAATTAAAAGAAAAGAAATATTTTTTCGATTGCTTAACTGTGATAACATAATTTCGTTTATTGCAATGCTCTATGATACACGACATTTTTTGTTTTGTTTTCTTGAGCGAAAACAAATAATGCTGATGGTGTTTATGGTGGCAATTGACCATGCGAGAAGCTTGGATTTTCAAGGTTAATGCCTCAAACACTCAATGACTGCCCTTGAGACTTGTTAATTGTCATTGCAAATGCAAGCCTTACCGGAAACTGCAAGCGTTTAAAATCGAATGGCATGTCGGTCGGAATCATTGGGATCCGTGGTATCAAAACGTCTTCACCTTTGTACTTTTCTTTAAGTATTGTGCCATTAAGCCGGGTGCCATTACAAAGACGTGGTTGCTTTATGTTTCGTAACATTATGATTACCGACCCGACTATCAGTTAGAGATTGTGATTCGGTAATCCGGGTAATTTCAGCGAGTTTAAAAACTCCGTTGGATAGTTGACGACATCATCTTGGGAAGTAACAGAATCCACCAATTTGTACGTCATCAATTCGACAGCTATTTCAGATTGAGGGCTTGTGCCAATTGGCTACTTTTACTACGAGGTGAAGTTCGGGGGAGAAATTTACACCGTGGGGGAAAAAATTACATTTTTACTGTGCCTATTCGAAAGATGAAATTTTGACATATTGAAAATTTATCTAGATTTGTATGTTCTGTTTTATTTATTTTGCAAAATATTAAAAACTTGGATAAGCACAAACAATGAAGAATGTATGTAATAAAGGTCGTTTATTCGGAACGAAAATCACTAATGGAGACACCTAGCACCTAAGCGAGAAATTGCTATACCGTCTCATGCTCTAATGTGTTGTAAATTATTAAGGTTGCTATATTTTCAGGCAAATATGCCTTAGGCTGCGGCCCGAGTGATTCCCGATGCAGACAGGCGGGCAGAATGTGAGGGAACAAGCGATATAGCTAGCTATTTGTATATCGTTTGCTCGCATGGCTTGATCGCCTGTCTGTCTGCATCTGGCCCTGGCCGCAACCTTATGCTGGAGGCTTGGAACATTCAGCAACTTCTATATTCCGTGATGGTTGAATGGTTGAGAATTGCATAATTAAGTAAAGGGCAGTCATCCTTAGTTGATCGAAAATTGCGTTGTTTATTTATAATTTTTATGTTTTCGTCGTCTGAAAAATCTCGACTGAAATTTTTTGATTATTTTTCGAATGCTTTCAAATTTTACATTTGTCAAAATTTATAGTAGCCCTAGGGGCTAGTACAAATTTTGAAACATGAAATTCACCTCAAAACTATCAAAATTTACAGCGGCAGTAGTAAAAGTAGGCAATTGGCACACGCCCTGAATCTTAAAATTCAATTCGTCGACATCAATGTTTTTCGAAGCCACTATAGCACGTTCGCTCAACCAATCATGATTTTTGTAATTTTGTGCAATGTTTGGAAAAACCTTTCGGATGAGTTCGGATTTTGATTCGGTGAACTGGCAGAAAGCGACGGGAAATTGAATACAGTCGATCGAAATGTCAACCGGGATTTTGCGGTTGCCAATGTTCAGCAATTGTTTTGAAAATACTTCTCCAGATTGATCGTTCTGCAGCTCGACACGCATGTTCACAGTCAATTTGAGTTTCTTGACGTGTTTCCACAAAACGGACGACTTCAAACACGCACTAAGTTCATCGGCTGGAGTTGATCGTGGAATCACTGGCAATGTTTGACGAAAAACACCTGCCAACAGAATCATCGCACCACCAAACTGGTTTTGATTGTTTCGTAAATCTTGCATCGTTTTATCTAATGCCTCCAAAGACTTTTTATGCGCCATTGTACACTCATCCCAAGCGATCAGTTTGCTTTGTTGCAAAACTTTGGCCATCGCACTGTTCTTGGAAATATTGCATGTTGAATTTTCATTGATTTGCATATTCAATGGCGACTTGAGTGCTGATTGAGCAGTTCGACCGCCTTCCAACAACGTAGCTGCAATTCCTGATGAAGCAAGTGCAAGTGCAATATCATTCTGCGAGCGCATCGTTGCCAAAATCAACGCGAGCAAAAAAGTTTTTCCAGTTCCACCGGGAGCGTTCAAAAAAAAATCCCTCCAGTTCCATCGTTCACAACTTTCATAAGAGTGTTATTCGCATATTTTTGTTGTCGATTTAACAGTGGAACGTTCGTTCGAACTAATTCCCTCAAGGCACCGCAATCATATTGCTTTTCTTGTCGCAACTCTTGATTGAATGCGTCGTGCATCGGACGATTGGGAGCTGTCATGCCTAAGTCACATAATGCCTTGTTCGACATCATCAAGCACATGTCCTCAATTAATATCAAAGTCTCGTTGTAAATTTCCTCGCTCAGTTGCAAATTTGGATTTGATGTTCTAATACGCATCTGATGCAAAATATCATCACACATGGCATCTTTGTGTTTGCACCACACATCAGTTGGCTTGGATGGGAAGCATGTTGAGATAATTATCGAAAACAGTGTTCGTTTTTGATGAGGATTTGACGAAAGCGCAGCATCTCCGAGGACGTTTATCCAGTGAGTGTCATTTTCTAACGATCGAAAACGTTGACACGCTTCTCTATATGTGTCACACTGTTAACCATTTATAGTTCGCAAATCTTGGAATGATGTTGGGCCACGAACGTTGACTAACAGCAAACGTAAATAGAAGCACTCATCGTGTCTTGGGTGGACTGTGTAAATGCGACCTAATGAGTCTGTGGAAAATAAATTGGGGTAACCTGGAACTGGATTTCCTTGTTTCCGTCGTTGAAATTTCTTTGACGATTGATTCCAAGTGTGTTACCTTGGAAGAGGACAATTTTTCTTTATGTAAAAAACTTTTGTAGACTGTTACAAACATTTTAAAAAAAAATTAGCAAAACCAGCCCAAGCGTTCTGCGATTTTAAATATATATATCAAAACAGTGGGCGCAAAAGTGAGCGTGGTCAATTTTTCTTTCAGTAAAAACTTAAATTTGGTACCTACGAACATTTAAAAAAGAATTAACCAAATCAGTGTAGCCGTTTTCCGATTTAAGATAAATCGAAAAAGTGGGCGTAGTAAATTTTTCTTTCTGTAAAAAGTTGAATTGGACTACTACGAACATTTAAAAATAATTTCTTTTTCTTATTTCTTACGGTAATTTTTTTACCGTAAAAACCTAAGTTGGACTACGAACATTTAAAAAAAAAATTATCCAAATCGGTCCAGCCGTTCTCAACTGATGCAATTACCAACGAACGGCATTTGATTTTTATTTATATAGATTAGATTATGGAATAGTTAACCCCACGTTTTAAAACACTTTTCCTAAAACTTAAATACCTAATTAGATAAGAAACCAGATTTCTACTTTAACTTTTTTTTTTCCTTCCTGTTTCTTTCCTTCCCTCCTTTTCTCTTATTTATTAATGCATAAAAAAATATTTTTGTCTTTATTTTATTTTCTTGTTACACTATTTTAGCTTTTTAAAGTCAATCAACTGTATATTTAAGTTATGATTGCTTAAGTATTCTTAAGTTATAATTTTAATATATCTTAATAAATATGTAATACTATATCCCAATTATTTTAACCATAAACCTACTCATTGCTAAAGCTATTGTCTTTGTACAGAAAAAGAACTTATTCTTATTGTACTGATATGTTGCATCAAATAAATAAATAAAATAAATAAATGAAATTAAATGAAAGGAAAAGTTCAAATCAGACAAATTTGAGCTGAATACTTGTACAATAAAAGCCCCACTCCTGAGTTTTTAGATTTGAAGCTCCAAATCGGGAACTGTATCTGCACTCTAATGTTAATGAATGCACCTTGAGTGCCAATATAGAAGTATTACATAAATGTATGTCTATTAATGATTACACTGGTTTACAGTCAATATGTACTTTGAACGCCACTATCCTTTTCTCATGTAAAATCGGTCGCTAATTCCGAAAAAAAATTTTTTTTTTTTTTCTGTCACTCCGTTTTCGAGATATTGCCCACTGTAGGTTTTCAACGAAAAAAACAAGTTGGTTCCACTTAATTGCATATATCTCCAGAACCAACAACAATAATCAAACAAATGATATATCAAATAAAAGCTAATAAAATTTCTTACAAACAATGCACATATCATTTTTTGGTCGAGCTGTTAGTTTTGGCGGAATAAATTCAAATTTCGGGGATTTTTTTTATTTTTCAGAAAAATTTCCAAAAAAAGACAAAATAGTTGCAAATTTCGTTAATAAATCAAAATATTTTGTTACTTTTGAAGAGTCTTTATTTTTCCAAAAAAAATAAGCTATTGTTGAAGAAAATCTATTGAGAAATGAAAAAGTTATGTTCAATGGAACGAAAGCACCCAAGTTATGTAATTTTTAAAAATTTTATTGTCATATAAATAAATTGGGTTATTATACTATAATTTTTTATTTTTCATTTTTATTGGTCATAGGAATCAAGTCAAGGGTTTTGCGAAAGAAAAGATAAGAACAAACAGGTTACAATAAAAACAGGTAGGCTCACGACTGTGAGTGCAACCGGTTAAACCGTCACAACAAAACACCTGATTTCGACACTTATGGCTATAATAAAGAGAGCAAAAACATTCATGCATTATACTAAAAAACGTGGCAAACAAACGGACGCACAATTTGTAACGAAAGAAAAAAATAAAAAATAAGATATACTTCAAAATAAAATGAGTAAAAGACTGCGAGAATTCCAGTGTAAAAACGACCCAGATATTTTCTGCTACGCGTGCGGTGAATTTACTTTCGAATAGAAACGAGTCAATTTTACAAATTTACTGCAAATGTCATATCTTCATTATTTTGGTATTGCGGCTGAGAACATTGGTGAATCATGGACGAAAAGTATTTTGTGTCAATCGTGCAAATTAATATCGTCTGAATGGGGCTCGGGTAAAAAACGATACATGAAATTCGATGTTCCGATGATCTGGAGACAACCGTTTTGCCACCTAAACGATTGCTATTTTTGTCTGGCCAAAGTGACTGGTGTTGGAAAACACAAACGAGTGATATACGCCACTGTCCCGACTGTTTCATTACCAGTATCTCATTCCGACGATGTTCCATATCCTACTTGTCCCGATTCAACACGTGAAAACAATCAAAAATCCGTAGATTCAGTGGAGTCGGAAGGAAGGTACTATTACAACTGAAAGCACAACAACCTCTGATTTTATTACAACAACCTTTAGTTTTTTTTTTTTATGGCGATAAAATAAGTCCAAATGCATAAATTGATAATGACACAATTTGGGTGATTTCGTTCCATTGAACACAACTTTTTCATTTCTCAATAGATTTTCTTCAACAATAGCTTATTTTTTTTGGAAAAATAAAGACTCTAAGTAAAAAATATCAAAAGAAACAAAATATTTTGATTTCTTAACGAAATTTTCCACTATTTTGTCTTTATTTGGAAATTTTTCTGAAAAATAAAAAAAATCCCCGAAATTTGAATTTATTCCGCCAAAACTAACAGCTCTACCAAAAAATTGCATTGTTTGTAAGAAATTTTATTAGCTTTTATTTGATATATCATTTGTTTGATTACTGTTGTTGGTTCTGGAGATATATGCAATTAAGTGAAACCAACTTTTTTTTTCGTTGAAAACCCTACAGTGGGCAATATCTCGAAAACGGAGTGACAGAAAGAAAAAAATTTTTTTCTCGGAATAAGCGACCGATTTTACATGAGAAAAGGATAGTGGCATTCAAAGTACAAACAACTTTTCGTTATTTGTAAACCAGTGTTATCGTACATGTTGCAGCTTTTTAAAAGTACCATTTTTCCCCCCTGTATTAACCATTATTAAAAAATTTTGTAACCATTCACATTCCCATCGTTAACCCAATTTATTTTTAATTGAAGAGTTTACGTTTGATTTTAAGAATCGCATGTATGACTTCGATCAACGTCAATCCTGCTTACTGAATAATAGCATCATAAACGAACCTCAGTTTTAGTCATTATTGTACAAGAAAAAAGTGCGTTAAACTTTATTATTTTATAAATGTTTATAATATAAATTGTTAAGAGCATTATATTTATATATTTTTACATTGGTGGTCTGATAGCTTTTTACTTCTACTTACTTCCTGCTTAATTTGTAATTAAATGGAATTGAAGCGAATTTAAATCAACTGCGCCGTTTGACAAAAAATAATAATGTTTTAGCGATCACAATCTTTATTTCTTGTAATAATATTAGAATTAATTATTTAAAACAATAGAAATTGATATTTCTCGGTTAATTGTGTGCAAACATTTAATAACACACACAACACAATTGATCATAAGAAGCTCGGTAAAAGTCCTTTCAAGGGCTTAAATGGCCAATTTGTTTTTTGTTTTTTTTTTTTTTAGAAATTGATATAATCATGTTATATTAAACATTAACTTAGCAGTATATAACTACTTAACAACGGGCTCGGTTTGGCTCTCAAAAAGAAACATTTTTCATAAACTTAAGTGGTTTAGAAAGTGTATTGTGTTTCCAAGAATGGACTGTAATTGATAAACTTATTTATGTATATACCCTAAACAAAGTATATAGATATAAATATGTTAAATTTATGTTAAGTATACATATAAATATGGATGTTATTAGAATATACACTTATTATAACTCTGACGTGCTAAATGTGTTTTCCCGGGTAATAACGAGTGTTTGCCTGTTTGGGAATAGTGCCAAAACAAAAAAAAAAAATGTCTGCAGTTTCTAGACACTCTGCAAATGTTTTCGCCCTATGTTCAGTCGCCATCTATCGTTTCAATAGCGCGATCTATTTGAAGCTTATAATTTTAAACTGTTTTACTTCTGTCGTGCATCTTGAATATAGATACATATTTATTTTATTCGGGAAGATATCTAAATCGATTTATTGTAAGTTTTTTAAAATATTGCTTGAAATGTACAAAAACTTTTGTGTCGGAAATGATAGCAGTTTCTAGCAGAAATAATAAAAAAGGGATATATATAACATGTGGTTTTTGAGTGAAAAGTTATTAAATGCAAAATTTTAGTGAAATAATATTCAAATGTAAACATTTTCTAAAAGAAACATTTATTCATTATTTATATACGTCCACAATTATAATTAATCACTCATTACATATTCTACATGCATGTTATGTAAGATCGGATGATATTTTTAATAAAATATGAATTGTTTATTTATAAAATTCTACATTTAATATTATATTTTCATAACAAAAAGTTCATAAACTAGAAAACCAAAGAAAATATCAAGTCATAAAAGTGGTTTTAATGTTATTTCAATTCCCGGGAATTATTGCAGTATATTTTGGCTTATAATTAAAAATAGATCCAATTTATGTGTATATGACATTTTTGTATGTTATTGCTTACTTTGGTGTCTTGAGTATGTAGAAAGTATCTACCCACTTGAAAAACAAATCCTACCTTATGCTCTTTAGATAATTAAATCAAATTTGTGAATTTAAATATAATACAACATATGTGCAATATTTAAATGTATATACAATACATATATTTATATATATATATATATCTATCTAAACAGTATTTGATGATATATTTATATATATATATTTATGTAATAACACATATTTAAATGTATATACACATTTATTATATAAACACATATTTATATACGAGTCGTAACTTATCAAAGCCGCTTAATTCCATCGGTCCAAACTTTTCTGTTGTTGTAGTCAGCGCACAGGGGCTTAAAAAACAGATGTAATGGAAAAAGGATTTTATTTTCTGATAAGGCTTAAAAAAACGAATTTCTTCAGATTTTTCATGGTTATTTCATGATAAATGGCACGATTAAGAAAAATAAGATATTGCAGTTATCAAGTGGAGTAAAAGTCTACTTTAAAAATTCTATGGACCTCGGTTGCTTGGGGACCTATAGATAATAGGAAATTATCTTTACTTGCAGAATGTTTACAAAATTTTAGTCCGTGGCAAGCATGCGCACAAACAGAAATGTTTGAAGTAACGCTTAATTTTTTTATTAAACGCGTCAATTTGTGCTAAAAACGTGTTATCTTGGGCTTGTTTGTAAAAAAATTAATTTTATTTTTGTTGTTTATGCACATCAAAAAATGAGCAACCGAAAGACATAATTCCCAGTTGGTTTTTGTTTTTGTTGGTATAAAAGTGTATAAAAGTGCAGAGAATAAATAAAAAATTATATTTTCCTGTTTTAATTGAATGAAATATATCTTATTTGGACAATGAAAATGCAATTTTTATTTTGCTTCATTTCATTTTTATTTTTTTTTTCTTTGTTGCTTCAGCGTTTTAATATTTGTTGTATTTTGTACATATTTTGATAAACAATTCCAAAGTTCCTTAGATTGGGCATATTCAATTTTTTACTATCAATCCATAAATGGATTGGGCGCAAGTGAACATATTAATTTCTTGATAAATTTTCCTAAATCACATGCATTATGGACGAATGGGTGTGTTATTTTTTTGATAAGCAATCACATTACGGCTTGATATCAAGAATATTATGGCTTAGCCCAGAATCACTCCCAAAATTAATTGGTTTGGGATTGTTTTCAGCTCAAATTTCTCTCCGTGCATCATGTGATTTCCGAAGACGAAGAAGGCTTTAATAAAAATTTGCATGTGCCATATGTATACTTCTTGTTTCTTATTATATCTTCCATTCTTGTATAGCGATACCTTAGTGAATGCGCCCTTCGCTAGCATATCACGAATTTCACCAAGAAGTCAACCGCATAGGTCAAAAATCAAATTGTAAAGAGAGAAGAGAAATTATACAGAATAAATTCTATCGAATTTCGACAGCATGTTTTATGTTGAATTCTTCAAGATAACAGTAGTTATTAGGCCGGCTCATTTTTGAAAGTCAAAAAGCACACTCAGTTTTTGAATCTTTGGGATGAAAAACTAAGATATCCTGAATTTGAGGGAAATCGGTTAATACTGGAGACACACATATGGTTTCGATACTACATAGTAAGAACACTACTTTGTATACCACATGTGTGTCACGGTATACCAGCTATAAACCAGGTTCTGAAACTAGTATAGTGTTTATTCATGGTATACAAAACACAACAAATTTTCATGGTTTCTCCATGCTAACATACATTTTTTCGACTTTCAGACCTGATATTGCTATATTTTATCTGATATCAGCGCCAATGGGAAAGAGCGTTCAAATTTTTAACTACATAAATGTCAGAATATTGAAAAATTTTATTTAAAAAAATTTCAATTTAAAAAAAATAGCGATTGAAAAAAAACGAAAAACGCTGTTTTAAATTGTTAAAAATATGTTTTTATGTATGGAACAGTAAACAAGCAATTTTTGCGACCAACGACCATATATTTAAAGGCTGTTTGCTTGGCTATTTATTGCAGGATCTTACTTTCTACGGGATAAGCTTAATTGTACAGCTGAAAAATTGTTGATTTATTTTTAAATAATTATTTGACACTTGTCAATTAAAACTATTTCAATATGTGTCTAACTACTTCTATACCATATAGTATACAATCGCTTATGGTTTCAATACCATCCCAATCAGCCAAACAAGCTTGGAATAAGCTTTAAACAAGCTTACAAACGTAAGCCTCAAGCTTGGATAACGCTTTCATTTACTATTGTAGAGCGCTTACATGTAATTGTAGGATAAACGAAAGTGAACCCTTGGAATAATATTCCTTACTTCAAGCTTAATCCAAGTGTTGTTTTTACAATTGGATATAAGTGTTTTAATAAGCTTTTTCCAAGTGTGCTACATTCAACAAATCAATTAGCGCTCGCGAAAAATTTTTATTCCGTGGCTCAGTTGGTAAGCCACTTGTTTATTTGAATTGTTGTGATTTGGACTTCCAAGGTTCAATTCCCAACCGGAACATTTTTATTTTTATTTATTTTTTATTTTGTTTGTTAATATTTATATGAAAAATTGCATGCCTTCAAAAATTTTTGTGTTTGCTACACCAGGGATCGAACGCGCGAACCACCGCATAAGAGTCGGACACTCTAACAGCTTGCCGTAAGCCTTATGGCTGCTGAGCGAACAAAATGAAAATAAAATACATTTATGCATGTATATATGAGAGCATCACAACTTTGAACAGTTGTAAAACTATTACCGTTGTCAGCGTTTTCAAAGTATGATTGCAAAACACTTCCTTAATGCAAGCCTTTCCAAGTATTATTGTGCATCACTTGCTTTTTGTGTTTTACGCAATAGTTATACAAAGGAACTTGGAAATTTATTACCTGGGCAAGTGTTTTTCAAGCGTGCTTGGATTAGGCTTGCTTTTTGTATTGCATGTAAGCTTAATCCAAGCACTATTTCTAAATGGCTGATTGGGATGGTATCGATACCAGAGATCTGCAATGAGTACCAAAAAAATTAGTATACTTAAGTCATGAGCCATAACAATTGGTGCAAATGTGTACTTATTCCAACTCAACAAGCTACTTTGACTCATTCCCACTAAAACCAGAAAATACTCATATTTCTCTAACATGCATGTGTGTATGCAAATTATGACTTTATTGGATGTTAGTCAATAATCTGATGTGACTCACTTATTCATGAGAGAGGAATATAAGAACTATGAGTGAGTTGAGTATTATTTTGTGTTATGCCCTGCTGATGATTTTTGCTGTTTTGTTTACTTTTTGTGTGAAACAATGAAAGAGCTGAGTATTAATTTTTGTTATGCTTCTGCAAAACAAGTTATGGTTTGGTTTCGCACGTGTTGCTTGACATTTACAATTAAATTTGGAAGAAAGCTGAACTAAAAATGACTCTAAGTACTTAAGTCATTCCTCTGAACTCGTGGTGTTCATTGGTGTTGTTAGTCATTACGGTATAGCACAATAAATCCATTCACTCAATGAGAGAATTGAGCACTGCATCGGTTTATAACAACACAAAAATTATTCTTGTTCATTCATTCGCTATGTGTACCGCACACGAACGAGTATGAATGGATATGAGTGGAAGTTCTTCTTTGACTTAAACCCACTTATACTCCTTTTTGTGTTAGTCAACCAATGACTCAAAAACAAGAATAATTGCAGTTCTCTGATCGATACCATATGTGTGTCTATAGTATAAGTCTCTAGCCACCGGAAATGACGATTTATTTTCCTCTGAAATTGGTTTTTTTTATATATTTTTTTATCGTAATTTTGTAAACACGAACAAACTAACCCAAACTGTTTGCGGGAATTGAGAATCTAGTGAAGCCAAGTGATTCAGTGAAAAAATAATTTTGATTGGCTTCCGTAAGTAGTGCGAAAAAATTAAAAAATCGTTGTTTTTCCCCAATCTTTTTTATGAAAATCTCTCAGAATTGCGCAAATATTATCAGATTTTGACGAATGAGAGCTCATGAGGGCTCCTAAGATTTTTTCAGTTTAATTTGAGAACGCTGTACACATAACTCAGCGTCTCCACGGACATGTCCGGCAATGCCAGAATAACTAGACCCCGACCGGTTAACATTTTTTTTATCCATATAAAAATGATCCGGCCTATTGCCCATGGACCTCAAAACCCCCATATATACATAATATATATTTTTTTTTACTTTTTAATGCAATTTCCAAGTCAAATTTTGAATATTTTGACAAAATACCTGTTTTGAAAAACTGTGAGGCTCCGATTTCAAGATAGAACTACGTATACCATCTCCACCAAAATTTATTAAAATTACCCAAAGAACACCGCTAGGGTGGGGCCAACATTGATTTTTTTCTCCATACAATTTTACCCGCTCTATTATACATATTCATATACATAAACATTAGATAGCCTTTTGGTCAATAATATATTTTGCAAAAGTATTCCGGATCCTCCTTGCAAGGGCAAATTCTTAAGCTGGCATTCAATAGACATAGTAAGATTGAATAAAAAAGAAGAAATTGCAAAAACTGAATGCACTTCACGTAATAATGTGATTTTGGAAAGTATTTTTCAATAGTTTCAAATCGGATTTTTTTAAAACCATTTAAGCTACTTGCAAATGAACGATATTATTTTTGCTTATGTAAAATTTGTCGCTGAATTCATTTCCCAAATCAGATATAGATAAATGTGAAACCATAAATTTAGTACTGTTTTTCATAATTTCTCGAATTCATTCGTTCCCTACGTACAAAAGAACGCACCTTTTTTAAAATAACATGCTCTAGAATGATTGGTAACACAGTGCAACACCAAAAAAAATAACCATATACGGACACCACTACGTGATAAAAGACTAAAAAAAAAAAGACCCGTGCTCCCAATTTTCCCCAAAGTCATGCACTTTTTGTTTTATGGGCCCCAAAAGATTTGGGGCCTCGGTATCATTTTCGTAAAAATGTGATCATTTTCTCAGGCTCATATCTTGTAAGCCGTTCAGAATTTCGATTTACTCTCAGAGGCAAAGTTGTAGCTCTTGTCATAAGGAACAAAAATTGCCAACATATAAAATCCAAAAACTTCACCTTCCAGGTCAAAATCGCAAAAAACTTAAAAAATTTCGATTTTTTTTTACCTTTTTTCCCGTGTTCAGGTCCATAGGTAGCAAACCGTTCAAAATTCAAGGAAACAATCAACTACAAAAATGTACCTAAGATCTCAATAAACAAATTTCTAAAACATATAAACTTCCAAGAGATGATTCTTAACACCGTTTTTTATTTTCATTTGTTTTTTATTTACTTCAACATTGAGTTACTATGCTATCTATTACAAAAATATTAAAAAAAAATATTCGTATTATAATAATTATGTTAAAATGTTATAATTATGTTTATAATGTTGATGGCCCTGGACTTGCAAATCGTACTCTCTTAAGTTGTGGATCCAAATCGTCGTCCGAATCGTCCGAATCTGACTCTGATTCAGAAATTATGGTGTCCACAGGCACGTTGCTTCCAGACTGCCCTCCATCATCAGCTCTTTCTTCTTCAACTACTTCATTAACATCATACAGGGTGATCTTATGACTCCACCAACATACCTCTGCAAGCAATGCGTCCAGGTTTTTGCCTTTGAACCGTTTTTCCATGGGCATTGTGGTTTGGTGAAACCGTTCTCCTTGCTCATCGGATTCGGTAGGGAGTTGTTTGATGAAATCGTCAAAATGAAAATGAAGAAAATGCAGCTTTAATGTCATCGATGCGCCGATTATCTCAAAATGATACAGCATTGCTTTCACCCATTCTCTTGCTTCCGGTTCCGCGTCTCGATCCGCTCCCAAGACTCTGGTGCATACACGCTGAAGGTAAATCCATGCCATTGAATGATTTTTATCAAGCGATGAAGCAAAGTTGCTCTTGAATAGCTTTCTAATGTCAGGGCCATTAAGTACGCCTGTTAAATGAAAACAAAAAATAAAGACAGAAAAGAAAACATTAACATAGTGTAAATAGCTATATATATAGTACAATTAGGTGAACAAAAATCCGTTTTAAATTTACTACAATACCTTTTTTAATTTTGTCATCGCTACGCTTTGGGAAAACGTTTTTCAAATAGTCGAATGCGTTTGGACAATTTACAACGGCCACTTCGATGAATTTTTTAACAATTCCCAATTTTATGTGGAGCGGTGGCAGCAAGATGTCTTGAGTATTGTCAATTAAAGGTGCATTCTTCAGTCTATGTTGTTGTATTTGTTCATCCACACTTCCTCTTGGCCTCCACGAATTACATTGGAATTGATTCAGAGGTGAGCGTGAATCCCAATTACAAAGAAAACAAAAGAATTTTGGGAAGCCGCCCTTATCGATGATCCCTTGCATAATGTTGATGACCTTCAAATCACAGCAAATCTTCCATTTATTTTCGTAATATTTGATTTTTTCCATTATATCTTTCAATGTTTCATAGCTTTTTTTCATGTTGATACCCATTGCTAGCGGAATGGAAGGTTTTCGGTTCGACACATGCAACAACACTGCTTTCAAGCTTGAAACAGAACCATCAATAAATAATCTCCACTCACTAGCGATGTAGTTCATTCCCATTTTTACCACCAAAGCTTTTATATCGTTGCAGTAAGCGAACGAATTGTCATCATTTAGAGTGTACAGCATCTGAAATTCAGCTTGTCGTTTGCGGTACGCCGTAGAGTTTACATTAGCATGTGTGAGTTTTCTTTTTTTTAAAAAAGCTGTTAAAAATATTGCAAGCCGCTGGGATAATCCCAATATGGCCACAATGAAATCCATTTCCATTTGTGTTATTAGTTGTGGTCCATCTCTTCCCTGTTGGGGCTCATAATCGGTATCAAATGGATCTTCATAAGTAACTCCACTTGCTGTACTCATTGCTGTAAATTCTGTAGTACGATCTGGAGTTGGCGGCCTTGGTGATACAAAATTTTCAGGTGCAAGCACTGGTAGTGTGGCTGTTGCAGTTGCTTTATAAATTTTGTTCTTCTCAGCATGTCGATTTAGACGTAAATTATAATTTACGCATGCATAGCAACTGGTTGCATCATGATCACCTGGACGATTAATCCAGTTTACCGGCTTACAATACTTCATAGTACCTCTGCCTCTACTCAACCATGCCATGAGATTGTTATAACATTGGCGACACACTGTATTAGGTGTGTAATTTTCACCGGTCAAGTCCATTTCGTCGAAAAACAATGTATATTCTCTTTTGAATTCAGTAGTTAAAAGATTCTTTTCCTTTTGAAATCTTGTAGATGTTATTTTTCTGGTTTGATGACCGCAAACGTAGCAAAATAAATCCTTTTTTTCACACTGCATATTGAAATTGTCAGTTGCCAATGTTGTGTGCGAATTATGCAGTAGCACTTTCACTTTTTTTTACTTTCACTGTCACTTTATAACTTTCACCGCTGAGCTCTCGTTGACGTCGCGCTGTGCAATGCCTCGATGTGAGCGTCGTGTCGCTTTTATATGCTCACAATTTCATCTTTATGACAATGTGTTTCCAGGTATTTTTATATTTTGGCTTGTGTTTATGTGAATTCAATGCAGATGTTTGCTTCCAGGTAGTTTTTTGATAGAAGTTTGTTGATTTCATATGTTCACAATTTCATCTTTATGACAATGTGTTTCCAGGTATTTTTATATTTTGGCTTGTGTTTATGTGAATTCATTCATGTCAATTCAAATTAAAAAACGGTGTTAAGAATCATCTCTTGGAAGTTTATATGTTTTAGAAATTTGTTTATTGAGATCTTAGGTACATTTTTGTAGTTGATTGTTGCCTTGAATTTTGAACGGTTTGCTACCTATGGACCTGAACACGGGAAAAAAGGTAAAAAAAAATCGAAATTTTTTAAGTTTTTTGCGATTTTGACCTGGAAGGTGAAGTTTTTGGATTTTATATGTTGGCAATTTTTGTTCCTTATGACAAGAGCTACAACTTTGCCTCTGAGAGTAAATCGAAATTCTGAACGGCTTACAAGATATGAGCCTGAGAAAATGATCACATTTTTACGAAAATGATACCGAGGCCCCAAATCTTTTGGGGCCCATAAAACAAAAAGTGCATGACTTTGGGGAAAATTGGGAGACACGGGTCTTTTTTTTTTAGTCTTTTGTCACGTAGTGGTGTCCGTATATGGTTATTTTGCCGTGACTTAAAAAATTACACACAGTGTAATTTAATGAACTTTAATAAAACAAAATAAATTTGAATCGGAATATATTTGCACAAGAAATAAATTTTCTTTGAAGTAGTCCTGTAGGCAAATCAGGAATTATCACGATTCGTAATCATTAGTGGTGACCTTGGCATGAGTGTTAAGAGTGTACTCGGAGCCCGAGATCGATTCCCAGTCGCGGCAAAGTTTTTTTTTCAATAAAAAATTGTCTGATAGGTCAACACCTCTCTGCAGACAATGGCAAATCTCAGAGAATAAAAAATGTCATTTAAAACTTCTTGAGAACATGAACTTTAGCCGTTCGGAGTCGGCATAAAACATGTAGGTCCAGTTCTCGGTCAATTGTGTGCGATCATTTAAAAAAAATACACACAACACAATTGATAATAAGAATCTCGGTCTTTTGTGTTTTGTCGATTGTTTTGTCAATTTGGAAACGTTAACGCTTAATAACAGCTATCACTTGTAATATTACTACTCGAGAGTATTACATCACCCTGTTATTGTAAATGAGATTAAAAATGCTTTTGAAACGGTTATTTCTTTTCTGATGGCACACTACGACGAAATAAAAGTTAAAGATATAACTGTCGGAGTCGATAGAGGCAATAAACTCATAAACTCTTAAATACCGAAAGTGCACTATGTTTCGATAAAACAAGTTCAAATAGTGGATGACGTATCAAAAATAAACATAAAATACTATCTTTTAGTTAAAAATTCTTAAAAAACATATCTTTAAGAGCTTTTTTTAGAGCCTTATCCCAAATAATTCATGAAGTAACAGGCTTGCTACAACAACAAAGTTCTTTGCAGAACAACCGAGCAGACTAGACCATGGATTCGTCGGACGCTACTCCGACTCATCAGTAGTCTCTGTAGTTCATGCAGTCCACTAACTTTGAACAGCTAATAAGTGCGACTGCGGAAAAACCTATATGGAATTACGTAGGCACTTTCCACTTTATCAAAGCAGTGTTTTTCTACTCTTTTGCTAGTCGCAAAATTTCAAAAAATTGACTAAAAAAAAAGATTTTGTTGTTGCGCTTTTTGTTTACTTCTTTATCACAAGCAGCGTTTCCAGAATGTGAAAAATTTAACAAAACTGGTAAATTTTTTTTTCGATGTGAAAACGTGAAATTAAGTTTCATTTTGGTAAACTTTTGCACTGAAAACCAAAAAGTGTTTTAAACAAATTTTCCTCATCATAATGCAGCATTATCATTAGCGCATAAAATGTAATCGAAAATTCAACTCAATATTTGTTTTTTAAATTCCTCAGCAAGTTACAACAATTTAATCTAATGGAAATGAAAATGGTTGAAGTTTGCACCATTGTAATACTTAATAAAATTTGTAATATATAAGGAAGCTCCAGACTTAAAAGGTCGCGGTTACAAGTCCTGCAGGAAAACAAGATTCAAACTCATTAGACAGTGACACTGATAACAGGTATTTAAAAAATAAAAACGTGGAAGTACCGAAGACCATCAAAAGTAATATCTTTAGTAATATCCCAACTAACACATGAACTTCGATAAGGCTAAGAAATTTAAATTTTCGACAGTAGAAGCTTTGATTGAGCTTGTATTGAGCTTGCAACTGAAAGTTTACTTGTTAACGAAGATATAGTTGACATAATAGCTGTTGTGAAGTATTTCAGAAGTTTTATAAAGGCTATATTCAAAGTTTCGAATAAGCTTAAGAATGTTTGTTAACGGAAGCTTGGGAACTTTTAATTTTAAATGAGCTTCGGTTAAAAAACCAAACGAAATTGCTGCCCCTATGTCTGAAAAAGATTTCTTTAAATCTTTAATAGATGCATTTTCGAAATTTCTTTCAATTTGTATGAGTAGATCTTTACAGCCTTCGAAATTATATGAACCGAAGTTAAAGCCTCTCGGACCGAGAAAACAACGTAATCAAAGTTAAAATAATTTATAAAGTTTAAAATACAGAAAAATATTGAAAACATGCACAATACTTGGGTAAGACCACAAGCGTTATGCGATAGCAAAATAAAAATGCAAGCGACCAATCCATTCATTACTGAATCAGAAAAAAACAAACTAGGTGTCGGCAACCGATATATTGATCAACAACCGTCACAAAATTATTAATGGAAGTATAAGAAAATTTTTCTTGAAATTAAATTTAATTATTTTTTAAACTGACGAAAATGAAATGTCAGCTTCGAAACTACAAAAAAGCGTAAAATTTTTTGTTGAAAAATAGAAAATTATTTATTAAACTATTGATTAGCAATACAAAAATTAGCGAAAGGTTAAGTTTGATTAGAAAATCGTAAACACTATCAGAAATGTATTTTCTAAGAGAGGCGGCAGCCTCGTATATACTGAATAGAAACATATAAAAGGCTTCTAAATCAGTTAGAGCTTGAATGGAAAGTTATAACTTCCAATCGAAAGTTTATAGTGCCAACCGTCATTATATTTCGTATACATTTATAAGAAACTGAAGCTACTATGTCCAGTAAAATGAAATAATTTTTTGATTTGAAAACTTGAGATTTGCTTTTTGAAGCTTCTATTTCCAATAAGTTTTGATAATATTTGTAGTAGAAACTGAAGCCTTTCTGATGTACAGAAAAGACTCAGAGTTTCCATTAGCATGAAGTCATTCGGATTCAGCTCTTCGTATATAAAATAGAAATAGGTCGATGGATAACCCTTCGATCTAAAATAATAAAAAGTTCGCCTTTTTGCCGTTATATAAGTCAATAAGCGTGCTTTAAGAAACAACGTAGTTTTCGTAATGAGTTGCTGTAAAGCTTGCTGCAATCTTTACAGAAGTTTGTGTGCTAGTTGGTATTGCTTGTTTTCATCAATCTTGTCACAACAAAAATAAAAAGCTTTACAGAAGAATGCTAAAAATTTAAAAATATTAAAATTTTTGCTTTTGATGTGAAAGTTGTTTCATAAATGTGAAATTTTTTTGGGAATTTTGGTAAAAAAAAATTTTTGGATGTGGCAACCCTGATCACGTGTCCATCTAGGTTCCAACATTTTGATGGTATTAAACCATAGAAGATGTGAAGAAGGTTTTTTGAACGCAGATGTTTATTATATGCGCAAAGGAGCTAAACCTACGAAAACATGATGAGTAATTATGTTAGTTTTCTTTTTTTTGGAAAAACAAAAAACAAAAAAAAAATATATCATCATTGTGATGTTGAATGCAACTGACCCAATCACATACACATTTAGAAGGTAATCAGAATGAAGAGAAGGTTTCGTTAAATTATACATTTTTTACTATTTTCACTGATTTTACACTTTTTCTATTTAGCTTTTTATTTGTAATTTGTTATTTTCTCTGATAAGTTGCAGAAACTTATATTAAATTGTTTTGACAGAATTCACCATATTAACAATAGTAAATATATTGATAACAGTCAACTGTCATTCTGTTATTCAACTGTCAACTGTCATCCAATAATAGTGCAAAGCTTAACAGCTGTCAACATTCTGACAAAGTACTTTTCCCCTTTTTGTGGTGAATAAATAAATAAACTTTTCATTTGTCAAGTATTCACATGAATAGGTTTTACAAGTCAGGTTGATAAAACTTTGAAAAATTATTTCTTGTAAATTTACAGCCAGAAAAGATTTGTAACAAAATCCGTCAAAATGTGGGTTACATGAAATATTAAAAATGTTTCTCTTATATATGAGGAAATACCGCTTTGAACATATTTTTTATCCGTTTATGTTTTTTAATGTGCGTTTTGCAAATGTAATTATTTCTTTCATCGCTTAAGTATGTAATTGAAATGGTTTCATTATATGTCAGTCCCTTGATATACATGATAATATCAAGTAACCAAAAATATTCGACATTTGAATTATCCAACGATTCTTTAGTTTTTTTCAAAAACAGAAATCAGCAAACATTTTAAGATCATAACAACAGTTATGACATTTGTTTGATAAAATCGTGTATTTTTGTTTATTATGGATGGTTTAAGAATAAGTCGAGAAGATAAGTTTTATATATCGATTGATGTGTTTTACATCGAAGAAAAATAGTGTATAACACTTTATTAACCTATCTCAAATAGTTTGTTCATTAAAAATAAAAAATCTGAAAAATATTAAAATTTTATAAAATTTCCATTTTTTTGCTCATTTTATGAAAAAAACCTCATAATGACCCCAATTTTCAATGTATTTTGCTCATTTTTGGCTTATGGCAAAGGTGTTTATATCTTCTATCGATTAAAAGTTCATTTAAAATAAATTTTCTAACTTAGCCCCATTTTGTTCACAAGAGGAATAAATATGATTTAGCTCGGGTATAACTATCTCCAGGTTAATTTTATTCCAAGCGTATAAATTGTGAGATAAAAATTGGTTTTGTTCACATTTTATTCCTGATTTATGCTGAGAGTATAAATTTGAGAAGAACATTTTTTAGTTTCATTTTTCGATGCCCAGTAAGAAATTATTTCTAAAGCTAGAAAATTTTTTGGAGCGTAATTTCTTGTTTTATTTTGTACTGTTTGCTGAACTTTATGTTTTATTATTGTATGTTTTTAATGTTTTCGACACAGTACTTCAGAAACCACCGATAAACTGTATTATGTTATTACGAAACCCGTTTTGCGTCGCAAGGTATCACAGCCGAAGCTTTAAATCCTTTTTTTGAACTACAGTGGCTCACAGCTTATTTCAAACAGCACTTAACAAAAACTTTAAGCAGCGATTACAACTAAACTAAAAAAGATTTTAAAATTATGTGAATGCAGGTTGTAAGTGTACTTATTTAACTCATCAAATATGGCGTAATTTATTTTTAAAAATTTTTTTTTGGATTTTAATAATAATTTATTATTTTTTTTTTAATAATTAAAAACGAAAAATCTAATCAAAAACAATATCACGGCTTATTTCAACCAAAAACTTTGCAGTTGAGCAATGTTCCTTTATTTTGTAATGAAACTGTTGGTTCTTTTTCATTTTTATGTGAGTTTTGTGTGTAGGCCTTGCATAAAATTTGTTTTTTCAAAATGCGGCCACGTACGATAATTGAGCAGCGAGAACTTTTCCTCAGTTGTTTTAAAAATCTCTATTCGCGCCGAAAAATTGGTTGGATTGAGCGAAAGAGATGGTTGGATTGAGTGACTCCACAGTCAAGAGCATCATTTATAGTTTTGTCCGGGAAAATATAAGGCATTATAAGGTAAGAAATGCTCCCAAAAAAATTTCAATTCAACGGACAAGCTCTATGTTGTCCGGAAAATCCGATAAACCCCAAAATTATGGGCTCCAAAAGTGGCCATTGAAGTGGAGATAGAGAAGCCCTTTTTAATCACAATAAATCAGAAGTGCCGTTTCAAATTTGCTAAGGAGCTCTTGTATAAGGAGTCAAGCTTTTGGAATACGGTAATAATTGCTGATGAGTCTAAATTTAATAGAAATTTAAATTTTGGCTTAGATGGAGCCTCATATGTGTGGTGTAAGCCAAATAGTGGGTTGCGAGCAAAAAATTTCAAATCGAATCCATGCCAAAGAGGCTCAAATTGGTTATACATCAGAAGAGTGGTCATACTTAGCATTAAAATTTATGTTTCTTGTCTCTGAGGCCAATTTTGAAGTTGAATTTGTTACATGGTTGAAATATGCTTTGACACTGTTTTTGTTGCTTTTCTTGTTTTTAATTGTTATAAAATATAAATTTAATAGTTATAGAATATCGCCCCCTTGGGGAGACAAGGGGGCGATATTCACATGGCAACGTGTCTGACTGCCTCAACTTGGCGAGGCCAGCATTATCCATGTCGAAATCGTCTCAAGTCGACTCAAAACCTCCGCGTGGTGTCTCCTGGAAACGTCAAAAACTATCGCCCGATAAACTTTGGCGGCTAATTTGAGCGGCGGGCTTCCCCTTTGGCCATCAAGCAAAGGTTGTGCGTTGGGTTTGAAGCCCACCACATAAAAAAAGATTTCAATGAAACGAAAAAGAATAAATGAAAGAATGATCCCCAAATCTGATGACGACTACCGCAAACGAAAAACTGATAATGATTTACGGATATGCACCTGGAATGTCCGGACCCTAAATTGGGATGGTGCCTCTATCCAACTGATTGATATCTTGGAAAGATATAATTCTGATATCACTGCAATCCAAGAAATGCGATGGAAGGGACAGGGTTGCTTACGGCAAGCATCCTGTGATATCTACTACAGCGGCCATGTGGAGAAGCACGAGTTTGGATGCGGATTTGTAGTTGGCAAGAGAATACGGCATCATGTCCTGCGATTCACTCCTGTGAACGAACGGCTTGCCATAATCCGCTTCAAGGCTAAATTTTTTAACATAAGCCTAATATGTGCGCACGCTCCGACAGAAGAAAAAGATGACGAGACCAAAGAAAGTTTTTACGAGTGCCTTGAAGATGCATACGAGCGCTGCCCCCGTCATGACATAAAAATCGTGCTTGGTGACTTCAACGCCAAGGTGGGTAAGGAAAACATATTTGGTCCAACAGTCGGAAAGTTCAGCCTCCACGACAACACATCCGATAACGGAATGAGGTTGATTGACTTCGCAGCAGCACGAAACATCTTCGTAAGTAGCACTAGATTCAAGCATCTCAATATTCATAAGGCCACTTGGCTGTCCCCTGATCGAAAAACATGTAACCAAATTGATCACGTTTTGATTGACGGAAGGCACTCTTCCAGTGTACTAGACGCACGCACGATTCGTGGTGCTAACAGACTCGGATCATTATCTTGTCGCAGCCAAGATCCGCACACGTCTGTGCGCAGCTAAGAATGCTCGCAATCCTACACTAAGAAAGCTAGACGTCGACAAGCTGCAGTCAAAACGGACGGCCGAAGCCTTCGCTACTCGACTGTCACTCCTGCTTCAAGAAAGCACTCCTCCGATCGACGATACATGCGGACAGTGGATACACATATCCCACTCTATGCGTACGGCTGCCGAAGAGGTGATAGGCTACCATCGCCCTCGCCGAAACCATTGGCACGACCAGGAGTGTCGCAACGCCACTGCAGAGAAGGACGCCGCCTACAAAGCCACCCTGCAGTCGGTTGTAACGCGTGCTGCTATGGAGCGATACCGCGAGAAGAGGAGGGAAGAGAGATGCATTTTCAGGCGAAAAAAACGAGAGGCGGAAATGCGTGAGTGCGAGAAAATTGAGATGCATGGCGACAGGAATGAGACTCGAAAATTTTTCGAAAAAATAAGACGCCTGGCCGATGGTTTTAAGACCGGAGCCCCTTCCTGCAAGGACGAGAATGGGAATCTAGTGACAGATATCCAGAGTACACTGATGTTATGGAGGGAGCACTTCTCTAGACTTTTAAATGGCGACGCTGACAACAATCCCGCCAGTGGAGATGATATCCCGGAAACCCCAATTATGGACGACAGCGTTGAAGTTCCGCTCCCCGATTATAACGAGGTCTTAACAGCTATAGCTCGGCTTAAAAACAACAAAGCCGCAGGAGCCGATGGCCTACCGGCTGAGCTGTTTAAGACCGGTGGCGAAGCTCTGTTTAAATGCATTCACAGACTTCTATGCAGAATATGGTCGGAAGAATGCATTCCAGATGATTGGAACCTCAGTGTGCTCTGCCCAATCCACAAGGAAGGCGATCCCACCATTTGCGCCAACTACCGTGGGATTAGCCTTCTTAATATCGCATATAAGGTCCTGTCGAGCGTATTGTGTGAAAGACTAAAGCCCATCGTTAACCAACTGATTGGACCTTATCAGTGTGGCTTTAGACCTGGAAAGTCCACCATTGACCAGATCTTCACGCTCCGACAAATCATGGAAAAGACCCTCGAAAAACAAATCGACACACACCATCTTTTTGTCGATTTCAAAGCCGCCTTCGACAGTCCAATAAGGAGTCACCTATATGCCATCATGTCTGAATTTGGTATTCCTGCGAAGCTAATACGTCTTTGCAGGATGACACTGAACAACACCAGCAGTGCAGTGAAAATCGGGAAGGACCTCTCCCTTCCGTTCGATACCAAGCGAGGTTTCAGACAAGGTGATTCCTTATCGTGCGACTTCTTTAATATAGTAATGGAGAAGATCATCCAAGCTGCTGACCTGAGACGCAGCGGCACAATTTTCTATAAGAGTGTTATGCTGCTGGCGTATGCAGATGATATTGACATCATTGGCCACAATACGCGCGAAGTCAGTGCAGCATTCTCCAGGCTAGAAAAAGAGTCGAGTCGAATGGGTCTTGCAGTGAACGCAGATAAAACGAAGTATCTTGTGTCAACAAACAAACAGTCCCAGCGTCTTGGAAACCACGTCACTGTTGACAACACCTCCTTTGAGGTAGTGAAGGACTTTGTTTACCTGAGATCCAGCATTAACTCCTCCAACGATATCAGTATTGAGATTAAACGAAGGATAACTCTTGCCAACAGGTGTTACTTTGGGCTCAGTAGGCAATTGAGAAGCAGAGCTCTTTCTCGACGAACAAAACTGACGCTCTATAAGTCAATAATCATGCCCGTCCTACTATACGCATCACAAACCTGGACGATGAGCAGCTCTGATGAAAGGACTTTGGGAGCGTTCGAGAGAAAAATCCTTCGCAAGATCTATGGTCCAATCTGCGTCAATGGCGAGTACCGAATACGATGGAACCACGAGCTGTATGAGCTATATGCCGACATCGATATAGTCAAGCGTATTAAAATAGAGCGGCTTCGCTGGCTAGGTCATGTCGAGAGAATGAACGACGAAGCTCCAGCGAAAAAGATATTGGATTCGGTACCCAGCGGTGGCCAACGCAGACGAGGAAGACCGCATCTCCGTTGGAAAGACCAGGCATTGGATAACCTGACAACGCTTGGAATTTCCAACTGGCGCCAGCAAGCACACGACAAAAGAGGCTGGCGAAAATTCTTAGACGAGGCCAAAACCGACCAACGGTTGTAAGAGCCATCTAAGTAAGTAAGTAAAATATAAAACAAATATAAAAAACAAATTAAGCAATGTTGGTATAGTTAAAACATCAGACTAACAACCTGCATTTATATTATTTTGAAAGCCTTTCAGATCAGAAAGCCTCAGTCAAAGCTTCGAAAAGTTTTTGTTAGGTGCTGGTTGAAATAAGCTGTGAGCCACTGTATATATTTAAATGCGCAAACATTCGGAACAAATGAGCGCAAAGGTACGGTGGTGCACCGACGATCAGTATCAACCTGGAGCTTAGGAGGGAAATTAAAAACAAATTTTATAAAAAATAAATTATTTTCTTAAAAAAAATTTGTGAAGTGAAAATCTGGCTGACAAATTATATTCTCATATAAATTTTTTTTTCAATTTTGATTGGTTGATTTTGAAAAATAAAATTCAGTACTTCCGCATCGCAGTTGCGATGAACAACAAAATTCAGGAACTTTTTTACATCAGGAACATTCAGGAACTTTACATTATTTTTTTTTTCATTTATTTTGTTGCTCAGAGAATATTCAATTTTATTTTTCATATCGACCAATCAGAATGAAGAATACTCTCAAAATTATAAAATGAGAGTGATAAGAGCGAGTTATATATTTCAGGGGTTAAAATATCTCGCAGCCATTTTTATCTCCCGCTCAGGAGATAAAAGCCTTAACTCACTATGAATAAATGAAAAAATAGAATTATCTCGGAGATAAATTTATCCCTCTGTGAACAAAACGGCCCTTAAAGACACTTACAGCCTTACCAAAAAACGATTTTAATGTACAACATTTTCAAAAATTTTGAACATTAAGCAAGAACGGTACCAATTAAAACATAAAGTCAGTTTTAAATTTAAAAAATAGCCAGCTCAGAAAATACATAGCTTTTCCATGTATTTTATTTTAAAACTGGCTACTTTTTTAACATTCAACTCATGTTTGGACTTATTTATAATATAAAATTATTTTAAAATTGAAAAATTTAACTTAACATGGACGAAGAAAGTTTATTTATGGGCACAGAAATCCTAACGGACTATAGTGCTGTAAGAAAAACAACATGGTATAAAAAACCTACCTCCACCTCGCACTTTGGGAAAAAATCAGGCAAAACACGCGCATAGCGATGACATATCAACTTTTATTTTTTGGTGTTTTGCAATGATTTTATGATTTGGGATATATTAAATGATAGAAATCCATTTTTTTTAAGTTCATATGCCTTACCACTTTTTTTTATGGACCTCCAAAGTCATGCCTAACTTCAAAAATATTTAATCAAAAATTTCACTAAACGTATCACCTTACTAAAATGCTCATAAGAACTTCAAACTTAAGTGAAAATAAATAAAATTTTCAACAATGAATCACAAAAAAATACACTTTAAATTTGCAAACCTTAAAGTTTGGTCATGTGACAAAATAAGGAAATATACTTCCTTGAAATACCATAAATTTTAAGAAAATATAAAAAAATAATCAATTTTCTTTCATATGCAACTTCCACAGGTAATCGCCGGTAATGATCAAAACTATGGACATGAAAATATAAAGCTTTATAAACAAATGGTACAAAATCTGTTTGCTACTTGTTGCAATCTTGCAACTAAAGTATTCTGTGTATAATAAAAGCCTTAAAATGCTTTTTATTTTTTTTTAATTTTTTTTAATTTGTTTTTTAATTGGTTTTAATAAGTAATATCTAATAATACATTGATAACCAATTAAGCTATCAGAATTCTTAATTTCATGACTTAAATAGATAAGCATCAACACTTAAAACTTCAAAATGCTTGCGCTGCACAGTGGACTGTTTAGCAGGTTTAGACGGAATAAAATGTAACTCGAGTTGGAGTCCACGGAATGATTTGAAGTTTAAGCTATTAAAAGGCACATCTTCGTTACACGTAAATTTCATATAGATATACCATATGGTACCAAAGTTACAAAAATTTGTATGGGGAAATTTGCCATTTCGCTTCCCTACATCACGATTTTCCATTTTTCTGTTAATAACATAAATTCTTAACGAAGAAAGTCACAGAAAGGTAGACCAATTCCGGAGAAGTTATTCAAGAAGAACAGATAGGACAGCAAATATGATTGACATATTTTATAGATTTATGATCACTTCGGATCCATTCATTACTTTCTTGCGATCACCAAATACACTAAAACAAAAGAAAAAGAATTGCCTGCAGAGGTCAAAGACTTCCTGAATACATCGAAATATAAAAATGTTTATAAAAATAATTAACAACTATTTAACAATGTTCTAATTAAAAATTAAAAACTACATAAAACAAAAGAAAAGAAAAAATTGTCTACAAGAAAATAATTTTTCAGTCTACAAAACTTTTTCTACTGCCAGCAGACAGATTCTGCTTTGAAATAAAGTTGAGTAACCTCGCATACAAATCTGCTCATATATATGCTGGTTGTTTGTGAAGATGCATTATGGAGATAAATATTAAAAATTTTTTTTTAAGTGCACCTATTTTCAAAAAAAGACATAGATAACTATAAAACGCAATGAGCAGACATGAATTTTTCATAATTTTATGGTATTTTGCTAATATTGTATACGTTTTAATTTTCCTTCCATTTTAAACGGACATTTTAAATATTTTTTTAAACTGTAGGGTATAAGTGTAGGGTGCAAAAAAAAACAAAAACATACTGGCTACTCCTTAGTAAATTTTTCTTTGCATGTGCAAATTACAGCATTGTAAGTCGTATAAACGACAGCAAATAATAAGCCATGCGCGCGTTTTGCTTCATTTTTTCCCAACGTGCGTCGCCGTCATTGCAGGCTTGGTCTTCATAAGAGCCCACATAACAACCATTTACCGTTTCCATTGCCATATCTACAATGGAGACCGAGTTTGGCCTGACCCATCCACCCATGGTAGACTGCTCAAGCTTATAAAATGCGCTGGCTCTAATGGCTGCTACCTTAAAATAACAGGCCTCTTTGCACCTGTTTACAAGAGCTGAAATCCATGAGCAGCCAACAGGCCAGAAACTTCACTCTATATCTTGTCCTTCTGCCTAATTGTTTCGATGTTGTTTTTGGAGCTGTCCAAGACACTTTTTCTATCAAGGCACAATTCCCTGAGCACTGCCTTGTGCTCCTCATTCTAAGATGATAGCTTTGAATTCATAAGTCACAAGCGAGTAGATTGCTCCTCAGCTCTTGTCAATATGAACGGCGTAGTCAGCAACTCTTGACGTTCTGTGCATATCGATCCAAGCTGATCTTCGTTGGAATGATCATATATTTGATGTGTTGAAAGAAGCGGCCAAGTGCCTAGCTTTTTTGAAACGGTGCAAGAAATACTTCACTCCAGCTGATCTTCGCTAGATGAGGTAAAGCTCATATACTAGCCTTAAAATGCAGTACAATTCGCACATTTGGGCAGGATCTTCAGGATCTTATTTGGTGCTTCTGGACCGAAATCAACGTCGTGCGATAGATTTCATAGGGGAGAAACCATTTCTTCCATTTCTACTCTCTTGGGCATCGACCCAATGTTGGTACTTAAATGGGAAGTGATCAAGAGATATTCATGGTCTGACGCTCGTTTGTTTTCTGCACCCACTCTGGCAGCTCTCAAGGCTCATCTCTATACTATTATTGCCTTGATGTCCAATAGAACATCCCATTACTGACAAAATTCGTTCTTCAATTGCTAGTTAATTGTGGAATAATTTCCCTGCGAGTGTCTTCCCCGGAAGATTCGAGCTGCATATGTTTAAAACACACCTTCACCGAAACAACTCTACTTTCCCAACCTCCCACTTATCTATTACTCTTCTCTTGAACTAACGCAATGCTTACTCCATTTATACGAGGCATTCTCTGAGCGTTGGTTAAGCCTAAAAATGAACTTTTTTCTCAATTTCCTACTTGTCTGAAATATTTTTTTTTCGAAAAGCAATAAAAATCATTTGTATTTCTATCAAAATTGACAGTGTTCTCTTCTTTTTTGAAACATCCCTATTTTAGCAAAATAATGCTTGACTCGTTTTTTATTGGTAGCAAACAAAAAGTGTGGAGCTTTAAAAAAGTAGTCAGTTATAAGTAAAACCGATTTTAAGAGAAAGTGTGCAGCTCGTTATTGGTAAGGCTGTTAATTTAAACAATTATTTAAAAAACCCAAATTTTGACCAAAATGGTTATTTTAAACTGCGCTGAGCGGCGGTTTGTAGTTGTCCGATTTGAATGAAATTTTAAGGGAATCATTTTTATGTCTATTGGAATATTTTTAGCCTCCGGCACAAACAAGAAAATCGGTTTGAAATTTCCAGTGCAATCCTGGGCTGGCCTAATATACATATATATGTATATTAGACCGTATCACCTTGTATGGCAGAAAAAAATACATATTTTGACCCCGCCTCAAACGTTAGATATTTGAAAGACATTTTCGAAAACAATATTTTTTTTTTTAAAGTGGTCCCTTTGGTGCTATTTTGGTTTTTTCGTTATATCTTCGGTGTTTCTTGTTCGATCCGGAAGATTTTATATCTGTGCGTTTGTTGGTGTTATCCAAATATTTTCTGATGTTTTTTTTACCTCAGATTTTTTTTTTTTTTACTGATTGCACAATCGATCTTCGTTCCTGCCATATTATCCTGCTCCAAAAAGTCCGAAAAATTATAGCTTTGAAAAAATCATTATAACCATGGGAAGAAGTGAAATCGAAAAAATGGATTTTAGAAGCACTTTCGACCTATTTTGCAAAGAATAACACTTTGGATCATAATCAATTTTTTTTTTCATTTTCGAAATCGGAAATTCGGATTTAAGATTTCGGATTTAAGGTGGCTGTAGCGGTCACTTCATATCTACGTAGTAAGGACTCTACTTTACTTTACGTAGTAAGGACTCTCTTCCCGCCACAACCAGCGATTTTGCCCCACGATGCAGACGAAGATCTCAATCAAATAAGGATGGTAAGCACTGACGAGGTGGTGACCATAGCCAAATCCGTGAAGAACGAAAAGGCACCAGGGCCAGATGGTATTCCTAACCGTGCGTTAAAACTCGCCATCTTCAACCTCAAGCATTTGCCGAGCTCTTCATTGCCTGCCTAAGGGAGGGTATATTTCCAGCTCAGTGGAAGGCCCATAGACTAGTGCTCATACCAAAAGGCAGTGTCTCCACGGAAGATCCCTCAAGCTTCAGACCAATTTGTCTGCTTGATTCATTAGGGAAAATCTTTGAGCGACTGAATGTCACTGGTGGCGTTCCACAGGGGTCAGTTCTAGGGCCCCTTCTGTGGAACGTCATGTATGATGGTGTTCTAAGGCTCGAGGTACCTACAGGTGTCAAGATCATCGGATTCGCGGATGATTAAGCCTTTGTTGTAACAGCTTAACACCTAGAAGAAGCATAGGCCCTTAGTAGTGTTGCTATTAGCACTATCTACGACTGGCTAAAGTCAGCTGGGCTTTGTTTAAGACGGAGGCGGTGCTTATAAGTAGCCGTAAAAAGTCCGAAATCGCAGTTATAACGTGCGCGGGACGGAGGTACACTCAAAACCATTTATTAAGCACCTCGGTGTGCTAATCGACTCTCGACTCTGTTTCTAACAACACCTAGAGTATGCCCATAGAAAAGCAGCCACTTCATGCCTGGCGCTAGCAAGAATGTTGCCAAACACACGAGGACCAAAGCAAGCTCGCAGGACACTTCTTCTCAACGTCGTGCGTTCGATTTTGATGCACGCATCAACGGTCTGGGCTGCAGCGATTAAGGTTAAGTCCTACCGACGAGGAGTAGAGTCGGTGTACAGACTAGGTGCTCTTAGAGTGTGCTGCGCTTTCAGAACAGTGTCTGAGGATGCAGCGTTGGTGCTCGTTAGCTCGATCCCCATCGACCTCTTGGTGGAAGAGGCTCAACCAAGAGCTGAAAGCGAGAGCGCATCTTCTCGTAGAAAACTGGCTCGAGAGAGAAGTATATCCCAGTGGCAGGCACGTTGGGATAGATCGGGTAAGGGACGCTGGATCCATCACCTCATCCCTAACCTTTCCGTGTGGTGTGGTAGGGGTCATGGTGCAGTGAATTTCTACCTCACCCAATACATATACATATACATATACATATACATATACATATACATATACATAAACATATACATATACACATACATATACATATACATATACATATACATATACATTAGAGTGGGTCGAAAAAAAAAGTTTGAAAAAACCACCCCCTATTTTAAAGTTGGCCTCGAGAGGATTCCGAAAACAAAAAAAATTTTTTTTTTGGACCACCGGAAAAACAGCCAAAATGGTCTTTTTTGCATAACTTAAGCATTACATGTCAGATCTTAAAAAATTATATGTCGTTGAAAAGAGCTTTACGAGAACTACAATGTGTTCTTAGAACATTTTTATTTTTGAGGTCATATTCAACTATTAAGCCCCATTAGCCCGATTTACCCCCCCTTAAATTTTTTTTTTTCTTCTCATAAGATTAAACTCCTTCAAATTTGTGTAATTTGTGTTCAAAAAATTATTTATTAAGTTTCTTCTACAATTTTGTTTATACTATGTGCTTGTTCGTTGACTAAAGTTAAAGTAAATTTTTTATAAAAAAAAAGGATTATATCAAATATTTGAACTATTATAACTTCTTTGTTTTTAAACTTAATAAATAATTTTTTGAACACAAATTAAACAAATTTAAAGGAGTTTAATTATATGGGAAAAAAAAAGAAATTTAAGAGGGATAAATCGGGCTAATGGGGCTTACTAGTTGAATATGACCTCAAAAATAAAAATGCCCTGACAACATATTGTAGTGCTCGTAAAGCCCTTTTCAACGACATATAATTTTTTAAGATCTGACATGTAATGCTTAAGTTATGCAAAAAAGACCATTTTGGCTGTTTTTCCGGTGGTCCAAAAAAAAAATTTTTTTTGTTTTCGGAATCCTCTCGAGGTCAACTTTAAAATAGGGGGTGGTTTTTTCAAACTTTTTTTTTTTGTATGGAGGCCGACCCACTCTAATATACATAGACATAAACATATACATATACATATACATATACATATACATATACATATACATATACATATACATATACATATACATATACATATACATATACATATACATATACATATACATATACATATACATATAAGTTAACACGCGCATCCGCTCCAGTGCCAAAATGCTGACGATATGTCTGCTATTTTTCCGTTCTATGGGAACGGCCTAGTAAGCATAATCGCAACAAGCACTTCCAACAACAACAACAACAACAACAGCAATATCAACTGCAACAATAACAACCACAGGAACAACAACAACAACAACAACAACGACAGCAATATCAACTGTAACAATAACGACCACGATGCAGCGTCGGCGGAACAACAACAACAACAACAACAACAACAACAACAGCAACAACAACAACAACAACAGCAATATCGACTACTTAAGGTAGCTTTAAGCTTTTAGTTAGTTAGTTCTAGTTAACCCTCTGAATAAAACTGCACATAGTGCAGCTCAATAAAATTGCACTAGTGCAAATAAAAAACAACTCGTTTTATAATTGGCGCCCAACGTGGGGCCGTGCATAGTTAAAGACGCGGCTCGAACCCACGAGAAAACAGTGAATTTCTTCATAAAAAAATAATAAATTCTTCATAGAAGAAAAAAAATGAAAACAGTGAATTTCTTCATAAAAAAATAATAAATTCTTCATAGAAGAAAAAAAATGAAAACAGTGAATTTCTTCATAAAAAAATAATAAATTCTTCATAGAAGAAGAAAAATAAAAACAGTGAAATTCTTCATAAGAAGAAAAGATAGAAACAGTGAATTTCTTCATAGAGGAAAGAAATAAAAAATATTGAAAAAATAAATTAAAGGAACTTACCAATAGCTGGAAAGACTTACCTGAAAATAAAAAGAAAAAATTATTAGATATTTAAAAGAAAAAAACTCTTAAAAATTAAAATTCTTAATAGAAGAAATCAGTTAAAACTCTTACGTGGAAAGAATAAAAAACAGTTATAAATTGTGTAATTACTAAAAGACGATTTCAGTAAATAGAAAATAATCAAATAAAAATTCTCTAACCATCGAATGCGGCTTCACCGAGTGGACAAACGACACAAGGATCATGAACGTGTTAATACTGTAGAGATTTTTATTTTAGTATTATTTTATTAATTTAATTTTGTTTGAATTTTTGTATAAATATTAAAGCTCTAGCAACTTTATCGATTATATTAAAATTTATATTATTGAATACCTCTACATAAAGATTTTTATAAAATATTAAGTTTTCTCAATTTTAACAATTGAATTAACATGGACGCAGACACAATGCAGACCCTGCTTAATGCAGCAATAAGGGCCGCGACCGAACAAACTAGACGTGAATTTCAGGGGAAACTGGACGACTTAACGAATAAACTGACCTTGTTAGAGACCCCCTCCCATGTTGAGGAGTTTAGGGATGTAACAATAGTTCCAGGCACAACATGTGATGAATCACTAGACCTAGTGAAGTCACTGCCAGAATTTTCTGGTGATCAGACGAGATATGTCTCATGGAGACAAGCGGCTCACACCGCTTACAAAATTTTCGAAAACCATGTTGGTAGCTCAAAGCACTACCAAGCAGTAGCCATAATAAGGAACAAGATAACAGGATCAGCAGACATGGTTTTGGCTTCTTTTAATACGGTTCTGAATTTTCGAGCAATAATCGCCAGGCTAGACTTTACGTACGCTGACAAAAGACCTGTCTACTTGGTAGAACAGGAGATGTCAACGTTACGGCAAGGTAAATTGTCAATTATAGAATTCTACGATGAGGTAGAGAAGAAGTTGACATTAATAATTAATAAGACCATAATGTCATATAGCGGTCAGGATGGACTCATAGAGTCTCTTAACACAAAATACAGACAGGACGCACTTCGCGTTTTCATCTCTGGCCTAAACCGGCCATTGTGCGACATACTATTTTCATCCAGGCCAGATGATATGCCGACAGCGCTGGCACTCGCTCAGGAGTTAGAAGCCAACCAAGCGCGATTGGTATTCGCCAATTCTTTTAATAGACATGAACGACAATCGTTTGCTCCACAACCCTTTATTCCACAATATCGTGGAATTCCCTTAGATAGAAGACAACAGAGACCACAGCGACCTATTCCCATGGAAGTCGATGCTTCCACCTCTCGATTTGTCTTGAATAGGCCAAGCCCACAGGCTCCGCCTATCCACCCATTGGATCGTAGACCATTAGTAACTCCCAACAACAGAACTGCTTTCAGTGTTAACATTAACGAACCAAGGCCCTTGGGGCCTGACCAACAAGCCAAACCGTTTAAGAGGCATCGGGACTCAGACAGAGCACCCATGGCAAAGTTACAGAGAATCAATCATCTGGCTCATCGGGATATCGAGCCTGAAGAGGAAAGCCTTAGCGGTGAGGATCACTTTGACTACGACGACTATTACGAAAACGCAAACTCAGGTTTTAACGACAGTCACACAGAAGATGTTTTGAAAATTAAAGATGAAATTAATTTTTTAGAGGGAAATCCCTCCTCCCGTACGTCTGCAGGACACTAGGAGGGAATGAATTAAAATTCTTAATCGACACTGGAACGTCAAAAAATTACGTAAGAAACCTAAGCCTTTTAAAAGCTGTTAAACCCACAGAAACTCCTTTTTTGGTTAAATCAATACACGGTGAAACCAGAGTCAATTCAAAATGTTTAATGAATGTGTTTAATAAAACATCCAATTTTTATATTTTACCAAACCTCGAAAAATTTGACGGAATAGTTGGTTTTGACTTCCTGTTTGAAATAAACGCAAAACTTGATGTCAGGAAAGGAATTTTGCAATACGATGGTGGTCAGGAAGAATTTCTGTACCTCTATTCTAGCAAAATAAATAATCTTTTTATTGATGACTCAACCGTTCCTTCTGAGCTTGTTGAACATTTTTCAACTATGATTAAAAATCAATCAGGGGTATTCGCCGACCCCAAAGAGTCATTACCTTATAATACCAAGGTTGTCGCCAGCATTCGCACCATTGATAATGAACCGGTTTACTCTAAGGCGTACCCGTACCCTATGGCAGCGGCCGAATTTGTTAATAACGAGGTGAAATCGCTGCTAGAATCCGGTATTATCAGACCTTCACGATCACCTTTCAACAACCCTATATGGGTGGTTGATAAAAAGGGCATTGATGGGGATGGTAATCGTAAAATGCGACTTGTTATTGATTTCAGGAAGCTGAATGAAAAGACCATAAGCGACAAGTATCCGATTCCGGATACGTCAGTTATTCTGGCAAATCTCGGCCATTCGTCATACTTTACCACAATTGACTTAAAGTCAGGTTTCCATCAGATAAAATTAGCTCAAGAAGATCGGGAAAAAACTGCCTTTTCGATTAACAACGGCAAATATGAATTTTGCCGACTGCCTTTTGGGCTTAAGAACGCCCCAAGCATCTTCCAGAGGACAATAGACGATATCCTAAGGGACGAAATCGGTAGATGTTGCCACGTCTACATAGACGACGTAATAATCTTCTCCCAAACGGAAGAGCAGCATCTCAAGGATATCAGCAGAATTCTTTCAAAACTTTACGAGGCAAATATGCGTGTTTCCTTAGAAAAATCTAGGTTCTTCAAGCGCGAGGTTGAATTCTTGGGATTCTTGGTATCGGGTAGTGGCATTAAAACGTCCCCAGATAAAGTCAACGATATTCTAACCTTTAAAATGCCCAAAACCCTCCGCGCCCTACGATCATTTCTTGGACTTGCCGGCTATTACCGGCGATTCATTAAAGACTATGCACAAATTGCAACACCTCTAACCAAATTTCTGCGGGGGGACAATGGCCATGTAAGTGCCAATAAATCTAAAAAGACAACAATTGATCTAGATGAAGCGGGAATTGAAGCCTTTGACAAAATAAAGAAAATTTTAGCATCTGAAAAGGTACTACTTTTGTATCCCGATTTTGGAAAGCCATTTGACCTTACGACGGACGCGTCCTCTCAAGCAATAGGAGCTGTTTTGTCTCAAAACGGCAGACCTATTATAATGATTTCAAGGACACTTTCCTGCACGGAAGAACACTACGCAACCAATGAGCGTGAACTTTTGGCCATAGTGTGGGCATTACAAAAGCTTCGTAACTATTTATATGGCGTAAAACAACTTAACATCTTTACTGACCATCAACCATTGATCTTCGCCATATCTGATAAGATCTCGAACGCCAAGATCAAAAGGTGGAAAGCTTTTGTGGAAGAATTCTCACCGAAATTCTTTTACAAACCAGGCAAGGAAAACTTCGTTGCAGATGCTCTCTCAAGGCAGCATATGAATGCTCTTAATGAAGGAGAAATCTCAGACGACATGACAACTCACAGCGAAGAATCTCTCACACCAACTATTCCAACAGTGCAGAATCCGGTAAACTGTTTTAAAAATCAGATAATTCTTGACCAAGGTCCCAAAATTAAAAAAAACATCTAAGATCCTATTTAAAACACAAACTAGGCATGAAATCACATTCTCTTCACTGAACGATATTTATGATGCTTTTAAGACATCCGTGAACCCTAAGGTTATTAACGGAATCTATTGCGAACTACCTGTGCTAGGAAAAATTCAAAATAACATAATTAAAATGTTCCCTTCGGTTAAATTTCGCCATACTGAGAAAAAAGTTATGGATGTGATCAATAAAGACGATCAGGTTGAAATTCTCGCAACAGAACATAACCGTGCACATAGATCTGCGAGGGAAAATACACAGCAAATCCTTACGGATTATTACTTTCCGGGAATTCGAAAAAGACTAAAAGAGATTACCTCAAATTGTAAAACTTGCCTCGAAGCCAAATACCAACGTCACCCAATCCGAACAGAAATAGGCCAAACACCCGTGCCATCTTATCCAGGTGAGATTTTACATGTAGATATTTATTCTACCGATAAAATGCACTTCCTTACTAGCATTGACAAATTCTCCAAATTTGCAATAGTTTTCCCAATAAAATCGAGAGCCATAGTTGATATTAAAGAACCCCTATACGAAATTCTAAATTTCTACAATAAAACTAAACAGATAGTGTGCGATAACGAAAAATCGCTGAACTCGGAAGCCATAAAATCAATGCTGATGAATCATTTCGGAGCAGAAATTTATACAACGCCACCTTTCCACAGCACTACAAATGGACAAGTGGAAAGGTTTCACAGCACACTCACTGAAATAGCTCGTTGCCTGAAAATAGAATTAGATATCTCTGATACCTCTGAATTAATTCTTCTAGCGACAACTAGGTACAATAGAACAGTTCACTCAATAACAAACTACAGACCGATAGACATAATTCACGCAGCACCGAATGAACTTAAAGAAAAAATAAAAGGAAAACTCACGGATGCTCAGCGAATAGAATTACAGCGCCATAACTTAGGTAGACATACAAGAAAATATAAGCCAGGCGATAGGGTATTCGTTAGAACCAACAAACGCATAGGAAACAAGTTCAGGAAACTTTATATAGAAAAAGTTGTGGATAAAGACTTGGGAACTACGATATTAGTTGGAAACAGTCGAATTCACAAAAGTAATCTCAGATAAATTTTCTTTACAGGTTACCATTCTTAACACAAATTCAGGGCGAATTACTGGATTACTCAAAATCCAACTATATACCCATTGCAGACGGCGTGGTTGCAATTTACTCCGACTATAACTACCTTACGCACCGTACGAATCTAACAAACTTTGATAAAATTATAAAAGAAACGGAAAAATACATGGACCTTCTCCCACACTCACATATGAGGAAACTTCTGGAACTCGACATAGAACAAATAACTCAGCTTTTAGAAACACTTACAATCCATCATCGTTACGCTCGTAGCCTTAATTTTATAGGTACCGCACTCAAGTATGTAGCGGGCACCCCAGATTTTGATGATTTTCAAGAAATAAAAATTAAAAATGAGATCTTACTAGAGTCAAACGAACAGCAAATAAAAATAAACTCCGTAATGCAAACCCAAATTAATAAAATAACGAACGCCGTTAATCAACTATTGAACAAAACTAAGACAACAGACCTTGACACGGCTCATTTATTCGGACTTATAAGCAGCAGGAATAGAGCTGTTATAACTGAACTAAGTAATATTGTTTTGTCTATTATGCTTGGAAAAATGAATGTTATAAATCCTATTTTACTCGATAATAAAGAAATTGAATCTATTGTTAAAAATGAAAAGTCAACTGACATTAGCGTAAGCGATATTATACTTAATTCTAAATTAAAAATCTTACAAAATCAGGAAATTATACTTTTCTTAATTAAGTACCCTAAAATTCAGTCAGTTTGTAATAAAACCATAATTTATCCAGTAGTACATGACTCAAAGATAATTATATTTGAATCTAAGATAGTAGCAAAGTGTGACAAGACTTATAAATTGGTAGGAAACTGCGAAAAAGCGACCACATCAACATTCTGCAGGGAGATAAACAGCTCGGATGGATCTTGCCTACAACATCTACTTAATAATTACACCGCTAACTGTAAAACAATTTCGGCGCATGATATGGCGATGACGGAAGTCGTGGATGAAGGCATGATTATAATCAATGATTGCGTGTCGGAAATTCGTCAAGATGACAAACCTCCTGTGATTGTAAATGGAACATATTTGGTAACATTTAACGATAAAGTAACAATAAATGGTACTGTCTTTGAAAACCAAAAACGAAAATACCAACTAACTCCAGAATTGCCTATGGCACAAGAAATAAATTTCACCGATCATATAATTACGTTATCCCTACCTTACTTGCATGAGGTCAACATAAGAAATCTAAACCATATCGCAGCCCTACGTACAGAAATAAAAACAAAATCTCAGATTTCATTAGGCATGCTCTGCAAGATTGCCCTTATCATGGTTATGACAATGGCAATTTTCTTTTGGAGAAATAAACGAAGGAAGCTCGCTATAGTAGAATTGGTCGAAAGGACCAAAGCAGAAAGTCAACCACAGTTTCATGGCGCGACTGAGGACAGCCGCTCTTAAGAAGGGGGGAAGTTAACACGCGCATCCGCTCCAGTGCCAAAATGCTGACGATATGTCTGCTATTTTTCCGTTCTATGGGAACGGCCTAGTAAGCATAATCGCAACAAGCACTTCCAACAACAACAACAACAGCAATATCAACTGCAACAATAACAACCACAGGAACAACAACAACAACAACAACAACGACAGCAATATCAACTGTAACAATAACGACCACGATGCAGCGTCGGTGGAACAACAACAACAACAACAACAACAACAGCAACAACAACAACAGCAATATCGACTACTTAAGGTAGCTTTAAGCTTTTAGTGAGTTAGTTCTAGTTAACCCTCTGAATAAAACTGCACATAGTGCAGCTCAATAAAATTGCACTAGTGCAAATAAAAAACAACTCGTTTTTATAATTTATACATATACATATACATATGGGCATCTCCCAAAAAAGGTCCACCAAAAGTGAAGAAAAACATTCAAATAAAGCACTGTAACAGCTTTAAACTTAATTGTTTTTTATTTTGATTAGTATTACTGCTATGTAAATTGTGCTCTGCTTGTTTGTTTAGTTTTTTTTTTCTTGCATTCCTCTTTATGCGGTGTTTGTTTATTTTAGCTCAGTGAACGTTGTTGTTGTCAACAAACTGTTTCTTTTTTTCACTACAGTCACTGCATTAACCCTTCAAGCGCATTTTGCATTTTATTACACTTGCTCGCATAATTTTAATAACATAATAAAAAATAAAAAAATTTACTTTTTTTTCCATTTATTGTTTCAATGGATTATTTCTCCGCTGAAAATATCGCTGCTTGTTCTCTAAACGAGCTATGCAGAAGCCAAAATATTCTGAATCGTATGTTCAGTTGTTCTGGCCCATGCGAGCAAATGTTCCATGCTTCTTGCGCTGGAATCTCAAAATCGTGCCTTAACGATTTAATATCTGTACGTTCAGGTCTGCGTCTGTGCTTCGTGCAGGGCCCTTTCCCCAGATGAACTGTATGCTAAAATTAAGCATTTTGGGGAAAGTCTTAACTCGTTAAACAACAATTTTAGAAAAATTGTTGCTTTTTTTAGCGAAGTTAATGCAGCACCGAGTACCAACGATTATGATGAGAATTCTGTATCGGAAAATGTCTCGAGTTCTTTCTCTCGAACTTCTTCTTCCGGAACACAAACAATAGATCCATCAGACAAAGACCTTAAAATTTCAAAAATTAAGAAGAAAAATAAAAATAATAAGAATTAAAAATAAGCGTCACAATTCTCAGACAAAGCAGCCCTTTGCTATGCCTTCTGAGAATAGTAATACAGTCATTATTTCGACACCTCCTACTCCCACTCCTCCATTGGCTAATAAAAGCCCAACTACAATTTCAACTGAGCCCAATAATCAGATAAATTTAAGGGCAGTGTCGAGGAAAAAAATGGTTTTCATTTCACGTCTTCAACCCGACACAACAATTAATAATATATTGACGTTTGTCAAACATAATAATTTACTAAGTCAAAATGCGTTTTGCGTTTGTAAGAAAATAGGTAATAAACCATCCCACGCATCCTTTATTTTAACAGTTGCAGCTGAAGAGTTTGCAAATGTTCTTAACTCTAATTTGTGGGGCGATAATATTCTTGTATCTGAGTTTAAGCCTAAAAATAAGTCTGGAAGGTCAAATAATATCGTCCGTCAGACCCAAAAAAACTAAATAGGCTTTCCCTTTACTATCAAAATGTAAGGGGATTGAGATCTAAGACGCGTGACATATTTTTGTCAACCCAGAATTTCTCAGAAGATATTATCGCGTTAACTGAAACGTGGCTCAACGAAAGCATAAATGACTTGGAATTGTTTGACAATAGTTTTCAAGTTTTTAGAAAGGACAGATACACTGACAGTACTTCCGCTGTTGGTGGTGGTGTCCTATTAGCTGTAAGGAACTCCTTCATCAGTTCCTTTATTGACATTCCCTGCTCTTCTAATATTGAACTAATATGCGTTAAGGTTATACATTGTAATTCCAATGTATATGTTATTAATGCGTATGTTCCTCCAAAGAGCAGTACAGAGGTCTATGCAAGCCTTGCTGATTGCATAGAATTTATAATAAGTATACTTGACGTTAATGACGACATTTTGTTGTTGGGCGATTTTAATCTGCCTGACTTAAAATGGCATTCTTCTGACGATGATACATATTTTTGTGCATCTAATTCGAAGACTCGTCAAGAACATATATTTGTTGATAATATATGTTCCGACCTACAACAAGTAAGTTGTATTTACAATAGTCTTAATCGACTTCTTGACCTGGTCTTAACTACAGACAGTAACAATGTCATTGTTAAGAGGGCCGTCCATGCTCTAACGACTGTTGATGAATATCATCCACCATTGAGCATCTGGTACAAATCTGACAGAGAAAATATAGTAAATTCGAGTTCAATAGAAAAGGTTTATGAATTCAACTTTAAAAAAGCTGACTTTTTGAAGTTGAATCATTTACTTCATAGCAAGCTTAATGTTATTTTAGAGTACATAAATGGAAATAATCTTGATGATTCCATTAATTTTTTTTATATGGAGCTCTTTTCTATGTTTTCTCAATCCGTGCCATACATCCTCAAAATTGCGAAAAATTCTGCGTATCCCTGGTATACAAAAGATTTGAAAACTCTTCGCAACAACAGGAATAGGGCCTGGAAGAAATATGTCTGTAGCTTAGACTTAAATGACCTGGAAACTTACAAATGTTTGTTTCTGGAATTTGAAAATAGCGCAGCTGCATTATATAATCAATATTTAGACAATATTAAATTAAGTATATTGTCTGATCCAAAGAAATTCTGAGGATTCATAAACACAAAGAAGAAATCTGATGGATTCCCTTCGTCATTCAAAACCATTGATGGATTTAGTGACGATCCCGTTATAATTTGTAGCTTGTTTGCCAATCTTTTCAAAGAATCATTTTGTTCTGATTCTTTCAATCCTGATGAAGAGTATTTTGAATATATGAATTCAGGACCCAAAGTTTCTTTGGAACCTATATCCTTTACCTCGGAGGATATCTTAAAGTATATCGGATCGATCGATGAGGACTTTAATGCTGGACCCGATGGAATTCCTGCCGAAGTGTTAACTCAATGCGGTTCAATTTTGTGTCAACCACTTTCTTTGCTTTTCAACAAATCAATCAACGAAAGTCATTTTCCAATATTTTGGAAAAATTCGTACATAAGTCCAATTTATAAAAAAGGTTGCAGGAATGATGTTTTTAACTACAGGCCTATTGCCAAGCTCTCATCGATTCCAAAACTTTTTGAGCGTATCGTGTATGATCGGGTAAAAATTCATTGCGGAGAAGTCATAACAACTCGTCAGCATGGTTTTGTTAATGGCAGATCCACTGTGTCTAATCTTCTCGATTTTACAACATTTTGCCTTAATACAATTCAATCTGGTAACCAGGTTGACTGCATTTACACTGACTTTAGTAAAGCATTTGATAAATTGCCACACAGTTTGATTCTATTTAAACTTAAATCAATGGGATTTCCTCAATATTTTGTAAGCTGGATTCAATCGTATTTGACTGAACGATCTTATCAAATACGATTCCGAGGGGTTTTGTCGTCTGCATTTGTTGCGGAATCAGGTGTTCCTCAAGGTAGTCACCTTGGTCCACTTCTGTTTATTCACATTATTAAACATTCTCATTTGCTTATTTATGCAGATGATATGAAAATATACAGAACAATAAATGCTAAAGATAATTCAGACCTACTCCAGGCTGATCTGAAATCCTTTGAAGTTTGGTGTTCTAAAAACAATATGTTTTTAAATCCAGATAAATGCCAAACTATGACCTTTTCGCGAAAAAGGAATAATTTAGTATTTGATTATAATATAAAAGATACTGCTTTAAGTCGTGTAGATGCCGTCAAAGACCTTGGTATATGCATGGATCCTAAGTTATCGTTCAACAACCATATTGATTACATTTGTAAAAAAGCGTCTTCAATGCTTGGATTTATAAAACGCTGGGCCAAAGAATTCAATAGCATGATTACAACTACAACGTTGTATTATGCAATAGTGCGCCCTCACTTAGAGTACGCAAGTCAAGTTTGGTCCCCAAGTTATAGTATACATGTTGAACGTTTAGAGAGAATCCAAAAACGTTTTGTTCGGTTTGCTCTTAAGGGCTTAGGTGGGATTGACTTTTTGAACCTTCCTCCTTACGAGGATCGATTAAAACTTTTGAAAATGCAATCTCTAAGTGAACGAAGGAAGTCAGCGGATATCGTCTATTTACACCAACTCATAGCCGGTGTATTCGATTGTCCGGAACTACTTTCTCTTATAAACTTTAACTCTAACCGTAGAAGTAGTAGAAATGCTAACAACTTAATTTATCTACCATTTAGTAGAACAAATTACTTGGCATTTTTTGATGTTAGTTTGTCAAAAGGTCAACTCAAAAGTAGATTGAAAGCTTTGTATAATTAGATCTATATTTGTGTATGCATGGTTAGTTGTTATGTCCTGTTATTGTCCCTGAGCCCAATCCACTCTGTGGTGGGTAAATTTTTCCCACATTAATCTGTTTTGAGCCACTGGAACTCATGTCATTGAAATAATTCAATGAGATCTGGAGTGTGGCTTCAGATAGATTAATGCTGAGAATGTGCGAAAGAGCTGTAGTAGCTGAACTCTATTGTTATTGCATATACATATACATATACATATACATATACATATACATATACATATACATATACATATACATATACATATACATATACATATACATATACATATACATATACATATACATATACATATACATATACATATACATATACATATACATATACATATACATATACATATACATATACATATACATATACATATACATTAGGTATATGACTTTTTGCATTTTTTGAAAAAATCCCGCACCGACCAAGATTTAAGTTTACATTAAATTCTCAAAGAAAAGCATAACCAGTGGTTTCTCGCTTACGTTCTCTGATTTGTTTTGCTTTTCTTTTTTCTTTTTTATTTTATTCCATTCTTAAAAAAAAAAACTGTCAATGTTTTGCAAACTTCTGAGTATTGTGTGACTGCAAAGTAACGGTAAATTCCAGAAATCGTCTGTAAACAAACTGCTGCTGTCTACTATTGCTCATGAGCTCATCACTTGGTGCGTGCTTTCTGACTGTGTGGTTGCATTTATACAGAAATATTTATATATTAAATTAAAGTAATGAGTTCTAGAAAAAGTGTAAGTGCTGTTTTGAAAAATTCGGCAATATGGGAAAATAATTTGACTCATTTTGAAAGAAGTACAACTAAAAGACGAGAAATAATTAACATAGACAAAAATTTGAATGAAATGTGCAGAATACCAAAGCAGATGGTTATAATAGGACGGTACAACGCATTGGCAAGAAACGAAAGAAATAGAAAAATAAGGTGTCAGATTATTGCCAAGGAATTACTTGGTTTATGGTCGAAATTAAATTTTCCATGTGTACTTGAATCTTCGATAAAAAGAAAAGTAGAAAGCTTTTAGATCGTTACTGTAAATTTTTAAAGCGACCTAATGGAAACCTAACAATAGTGTTTGGAGAATTATTTGATGTAACCAATCCAGAAGGCATTTGGCTAAGCATGGAAGATAAAAAGTTGTACGCAATTCAAACAAGTACGAAAGGAGATGTTGGATACACAACAGCCAAGGAAATTATTATTCATCCATCAAAAGCTGCTTTATTTAAAAGAAAAGTTACGACCGCCTTGGTCACAGACAGAAATGTATCTGACACAACAATATCGTCCCTAGAAGAAGACACAGAATTATATGCATCAGACGATGGTAGCTATGAACCAAGAGTTAAAAAAGTGACCTGTTCAACTAAGGCTGCAGTGAAATTGGTTCAAACTTCCAACGTGAGCACGAGAAATGCAGCAAAAATATGTAAAGAGTTGGTGAAATCGGGTATTGATATTCCAACACCCTCACAATCTCGTGTCTATAAGGCCTCAATAAAAGCAGCGGAACGTATAGAAGAAAAGTATATGGCTACATTTAAAGAAGAAAATTGGTGTCTGCATTTTGATGGGAAGAAATATGGGAAAAAAGAAGTGTAGGTAGTGGTGTTGACAGACGAGCTTAAAGGAGTCAGGTTGGCGGTCATGGAGATTCATAATGGAAAAAGTTTGACAATATTTGAAGGTGCTAATTAAATAAAAAGTTTTTAAATAGATAACTAACTATGATATTATATTGAAGGCATCAAACAAATTTTAGATAAATTTAAACTATGGAATTCCATTAAAATGATTATTTGTGATACAACAAATGTCAATACAGGAAAAAGAAATGGAATTGTTAATTTACTGCAGACATCGTTTCAAGAAAAATCTTTTTCAGCTCCGCAATATGTTGGTTGTCAACATCATGTTTTAGATTTGATTCTAAAGCATGTCATGAATGAAATGCTTGTTGCAAAATCAACATCACCAAATATTTCGCACGATATTTTTACAGAATTGATTACCGAATACGAAAATCTTAAACAAAACTTCAATCAAAGCGATATCATATTGGAAATACACAGGATCAAGTGGCGTGATGACATGCAGTATTTGTACGAATTAGGACAAGCATTCAAATATTATGAGAAAAATAACTTATTTCCTTTTATCAAATTCCGTGTATTACCAGCACTCAGTAACGCCCGCTGGAATTCCAGAGCTATTCTGGCACTTTTAACTTTTATACTCAAACCCGAACACAGGACAGAACTTTTGCCAATTTGTGAATTTATATGCAGCGCGATATATGGTTTTCGCTACAATAACTTTGAAAATTTGGAAACATCTGTAAAGCCCTTCAAAAATGCTTATAAATGTTTACTGAAACACTGGGTGGAGGAAGATTCCGCTATTCTAAATTTAAAACGAACCAATATTTGTGCAGAACGAGCTATTAAAGTAATACAAGAAATCTATACTTATTGTAAAACTGAACGCACTTTGAACTTGAAATTTATTGCATCTAACGAAAAAATTAACCAATAAAACTATTTGCAAGCTATTATCGTGATTTTTATTGTATCTTGAAAATAAAAAAACTAAAACAGAACTCATAAATAAACAGAATATTTGTACATTACAAAAAATGTCAGGCCTTTTCAATTGAGTTGTCTTGTTCTTCCAGTTTAAAACCCACAATTTTTGATCTTGATCGGTGCGGGAGTTTTTTTCAATAAATTGAAAAACTAAAAACGCAGTTATTTTGTTTTGCCATTTCTCATCATGTACGGCCATGCACAATATATGTTACAAAAAAGTCATATACCCAGCGGTCAGAATAGGCCTGAATCAATACATTCTCTCAGGCCTGAGGGGTAATGGTAAGGCCTGAGAATTCAACACACCTCTTGATTTCCTTTTCCCATATAAATGTCATACTTACGGAATACCTGCTATAGTATAGCGTTAACTCAGGCCTGAATATCCCTAAGAATATTCCTCCGAAAATTCAGGCCTGAGTGAATGCTTAAATATCAGGCCTTCTATCAGGTCGTCCCAAGCCTGAAAATTCAAATAAGAATGCAAATAGCAGATATATCATTCACCGAAGCCGAGCTGCAGTTCGTCTTCGGTGTCATGAGCATTGTTTGAATTATTTTAATGGATTTAAGTTTTTAGAACTTTTTCACAAAATAATTCAAATTTTTGTTTTGTTTTGAGAATGAAAAATGACGCGTCGATTACTTTTCATTTTTGTATTTTTATTTTGAAAAAATTTCCCAAACTTGTTTGATGGCATTACGACTTCGCTTCTAATCTCAGCCGTTGCTCAGGTGTCAACACGAAACAAAATCAAAAATACTTTTGAGGGATATTTGGGTTAACTGAAAATGCTCATAAACGTTTGATAGCATTACGCCTTCGCTTCTAAACTCAGGAATATCTTCAGGTCTGAGATCGACACAAAACAAATTATTCAAAGGTTAGACAATTTTAGGGAAGTTTTTAGAAAGCTTAAATGCAAATGCTTATTCTGAAATCAGCTATGATCTCATGCCCGAATTTTCGAAGCAAAATAGAACTGATTTCATGCCAGATTTTATCAGGTATGACAAAAGCTGACCGCTGGGTACCTAATATACATACACATATACATATACATATACATAAACATACACATATACATATACATATACGAACCCGATTTCCAAGATAGTTTCAAAGGCCACTCCTAAAAGATCAACATTAAGAACATCCGAAACCAAAATTTTGGCCGAAACCGAAATTCGGTCATTTTTGTAATATTCGGCAGAAACCGAAACCGAACCTGAATCTACATGAAAAATTTTTAAAATAAGCATTTAATTTTTTTTTACTTTTTTGTTAAAAGCTTACAAAAACATAACAATTCAAACAGATTATAAAAGCGTGTATATACGATAAATATTCTTTGAGTATTAAAGTTCAACTTTAAAATAATTAATAAAGAGATCTTTTTTAAATACCACTTTAAGGAACATTTTAGTATTTAAAGCTAAATAATTCAATATTATAAGCTAATAATTAGAGCTGGTTAGTATTTTCATCATTTTGTGCTGGGCCCAACTCACACGCTCAATCACATGACTGTGAATTTCACATTTTTGTTCTTTTTAAAAAGGAATTCCTGGTTCCCCAAAAAACAGTTTTCTATGAAAATCGTGTGTTTTTGTACTGGAGCCCATCTAACGGTACGTTTTTTATAAAAAATACCATAGATATCGATTCACTATTAAAAAAAAATTATTAATGCAAATTTTCAGAGAGATCGAACTACGTACAAGAGTGTCAGCATAGAAACAAAAAACCATTATTTAACCTATATTCAAGTAATTTTGTACTGGAGCCAATCTTACAGTACAGTTTTTTACAAAAACCATCACAGATATTGATTAACCATTAAAAACAACTTATTCATGCAGATTTTCAGAGAGATCGAACTACGTTCAAAAGTGTCAGCATAGATATATAAAACCATTATTTACCATATTTTCGATTACTTTTGTACACGTTTATGTACACTTTTTTACAAAAACTCAAAAAGATCTCAATTAACCATTTAAAATAACTTATGCATGCAAATTTTCCATGAGACCAGACACGTACATTAAAATTAAAAAACCATTATTTCCAATATTTTCGACTACTTTTGTACTGGAGCCCATCTTATGGTACACTGTTTTACAAAAGCCCTAATAGATCTCAATTAACCACTTAAAATAACTTATGCATGCAAATTTGCCAAGAGACTACACACGTACAGTGCTGTCAGCATAAAAGTGTCAGGAGCCCATCTTAAGGTACACTTTTCTACAAAAACCCTATTAGATCTCAATTAACCATTTAAAATAACTTATGCATGCAAGTTTTCCAAGAGACCAGACACGTACAGTGGTGTCAGCATAAAAATTAAAAAACCATTATTTGCAATATTTTTGACTACTTTTGTACTGGAGCCCATCTTAAGATCCGCTTTTTTACAAAAACACCCATAAATATCAATTAACCACGTAAAATAACTTATGCATACAAATTTTCCGAGAGACCAGACACGCCGAACTAGTTGTTCGCCAAATTTAAGAGATGACGTATAGTATCATTTTTGATAATAAGGCTGTGTGCCAATCTGAAACTTTACACTCGTGTTGATGAAATTTGACTGTCAAAAATTCATGCAGCCCCAGGGGCTAGTGTAAAGAGACAATAGACACAAGCGAAAATAAAAAAAAAGTTTGTCTGAGTTACATTGAAGTTTGGAAATCTTAAGGGGACGTCACGTCAAAAATTCAAAAATTTTTTTATTTAATGTTTTAAAATGCGTATAAGTTGAATAAAAACTAAGATATCATTTTAAAAAATTAAACATAAATTTTTCGGAAAAACAATTAAGCAAACCAAATTTTTGTTTATTATTTCAACCACATATATTGCTACTGGAATTTTTGAAAAAATCATTACAAAATCGTGGCGGGCATTATACAACAAAAACTACTCGACCGATCGTACTGAAATTTGAATATGTTGTTTTACACTTGTCCATGCATGGAATGAATTACGGACAGAAAAATCGGTTTTATAGTTTTTAAGTTTTTGGCCGATTTTGTCCAAAAAACTTGAAAATTTTTGAAAAAACGCCGCCATTTTGTTATTTTCCAACAAAAATTGTTTCTTCTAGTTCATTCCATGGCGGTAAACCGTGGACTAAACAGATAAAAACCGCGTTTTTTGTTTTTTTTTCCGATGTCCCAGTGAATCCTAATCACGCCCGCCTTGGTTTTTAATGTTTTTTTTTTTAAATGAAAAAAATTTTTACTAAAAACTATATAAATTTAATTTTTCAAAATATCTTATTTTTTATTCAAATTATATGCATTTTAAAACAGTAAAAGAAACTTTTTTTGAAGGCGTCACGTCCCCTTAAAAGTGGTTGTGTAAAATATATTAGTTACATTCATTTGCAGTTTTTTTCTGAAAATGTAGTATTGCTTGTTGATGTTTCGGGATGCTATTAATAATCAGAATATATTAAATTTTTCATTAAAGCAATGGGCGGGCGGTTGTGTAGGGCTCAAAATGTAATGAATCCAAAGTGTTTTGCGTAGACACCTGCCGTGTAGGCTTAAGTCTACGTTGCTCCATAGCATGGGACCGAAACATTGCATCGGCCAATGCCCCTTCGAGGGTTCAAAGGTGGCTCAAAATGTAATGTATTTAAGGATTTTTTTTTTTTAAAAGAACTAATTTCGATATTTAAACTTTTCAGGTATGTTGTTAACTATAGTAGATGGTCAAGCTAATAGAACGCTTATGTTTTAAAACAATGTGTGTTCGATTCAGAGTATATAATTTGTCAACTGGATGAACTTAGATAATTTTTTCACGAACATTTTTTTAAGAATTCCAGTAAAACCTAACGGGTTTTTTCTCATTAGCTGAAGTTTGTAAAGCTTATTTCTAAAATTTTTTGTTAGTTAATCGAAAAGCTTTCAAATGTGCGGTTGAGTATTTATAACAATGTAAAGAATTTTATATCGCACTTAAGTGTTATTTTCTTTTGTTTGGTTTGTTTGTTTTAAAATATCATTGATGTTTGGATAAATTGTTATGAAATAAAATTATGTATTAAGTTTTCGATTGAATGCATGCCCAATAGATTGCGTGCTGCTTTTAAAGCTCGAGGCGAAAATTCAAGTTACTGATAAGAATGCAATCAAAAAATTTTCTATTGACAAACAATTAATGTATTTAACTTATTCATTTATTTTTTTATGATTGAAATAAAAATAAAATTTTAATTTGTGTTCAAGCTTGAAACTTTTGTTTAGTTAGTCTGGGTTCTAATAGCTTGACCACTTACTGTACTTCTACATACGAAACATTTCAATTATGTTCGATATGGCGCTTAATTAGATCCCGTAGAAGCTGAAATCATGTCAGTACCTTACAAGAATTTAACAGTTTATTTTCCCATAACAATAAAAAATATAAAGAGATTTAATAAAAATTCAGCGCATGCCATAAGTAAATAAAGAACATTATCATATTAGGTGGATAAAGATTTAAAAGTGTATTTCAATGTTAAGCTGTCATTTAAAAAATTTTTTAACAACAAGTTGGAGAAAAAGCTCTTCTTTTTCAAAACTTAGCTCATAAATGCCTAAAAAGTTATTTTTGAACATACATATATATATATATATATAGGTATATATATACTAACAGGCCACAGTGGTAAAACAATTGCAATAATAAAAAAAGTTAAAATATTTGCATATTATTTGTATTTGGAAGCAAATTAAAAAATAGAACAATGATAACAAAGTGAAGATATTTTTATTCTAGTTATTGAATTCTTCACTTTAAGCAACGTTTTTTTATTCATTGCCATTACCAGGAATAACAAAAATCTGATTTTCTGCTGTACCGACGCGTGAGAGCGCCACATATAGTTGACCATAGGTAAACACCTCATTACGAAGGTCTATGCCGACAACATTAAAAGTTTGCCCTTGGGACTTATTAATTGTAATGGCAAAGTACGTCTTGACTGGAAATAGTACACGTTTAAAGGTAAACGGTAAATCCGTTGGGATCATTCGTATCCTTGGAATCATTGTAATTTCGTTCGATGTCAGCCCTATACTTCCCATAGAACGTGACTTCACCAAAATATCAAAACCGTAATAATTTACACAAAAATTAATGTGTTGAATTTAAGGGAACATGACACCTTCAAAAAAAGTTTCTTTTAATGTTTTAAAATGCCTATAAGTTGAAAAAACAACAAGATATAATTTTGAAAAATTATATATATATTTTTTAGTAAAAAAATTAAAAACAAAAAATTTTTTGATATTTTTATTTATATATATGGCTACTGGAATTATTTTAAAAACACATAAAAAAACCATGGCGGGCGTGATTACAACTCACTGGAACATCGGAAAAAAAACAAAGAACGGGGTTTTTAACAGCATCAAAACCGCCATGAAATGAACTAGAAGAAACAAGTTTGGTTGAAAAATAACAAAATGGCGGCGTTTTTTCGAAAATTGACAAGTTTTTTTGGACAATATTGGCCAAAAACTCAAAAACTATTGAACCGATTTTTCTTTCCGTAGTTCATTCCATGCATCGACGAGTGTAAAACAACATATTCAAGTTTCAGTACGATCGGTCGAGTAGTTTTTGTTTTATCACGCCCGCCAAGATTTTCTTAATGATTTTTTGAAAAATTCCTGTAGCAATATATCTGATTAAAATAATAAAAAAAACTTTTTTTTGTGTAGTTTTTTTTTAAAAAAATATATATTTAATTTTTCAAAATGATATCTTATTTTCTATTCAACTTATACGCATTTTAATACATTAAAATAAAAAAAATGTTCGAAGGTGTAACGTCCCCTTAAAGTTCATACATAAGTCTTGTTTTCTTAATATGTAAAACGTACTCTTAGTTTTAAATATTAAAAATTGGAAAACAATAAGCCTATAACCCATAAAAGGTGACATCATCAATTTAATGTAACCAAAATAAATTCGAATTAACTTGAACCGGAGTGTTTTAACTTTGGGCAAGTCGAAGATAGTTTGTTAATGGTTTTATTTTTCATTTGTCTTTTATTTATCATTAAAGTAAGTACCTCAGAATGTAATTCATGATTTTAGGAAGATACTTTGTAAATCTGTTGAAACTTTTACACATGTATATAAAAACCGCAATAATTAGTGGGGTAAACTGGGGTACCTTTGACTTTGGGGCAAAATTGACTTTTTTTAATATTTTATTTAATGAATTTGACATCTATGTTTTTCAGCAATTGTCACGAAGTTTAACACTTCTTGCATAGAGATGAAAAGTAACATGTGTTTTTATGTTTTTGCATGCGTAACTGTTATTTTCCGGTATTGATACGCAAGGACTTTCTGATCGAGTTATAAGAGATGCATCAAAGATGCTTTGAAAAAGGTTAAAAGAATTATGTATGTTTTTACAAACAAATAAAAAACTAAAATTAACTGAGGGCTTATGGGGTACAGTTGACACTTTTGAATGGGGGTCTTTTGACAAATGTCTATTGTACCCGATGATACCAATTCATTTAAAAATTTAAATTTTCAATATATTTCAACATCGGTTTTTAAACAGAAATTTTTCGAAATTACAAAAAAAGAAGACAATCGTAGTGCTTTTGAAGATAATTAAAAGTGTTTTCAGACATCAGGAAAGAGACTATTATAAGCCGCAGAAAAATAAGGCATCAAGTTGGTTGACCAATGAAGAATGAAAATCTAAAGACATTAGATCCCAAGTTTCCCAAGTATTCAGCGATTTCACGTTTAATATTATCATTTCCGTAGAGTATCAACATCAGTAGTGTAATTTCCAAACGCGTTAAAGACACTCATGGTTATCGTTAACTGACTCTTAAAAAACTTACTGTCAACTGGTATTCTCAACATTTTGGCTAGCATTCTTTGTCCCTCAATTTGACAGTTCGATAAATATGTTTGTTTCAAACTTAACTTCGATTAGCTAGGCGTCGCTAACTGAAATAACAATAACGGTAACAATGTTTTATTTGAATGGATCGAATTAAGAACAAACACGAATAAAAGATGTATCGAATTTTTGTTTGAACAATGATGGTCGTTTGATTTATTAAAAAGCATAAATATTCATGTAAAATGTGCCCTTTCAAATGTTAAAGGTTCCCCGTGGCTTTTTAATTGATATTTATTGGTGTATTCTATGTTAAAATAATTTTTACTGAAATACAATTAATGAGTGTAAATACTAAGTTACTCACCGGTATCCGTGCGAATAGTACATTTTTTACGTTGCATCTTTAATGATAATTACACGTCTATACAATTAATTTGAGGTCGATAATTAAAAGCAGACCTCACTCCAATCGCAGGTTTTCGTGTGAGCAAATCATTTTCAGGCATAACATATTACAACAAATGACGCGTTGAAAATAAGAAAGGAACATATTTTGATTGCAATCAGAAGGGCAACGCAAACAAGTGTTTAATAAAAGGGGAACAGGACAAGTCGTACGGTCCATCGAACTTTGTTGCAAGCGACGCAAGGTTGTAAGCAAACATCTAACGCGAGTAGGTAATATGCATGTATGCTTCGACTTTCTTTGATCGTGGTTGTGGCTTTGTGGCACACGTCTTTAAATTCAATTGTAAAGATACAAAAGGATAAATAATCAATTTATGTAATTTGTTTACATCTTTATTAATTTTTATTCAGTAAATAAGGTTTAAATTTCTAGATATATTTTCTTGACTTCGATATACCAAACTTTGTTGTGTGACAATATCGACAGTTTAAGTTATTTTCATACCTTCAGTTGAGCGTACGATTGATTGAGATCTCGATTAGCAATCCCGAATTCATTTTGACTGCTGATTTCAAATATAGACTCCGTTTTTCTCCATCAGCTCGAGTTTTTGAGTTATAGGCAAAAACATGAAGATCAGTTCTTTTTCTGATGATTTTGCTATATCTATTATATTGATCTACCGATTTGTATTACTATAACTTATTTCAATGAAAAAATACTAGACCTTTCAATTTTTGCATATTATATAACAATATCTTTGGCAGTTTCGAAGATATCGACGTTTAAAGTCGAAAAACTTCACAATTTTACGTAGGCTGCTCTTTTGAAACACTGCATCTTTGATATTTTTCAACGAATTTCAAAAAAGATTTTGTTACTTGATAGAAAATCTTTGGAATTTTAATAAACATTTTGGTTTTTTTATTATCTTGCATATATTCAAAAAACTTAAAAAAACAAACATTTTTTTACATTCAATTTTATTAAAATTCAATACTTTTATTTAAACTCTTTTCTACTTTCGTACTTTTTGAAGTGAATTTTATTAAAATTGAATGTAAAAAATGCTTGTTTTTTCAATCGGCTTAACTTGAACTTCTGAAAAGGTGATTAAGTTTCATTAAGTACGTATGTATTATGTACGTATTTAAATGTTCATTTTAAAATACCAAATTAACGTTTTCAAAGCTTATTTTAAAATGTTTATTTTAGAAAATAAACAAAATGTTTTAGCAGCTTATTTTAAAATTTTTATTGCAGAAAATCAAACGAACGATTTAGAAGCTCTCTTTAAAATGTGCGTTTTTAAAATAAAGTAAGGCATATCTTCGACTTGGCCGAAGTTAAAATATCCCACGGCCGATTTGTAAACGTAAAACAAATCTAAAAAAAAATCTAAAACTCTTATTGCATGACCTTAAATGAAGAATGAAAATCTTTTTAGAATTTTTAATTTAATATTACCTTTATAAATTTACTTGTTTTTAAAAGCTAAACTATTGATGAAAAATAAAATACGATCTTTGTGATAAAAAAATATAGAAACAAATGTATGTTTCTACTCCTACTAATATAAAATAGTTTTATTTTTATATTATTATTTTATTATAAAATCTTAATTTTACCTTAAATGAAGAATTAAAATCTTTGAAGAATTTTTAATTCAATATTACCTTTATAAATTAACTTGTTATTAAAAGCTAAACTATTTATAAAAAATAAAATACGGTCTTTGTGATACTTTAATTGTAATTTTATTTTCCAGGTATCTAAAAAAGGTAAGAATGGCCTAAAGTTTTTTCTTCGATTCTGAAAAGAATTAAAATAAATAACAAATAAAATTGACGCAATAGATAGATTATTTTTCAATCATGCTTTGTTTAAGATTCAACCACAATGCTCATGTGTATCACAAAGCCACAATCACGATCAAACAAAGTCGAAGCATACATGCTTAGCAGCATTCTCCCCCTAACTCCTTTTCCTATTACCTACTCGCGTTTAATGTTTGCTTACAACCTTGCGTCGATTGCAACAAAGTTCGATGGTCCGTACGACTTGTTCTGTTCCCTTTTTATTTAACAATTGTTTACGTTGCCCTTCTGATTGCAATCAAAATAAGTTCCTTTCTTATTTTCAACGCGTCAAATAAGGTAGCTGCAGGGCTGAGCGCCGAAAGTCAAAATTGTCAAAAATATATTGAACGAAATAGAGCGACAAAAAAAGACATAAAATAATTTGTATTGATTTTGACAATTCTGAGTCTGAGAAAGAGAGGATTGATAGCCCTGCAGCTACCTTGATTATTGTACTATGAGGCATAATTTGCCTACCATTTTCTCTTTGAGTCGCTGCTCTTACTCTCCTAGCGCGGAACATCGCACTTGCATTTTTTGTTGACCTTGACAAACTTGTTTTACGTCAAGGCATTTATTTGTAATTTAAGGGAAATACGAACACTTTATTTTTCAAACTTTTAATTTATCTTTAATCTATAAAAAAACATGTTATCACACTTCTGAATGCCTTTTGAAATATTTAAATATCTGTCTTTCTCATGTGTAAATTTAAAAATTGGAAAACTACAATAAAAACATGTGTAATGAAGTTGCATGCCGTGAAACTAATATGCACACATTCGTTTGCAGCTCATCATTCTGCAGCAACAACAGCATACATTTATGGGGGATTCACCAACTACTTTCAGAAAACTTTTTTTAACTTGTATTCCCAATCACGTCGAATAGCGCCACCTCCTTTTGGTTACTCTTCGTCAGTGGTCGGCAAAATTTAAAATGAGACTGTAAGTGAAAGTGAGACATAAAATTGCATATCATTCAAAACAATTCTGCTTCGGCAATAGTTGTTTGGCGAGTGAGTGAAAGAGCATGAAAATACGTGAGAGTTTTGGCAAAGCATGTGCTTCATGTGTGCCGACCAGGGTTGCCAGAAAGTGAAAAATGTACCAAAACTGGTAAACTTTATTTTCGATGTGAAAACGTGAAATTAATAGCATCTTTCTGTAAAACAAAAGCTTCGTTGAACTCCTCGTTCGTTTGTAAACGATGTCGTTCACAATTTGCTTTCTGTATTTTTACTTTGCGTCATCGTTCTCATTTTCTTTTCTTACGTTATTCAAACTCTCCAACCATAAGCAATTGTCAAAAGCAGCATTACCAGATTATAAAAGTTACAAAATTTGTTCACATGCTCTTTTTTTTCTAAAAATGTTGGGCATATTTTGGCAAAATATCTCATGCTGGCAATACTATTTGCATCAGCTGTTTTGCTTGTTTTGATTTTTTAACACATATGTTTTTTTTCTCTGGAAAAAAAATGGAAAAAGCTCTGGATTTTTTTCCATTTGTTGCACCAGGACTCCAAACTGCTCGCTTGTGGTTTTTTGTGTGCTAAAAATAAATTAGTTTATTCTACATTCTTGTATTTGTCAATAAAATTATAATTACGATTTCTTTACAGCAACTTCCATGTCAACAAAAATCTAAACGATAAGAAAATTTTCATCGTCTATATTTGACGTTTCGTTTCAGTTTGTTTTGCTACATAAAGCCAAATTTACACTGCTGTTACGTTATCGTTCATTTCTGAATCAGCTGTTCTCGTTTGACAACGGAATTATTTTTACATCAAGCGAAAACAGCTGACATTCGGCTTTTGACCGAAGCCTTCGTGAAATGCACGTTACGTTCGTTTTACAGAAAGATGCTATAAGTTTAATTTTGGTAAACTTTTGCAGTGAAAACTAAAAATTTTTTTATGAAAATTTTCCAGAAACTTTTAGGATGGGCTGTTTGGCATTACTTTCAAGTGTTTTAAAATTATCGGATTTTTTGAATATAATCAACTTGTGTGCTACAAAAAAAAAACTTTTGCTAAGAAAAATAAAGCTCAACCTTACCTTTCTAGTTCTGGCAGATGAAGCTGCTGCATAATTTTCCTGCAATAAAAAACCGTGCACATCATTACTTAGCGATGCCGAATTTAATTATTTTAGTTGGAATTTTTTTTTATTTTACCAACATATCGTATTTAAATTTTGTATGTTAAATATCTAATTATATCTAATTGCAACCGTCAACTTTGTTTAATCATAATTTAGCTGTCATCATAATACGGCGTTATCATTAGCCCATAAAATGTAATCGAAAATTTAACTTTATATTTATTTTTCAAATTCCTTAGCAAGTTACAACAAATTTATGTAAGGAAAAGGAAAATGGTTGAAGTTTGTACCTTCCTGTAGGAAGTTCTATGATTAAAAAGTCGCGGTTACAAGTCCTATAGGAAAACAAGATTCAGAAAACAGGTATTCAAAATATAAAAACGTGGTGATACCGAAGTCAAAAGTCGTATCTTTGGTAATATCCCAACTAACACATGAACTTCGATAAGGCTAGGTAATTTGAATGTTCGACAGTTGAAGGTTGGTTTGCGCTTGTATTGAGTTTGCAACTAGAAGCTTTCTTGATAACGAAGATAAAGTTGATATAATAGCTGTTTTAAAGTATTTCAGAAGTTTTATAAGGGCTTAATTTAAAGTTTCTAATGAGCTTAAAAATATTTGTTTACGGAAGCTTGGGAAGTTTCAATTTCGAAAGAGTTTCGGTTAAGAGAACAAACGAAATTGCTGCCTCTAAGCCTGAAAAAGATTTATAGAAATCTTTAATAGAAGCATTATCGAAATTACTTTCAATTTTGTATGAGTAGCTTTTTAAAGCCTTCGAAATTATATAAACCGTAGTTAAAACATCTCGGACCAAGAAAACTACGTTAATAAAATTCAAATAAATTAAAAAGTTAAAAGTACAGAAAAATATTGAAAAAATGCACTATGTTTGGATAACACCACAAGCGTTATGCGAAATCAACATAAAAATGCAAGCGATACTGAATCAGAACCAAAACAAACTAGCTTTTGGTCTTAGCAATCGATACAGTGATCGGCAACCGGCACAAAACTTTTAATTGAATGATAAGAAAATTTATTTTTGAAATTTAATTTAATTATTTTTAAAACTGACAATAATGAAATGCCAACTTCGAAACTACAAGAAAACGTAAAATTTTGTATTGAAAAATATAAAATTACACTGGTTTACAAATAACGAAAAGTTGTTTGTACTTTGAATGCCACTATTCTTTTCTCATGTAAAAACGGTCGCTGATTCCGAAAAAAAATTTTTTTTTTTTCTGTCACTCCGTTTTCGAGATATTGCCCACTGTAGGGTTTTCAACGAAAAAAAAAAGTTGGTTCCACTTAATTGCATATATCTCCTGAACCAACAACAGTAATCAAACAAATGATATATCAAATAACAGCTAATATTTTTTTAAAATTTTTTACAAACAATGCCAACATCAAACAAAAAGCCATCGATTCCGATCGCACATGCAGTCAACAAGGAAAGGAAACGTACGAAACAATGGCGAAGCTATTGACATGTATTAAATATGAACAACACGACTGGAAAATATGTTCTGATCTCAAAGTCGTTGGTATGCTTTATGGTTTACAGAGTGGCTACACAAAGTACTGCTGTTTTCTATGCAAGTGGGATAGTTGAGCACGTGAACACCACTATTACAATAAGGACTGGCCAGAAAGAATTGAGTCGAAAGTTGGAGAGAGCAACGTCAAAAACGTTCCACTCGCCAAAAAGGAAAACATAATTCTCCCACCGTTGCACATCAAACTTGGACTTATGAAAAACACTGTCAAGGCGTTAGATAAAGAAAGCGAAGAATCTCGGTGACGAGAGCGACGAACATGGAGAAAGATTCCACCAACAGATGAAAGTAATTGAGAATCGGTACCAAGGATTTTGGGACAAAGATATGATGGGCGACGAATAATGTAAATTATTAAAAGAACAATAAAAATAAAGAATATATGATTTTATAACAACAACCTTTAATTCTCATTTTTTTTATGGCAATTAAATAAGTCCAAATACATAAATTGATAATCACACAATTTGGGTTCTTTCGTTCCATTGAACACAACTTTTTCATTTCTCAATAGATTTTCTTCAACAATAGCTTATTTTTTTGGAAAAATAAAGGTTTTTAGTAAAAAATATCAAAAGCAACAAAATATTTTGATTTCTTAAAGAAATTTGCAACAATTTTGTCTTTTTTTGGAAATTTTTCTGAAAAATAAAAAAAAATCCCCGAAATTTGAATTTATTCCGCCAAAACTAACAGCTCGACCAAAAAATGATGTTGGCATTGTTTGTAAGAAATTTTATTAGCTTTTATTTGATATATCATTTGTTTGATTACTGTTGTTGGTTCTGGAGATATATGCAATTAAGTGAAACCAACTTTTTTTTTTTCGTTGAAAACCCTACAGTGGGCAATATCTCGAAAACGGAGTGACAGAAAAAAAAAAAAAATTTTTTTTTCGGAATTAGCGACCGATTTTACATGAGAAAAGAATAGTGGCATTCAAAGTACATATTGGCTGTAAACCAGTGTTATTTATTTAACTGTTAACGTGCAACGCAAAAATTAGCGAAAAGGTTAGGGTTGTTTTGAAAATGCGGTAGGTTACGGGTTCGAATCCAATAAATGCATACAAACAATTTTGGAAAATTTTTTATTAAAAAAAAATTAATTACAAAATTTATCGTTAAAATTCAGATTAAGTAAGGAATTAATTTATGAAAATATTAAAATATCATGCAAAAGAACATTTTTTTGTTGTAAATTTTGGAGTTTCGGTTAAGCTTATATCATTAAATTTTGAACAGTTTTATGCAGTCATGAAGCTTGTATAAGCAAGCATACATTAAACTTACGAAAGTAGTTTGCGAAGTTTAATATAAAAAATAATAAGTTCGCCTTTTAGAAGGCAATAAGCGTGCTGAGTTTGCTGTTTTCATCAATATCATCACAACAAAAATAAAAAGCTTTTCAGAAGAAGAATGCTTTGAAGAAGAATAGAAATTTTGCTTCTAATATTTTTGAGTATTTTGGTGAAAAAAAATTTTTTGGATGTGGCAACCCTGGTGCCGACCACTGAGCTGAGCACAAAGAGAAGGGTTGACAGCAACATGAAGATGAAACTCTCGTAATGCAAACGCGTGAAAATCAAACGACCAAGCAATGCGAAGCATGGTTGGTATTTTCTAAAAAACTTAACACTTTAACCCTTCGTCAGGCACATATTTTGAGCACTTAGTTCTGGCACATGGTGTCTGGCCAGACCCTTATACGTTTACATGCATTTGTATAGAAATAAGGGTTTTTTGCCGTTAAATTTTTTACTAGATAGGTAAATATTTGTTATATTTTGTGTTTCTATTTCTTTTTACTATGTTATTAGCTACCTGAGGAAAAAAAAATATACCTGAAAAAATCTTTGGAATGAAAAGGGCAACAATTTTTTTTTCTATATATATTTCTCTTTATTATGGGTAAAGTAATAAAAGTTTATGACAAAATAGAAAATTATTATAAAGAATACATTGAAATATTTTATTCAGAATTTTGCGGAAGGCAATAAAAACATAAATAATCTACTTTTGAATGTTGCTGACAAACAGGATTGTTGCATTTGCAGCAAAAAAAGCGTGTCTTACGGCGTATTTTGTCACCTTGCTGCAGGCAAATTCTGCAATCTTTTTTGGCAGCTAATGTGTCTGGACCACTGCGTGAAGCCACATTAGGGTTTGGTATATTGAGAGGTCTCCCAAAGTACGCTTCAAATGCTTTACGAGTTGTTGGTTGAGCCACAATGTGCGGATTATTGATGCGATTTTCAACGTTGGCTAGTACCAATTGCTTTGCAAGTTTATATAAAAATATGCGTCCTCTTTCTTTTCTTGTATTTTTATCATTAAGCTTACATATAATGTTACTTGCCAATGCCATCACATCAATCATGTTGCAGAAAAACGCGTATGTCCAGCGTCTGGTTGACCGTTTTGTTGTGTAATGAGTTAGCATTTGATCCATCGTATCGACTCCAGCTTTAGTTGAATTGTAAAATAAAATTGCTTCCGGTTTCTTGGCTACGCCTTCAACATATTTCGTGTAATGCACGGTTGAAGTTAAATTGACTGCCTTATTTTTTTTTGGGCACGTAGCTGCAAAGTGCAACAAGATTTTCATGAAAACCAAACACACTTGAAAGAATTGGTCGTCTGGTGCTCTTCATAACTTCCTTAGGAAGACATCTTTTGTTTGCTCGAATGGTGCCAACAAATGCCAGTCCCATAGCAGCCAGTCGTTTAGCGCCGTTCAATGAGGTGAAAAAATTATCAGAAATAATTGTTCTGCCGCTGTTTGCGTAACGATTTGCCAAATACATTAGAACGTTTTCACCTTGATTTATCTCCCGATCGTCTCCTTCCTTTCCAGTGTATAGTTTTCCTTTCAATGGAAATTTCGTCTTAGCATCGCATGCCCACCAAACTTTGATACCATACCTTGCAGGTTTTGATGGGATATATTGGGTGAACTTTCGAGAGAGACTAATTTCTGAAGATTTTCAATACGTAGATCCCCGTCAAGAAGTGTGTCACGACAACGATTTACCAACTGGGTATGTAGATACCATTTAAGGTTCGGTAGGGCAGCTAGGCAATGCGAACAACCATGCTCATTCGGTCAAAACGACACCCAACACAACACAACACAATATAACTCAACAAACTAAGTGACTCCATCATTGCGACGGCGAATGACGGAAGTCAAACAATGCTCACACGCCGCCTTTTTATATACGATAACGACAATCACATAAACTTTTTGATAGATACTGGAGGAGAAGTTTCAGTACTTCCAATAAATAAATTCAAAACCCACAAGAAAAATTCAGACTTAATACTAACAGCAGCTAACGGTAGTATAATCTCAACTTTCATCAAGAAATTACTTTACGTAAATTTGAAACTAGGACGCGATCTCCCTTTTACATTTAAACTAGCAGACATTACAAGACCCATCATAGGAGCATATTTCCTTCCGAAATATGGACTCTTGATAGACTTAAAACACAAGAAACTCATTGATTAACTTACACAGCTATCAGTAAACGCAATCACAGCATTTACAGAAACATCACTACCCAAACTAATTACACTAGACAACAAATATACAAATATACTCAAAAATTACGCATCACTAACAGCAGAACCCGACTACAACAAACCAGTTAAACACAAAACAGTACACCATATAACTACAGAAGGACAGTTACCTTTTTCAAGACCAAGACGCCTTGACTCCAACAAATACAAAATCGCCAAATAAGAATTTGACTTCTTAATCAAAGCAGGCATCTGCCGTCCTCCAAACAAAGATGTCAACGACTAGAGACCCTGTGGTGACTACAGAAGACTTAACGCAAATACAGTCCCAGACCGCTACTCTCTACCACACATACACGACCTATCTATTGACTTACACAAAAAATACATATTTTCGAAATTAGACCTAGTTAGAGCATACCACCAAATCCCCATGGCCACCCAAGACATGCAAAAAACCACGATAACTACACCGTTTGGAATGTTTGAGTTTCTGAGAATGCCATTCGGTTTAAGAAATACAGATCAAACATTCCAACGATTTATCAACGAAGTATTACGAGAACTAGACTTCGTATTTGTATACCTTGACGACATTCTGGTGGCCAGCGCGACAGAAGAACACCTCAAGCATCTTAATTTAGCTTTTAAACGACTAGACAATTACGGACTAAACATTACACCAAACAAATGTATTTTCGGCGTAGAAAAATAAATTTTTAAGTTACGATATTTCAAACAAAGGCATACAACCATCTCCCGATAGAATTCAGTGTATTGTTAACTATCCAAAACCAGAAACGGTTAAACAAATGCAGTTTGAAAAATTCATCGGGATGATTAACTACTACCACAGATGCATTCCTAAATTAGCACACACACTCACATACTTTTATGATATGATAACTTCAGCAATAAAAACAAAGGACAAATACTTAACATGGACAGAAAACACAACAGAAGCATTCGCAATCATAAAAGAAAGTTTTAATAAGGAAGTGCTACTTAATCATTTGAATAGCAAAGCAAAACTTTCTATCTTTCTATTAACTTTCATCTATCGCTGTAGATGAAGAACACAAAAAACAGAACCACTAGCTTTCTTTTCAAAGAAATTATCACCATCAGAGACAAAATACAGTACGTTCGATCGCGAACTTTAAGCAATTTACCTAACAATTAAACACTTTAGACACTATTTAGAGGGACGAACATTTACAATACACATAGATCACAAACCACTTATTCCCACCAGGAAAACCGATCATCCCAAGATAGCTACTTGGCACATACTTTTAGATTCGGAGATCATAACCCTTTGTTCCCAAACGTCATGTACTTTTTTGTATGAAACTGCTTCTACGGGGGTATTGACCTCTTTTTCACTTCCTTGTGGCAGTGAAGAAGTGATTAACGAAGAATTGTCGTAGCTTCTTTTGACAAGGAACAATGGATTAAGATTTTTTTGTTTCCACTGGAAAAAGCGATCATCCCAAGATAGCTTCTTTCCACATGCTTTTAGATTCAGAGCTCATGACCCTTCGTTTCCAAACTTCATATACTTTTTTGTATGAAACTGCTACTACGGTGGTATTGATCTCTTTTTCATTTCCTTGTGGCAGTAAAAAAGTGATTAGGCAAGAATCATCGTAGCTTCTTTAGACAATGAAGGAGAGATACATATGTATTATATTTGTTGCAGAAAAAACCACTTTGAAAATAAAAAAAACGCGTTTGCTCTTAAACAACACAAAGCAACAATGAAACACAAAAATTATTTTGTAGTTTCTATTTTAAAAATTTTTTAAGTTCTTCCAAAGCACTTGCGATTGATTTTTGTTTTTAACAGGTTGAAAAAAACACAGCTGACTAATACGAAAGGTGTTTTAATCTCTTTAATGCTTCTCCGAGTAGGGAAGAAGCGATTTGTCAAATAATTTCCCTTTTTTTTTTGTTGGCTCAAATTGCTTTTCAGCTTCCTGTACATCACCAAAGGTATTAGTGCCTTTTTTCATACATTAGGCAGTAGGAAAGGATGAATCGTTTAGGAGATGTGTTCGCCTATCTTCCGACTGGGCTTCAGCATTACATTCAAAAACAGAGAGAAGCCCAAGGCAAACACGCCACCTAGAATTCATTGCACAGTTTTCCAACGACATCAGACACATTAAAGGTCCGATAACACCGTAGCAGACGCACTTTCAAGAGCTGAGATAGAGGCTTTCACAACCTCTGAAATTAACCTCACAACTCTACACAAAGAGCAGACTACAGATTCAGAACTACAAGAAATACTAAATAAACACACTTACAAATTCGAACAAATAGACATTCCAATACTTAACATAAAAATTTGGTGCGAACAAACAAGTTCAGGAACACGTCCATACATTCCACAAACATTACGCAAACAAGTTTTTGAACAATTACATAACATTTCACATCCAGGTACACGAGTTTCTCGACGTCTCATAACACAAAGATATTTTTGGCCCAAAATGAACACACAAATCAACAAATGGTCACAAGAATGCGTTAGATGCCAACGAGCTAAGTGTCTATGTAACACACGAAGACAGTTCCACACAAAATAGACATTCCACACGGTGGTTTTGAGCATGTTCATGTCCATTTAGTTGGCCCTTTACCAATATAAAATGGTTACAGATATCTGCTTACCCTTGTTGACCGAAACACACGTTGGCCCTAAGCGTATCCAATTAAAGATACCAACACCAGTACTATCGTAGAAAGACTTCAAAAGGAATACATCTCACGTTTTGGAGTTCCTCTGGAAATTACTTCCGATCGAGGACCTCAATTGACGTCCACAACATTTAGAAACTTCGTTAAGAATCTAGGGAGCAAACACATTACCACTTCTTCTTATCATCCACAAGCTAATGGGATTGTAGAACGATTTCACCGCCAACTAAAGACTTCTCTAATAGCGAGTAACAACCAGACAAATTGGTATGCAGAGCTACCACTTATTCTTCTAGAACTCAGGTCCACGGTCAAAGAAGATATTTAGGCTTCACCAGCTGAAATGGTTTTTGGTCAAACACTTAGCCTACCACAACAAATAGAAATACACAGCAGTCAGAACTTTAATTCGTCGGACACCTTATCCAAACTTAAAGAGGCCGTAGAAGATCAAAAGTCAAACATTGCGCATCACAGCACCCCCTTCCAACAATATAAGTTAAGTTAACCTTTGTTAATTTTTATTAAAAACTAGTAAGATATATCTTCGACTTGGTCGAAGTTAAAATACCCCACGGTCGATTTTTAAGGGTAAAATAATCTTAAATTGGAGAGGTTTTTGTATGAGATTTTAAAAGATTTTGTTAATTTATGTGTCTATGTTGTTTTCTTGCAGCTTACATATAAGCCTTTTTATAAAGTTTTAAATTTTAGGGTTGTATGGGAGGTGGGCGTGTAACTATGTGGATGACGCCCATTTTTCTAACACACCTCAGTTTTGACATAGAATACACAAATACCGAGTTTCATCTGTAACTTTAATATTAGCCTCTTTATAGAGTTTTTAATTTTGAGGTTGTATGGGAGGTGGGCGTGTTAGTAGGTGGATGATGCCCATTTTTCTAACACACTTCAGTTTTAAGATAAAATGCACAAGTACTGAGTTTCAGTTTTGTAACTTTAATATTAGCCTCTTTATAGAGTTTTCAATTTTGGGGTTGTATGGGAGGTAGGCGTGGTTTTCATCCGATTTAGCCCATTCTCGAACTTGATCTTAGTTTTTTTAAAAAAAGCTCAAATACCGAATTTCATTACGATAGCTTTAAAATTACGGCTGTAATCGTGTCCACAGACAGACGGACAGACAGACGGACATGGCTAAATCAACTCAGGTGTTGATGCTGATCATGAATATATATACTTTTCTATACCTACCACGCCTCCTTTTGGGCGTTACACACGTCGTGACAAAATTAATATGCCCCTTACGCAGTACGCGTGGGTGTATAAAAATATTTTTTTCTTTTGGAGCTGAACTCCTTACTTTATTGAATGCACTTAAAAGACTAACTTAACAAATTTTATAATAATTAACTCTATCTTAGCGTAGCCGCTGCTGCTGCTGAATCGTCGCTGCTCCTGTCACTCTCTTACGTACCGACAGGTAGAAGTTTAGCGGCGCGTGTGCCCTGTCAGCAAAAAGTATGGGAACTCGCTTTCGGTGGATGCAGCGAGTCCGATTACGTCTGGCTTTTTATTTATATGTGTTGATTTATAATGACTTATGTGCAAACACCTCCCATCCTAAATTCAAACGTCCTCGCTTGACTGTGTTGTTTGTGGGAATAATTTGTTGAGTCCTTCTATGGTTGATCTTGAAAGTTGCATATCGTCCTTAATTGGCTAAGTAATTATGACTTTTATTGATTTTCTTCGTGATAATGCCTTCATTCCTGAGAATATTAGTAATAGGATTATTGTGGCAGTCAATGCAATATTGGTTCCAAAAGCGATTTTGTTATGTGAATTTAGTAAATAGATGCGTTCTGTGTTGTTGACATTGAGTTCTTTGATCATTTCCAATGATAGAATTTCTTCAACTTCCTGGAGTATCGATGATGGTTGTAATAAAGCGGGTAATGGAGCATAGGTGTTAATTTCATTTGATGTATAAGTTTTGTTATTAATCGTTATGAATGCGTTGTGATGCCGTATCAGGAAGGTTCCTTTTAGCGTTACTATTTCATCATTAATTGTTGCTGATCCGTTAAACTGGTTTAAGAATAAGAGTCCTGCTGTTGTTTCTTCAATCTCGGGGATATGTTGATTATTAATAATGGTGCATTTTGCTTGACGACTTCGTATTAAATTCGGTATACATGAGGTATTGCTTATATCTATGATATTGCCATAGGGGCATATTGATAACTTATTTTATGTTTTACAATAATTTTTAACTCCGTAAATTTTATCATTACAATTCAAAAAGTTTTTGTATTCGATTTTATTGAAGTCATTACCCTTTTTTACGGGTTTTATTTTAATTGTATTACAATGATGATGATGAGTGGTAGGCATGTTAATTATATAGATTAAAGTAGACTTATTACTAGCTATTTTAATTTCTTCGAACTCGAGAACCTCTTCTATATTTAGATAAGGGGCTTCTTCTTATTCAATCAAGATTTTTGTAATATTTTTTTCTTCATTAGATAATATAAAAGAGTTAACTACTCCTGCTTTAGCCCAATTTAAGGCGTATTCTATGTTTATGATTTCTTCTTTTATTAATTCCAGTTGATATTTGATTTTTAGGATAAATTCTTCTCTAATGACTTTTTCATTTCCTATATTTTTTGAAATTTCGTTTGTTAGTTTAGTCAATTTCTTTATTTGTTCGATTGTTACTTTGTTTATAGTATATGGTTTATTATTATTTTCTAGAACATTGTTAATTTTTTCTTCAATAATATTGAAATCAGCATGGTCTGGACTTCCTGCAACCCATTTCCAAGCCGAAATGGAAAAAATCTAATGATCGTTTTTTTTTCGTATTGGGTATTATTCTATTGATATTATTTTTTATCTGTGATATAGTGTGGAGAAGGAAGGGATACAGAGTGTGATTTCTTTTAAGGGTTTATTGCTATTTCCGTCTCGTCGATAAAAGTTTGATATTTGTTGAATTCGATTACATGAACAATTCTAAACGTTCCTGTCTGTAATCTAGCTGTTCCTGTGTCTACCGTGATTAGCTGTGAGTTGGTGTAGTCCAGTATTTGTATGTTTGCTTTGCATGATGAGAATATGGTGAGTAACCTGTAAAAAAAGCAAAGTTTAGTTCCTGATAAGGCTTTTGTGAATTACTCTTCCTCTTTCTGTTACGACGGTACTATTTCTGATTTCTCTGACTGTCTCTTTAATAAATGTTTTTGATAATTTTGTTCCTAGTCTTTTATTTCTTTTAACGTAAATGATCTGTCCTGGTAAATAGTGCTTTATTTCATGTTTATTTCTGTTGTGGTATTGTAAGTCTTTTTCCTGTTTCCTAGCTAGTTTTTCTAAGTTACTTTATCTTGTTCTTTCTAACTCTTCTGGTGAGGATGTAACGTTTCGTCCAAAAAATAAGTCAACTGGCCTTTTGTTCGTCACTGAATGTATAGAATGATTATATTCAGACACTGCGCGTTCGAGAGTTCTTCGAAATTGCGGTGGCCTCCATTTTCCTTAAGGCAACGCATGATTTAAGTAAGGGTTGAGGGGAACCTTTCCACTTGTCCGTTTGCCTGACTTTTATATGGTGGTGTAGTATAAATTTCTATTCCCAGTTTGTCTTTAAGCATGAACTTAATTGAATTAGAGTTTAGAGATGGTCCGTTATCGATTACGATAAATTTTGGTACTCCGAATAAAATTATTTAGTCTCTTAATGGTACGTCCTCTATGGCTCTACTGTTTAAAATTCTCGTTTGGGCGTATTTGGTGAATTTGTCTATGGCTGTTATTACAATTTTCCTTTCTGTAAGAAATATATCTATATGTACTGTGTGACCGGGGAATGTTGGCAAAGGGGTTTCATTCAGTTTAGGTTGATTTGGTCGTCTTCTGTATTTGTTTTCCTTGCATGTTGTACAGATTGTGGTTATTCTTTTTATTTTAGTTAACATTCCTGGAAAGTAGTATTTTTCAAGTATTTGTGTTTTGTTTTCCAGAGCATTTCTATGTGCTCGATGATGTGTCTCAAGTATAATGTTTACCTGTTCTTGTTCACTAACTATATCTTCAACTAGTTTTTGAGAATATCTGGCTTTGTAATTTCTAAAATGTAGAGGATAAATATTTTGTATTCGACCCATCACGAGTTCTTCGGTATGAATTCCGTTTATTACTGACGGATTCAGGTATCTCTATAAGAGTGATACCAAGTTCGATTCTGTGAATTCTTGGTCTGTGATTATGTGTCTATGGAAGCTGGGAAAAATAATTTTGAATTGATAAGTTGAACTTTCGCCATGCTTTAGGAAAACCTGATTCTTGAAAACGTTAATAGGAGTTTCTGAGCAAGGAATTAGGTTATGACTGGAACTTTCGTCGCTATGAATGGTTGGCGTAAGAGTATTAATTTCGGCGGGTATTCTGGAAAGGGTATCTGCGACTACATTCGCTTTACCTGGCTTGTATGTTAATTGATAGTTGTACTCTTCGAGGATAGCTTTCCACCTCTTCATTTTACTATTAGTATTTTTTGCACTCAGAGCGTAGGTGAGCGGCTGATGATCTGTAAATATATTTATCTTTTTCGAACCGTATAAATAATTCCTGAGGGAATTTAATGACCAGATGATGCCAAGCATCTCTTTCTCATTAGTGGCATAGTGCTCTTCTGTTTTTGTAAGTGATCTGGATACAAACGTAACTGGCCTATTGTTTTGAGATAGGACTGCACCTATCGCGTAATCAGATGCATCGGTTGTTAATTCAAAATCTTTCTCAAAGTTTGTGTGCGAAGGAATTACATCTTTTGATATTAAGGAATTTTATATTTTATTAAAGGAATCCATTGCATTTTTGTCTAAACTTATGGGTTTGTGTTTTGAAGCGTTTTTGGATATGCGTCCTCCTTCTCCTCGCAAGAGATTTGTTAGTGGTTTGGCTATTTTGCCGTTGTCTTTTATAAATCGGCGATAGTAGCCTGACATTCCAAGGAATGAACGAAGTTCTTTTAAATTTTTCGGTGTGGGCATTTTCGCTATTGCCTCTACTTTTTTTCCGATTGTTTTTATGCCGTCTATTCCTACAATGTACCTTAGAAATTCAACTTCTTTTTGTAAAAATTCACACTTGTCCAACTGAACTTTCATGTTCGCAGATTCAAGAGTTCTGAAAACTATTTCTATGTTTTTTAAATTTTCTTCTTCATTTTTTCCGTATATGATGATGTCGTCAATATAGACATAACATCTTTTCCCGAAATGTTGTCTTAGTATGTCATCTAAAGTCCTTTGGAATATTGCAGGGGCATTTTTCTGCCCGAATGGTAACCTTAAAAATTCAAATTTCCCGTTATTGATTGAGAATTCAGTTTTTTCGATGTCAGACTCCTTAAGAGGAATCTGATGGAAGCCACTCTTTAGGTCGATAACTGTGAAGTATTGGTTTTTCCCAAAATAAGCGAGAATCTCGTTTATCTCAGGTATCGGATACTTTTCTATTACCAGTCTATTACCATGCGATATTTTCTTTCATTAGATGCATCCATTTTCTTTTGCACGAACCATACAGGCGAATTGTATGGAGATTTGGATGGTCTTATAATGCCATCAGCGAGAAGTTTTTCTATCTGAAGATAGAAGAAGACTTATTCCTTCAGTGCCATCGGATATGGATATGATTTTGAGTAAATGGGGGTGTCGTTTGTGGTACGAATTTCTCCTTGTATGGTTGTGGTGTATGTGAGTTTTTTATTGGGACTAGGGAACAACTGTGGACAATTTCTTATGATATTGCTTAATTTTTCTTTTTGTAAGTTTGAAAGATGGGAAAGGCGTAAATCAATATTATTGACATCTTGTGTCGGGTGTTGTTTGAGTGGGACTTCGATATTTGGGGTAATTATCAAGTATGGTCAAGTGCAAAATGAAAGTGCAAAAAGAGCAAACGAAGGCTAACCGAAGATATATCATCTTTTCTGTACCTTCAAACAAAGCAAAATATTGTTGATTCTGTATACTTTTCTCTTTGTTTAGCTGAAAGTACAGACATAAACGATACTAGTCAGCTTTTGATATGTTATAGATCTGTAAATAGAAATTTTGAAATATCAGAAGGTATGTTGTCGTTAATTGGAATGAGGGGTAATGTGAAAGGCAAAGACATTTATGACGCAGTCAATGAAAAAGTTTTTTCTTTTGCAAATAAAGATAAGCTTTCGTCTATTTGCACTGATGGCGCAAATGTTATGGTTGAAACTAACTTTGTGGGTCAATTACGTAAGAATGATATTAATGTTCCCACTATTCATTGCCTCCTTCACCAGCAAAATCTATTTGCTAAGTCTGTCAACATGAAAGAGACAATGGACGTTGTAATAAAAGTTGCATAGGCAAAAGTCACTAGTGCATAGGCAGTTTCGGCAGCGCCGGATTACAACATGGCGGGGCCTGGGGCTAAAATCGACACGGGGCCTACTCAAGGTCAGAGCATTTAGCTTGGATCTTTTAACAATCAAAATATTAAATTTTACGCATTTACATATGTCTTAAAGTGAAACAATAACTCTTGAATTTTTATTTAACATTTTTTTCCTTCACTCAACTGTGGCAAAGCTTTCTATCAACTCGTCAAAGTTAATCGTTTGAAACAAATAATGTTCAATACAAAGTTGCGTTATTGACGACAAGCTTATTTCTGTTTTTAATAGTTTGATGTTTATAAAAAACAAAACCAAACATCTCTCAGAGAGATCCTTCAGGTGAAGTTTTAGAAGCGGAATTAAGTGATTTAATTCACAGAGTAGTTCCATTTGAATATCATTTGGATATACTTCAACAAGGAGTTTTACTCTCACTTCTAATTTTTCGTTTTCACTATCTTTTAATTTGCACAAGAATCCAAATAGTTTTACATGTCCATACGCTTCAATTCTTTTTCTCAATTCTATTGCTACAGTAAGAGAAAAACACCTACCTTAATCCGATAAAAATTTCTCTATATTCGATATTAGCATTTTTTCTTTTTTAAATAAAATTTTCTTCAATTAGAATAAATTTTCACATTTTCGAAGAAATATTTCTTCACTTGTGGAAAATGGAAATATATCATGTCTCTAATAGTGAAAAGTATTTTTCTCGCACAAAAACATTCTCATTTATAGAGAAAAATATATTGAAAATGTTTTTGTGCGAGAAAAATACTTTTCACTATTAGAGACATGATATATTTCCATTTTCCACAAGTGAAGAAATATTTCTTCGAAAATGTGAAAATTTATTCTAATTGAAGAAAATTTTATTTAAAAAAGAAAAAATGCTAATATCGAATATAGAGAAATTTTTATCGGATTAAGGTAGGTGTTTTTCTCTTACTGTAGCAATAGAATTGAGAAAAAGAATTGAAGCGTATGGACATGTAAAACTATTTGGATTCTTGTGCAAATTAAAAGATAGTGAAAACGAAAAATTAGAAGTGAGAGTAAAACTCCTTGTTGAAGTATATCCAAATGATATTCAAATGGAACTACTCTGTGAATTAAATCACTTAATTCCGCTTCTAAAACTTCACCTGAAGGATCTCTCTGAGAGATGTTTGGTTTTGTTTTTTATAAACATCAAACTATTAAAAACAGAAATAAGCTTGTCGTCAATAACGCAACTTTGTATTGAACATTATTTGTTTCAAACGATTAACTTTGACGAGTTGATAGAAAGCTTTGCCACAGTTGAGTGAAGGAAAAAAATGTTAAATAAAAATTCAAGAGTTATTGTTTCACTTTAAGACATATGTAAATGCGTAAAATTTAATATTTTGATTGTTAAAAGATCCAAGCTAAATGCTCTGACCTTGAGTAGGCCCCGTGTCGATTTTAGCCCCAGGCCCCGCCATGTTGTAATCCGGCGCTGCCGAAACTGCCTATGCACTAGTGACTTTTGCCTATGCAACTTTTATTACAACGTCCATTGTCTCTTTCATGTTGACAGACTTAGCAAATAGATTTTGCTGGTGAAGGAGGCAATGAATAGTGGGAACATTAATATCATTCTTACGTAATTGACCCACAAAGTTAGTTTCAACCATAACATTTGCGCCATCAGTGCAAATAGACGAAAGCTTATCTTTATTTGCAAAAGAAAAAACTTTTTCATTGACTGCGTCATAAATGTCTTTGCCTTTCACATTACCCCTCATTCCAATTAACGACAACATACCTTCTGATATTTCAAAATTTCTATTTACAGATCTATAACATATCAAAAGCTGACTAGTATCGTTTATGTCTGTACTTTCAGCTAAACAAAGAGAAAAGTATACAGAATCAACAATATTTTGCTTTGTTTGAAGGTACAGAAAAGATGATATATCTTCGGTTAGCCTTCGTTTGCTCTTTTTGCACTTTCATTTTGCACTTGACCATACTTGATAATTACCCCAAATATCGAAGTCCCACTCAAACAACACCCGACACAAGATGTCAATAATATTGATTTACGCCTTTCCCATCTTTCAAACTTACAAAAAGAAAAATTAAGCAATATCATAAGAAATTGTCCACAGTTGTTCCCTAGTCCCAATAAAAAACTCACATACACCACAACCATACAAGGAGAAATTCGTACCACAAACGACACCCCCATTTACTCAAAATCATATCCATATCCGATGGCACTGAAGGAATAAGTCTTCTTCTATCTTCAGATAGAAAAACTTCTCGCTGATGGCATTATAAGACCATCCAAATCTCCATACAATTCGCCTGTATGGTTCGTGCAAAAGAAAATGGATGCATCTAATGAAAGAAAATATCGCATGGTAATAGACTGGTAATAGAAAAGTATCCGATACCTGAGATAAACGAGATTCTCGCTTATTTTGGGAAAAACCAATACTTCACAGTTATCGACCTAAAGAGTGGCTTCCATCAGATTCCTCTTAAGGAGTCTGACATCGAAAAAACTGAATTCTCAATCAATAACGGGAAATTTGAATTTTTAAGGTTACCATTCGGGCAGAAAAATGCCCCTGCAATATTCCAAAGGACTTTAGATGACATACTAAGACAACATTTCGGGAAAAGATGTTATGTCTATATTGACGACATCATCATATACGGAAAAAATGAAGAAGAAAATTTAAAAAACATAGAAATAGTTTTCAGAACTCTTGAATCTGCGAACATGAAAGTTCAGTTGGACAAGTGTGAATTTTTACAAAAAGAAGTTGAATTTCTAAGGTACATTGTAGGAATAGACGGCATAAAAACAATCGGAAAAAAAGTAGAGGCAATAGCGAAAATGCCCACACCGAAAAATTTAAAAGAACTTCGTTCATTCCTTGGAATGTCAGGCTACTATCGCCGATTTATAAAAGACAACGGCAAAATAGCCAAACCACTAACAAATCTCTTGCGAGGAGAAGGAGGACGCATATCCAAAAACGCTTCAAAACACAAACCCATAAGTTTAGACAAAAATGCAATGGATTCCTTTAATAAAATATAAAATTCCTTAATATCAAAAGATGTAATTCCTTCGCACACAAACTTTGAGAAAGATTTTGAATTAACAACCGATGCATCTGATTACGCGATAGGTGCAGTCCTATCTCAAAACAATAGGCCAGTTACGTTTGTATCCAGATCACTTACAAAAACAGAAGAGCACTATGCCACTAATGAGAAAGAGATGCTTGGCATCATCTGGTCATTAAATTCCCTCAGGAATTATTTATACGGTTCGAAAAAGATAAATATATTTACAGATCATCAGCCGCTCACCTACGCTCTGAGTGCAAAAAATACTAATAGTAAAATGAAGAGGTGGAAAGCTATCCTCGAAGAGTACAACTATCAATTAACATACAAGCCAGGTAAAGCGAATGTAGTCGCAGATACCCTTTCCAGAATACCCGCCGAAATTAATACTCTTACGCCAACCATTCATAGCGACGAAAGTTCCAGTCATAACCTAATTCCTTGCTCAGAAACTCCTATTAACGTTTTCAAGAATCAGGTTTTCCTAAAGCATGGCGAAAGTTCAACTTATCAATTCAAAATTATTTTTCCCAGCTTCCATAGACACATAATCACAGACCAAGAATTCACAGAATCGAACTTGGTATCACTCTTATAGAGATACCTGAATCCGTCAGTAATAAACGGAATTCATACCGAAGAACTCGTGATGGGTCGAATACAAAATATTTATCCTCTACATTTTAGAAATTACAAAGCCAGATATTCTCAAAAACTAGTTGAAGATATAGTTAGTGAACAAGAACAGGTAAACATTATACTTGAGACACATCATCGAGCACATAGAAATGCTCTGGAAAACAAAACACAAATACTTGAAAAATACTACTTTCCAGGAATGTTAACTAAAATAAAAAGAATAACCACAATCTGTACAACATGCAAGGAAAACAAATACAGAAGACGACCAAATCAACCTAAACTGAATGAAACCCCTTTGCCAACATTCCCCGGTCACACAGTACATATAGATATATTTCTTACAGAAAGGAAAATTGTAATAACAGCCATAGACAAATTCACCAAATACGCCCAAACGAGAATTTTAAACAGTAGAGCCATAGAGGACGTACCATTAAGAGACTAAATAATTTTATTCGGAGTACCAAAATTTATCGTAATCGATAACGGACCATCTCTAAACTCTAATTCAATTAAGTTCATGCTTAAAGACAAACTGGGAATAGAAATTTATACTACACCACCATATAAAAGTCAGGCAAACGGACAAGTGGAAAGGTTCCCCTCAACCCTTACTTAAATCATGCGTTGCCTTAAGGAAAATGGAGGCCACCGCAATTTCGAAGAACTCTCGAACGCGCAGTGTCTGAATATAATCATTCTATACATTCAGTGACGAACAAAAGGCCAGTTGACTTATTTTTTGGACGAAACGTTACATCCTCACCAGAAGAGTTAGAAAGAACAAGATAAAGTAACTTAGAAAAACTAGCTAGGAAACAGGAAAAAGACTTACAATACCACAACAGAAATAAACATGAAATAAAGCACTATTTACCAGGACAGATCATTTACGTTAAAAGAAATAAAAGACTAGGAACAAAATTATCAAAAACATTTATTAAAGAGACAGTCAGAGAAATCAGAAATAGTACCGTCGTAACAGAAAGAGGAAGAGTAATTCACAAAAGCCTTATCAGGAACTAAACTTTGCTTTTTTTACAGGTTACTCACCATATTCTCATCATGCAAAGCAAACATACAAATACTGGACTACACCAACTCACAGCTAATCACGGTAGACACAGGAACAGCTAGATTACAGACAGGAACGTTTAGAATTGTTCATGTAATCGAATTCAACAAATATCAAACTTTTATCGACGAGACGGAAATAGCAATAAACCCTTAAAAGAAATCACACTCTGTATCCCTTCCTTCTCCACACTATATCACAGATAAAAAATAATATCAATAGAATAATACCCAATACGAAAAAAAAACGATCATTAGATTTTTTCCATTTCGGCTTGGAAATGGGTTGCAGGAAGTCCAGACCATGCTGATTTCAATATTATTGAAGAAAAAATTAACAATGTTCTAGAAAATAATAATAAACCATATACTATAAACAAAGTAACAATCGAACAAATAAAGAAATTGACTAAACTAACAAACGAAATTTCAAAAAATATAGGAAATGAAAAAGTCATTAGAGAAGAATTTATCCTAAAAATCAAATATCAACTGGAATTAATAAAAGAAGAAATCATAAACATAGAATACGCCTTAAATTGGGCTAAAGCAGGAGTAGTTAACTCTTTTATATTATCTAATGAAGAAAAAAATATTACAAAAATCTTGATTGAATAAGAAGAAGCCCCTTATCTAAATATAGAAGAGGTTCTCGAGTTCGAAGAAATTAAAATAGCTAGTAATAAGTCTACTTTAATCTATATAATTAACATGCCTACCACTCATCATCATCATTGTAATACAATTAAAATAAAACCCGTAAAAAAGGGTAATGACTTCAATAAAATCGAATACAAAAACTTTTTGAATTGTAATGATAAAATTTACGGAGTTAAAAATTATTGTAAAACATAAAATAAGTTATCAATATGCCCCTATGGCAACATCATAGATATAATATCATAGATAAAACCAAACATCTCTCAGAGAGATCCTTCAGGTGAAGTTTTAGAAGCGGAATTAAGTGATTTAATTCACAGAGTAGTTCCATTTGAATATCATTTGGATATACTTCAACAAGGAGTTTTACTCTCACTTCTAATTTTTCGTTTTCACTATCTTTTAATTTGCACAAGAATCCAAATAGTTTTACATGTCCATACGCTTCAATTCTTTTTCTCAATTCTATTGCTACAGTAAGAGAAAAACACCTACCTTAATCCGATAAAAATTTCTCTATATTCGATATTAGCATTTTTTCTTTTTTAAATAAAATTTTCTTCAATTAGAATAAATTTTCACATTTTCGAAGAAATATTTCTTCACTTGTGGAAAATGGAAATATATCATGTCTCTAATAGTGAAAAGTATTTTTCTCGCACAAAAACATTCTCATTTATAGAGAAAAATATATTGAAAATGAAAAATGTGTTGTATTATTTTCAATAAAAAGAAATTATTTTCAAAAATAAAAAAGTCTTGTTCTCTAAAAACGATATATTTCTATATATTTCTGAATTTTAAGGATCACATTTAGAGAAAGCATTCTCTGGAGTAAAGTCTATGCCATTTTTTCTAAATATGATGCCCTTTTTATCATATTCCGAGAAACTTTTTTCTGAGTGTAGCTCATCACTTAAAGCAAAAGTTTCGATTTTGAATCTATCAGCACCAGTCAAATTGATTGTTTCGGGTTCTTTTTTGCTGTTTTTTCTAGTTATTTATATATATTTCTATATAGTTATCTAATAGTCTTCGCAAACAAATCGATTCAGATTCTTGGCACTATTCTCAAACCCTGAAAATTCACTTCGCAAATCTGTTACGTATTCGATAAGTGAATAAAGCAGCTATCAAATCAGTATTTCCTTTTTGCAAATATTAGTTGGTTGCATTGAAACGTTGCATCTCTTGATGCATTGTCAACATCCACTAAAAATATTGCGACCATTACCAGATGAATTCAGGCCCTACACATAATAGAAATTTTAAGAATAACCATGATTTCTTACAAATATAAATTTTTTTAAATTTTAAGGCCGATTACTTCGAAATATTTTGAATATGGCATGTCATGTTTTTACAATTAGCACTTCATATATAAGCGACTCCGGGGCCCCTACCTGCTCGGGGCCGGGGGCTGCAGCCCCCCCTAGCCACCACCTAAATCCGCGCCTGAGTTTCGGGCATTTCTGGAAGAACTGAATGCCGAACACAGTGATCTGCTTTTGTATACTGAAGTACGCTGGTTAAGTAAGGGGAAGTGTATTGAGAGATTTTTTAGCCCAAGAAAAGAAATAATTGAATTCTTTAAGAAGTACCCGACAGATGCAAATGAAAGTTTAGCAATTAAATTGCAAGATAGTACATTTTTATTAAACTTATCATTTTTCTGTGATGTCTTATTTCATTTGCGTCAGCTTAATTTAAGCTTGGAAAGAAAGAAAAAGTTAATATTTGAACTTATTGCATCTCTCGACGATTTTAAAAGTCGTCTGTCAAATCTTTTTACTCAATTTAAAGCAAATGATTTATCTTTCTTTCCTCAAACTAAAGCAACCTGCGTAGAATTTGATATGTGGTCCAATTTACCAGAATTTTATGAATTTTTAAACGATCTAATTGCAAAAATTCAGTATTCTTTTCTCGATTTTGAAAAAATTCGAAATTTAATTGAACTTGAAAGATGCAGGGGCGCAACCAGGACTTTTTTTTGGGGGGATTTTATCAAATTTTGGACTTGTATATAAAATCAATTTTACAAAGGCAATAATCATTAATCACAGCAATAAGTTTCAACTCTTGGGTGTTAATGGGGTAAGTTAATGGGCTAGGTGGGTTTCGAAATTCGAATGCTCAACCATAGAATATGATAACTAATTTTTGTAAATATAAGAACTAAATATTTGAAGCACTAGGTAATGTATCTTGTAGAAGAGTTCCAAATTTTAACAAGATTGGTTATAACTTTTATTTAAAATTTAAAATAAAATTTAAGTTAAGTTTTATAAATAGTATTTTATTAATATTAAAAAAAATTTCAAAAATTGCTTTAATTGTATATTTTTCCACCAAAATATGCAAGTCTTGCCATCAAGATTGAATATCAGAATCTGTGTGTCCAAAAATGCTTTTATTACTCGGATATGAATATTTATCGAAATAATACACATTTTAATTGTTTCCAAAGCCTTGCAAGAAAATAAAAAATAAAAAATGTATATAAAACTCGAGTTTCTTTCTCAAAATTTCATCTCTCGCCGAGTAAAAGTTAAAATTTTTTAGTTCAAACTGTACAACGGCCGAGCAACGAAAAAAAGAAACAAGTTGTAAAACGGATGTACATCAGGCACTGTCAGGACATTTTGGCGGTACAGAAGCTGTGCAGCAGAGGTAGCGGTCATTTTAAAATGAACTTGCTTCTGCGTTGTTTAGGGTCTTTAGAATCGGCCAAAATGTTTTGAAATCGCCAGTTTTACAGCCGTTTACGGATTTTTTATTGTTCTAAGAAGGTTAAACGAAGGTTTTAGGCAGTTATACGAAGGTTTTAAGGCTTGAGCTACAATATTTTCAATTTTTCTCGGGGAAAATGCAATTTTTTTTCCCCACAATGACTGAACACTTCACTTCGTTGTAAAAATAACCAATTGGCGCTAGCCTTAAAATTTGTCCTTTGATGAGTACACATGGAGCTCATTTCCGAAAATATAAAACACAAAATTTCTGACTCATTGGGATGAAAAACTAAGAGCCGAAATGTGAAAAAATCGTTTGAGTCTTTCGCCATAAAAATAACCGATGAAATTTCCTTTAATATCGACTTTTGATATCGTCATATTTAACACTAACATACTAACTCTTTCTGTATGTAATATGTGAAAAATATTTATAGCCCCACGCGTACTGCGTAAGGGGTATATTAATTTTGTCACGACGTGTGTAACGCCCATAAGGAGGCATGGTAGGTATAGAAAAGTATATATATTCTTGCTCAGCATCACCACCTGAGTTGATTAAGCCATGTCCGTCTGTCTGTCCGTCTGTCTGTGGACACGATTGCGGCCGTAATTTTGAAGCTATCGTAATGAAATTCGATATTTAAGCTTTTTTTCAAAAAAATAAGATCAAGTTCGAGAATGGGCTAAGTCGGATGAAAACCACGCCTACCTCCGATACAACCCCAATAATGAAAACTCCATAAAGAAGCAAATATTAAAGCTACAAAACTTAAATTCGGTATTTGTATAATTTATGTCAAAAGTGAGGTGTGTTCCACTCAAAAAAATGGGCGTGTTCCACTTACTAACACGCCCACCTCCCACACAACTCTAATATTGAAAACTATAAATTGAGGCTTGTGTCAAAGCTGCAAATATAAAACTAGATATTTATGCGTTTTATATAAAAATTAAGACGTGTTAGAAAACTGGGCGTCATCCACCCACGAACACGCCCCCCTCCTATACAACCCCGAATTGTAAACTTAATAAATAGGCTTGTCTTTACTTTGCAGGAAAACAATTTGATATGAATGTATTTTAGATGTCATCACAATAGTAACATTTTTTTGAAATCTCATACAAAAAGGGCTTCAATTTAAGATTTTGTACCATTACGAATCGACCGTGGGGGTATTTTTACTTCGGCCGAGTCGAAGATATACCTTACTAGTTTTTTAATAATAATCTTCCAATGGATTTTCAAAATCAGTTTCATGAAAATCCTTCAAAATTGCACAAATATTATTCGATTTTAATGAATGATGGCTTTTTGTAAGAGTGTCGTAAAGACTTTCGTTAAAAAAGATATTATGTCGATTTAAGTCAGTATTTCCTAATTCATGCTCATTGGTATAACTTTATTATATCTCTGATAAACGGATGAACAGAAGCAAAATCAAACCAACATATTTTTGTCTAATAAGCCCATATTTCTTAAAATCGAATATTATTTGACAATTCAGAGAAATATTAATGAATCAGATTCGGGAAAATGCGATGAAAAATTATGAATTTAAAATTTTTGCTCAGTTGCAGAAATCAATCGGAACTATTTTTTTATTGAATCACATGACTTCACTATAAACTTAATTCCTGCAGAGTTTGGGTTAGTTTATGTTTAAAAAATATTATTAATTAAATTAGTGCTTTAAGATCTTGAAGATCTTTTTTCGCGCAACAGGATATAAAAAAAAAACATTTTACAATTTTAGACTTAAAATATATACAGATTATTACAAGCAGAAATTTTGTCAAATTAACACAGTATCGTCAACATATAAATAGAATAACACTTAAAATAACTTAATATAAGGTGACTTAAAATTAACTATTAATAAATAGAAGATTAAAAAGCAGAGCAGAATGGCAAATAGAAAAAAAAGAACATAGTATAGAAAACATAGATTTGTATTAGAGGTTTGAAAAGAATGAAAGAACAGATATTTTGAATTTATTCATACTGAAAATGGATTTTATATTATGAGGTAAAGAATTCCAAAGTTTGATGGCGTTGACGAAGAAAATTCTTTTGGTTTGTAATTCGGTATAATTAGATAACAGGTTCTAATAGAAGAGCTGAAGCGAAGCTTATGAAAAAGGTATAGAGGAGTTTTATTATTTAGCAACTTATGCAGAAAGAGGCAATTTCTAGCATTTAAATAGTTAATTATACTACAACCTAAGATTTCTTTGCTTCTAACCGAAATATATTCATGTCGCCTCATGCCATATACATATCTCGAGGCGTCGTTAAACGCAACCTGAATTTTGTGAGCAGAATGAGAATGATTCAGGCTTTCTTATTTTGTATTACTTTTGAATTCATTTTCATCCAAATACTTCAAGTCGTTTTAGTAGGTTCCAAGCTAGAACTTGAAGAGACAACTCAAATCAAAGTATTGTCAAGAACCCCTCAAGAGGTCAGAATCAGTCTGAAGGAAAGAAACATGAAAATTTAGTAGATTGTACATCAAACAGAATCGATTTGAAATATACATTTGGGGTTTTTACTCATATGATAAGATGTGTGTTTCCTTTTCATATGAACCACTTTGATTTAATTCTATTTGTTTAGTACTACAATAATTTTTGGGAGGGGTTTAAACCCCGAAACCCCTCCTTTGGTTGCGCTTATGGAAAGATGCATTCCTTCCGTTAGAGCGCGGAGTTCAATTTTGGAGTCAAATCGAAAGCAACAAATATCCCGCCCTGAAAAACAAAAATTTAAAACTTATTTTCAATATTTGGAAAAACATATGGCTGTGAGTCTGCATTTTCCGAAATGGTATTTATTAAAAGCAAACACAGCCACCTATTGACTGATGCAAATTTAGAAAATTTTCTTCGTATAAAAAATTCAAACATTGACATAGATTTTGATAATCTTATTGCATTTATTCAGCCTTAAACAAAATCCATTTTTCATTTTTCCAGTTTTTCCGTCTGCTCAACATATAGTTTTTAAATAAAAATAAAATAAAAATTACATAAAAAAAAATTATTTATTGTATTTAATTTGGTTTAAACTGAAGCGTGGGAATTTTCCAATTTTTACGATATGCAAACGAATGCCATTTTTCTTTTTTAATACAATAATAACAAATAATTAGCATTTCCCAATAATTTAATTATATTTTATTCTCCTTTTCAATTTGTCATATAATTTCTTTCAATGCAACATTTTTTCAATACAAAGAGCAAAAGAGCATAAAACCAACAAATGCAAACGTAAACAAGCCAATACAATGCCACATATGCAAAGCTTTCAGTGCAGTGGTGCCTATACCTGGTAATTATCATAAAACTTTTGTCTGTGTTAATTGTAGCTTTTAATTTCCTCAGTGTATCATTTCCTATGATACCATGGAAAGTTTTCAGCATAGGTAGTATAAAGACAAAGAAGTAAAATATAAGGAAGTGCTGTAATTGAACAAAAGTGCGGCACCTCTCATATTTGTGTTGGTTCTCACAAACACATTAACATCCACAAAGGGCTGTATTTGGTGGCATCGTTAAAAAAGGGCCAAACTTTCGGATTTCGGAAACTTGAACAACGTGACTGTTCAATATGTGATCAAGTTTAAAGCAATCGCTATCTTGTTTGTTTTGTTCATTAAAATACTATATTGTACTACTTTACTATTTCCACACCACCCTTAAGGTACACAATTTGGTGCGTTACCGATTTTTTTCTGGCTGTTCGGTTCGGTTTCACTCTAAAGCTGAGAATAAAATTATCAAATAATATAAAAAGTTATTAATTTTCAAAAAAATAATAATATGTTTATATACTTGGTTTATATTCATTCATTCATTCATTTAAAAACGCGCCCTAAAAATGTGTGAAATTATGGAAAATGAATGCACCTATGGAGAAATGTTTGTTCTTTGACAATTCGATATCCCAACATTGGATATCGAACTGTCAAAAACACCCTTCGTCTCGCTCATCACATGCCGCATCACACGTACACTGTATGTGAGAAGAACACCATTTCCTTATATTTTACTTCTTTGTATAAAGAATTGTAGTTTTTCTGTTTGTGGTCCGAATATATTGACGAATGTGTGGTGAGTTACTAGGATGTTACTTGCAACTGAGTTTACGGGGAATTTTTTTTCGTTTGGTATGGGATTTTTTATACGTGTGGGCTGTATGTAATTTTTGTTTGAACCTGTGTCAATTAAAAATTTAAGTGTGTCTTCGTCTCTGGTTTTGAAATCAAAATATGGAAGCGAAGGCTCTTTCAATCTAAAAAATAAATTCTGTCGGTTTCTGCGTTTTCATTACTCGAATTTTTTACATTAATTTTCGGAAGCCTTTTGATATTTGTTTTGACATACTTCATTGTAGAAAGTTTCATTAGGATCTGAATTAATGTCAGTTTAATAGCCTTCTGTTGCATTGACGTTGTGGGTTTCTGTGTAGAAGTTTCTTTGTTCTTTGTTTTGAGAATGTATTTGTTGGGTGGCCGGACGTTTTTGGGGATAATTGTTTTGAGAAAAATTGGGTATATTTTGATAGTTAACCTGTTTGGACTGTATTGATGGATCAATGTCGATTGGTACAGGAGGTTAAGGTGGCAGGTAGGGTCTGTTGTTAAACATTGATGGATTTCGTTGGCTGAATTGGGATCTCGGTTGAAATCCTTGCGAAATTTATATGTCATATTTTCTAACTTCTTACACAAGTGCAATGCTTGTGGCAAGGTGGTTGGTTCACGTACACCAAGAAGTCTGGGAAGGTAGCCGTTAAGTCCACGAATAAAAGTGTCCAATGCTTTTTCGCGGTAGGCGTTGGTCATCGTCTGAAGAGATTCTTCGTTAAATTCCAAATAAGCGATCTTGTCTAGAATCAGCCAGAGATACTGATAAACCTGCTGATAAAATTCGGTTACTGTGTGATTTCGTTGGCTCAGGGTGGTCATTTCGTGTTCTAATGTTCCAATGTCGCGTCTGTCGGAATAATGCATCATTAAGCATTTTTTTATTTTGGTTCAGTCCAATGGCGTTCTATATGACTCTAACGCCGTATCTGCGTCGCCAGTAATTTTGTGCCTTACTGTATGCAAAATTGCGTAATATTTTGGTGTTCCTCTAATGTTTTCAAATGCTGTAAAAATTCTGTCGACGGTTTTCCGCCATGAATTAAACTGACCTGGTTGACCAGAGAATTCTCATAAGCTCTTTACGATGTCCGGAATTCTGTCGAATCCGTCAAGGTTCGTTTGTTTTTTTTTTTTTTTTTTTTGGATTCGCCAAGGGAGTGTGAAATCTCATGAATACGTATATCCCGTACTATACGCATGCACGACTTACATTCTACAACAGTCCGGATTAACCGGAAAGATAGAATGCACCTACGTACTTAAACACACAACCAGTTGGCGAAGTATGAATTTCCACTAAGCACATTAATTGGCTTTTCAGCTGAACTTAAAAATTTTATACAGAAACACGAATTTATTAAGAATTTATGAATTTGAAAAAGTAAACAACATCAAATAAGTAGTAAACTTTACATAAAACTCTAAAACAAAGAGACCAAAGTAACTATAAATAATATGAATATTAGTAAGTTTGCGGCAACTATCCAACCCAAGATCCTACGTGGAAAAGAGAGTAAACTCTTAAACACCAAACCAATTCCAATTATAACGGAGATATATACGTGTAAATATGTACAAACATATATGTGTATATATATACGGGTCACTATGTAATTTTGGAACACCGTGCTAATGTTATTAGTTGGATATGTATTTGGGCCAACGCAGGCATAAACTTGCATGGAAAAGAGATAAACTCTTGCGCACCAAACTAAGTAACTAATAAGTCAACTGAATAAGAAAAATTTTAAAATTTTTTGATTAAAAACAAACAAGTTAAAGCATACATATCTTATTCGATGGTGTTTACTTCATCAAACGCAATATTATAAAGGAAAAACAACTGAAACGGTCTCGAATATATGGAATTACATCAGCCAACATTTTAACAGAATATAACACTATTATTAACTGAGTTATTGTTTGAAACAAAATTCTAAATGTATCAATTATTTAAATGTAAAATCATTTTCCGTTTCAAGGCATCCACCGAATCACAAAAATTAATTAAGCTGTAGCTATTGTTGAAATCACTACACATACATCGTAAAGGGTCATGAAGGGCAAAATTTGAAGTGCACTGGCTCAACTTAAAAAGCACAAAATGTCTAGATCCTCTTCTTGGGATGTTAAAGTTAAGAGATGAGAGAATATATTGGGAAAACAATATATTCGTTGAGTTGATTTGCACTGTGTAGTCAGTAGTGTAGTCGTTTTCGACAAATGGGTTATTGATAGAAGCCAATGAGGCTGTGACACGGAGAGTAATTTCTCGTATTATATCCTCATTCACTGTGAGTTGTTTATCACGGGAAGGATTGATAATCGTTCGGGATGAATAAGTAATAGTTTGGGATAAATTAGGGCTTGTAGTTAAATTAAGTTTACTTAATTTTGAAACAATATCGTCTTGATCCGTCATGATTTGAAGATTTTTTCCTATTTTCCTAAAAAAAATTTCTAAAAATCTGTTTATAACTTAATAATTTATAAAAGTTTAGTTAGAATTAGAATAAGGTCTTTGAGTTTATTTTTGAATTAGATTTTCACTTTGTAATACTCTAATTGGATTATCCCTTTACTTTAAATTTTATTATTTTTTAAATTTCTTTACATTTATTTTAAATTCAATGTTCACTTGATAACTCTTTAATTTAAACAGCTATTTAGTTCTAATTTAAAAAAAAGGTTGTTTTAAAATTTCTTATCGATTTATTTTTAAATCCACTCTATAGTTTTAAATTAATGTTTTCTTTTATATCATATAATATTTTTCAATTATAACTTTCTCTTTAGTTTTACTTTTTTCTTTTCAATTTAATTTTCACACAATTTATATCTATTAATTTTTCTAAGCAAGAAATTAATTTTTATTTTAATAATTTCTACAAAATGTTCGTTTTTTTAAAGTTACTTACAGAATTATGAAATATGCCATATCCTTATTTTCAGTAGTTTGCTTGCGCCTTTGCGATGTTGTTTGTGTTCCTATTTCTTGTTGTTTTTGATGTTATAGTTGCTCCTTTGATTGTTGTTACTCTTGTTGAATATTTTTGTTGCTGCTGATTGTTGATGTGTTTGGTTTTTTAATTTTCTGCTACTGTTCTAGTGTTCTACCAAGGCGGCTGACACTTTTGTTATAACCCGTTTGTCACTTGAATTCCTAGGGAGCCTCGTTCCTTGGATTTTTTATTGGACCGGTTACACTCACGAGGTTTTTTTGTTGTTTGTTGGCTTCTTTTTAATGCGGTATTTTCCGATCTACATCGAGGCGACTCGTGGCTCTTTGATGAGTTCGATTTCTCCGGATTTACTTTTCGAAGGCAATTACTTTGTTTTTCACTCGCGGCTTACCGGTCCCTGCTCGGGCGCCAGTTTAATTAACCTTTGTTAATTTTTATTAAAAAAATATTTTTTTTCTTTTGGAGCTGAACTCCTTACCTTATTGAATGCACTTAAAAGACTTACTTTACAAATTTTATAATAATCAACTCTATCTTAGCGTCGCTTTTTATTTAAATGTGTTGATTTATAATGACTTATGTGCTAACATATATACCTCGAGCCCTCAATTCTTGTAACTTTGTCTTCGTCCGCAACGACACAACTCGTAAAACACTGCAAGAGCCGTACAATGGTACGAAGTTATTTTTCGAAGTTTTTTCGAAGTTATTGAGAGAACACCGAAATACTTCACAATTCGTAAAAATAACACTACCATAACAGTCAACATTGATAGGCTTAAACCCGCCTCCTTAGACACTGAAACAGCACAGACACATTGAACTAAACATAAAAATACAAAAAAAGGACACTTTATCTTATTAGCCAACACGAACAAAATTTTTCAGAAAGGAGGGATAATAATGTGGTGACTCAATACTACCACAAATAAGCACCAACATCACACATTCAAAACACACACTTTATAAAATATACACTTAGGGCCAATTTTTCAGTGCTGGTTTAAACTGTAGTTATCAAGAGTTTAGTTGATCGTAGATTTAAGTTAATCAGCGTTTAAATACACAATCAGTTTTCCAGTGCTTGGTTACCTTACCAGCAATTTTGTGCTTATTGATATAGCAGTACCATCAAACGTCAAAAAAGAACAGATTCTTTTCGATTACTTTAACAGCTGATTCTTAACTCACCAGCTTTATGATTATTTTTGTTTCAGAAGAAGAACGAAGAAGTCTGCCAAAAAAAACTTTGTTTTAGAATTGCAATAGGTTTATAAAACCGGAGGAGGCGTGAAACAGTTGTTGTTAGTGAAATTCAATTTAAAGATAGAGCTGTTAAAAAACAGTTCAGTACGTTGTTCCAAACTATAGCTCTATCATCCAAAATTCCTGCTATTGCATTTCTAAAGCAATTTTTTTGGCTGGCTTCTTCATGATGAAAATTTGTTTGCAGGATTTCCCAACTTTTTAATACACCTTAGAATTCGCTGTGTATGTTATACTTTCCAACATATTTTCTTGAATTTACTATTTCTTGATTAAGCTTATTAAAAATATTGCATAAATTAACAAAAAATAATCTGTTAGAATCATATGGCAAGTTAACCAAAGTTTAACCCTACAATATTGGGCGTTTAACCTTAGTTTAAACTTTAGTCAATATTCACTGAAAAACTTGCTCCTTGGTTTAAACTTTGTTTAAACCAGAAATAGAGTTCAACTCGCACTGAAAAATTGGCTCTTACACATTTATCTAAAAAAATTATTATTTAAGAATTCAAATATTGTCATTTCTTATAAATCAAAAATGTTCATATATTATTCATCATAAAATTGTATTCAATAAAAAGAGTCATAAAAAATAATTGTTTCAAAAAAAATAAAATTTAAATAAAATTATTTTTATTTGCAAACCCCCACATATGCAATCAAAAGTCACTGGGGATTTATTTTAATACAGGTGCCCCAACACATCATAATGAAGTTAAAACTTAAATTTCACCACAATGGGTTCACTGTCCACTTTTCTAGCCAAAACCTATATTTGTTGCACTCTGTTATTGTGTAATTGTTATTGCAATCTAACAGAAAATACTTTAAGACAAACAAAAAGACATATTGTTTTTGTAAAGACTAAACCGTAATTGTATTACGTTTAACAGCAAACCATGAAAGTTGAGCTCCTGAGTAGAATAGAGAATGCAATTGCGTGCACGTATTTTTAAGGTTAAAAGGCTTTGGGTTTTTTTAAAAGTTATCAGCGAGCCCATAGTGCGACTCAAAATTTAATTATAACATTTACAACTAACAGTAAATTATGAACGAAATAAACTTACCGAAGTGCCGGCTGAAAACTCGAACGCAACCTCGATAATAGTTTTTGTTGATCGATGAAGTTCAGTGAGTGAATGAAATTTCAGCTGAGTTTTGCTTTTTCTCTAATATCGAACTTTAAACTCTAAAATCGACAATAAAAGGAGAAAAATTGCGTTTTTTTTTCTTCAAAACTATATATTTCATACAATCGATGAATTCATCAATATGTTTGTATTTAAATTATCTATAAACTTATCCTAAACATTGAAGTTACGTCACTTAATTTGTGCTCATGTTCCGGAGCAATAAGCCTTAAAATCAGTATTTTGCTTTTAGAAATCGTAGGGTGGGGCCTCAAAAATAAGTATTTTGCTTTTAGAAATCGTAGGGTGGGGCCTATTGAGTGAAAAAAATTTTGCAAACACTTTTTTTTTCTAATGGTAACTTCTTATCACTATCGAGCATTGGTCTAGAACAAAAGTTCACCTTTTATGAGCAAAAAACCCTCTTGAACCAATATGACTTAAACGCATTTGTATCAAAAGCTATGTTTAAAAAGTTGGTGGTTCCAAATTCTTCGGAGAGCATAATCATTCGGCTAACTTGCTTAAAATGCTGTAAGCATTCACTTTCTCAATCCCACTGCGTAGCACACCTTATATGGTGTGAATATAAGGTGGTTAGCTGCAGTGGTTCAGACGTGATGGTCACAATTACATACGCACCAACGATAAGAATATACTTTGAATTAAGGTACTATTACAGTGTGTAAAAAATTAAAAATTTTTTTTTTTTTTAGAATCTGGTTCCTTAAGGTCATAAGAATACGTGTACGAAATTTTAGAAAAAAATATCAAATAAAAAAAAAGATATATCATACATTATATTCGTATGTCACGCATTTATTCATATATTTTCGTTCATAGAAAAAAATCTAATCGCGTTTTTCTCGAAACAAGTTTTTTCGAATTGGTTTCTAAGATTTCTCGAGTTCTGCTTGATCGATTTCGATGAAACTTGATTTATTGTGATCTTCATAGACTCTGTTAAGCACTCTGCCTAAAAGCAGAGAAACTTTTATATTTTGTTTTTTACGGCTAAGAATATCTGCCAAAAAGAGGGGTTTTTTGTAAATTTGTTTTTCAACGCATGCCATTTTTTTGTTTGCCTTATTTTTTTATTTGCGTAGGCAGAGTGCTCAACTACAACCCTTTACTGAAATGCTTTACTGAAGCCTTGAAAATGCTGGAGACGAGAAACCAACTGACAACCTTTTTTTAAACACGCCAACTTCAACGACCTCTAGAAAATAAACAACAAATACAAAAACAAAAAAAAACATTTTTTTTATATCTTCAACTTTAATTGTACATAATGTAAATAAATTTTAATTAAATAATTTTATAATACTATGTAAAAAAAATTAATAAAAAATGTGTTGTTTTTAATAGCTTCACACTGTAATAGTACCTTAAGTGAAACTTTTTCTTTAGGAATTTGTTACGGTAAATTTTTCTATGACAACGTATACATGTTAGACCGTGTTTTGGTTGAATCGGGTGTGAGGATTTCATATCTGGCGCTAGTTTTACCCTAGCTGTGCACGTTTTTAAAAAAAATTTGAAAAAAATCCTTTAGAAAAAATTCACAAAATTTAGGCTGCAATGTGGTAAAGTGTACCTCCAGCCCTAATAACTTTTCATGCCCGAACCGAAAATCGCCCAGGCAACATCAGATTTTTTACTTCCATACAAATCGACCCAGCCTAATATACAATGAAAATAATTTTTTTTTTTTTTTTTATTTATTTATTTATTTAGCTTATAGCTATTTAAAGAAACAGTACAGTTTTTACTTAAAATCTATATTTTCCTAATTATAATTACTTTTTATATAAATGATAAGATTTCTCTTAAATATATTTCTATTACCCTCACTTTTCAAGCTATATGGCAAACTGTTGAATAAATTTAAACCTTTATGCCATAAACTGTTTTGTGCTCTACTCGTTGGAAAGTACCCTACTCTAAAATCTGAATTATTTCTTAAATTATAGGGTTGTACATCCGAAACATAAACTATCTGTCAACTTAAATATTTTGGGAGCAAATTATGTTTTATTTTAAATATAAATAATATCACATTCATCATAGTTCTTTGGTTGATTGTCAACCAGTTTAAGGTGTCTAACATATACCTAATATGCGTTAAAAGGCTGCATCTTAGGATACACCTCATTCCTCTATTTTGCAATTTCTGAAGTCTTTCTATCATTTGCAATGATCCTAGAAACAAAATTGTTGAACAATATTCAAAATGTGGTTTAATCATGACATTATATATTTGTATTGCACTACTAATTGATATTTTCTTGCGTATTCTTTGAAAAAATCCAATCTTTTTGGCTATTTTTTTGTATATGTAATTAATATGTACATCGAATTTCAACTGATTGTCTAACATAATACCCAAGTATTTAATTTCTTTAAATAGCCAATTAATTTCTTTTAATTTCTTTAATTTCTTTTAGAGCCACCATTAAAAATAATGGCTTTTGTTTTATTTGTATTTGGTTTTAGTTTGTTCATTTTAAGGTACTTTCCAACGTTTTCTAAATCAGAGTTAAGTTGACTGATGCATTCTTCAACAGAGTAACCTGTGACATACAATAGGGTATCATCGGCGAACATGCATATCTTCGATTTATGTAGAACCTTCTCCATGTCGTTTATGTAGATGATGAAAAGAAGTGTACCCAAAACTGCACCCTGGGGTACACCCAAAGTAACTGTCGCTGGTTCAGAAACGTACTCTCCTACTTTTGTTTTCTTCCCGAAAGATAACTTTTAAACCAATTAAGTTCGTTTCCACTTATGACGTACATATAAAGTTTATGCAGCAATATATCTCTGTCAATTGTTTCAAACGCTCTTTGCAGATCAAGAAAAACGGCTACTATGACTTTTTTGTCTTGTGTTTCCGACTTCCACTGAGCAACAACAAGATTCAGCAGCGCTTCACAACTATGTTTTCTCCGAAAGCCAGATTGGTAGTCAGAGAGCAATGAATGCGTTTCCATATAATCTTCTAATTGTGAATGAACAATTTTTTTGCTTTCTGTCGTTAACATATTGATGGGCCTAAAATTCTATGGGGTTGTAGCATTTTTCACTTTCTCAATCGGTACCACTGTTGATTCCTTCCAGCGGTCAGGAAATATTCCAGAACGTAAAGATTCGTTTAAAATCTGCAGAAATGTTGGTCCAATTATGTCAAACGCGTCAACCATCATCGTCACGGAAAGAAATATGGAGTCTTTTTTGTTATTCATATTTTTCATGATAGTTTTTAAACGATTTAGATTTAGCAACTCAAATTTAAAGCTGTTTTCACTTCTTTCAAAGAGATTTTCATATTTCACATACGGAAAATTTGCATTTATACATTCAACACTGTCTATAAAAAATCTGTTAAGAGCGTTCGCCATTTCTTGTTTGTTTATTATATTTCTTCCATTCATCACAATTTTATTTGTTTCATGTTTCTCTTCGTTTAAGACTTATGTTTTTATTGCTCGCCACATTGATTTTTGGTCATATGCCTCGTCTACCTTCCTTTTTATATAATTGTTCTTTGCCAAGGCTAGTTCGTATACGTATATGTTTCTACAACATTTGTAGTTATGCCAATCATTTAAGTTGTTTGTCCTTACTGCAAGTTAGTATAATTGAATTTTTTGTTTCTTCAAATTATAAAGATTAGATTTGAACCAAGCACTACACTGATTTCCTCCTGTTATTTCCTTTTTAATCATCATTATATTCAAGGAATCATTTAGAATCTGACTAAAAGAATTTGCTGACTGGTTACAACTTATAGAATAATTCACCATTGCAAAGCCTCTTTGAGCTAGTTCTCGAAGGAAAGTCTCTTGGTTATAATTTATAGTCTGAATGATTTTTTTTTTATTTTCGTTCCGTGCGTTGATTGTGATATCAATATCAATTGATTCATGGTCACTCACTCTAAATTCTTTCTTTACATTTGCCTTAACACATGGATTATTAGTCACTACATAGTCTATTAGAGTTGATGAGGTTCTCGTTATTCTGGTTGGTTCAGTAACAATTTGTCTGAAGGAATTATCATTAATAACTTGTTAAATTTTTCTTTTATCTATATTATTTTCAAGCCAGTCAACATTAAAATCACCCATTACAACCACGTGATCTCCTAAAAGTTCGCATTCTTCCATTTGAGTTTTAAAAAATTCGCAAAAAATACCCTCCGGTGATTTTTGCTTATCGGGGGATCTTTATACCGCCACTAGCACTAAATTTATATTTTTTAATTTAACTTTTATTATTAGCCACCAGATAATTTTTCCAACTGAAATCACTTTTATTGTTTGAGTATGCCATTCGTGTCTTATGTAAAAGGCCACTCCACCAGTGTGATTAGATATACTATCACACCTTATCATGTTATAACAATTTCACTGTACTTCTGAGTCCAGTATGGATTCTGTCAAATGAGTTTCAGTTACACAGATAAAATCAAATTTATTTTCTGCAACTATTACTTCAAGTTGATTAATATTTGTACGAATCCCTCCAATATTCAAGCACAGGCGCTTTAAGTTTGATTGCTAATACATTACTTTTTCGGCTTCTACTCTCAATTTTCTCTGAAGTGTGCTGCATGTAGTGTCTCTGCAGTCATAGTTTACATTCAGATCATTGAGATTCAACTTTTCCTTTGCTTTTATGCAATTAATGCATTTCAAAAAGTCATTTTTGCATTCTCTATAGGAATGCCCTGTTTTACTACATTTCGCACATATTTGGTTACTCTCACTGCATACACTTGATTTATGATTAAAACCCCAGCATTTGAAACATTAAGGCTTTCGTAAGCTACGCATCTATCCCATTCAATATTTATTCTTTTTTCTTTCATGATCCTTTTAAAGCCTTCACCATCGACTTCAATCAATGCATTGTACACTCCAGGATTTTTAAAGGACTTATACACTTTAATACATTTCAGTTCTTTGCAGAAAAATCATTTTGATTTTTTATTGCGGCTTTAATTTTCTCACTCTAAATTAGCACTCATTCCTGATATTAAAATTTTGGGGTTTCTCATTTTTGGCAGTTGGACATGGTATTTTTCACTCAATTTATTTTTCATTTCGGTTGCTAAAATTGCTCTAGCTTCTTCAATCTCACATCGAATAGCAACCGCACCGTTTTGTCTATTTACAATTCCATTGACTCCAACACTCAACTCTGATGGGTTTATTTTTTTTTTTATTTCGTTTCTTGTTGTTTCGCTCTCCTGTTTTTCTTTTGGTTTCAGAATAACAGGCGCACTAGTGACCGTTGATTTTTTAAGCTTCGAAGCATAAGTTTCGCTATTACCTTCTCGCGGGTTATTGCTGTTTACGAAATTTTTTAACTCGTCACAAATTTTTTTATTTTCCTTTGCACTTGTTCCCACCTCCCGGCTTATTTGCTCACATTTCAGTTTAAATCTATTTACAGTGTTTCCTAGGGCACTAACCTTAGCCTCACATGATTCTTGAGCTTTGATCATAAATTTTACTCTTTCACTATATCGCGACTCAATCGCTTCAAGCAAATTTTTGATTTCACTCTCATTAATTTTTAAAGAATTACTAAATTCTTGTTTATATTCTTTCAAATATCTTGCATTCGTATTCACACTTTCCTGCATGTCTTTCAAAACCAAATCAACGTTATTTATAAATAAAATGCAATCATCACATTTAAATTTTAACATATTAGGTGTGTTTCCGTATTCGATTGTAGTAACTTGCAAGCTGCTAGAACGTGTTTCCGTACTTTTTCTAGCTCAAAAGAGAGAAGAAGAACAAGCACAAAATCGCTCTCTCGAGCTCGAAACTAGCTCGAAGTGTGCTGGAAGAATTTCTTCCAGCATTATAAGAACAAGCATGAAGAAGAAGAAGCAAACTTCAAATTGACATTTTTAATGTGTTTTATGTTTATATTGTGCGGTTGAAAATAAATTTACAAATAGTAAAATGCAATTCATAACAATAAATACATTTTAAAATAAAAAAAAATAAAATGAATAGACAAATCTTAATTTGCATTGTTTACATTTGATAGGCAATCAGCTGTTTCTGTGCTAGAGCTTGCTAGAAGTTGTTTCCGTACTTTTGACAATTCTTTCAAATTTCGTTTTACTCTCTCAGCTTGAACTTTACTCGACTTTTACTCGACATTGTGTATGGAAACACACCTATTGTTTGTGTTAAGAATATTGCTACTGTATTGATCGAGTCCAGAACATTTGGGTGTGGAGTGAAAATTCTTTCCACATACACCCGCACATCTTATTCCCGTCTCTCCACGTATCGCACTTCTGCACTTTGTACATTCTGCTGACATTACACTCTATGCTTTTGTATTCAAGTTTATTAAGCTTTAACTTTCGAATTTTTTGGAACGATTTAAAAACACGTCTGCACACGTTGAGTTAAACTTATACATGTGCAGAAACGTCGATTTTGTTTTTAAATTTCAATACATTTCAGTACAAAACACTAATTTAATTTACATGTGTACTGAGCATACATATTCATTGGTTATGCATTTTCAACAAATCAGCACATGATAGATAATTAGGGTATTCACTTCAACGCTGAAATTTCCGAAATCGCAAATTTCCGACGAGTTGAAGTGAGTGACCGTTTTTTATTTTTTTATGCTTCTGTCAGCATGAAAGTCGCCATAGCTGGCTTTCATCGAACGCCAACAAAACAATTAATCTGCCTACCTTTTGTTAAAAAAAATATTGTTTGCCGTCTTAATTATTTGTAATTAATAATTTAGTTATTGCATAATAAACTAAATATGATGCTTAATTTGACGAATTTATATGGGAACAGACAAAATGTTCTTCTTCTTATCATATTTGGCATGTTCACAATGACTCACATCAATCGAACAGGTCTACTTACGACTACTGAACAGATCTTTTCTTCGCAAATTTACGACGATTAATTTTCATCAACTCAATAGATGATTAAATTTAAGCAAACTTCGGAAAACCAAAACAACAACAATTGCATTGAAATTTTCGGAAATTTCAGATTTCGGAAATTTCAGCGTTGAAGTGAATACCCTAATTATATTGATGACGACCTATTTTTGTCAAAACGTCACATAACACTTTAGTGAGCAACTATCGATATATTATTTTTATACTCCCACGCGTACTGCGTACGGGGTATATTAATTTTGTCACGACGTGTGCAACGCCCATAAGGAGGCGTGGTAGGCATAGAAAAGTATATACAGTCTCAGAAATAACTGTCCTTTTGTTTTTAGGTTATTTATAAAAAAGTGTTACCTCTATAGCAACATATTTGGTACCTAAATAAAGTTTAAATATTGCAGAATAAAAAAAAATACTCATTAGTAAACTAAAAGAGCTACAGAAAAGATGTCGTCTCAACAAGAAGAAAAGCGAAAAGCAATTATTTGCAAATGCCTGGAAAATCCAAGCACCACGTACAAAAATATCGCTAAGGAAGTTGGCGTGTGCGTAAAAACTGTCGGAAGGACCATAAAACGATACAAACAGCTTACCCCTTTTTCAAAAACGCCAGGCTCAGGGAGAAAAAGTGGTCCAGCGAACCAAGCGGTGGCCCAGAACGTTAAGCGGCTGTTTACTCAGAATCCAGGCACTTCGGTTCGTGATATGGCAGCAAAAGCGGGAACATCGAAATCAAGTGTTCAACGGATTAAAAAATTTTACAACCTTCATTAAAAGGCATTGTACAAGGTCAGAAGAAAAGGACGCCGAAGCCAAGAGGAGGGCTCGAAAACTGTATCGCGATTACCTGCCCAAATTTGATTGCGTGATCATGGACGATGAAACGTACTGAAATTTCAAAGCGAATTTCAACCAGTTACCTGGACGCGGATATTATACTGCGGTTAGAAGGGGTGGAGTATCCTCTTAATTTACCAACGAAAAACATAAAAAATTTCCAAAGATATACATGGTGTGGCAGGCCATTTGCAAATGTGGCCTTCGAAGTAAGGAATTTGTGACAGATCGCACAATCAACACCGAAATTTACACCAGAGAGTGTCTGGAGCGGCGTTTGCTGCCTTTTTTTTTTCAGCACCAACGTTCAGTACTATGTTGGCCTGACCTAGCAACATGTCACTACGCCCAGAGAACGATGGATTGGTACCAAGCCAATAATGTCACTGTGGTACCAAGAGAAGCCAATCCTCCTTATTGCCCCGAACTTCGTCCAATCGAAAGATATTGGGCTTTAATGAAAAGAAATCTTAAGAAGACCAAACAAACTGCGAAAAACATCGAAATATTCCGACGTAAATGGCGTCGGACATACACTAAGGTCAACGAATGGTTGGTAAAAAACCTAATGGAGGACCTTAATCAAAAAGTGCATAATTTTTTTTATGTGAGTTTTTGCAGTGTAAATAAAATGTTCATTTATTTTGTAATGTTCACTTGATAATAAACTGAAAGAATGTTTAAAAAAACATCATTGGCTTTTTTACAATAAAAAAAAAACAAAAGGACAGTTATTTCTGGGACAGTCCTTATATTCTTGCTCAGCATCACCACTCGAGTTGATTTAGCCATGTCCGTCTGTCTGTTTTCTGTCCGTTTGTGGACACGATTTGAAGCTATCGTAATTTTGAAGCTATCGTGCTGAAATTCGATATTAAAGTTTTTTTTCTAGAAATCTAAGATCAAGTTTGAAAATGGGCTAAATCGGATGAAAACCACGCCTACCTCCCATACAACCTTTATAATGAAAACTCCATAAAGAAGTTAATATTTAAGCTACAAAACTTAAATTCAGTATTTGTGTAATCTATGACAAAACTCAAGTATGTTAGAAAAATTGGCGTCATCCACTCACTTACACGCCCACCTCCCATACAACCCTAATATTTTAAACTATTTATTGAGGCTTGTGTCGAAGCAAGAAAAGTAAAATTAAATATTTATTAATATTTTTATATTTTACTTAATTGCCCATTACACTATGCGCCACTGTTTTTGTACACAACCTCCCATTATTTTTATACCCCTAAAAAAGGCTTCTCTTTGAGGTACAGGAAAAAAAATTTATACGTTTGTATTTTATATCAAAATTAAATTGTAGAAGAAAAGTGAGTGATATCCATCCGCCTACGAACACAACCACCTCCCATACAACATAAAATATTGAAAACTCTATAAATAGGCTAATATTTAAGGTACAGACCTGAAATTGGGTATTTGTGTAAATTATATCAAAATTGAGGAGTGTTAGAAAAATTGGCCACTCAAGAACACGCTCACCTCCCATACAACCCCTTATTGAAAACTTTATAAAGAGGCTTGTATTTACTTTGCAGGAAACCAATTTGATATGAATGTATTTTAGACGTCATCAATATAGTAACATTTTTTTGAAATCTCATATAAAAAGAGTTGCAGTTTAAGATTTTGTACCATTACGAATCGCCCGTGGGGGTATTTTAACTTCGGCCAAGTCGAAGATATACCTTACTAGTTTTTTGTTTAAATTTTACACATGTTTACACAACTATTGCTTTAATAATCTTATTTTACGCAACACAACAGTATTTATTAAAGCTCATACATTTATAATTTTGAATAAAAAAAAGTGTGAGAAAACACAGCAGTAAGTAATATCGTATTAGGAAAAAGTGTGATATGTAGGCAACTGTGTACTTTTATTATATTATATACATAATAATATATTATTAAATATCTGGTTAACTTTTCATGCTTCATTTGGTACAGCAAAAATGACAACTCAATTTCAACAGACAGAATTTTTTCAACTCGGAATTTTCTTTCCTACCACGAGTGAAAAGTTTCGGATTGGCACACAGCCTAACTAAGGATTTGGAACTAGGTGTGTTTTCGTACTCAATTGTAGTAACTTGCAAGCTGCTAGAACGTGTTTCCGTACTTTTGCTAGTTCAAAAGAGAGAAGAAGAACAAGCACAAAATCGCTCTCTCGAGCTCGAAACTAGCTCGAAGTGTGCTGGAAGAATTTCTTCCAGCATTATAAGAACAAGCATGAAGAAGAAGAAGCAAACTTCAAATTGACATTTTTAATGTGTTTTATGTTTATGTTGTGCAGTTGAAAATAAATTTACAAATAGTAAAATTCAATTCAAAACAATAAATACATTTTAAAATGAAAAAATTTAATGAATAGACAAATCTTAATTTGCATTGTTTACGTTTGATAGGCAATCAGCTGTTTTCGTGCTTGAAACTAGCTAGAAGTTGTTTCCGTACTTTTGACAATTCTTTCAAATTTCGTTTTACTCTCTCGTTTAAAAATCTCGCTTGAACTTTACTCGACTTTAACTCGACATTGTGTACGGAAACACACCTACTGTTTTGTTTCGTGAAAGAAAACTTAAAAGACAAAATCTTAATTTTATTTTACAGTTTATATGCCTCAAGGCTAAACATTTTTTTTGAAATTCGTTGACCCGTGCAAGGAAAAACCGAAAAAAAATAGTAAGGCGTAAGTTCATGAGTAAAACTCAAAATCAAAAGATAAAAGTAATGATTTTCTTAAACTTCCAACCTCCAAGACACCAATCTTTGTCAACAATCACAAAATGTAGGTGGAGCGAAAAAAAAACCTTTGCAAATCAATTGCAAGGATTACTTTTATTAACTATTAATGTATGTACATTAGAGTGGGTCGAAAAAAAAAGTTTGAAAAAACCACCCCCTATTTTAAAGTTGACCACGAGAGGATTCCGAAAACAAACAAATTTTTTTTTTTTACCACCGGAAAAACAGCCAAAATGGTCTTTTTTGCATAACTTAAGCATTACATGTCAGATCTTAAAAAATTATGTGTCGTTGAAAAGAGCTTTACGAGCACTACAATGTCTTCTTAGATTATTTTTACTTCGGAGGTCATATTCAACTAGTAAGCCCCATTAGCCGGATTTATCCCCCCTCAATTTTTTTTTTTTCTCATAAGATTAAATTTCTTCAAATTTGTGTAATTTGTGTTAAAAAATTATTTATTAAGTTTCTTTTACAATTTTGTTTATATTATATGCTTGTTTGTTGACTAAACTAAAAGTAAATTTTTTATAAAAAAAAGGATTTTATCAAATATTTGAACTATAAAAACTTCTTTGTTTTTAAACTTGATAAATAATTTTTTGAACACAAATTAAACAAATTTGAAGGAGTTTAATTATATGGGGAAAAAAAAAGAAATTTAAGGGGGATAAATCGGGCTAATGGTACTTACTAGATGAATATGACCTTAAAAATAAAAATGTCCTGAGAAGCATTGTAGTGCTCGTAAGGCCCTTTTTAACGACATATAATTTTTTAAGATCTGATATGTAATGCTTAAGTTATGCACAAAAGACCATTTTGGCTGTTTTTTCGGTGGTCCAAAAAAAAAAATTTTTTTGTTTTCGGAATCCTCTCGAGGTCAACTCTAAAATAGGGGGTGGTTTTTTCAAACTTTTTTTTTTTGTATGGAGGCCGACGCACTCTAATGTACATTTTAAATAAATATAAATAACTAGCATTTATTTTTAAAAGTTTATTGCAATGAGAAAAAATAATTTACATCTTAAGCCTTCCATTAATCATAATTCAGCTTCTTTAGAAACTAAACTGTGCGACAGATTTTTGACTTTTTTACCTTGACTACGCAAGCAAGTGGAATTTATTTTATTATACTTTAAAATGTCCTGTGATTTCTTTATTATTACACAATTCATTTTATTATTATACTATTGTTTATTGCATTTTCTTGCTTACAACATTCAGAACTTAATGTTAAACCAAAGTTGTCACTTTATCAATTAAACTTTAATAGCAGCAGAGTGATTTACCACGGTGTTCTGTAGCAATTTTAAGTAAAAAGTCTAAGCATCCCGCGGATTTTTGCGCAAACAAGTTTCCAATAACATTTATAATAAAAGTCAACTTGAACTAAAATCGCAAATGATATTTTTTTTTAGAAAAATCAATATTGATTTATATATTTGTATATATATATAATACATTATTATTATTAAATATTTATTTATGAATAAATTACATGAACAAACTTAGATGCTAGGCACTAACAACAAAGGCTTTCAGCCTAATTAATTAAACTAAAAAGTAAATATGACATTGTTTAAGGATTTTTATAATGGATTCAATATTATTTTTGGTGACATGTGACAATAAATCGATTGGTTTTGTGCTTCTATTGCTTGTTAAAATGTTGCATTCGTCCCTGAGGTGTTTTATGGACAAAATTTGTGTTTTGCAGAGGGCACATATAGGTGGCTGTGTATTTTCCATGAGATGTTGATGTGTTAAACGTGTTTGTCCCATCCTCAGCCTGGTATATTTTTTAATGTGATTTTTCTGGCAGCCTGGTGGAAATCTAGGTGGTAATCCGTCTTTTTTTTAGTTCTTTTGTAGTGGTGTGTATAGTTTGCCCATTCCTGTGCCTTTTTGGCGGATTAAAAACAGTTTATAAATTGTTTGAAGTCAGCTTTGTTGTAAGTTTGTTGGAGTGTAATTGGAGCTTGAGTTGCGTATTTGGCACTTTCGTCTGCGATGCTGCTGCCTATTAAACCAACGTGACTCGGGATCATTAATTTGAGTTTTCTTGGATATGATATACGTATGTCTCAAATTTTTACAACAGTTTCGTTTAGATTAAGTGTATTTTCGACTGCTTTTATTGTGGAAAGAAGGACCGTTCATATTATGTTTTTACCCGCTGTTATTATTCGATATCTTCGAAATTTATACAGAAATTGCGAGATTTAGAATTGGGGGAAAAACAACTTTTGTGGGCATTTTTGTAAAGCTTCTTTTCTTGGCATCACCAAAATTCCAGACGCACGATCTGTCAGCGCAACATTGATTCTTGTTAAGTTATAGGTCGTGCGTTCTGACAGCTCATCTCGTATAGTTTATGCAACGTCGATATAAAGTACAATCGGCGAACGACCGACCTAACGCAGTATAGCGATTTCAGCATAAGCCAAATTGTTCCGTTAGGCATTTTTCTCACGGAGCAATTAAAAAGTAATGCAATTGCAACATAATTGTTTGGAAAGTTTCAAAACACTGCAATTCAAAACTCAATTGCAACTAGGGTTCCCAACTGTCCCGGATTTCGCGGGACGTCCCGCATTTCAGCTTATTTTTTAGCGTCCCGCGACGACCCCTTGCGGGACACCTTTTGTCCCGCATTTCAGAACTTAAGATTGTTTGTATCTAAATTTCCAATTCGACATGAAACACAGTTTCCTAAACCGTTTAATTTTATTATCAAAATAAATTTATAGCTCGTTTCAAAAGAAAAGAACATTTTTTAGTTTCCTTTTTCGATGCGCAGCATGATATAATAATTTTACCAGGTAGTATTGATTCTCTCAGCAAGTAACAAGTAAACGAACTCTTGTCAAAAACAGCTGTTCGTTGTTATATCCCAAAAAACCATTCGGTCTGAAAACGGAACGTTTTACTACCTCATAGTCGTGTGTGTACACTAGAGTGGGTCGAAAAAAAAAGTTTGAAAAAACTACCCCCTATTTTAAAGTTGACCTCGAGAGGATTCCGAAAACAAAAAAATTTTTTTTTTGGACCACCGGAAAAACAGCCAAATTGGTCTTTTTTGTATAACTTAAGCATTACATGTCAGATCTTAAAAAATTATATGTCGTTGAAAAGGGCTTTACGAGCTTTACAATGTCTTCTTAGAATATTTTTATTTTTGAGGTCATATTCAATTAGTAAGCCCCATTAGCCCGATTTTTGCCCCTTAAATTTATTTTTTTTTTCCCATTTAATTAAACTCCTTCAAATTTGTTTAATTTGTGTTCAAAAAATTATTTATCAAGTTTCTTTTACAATTTTGTTTATGTTATGTAATTGTTCGTTGACTAAACTTAAAGTAAATTTTTTATAAAAAAAGGATTATATCAAATATTTGTACTATTATAACTTCTTTGTTTTTAAACTGAATAAATAATTTTTTGAACACAAACTAACTAAACAAATTTGACGGAGTTTAATTAAATGGGAAAAAAAATAAATTTAAGGGGGAAAAATCGGGCTAATGGTACTTACTAGTTGAATATGACTTCAAAAATAAAAATGTCCTGAGAAGCATTGTAGTGCTCGTAAAGCCCTTTTTAACGACATATAATTTTTTTAAGATCTGACATGTAATGCTTAAGTTATGCAAAAAAGACCATTTTGGCTGTTTTTCCGGTGGTCCAAAAAAAAATTTTTTTGTTTTCGGAATCCTCTAGAGGTCAACTTTTAAATAGGGAGTGGTTTTTTCAAACTTTTTTTTTGTATGGAGGCCGACCCACTCTAGTGTACACACGTTTCTGCTACCGAAAACTGCATGTGAACGGTACGTTTTACATTGAAAATGAAAATCCGTTACTACGCAGGACAGATGGTACATAAATATACCTGCAAAACGGAACACAAACGTACCGCTTTGTTGGCATTAAAACGTACATTTTAAAAAAGCATTAAAACGAACTGTTTCTAAGTATATTAATATATCTTATTACATTTCACTATATAATTGAACATATTATTATTAACATATTATTATATATTATTATTTTATAACATCATATTAAAACTGAAAATAGTTTACAAACAAAACAATTTTCTATGCCAACTATGCTTTTTTACCTCAAAAAACAGTTATCAAGCAGAAATCTGTAAAAGCATTAATTGAAGGTACGAGTACATGCCGTTTACATTCCAGCACAGCGGGCACAGCGGGCACATCCAGTTTTAGCTCCGTTTTTCCGGATCAGTCAGTTTTTTTGCTTATTAGGATGCGTTGGCCACATTCAGCTGTTTCAACTGTTGTGACAGCAACACATCAGGGAGAGCTCTTTGAGCCTGTTCTCACTCGCCTCAAAAAAGGCAGATTAATGGTGTTATTTTGACAAGAGGCATCTGTCAGGTGTTCTTACTACCGACTTATTTAAGGCCGCCTTATTTTGACGTCAGAGAGCAGTCAATCGATTCTGTTGTCGAATTTCGTGAAATTCTTCAGTTTTTATGTTAGAAAACAAACTATAATAAAAAAAAACACTACCAATACAAATCAAAATTTTTTGCGCCATAAATCAACACAAATATACACAAATATGACAAACAATCAAACCTCAAAGCCGTGAACGTCAAAATGAATCCAATAATTTTTAAAAACTCTGCCTCACGTAACATGTCACCTTCCCACAACCCTCTTTGCCTGTAGACGTCAAAATTAATCCGATGCGCCGACTCAAAAACGGTATTGAAGTTTCAGAAAAGCTGTCAAGTTTATGAAATGTCAAGCTTTGTATCAAATACCAATGGAAGTTTTACCGACAAATTAAAAATTTTCTATTTTTAAATGCATTTTAATGCGCAACTTCATGTTTATGTGCATCAAGTTTTGACTAAACAGTTGCCAACTGTTGAGTATGCTGAATGTGACCAGTGAAAATTAATTGTATGCAATGACGGATTGTTAGCGCTCTCTTTCTTTCTCATAATCCGTCATTGCATATTTTTTGCAAATTTTTTAGAGCGTAGTTTCTTGCTCTTTTTGTACTGTTCGCTGAACTTAATGCTGTTTTTGAATGTTTTGTACTGTTTTTCTAAATATTTAAATGCGCAAACATTTAGAACAAATGGTCGCACAAGTACGGTGTTGCACCGACGGCTTGCAGCAACCTGCATCTTGAGAGAGAAATAAAATAAAAATTACATAACAAATAAATTATTTTCTCAAGAAAAAATTGTGAAGTGAAATAACGGATGACAAAATATTTTTTTACGCACATTTTTTTTTAATTTTGATTGGTTTAATTTTGAAAAATTAAATTCAGTACTTCCGCAGCGCAGTTGCGATGATCAACAAAATTCAGGAATATATATAATTTTTTTCATTAATTTTTCTGCTGAGAGAATATTCAATTTTATTTTTAATGTCGACCAATCAGAATGAAGAACACTCTCCAAATTTTTTTCTTGTTCTCAAACATGCGCGAAAATGTTCTTTTCTTTGAAACAGGCTATATCATTTATTTTTCATACATTTTATTTATCAAAACGATTTGGATTTATTTTGTGGTTTTTTCATGAATTGGGCAAGAGTTGAACAGAGATCTAAACAATGTCAAGGAACCAAGCGATGGTGTAAAGGCATCGTTGATACCCTTTATTTCTCAAAAAATAAAAGAAAATATTTGATAAAATAAAAAATGTTGTCCCGCATTTTTCAGCCAAGTCCCGCATTTTTTATGGCTCCGTCCCGATTTTGTACTTTTCAGAGTTGGCAACCCTAATTGCAACCTATGCTTTCAGAAGAGCAAGCCATGTTACAGCGCAACATTGATTATTTTTGTAGAAATAGACATAATTCTACCTAAGGGCCCAAACAAACAAGCGGGGTGGGCCCCAAAGTAGACTTATTCGTTTTCTTATACTATACGCGAAAAAAAACAAACGAAAAAAAAATTTGGGTCCATCCGTGCATTGAAAAATAATATAAACAGCAGATTGTTCGTGGCAGTAAAAGAGCTGCAACAAAGTGGTGCTAAATTTTAAGCATTCTACAGAATGACCAAAGAAAAAACACAACAAGTTGGTGATATAAATTGCAGCATGCTGCGTTGCATAAAACTTATCGCAAACGTCTTGCCAACTAGTTTTGCAATTGCATTAGGTGTGTTTTCGTACTCGATTGGAGTAACTTGCAAGCTGCTAGAACGTGTTTCCGTACTTTTTCTAGCTCAAAAGAGAGGAGAAGAACAAGCACAAAATCGATCTCTCGAGCTCGAAACTAGCTCGAAGTGTGCTGGAAGAATTTCTTCCAGCATTATAAGAACAAGCATGAAGAAGAAGAAGCTAACTTCATATTGACATTTTTAATGTGTTTTATGCTTATGTTGTGCGGTTGAAAATAAATTTACAAATAGTAAAATTCAATTCAAAACAATAAATACATTTTAAAATGAAAAAATTTAATGAATAGACAAATCTTAATTTGCATTGTTTACGTTTGATAGGCAATCAACTGTTTTCGTGCTTGAAACTAGCTAGAAGTTGTTTCCGTACTTTTGACAATTCTTTCAAATTTCGTTTTACTCTCTCAGCTTGAACTTTACTCGACTTTTACTCGACATTGTGTATGGAAACACACCTTTTACTTTTGAATTGCTCCGTGAGGAAATGGCCTTAGTTTTCCATCCGACTTTGTTGGCTAACCGTGCGTTTAGACCGCCTGAAAGAACGAAAACTTCATCGCGAAGAATTAATTGCAATAAAAACTTCATTCGGCGTACTGTCTACACCGGACGAACATCAATCGTGAACGAACATTATCCGCCATCTTGTATGTTCAGGCGGTCTTAACAGAAAATTATGCATTCGGCGAACATGAATAAATGCAGGGTTGATAGCTCTTTGTTTATTTATTAGAAGTAAAACTTGTACTCCGTTTCTCAACAACAAATTCGTCTGGCAAGCATTGAGTAACACATAATCGCAATTTTATTTTAATAATTAAATTTATTGATTTATTTTCAATATTAATAATAACTAAATTAATATTATTATTTGAATATTTATATAATTTCCATAACAATATTTTACACTATAAGCTAATCTATGAAAGAACTATATAATTTTTACTATTACTATATTTATCTTACAACAATTCAATTCCAGCGAAAATTACCAGAACACGTTTAAAAACAAAGGGTCTGTTCCCGTACATTTGTAGCACAAATTTGTAAGTTGAAAAATTTGAGAGAGTATGTCAAAAATGCTCTCTTTGCGTGAAAAATTTCGAAAAGTACGGGAGCAGGTTTTTTGCAAAAAGTTGCAACTTTTGATGAAACGTCAAAAACATATGTTTCCTTCTTTTGTAAACATTTTGAACCTGACATTTCATCCAATATTTCCAAATCTTCAGTTTCCGACTGCAACAAACTGTTGGTGACAGAATTACTATAGTTGATATCTTAGGAAGAAAATACGCTATTTTTTATTGGAAAAAATTATATAAAATATACTTACATTTTATTCTGCTTAATGTGCCTGTCGAACAATTCTTTTCCACTTTTCTCGACATGTTGCTTTAATGACTGCCTTTCTAATTTGACTTTATATAATTTTTTTATCAGCTGACATTGGCTGACGCAACATAATATGTCAAAATATGACACTTGCTAATTGCTGCGAATTTTGCAACTCTAAATTTGTGTAGCAGAAAATAGCAACATTTGACAAGGACTGGATTTCACATTTTCGCTCTCTTTTGCGATTTTTTTTCTTTTTCTTTTGCGATCGTTCAGGCGGTCTAAACGCGCGGTAATATGTTAGATCATGCGAAAGCTCTAGAATAGTCTGTATGTAACCAGGGTTGTATTAAAATATTAGTCTAGTATTATGTGGCGTACATTTTGATGATTTAAGGACAATGTGAGAAATGTTTGGTACTTTTTCTTTTCTATTTGGTAGAACTCTATGCATGTTGCATACAGTATATGTGATAAATTTTTTTGGATACAGTAAAGTAGTCATTTCGAGAAAATTATGCTGGTGTCGAGGACTTAGGAAGCATTTTTGCTTAATTTTCTCCACGCAAAACATACTTTTTTAAGAGAACATGTTCAAGTGCGAGAACAGACTTCGTATTTTAATACAAGTGGTCCTAATGAAAGCTCTAAAGCCTTAACCACAATAAGTGAAAGGAGACGATTGCAACTCGACGAACTTGTACACTCGTTACGTCTATTTTGACATTCAACCCTAAATGAAACCTTCATGAACTCATCTTAAGGCATATAAATGCCTTGTTTATCCCTAAGGCAGCGCGCATAGTGAAGCATATAAGCGTTGCTGTAAGCAAAGCGTTTAACTTTCATTTTGAGGCTATGCTGTTAAAAGCGTTTTGCAATGCGTTTGGGTGTGCACAGTGAAGCTTTTATGTGCGTTCGTTCATTCGAGTACCAAAGAGGAACTCGAAAAAAACTACCGATATAAGTGGTTCAGCATCCATACTTTATCCACTCAAAGATATTTTATGGCATAAATTTAACCAATTTAACTCGCAACACACTTGCTTTCCTTCAATACTTACTTACTTACTTAGATGGCCTTTACAACCGTTGGTCGGTTTTGGCCTCGTCTAAGAATTTGCGCCAGCTTCTTTTGTCGTGCGCTTGCTAGCGCCAGTTGGAAACTCCAAGCGTTGTCAGGTTATCCAATGCCTGGTCTTTACAACGGAGATGCGGTCTTCCTCGTCTGCGTTGGCCACCGCTGGGTATCGAATCCAATAATTTTTTCGCTTGAGCTTCGTCGTTCTCTCGACATGACCTAGCCAGCGAAGCCGCTCTATTTTAATTCGCTTGACTATATCGATGTCGGCATATAGCTCATACAGATCGTGGTTCCATCGTATTCGGTACTCGACATTGACACAGATTGGACCATAGATCTTGCGACGGATTTTTCTCTCGAACTGGCGGGATTGTTGTCAGCGTCGCCATTTAAAAGACAAGGGAAGTGCTCCCTTCATAACATCAGTGTACTCTGGATATCTGTTACTAGATTCCCATTCTCATCATTGCAGGAAGAGGCTCCGGTCTTAAAACCATCGGACAGGAGTCTTATTTTTGCGAAAAATTATCGAGTCTCATTCCTGTCACCATGCATCTCAATTTTCTCGCACTCACGCATTTCCGCCTCTCGTTTTGTTTGCCTGAAAATGCGTCTCTCTTCCCTCCTCTTCTCTCGGTATCGCTCCATAGCAGCACGCGTTACATTCGACTGCAAACTGACTTAGTAGGCGGTGTCCTTCTCTGCAGTGGCGTAGCGACACTCCTGGTCATGCCACTGCTTTCGGCGTGGGCTATGGTAGCCTATCACCACTTCGGCAGCCGTACGCATAGAGTGGGATATATGCGTCGGCCGTCCGTTTTGACTACAGCTTGTCGACGTCTAGCTTTCTTATTGTAGGATTGCGAGCATTCTTAGCTCTTAGACGTGTGCGGATCTTGGCTGCGTCAAGATAATGATCCGAGTCTATGTAAGCACCACGAATCGTTCGTAGGTCTACTACACTGGAAGAGTGCCTGCGTCAATCAAAACGTCTCAATTTGGTTACATGGTTTTTGATCAGGGGACAACCAGGTGGCCTTATGAATATTGAGATGCTTGAATCTAGTGCTACTAACGACCATGGGTCGTGCTGCGGAAAAGTCAATCAACCTCATTCCGTTATCGGAGATGCTGTCACATATGTTTCCCTAACCCACCTTGGCGTTGAAATCACCAAGCATGATTTTTATGTCATGACGGGGGCAGCGCTCGTATTCGTATTCAAGGCGCTCGTAAAAACTTTCTTTTGTCTCGTCATCTTTTTCTTCTGTCGGAGCGTGCGCACATATTAGGCTTATGTTTAAAAAATTTTGCCTTGAAGCGAATTATGGCAAGTCGTTCGTTCACAGGAGTGAATCGCAGGACATGATGCCGTATTCTCTTGCCAACTACAAATCCGCATCCAAACTCGTGCTTCTCCGCATGGCCGCTGTAGTAGATATCACAGGATGCTTGCCGTAAGCAACCCTGTCCCTTCCATCGCATTTCTCGGATTGCAGTGATATCAGAATTATATCTTTCCAAGATATCAATCAGTTGGATAGAGGCACCATCCCAATTTAAGGTGTGGACATTCCAGGTGCATATCCGTAAATTATAATCAGTTTTTTGTTTGCGGTAGTCGTCATCAGATTTCAGGATCATTCTTTTATTTATTCTTGAACTTTTCATATAAATAATAATTTAACGTGTTGGGCTTCAAACTCGCCTCACCACCTTTTCTTGATGGCCAAAGGAAGCCCGCCATTCATATTCGCAGCCAAAGTCTATCGGGCGATAATTTTTTTACGTTTCCAGGAGACACCACGCTGAGGTTTGAGTTGACTTGAGACGATTTCGACAAGGATAATGCTTGCCTCGCCAAGTTGAGGCAGTCAGACACGTTGCCATGAGAAGATTGCCCCCTTATCTTCCAGGAAATATTTTGGCCAGGAAATACTTGGCAAATATGTTTGTAGCACACGCCATTCTTATCTAAAGCTTTAACAAACTGTTTTATATGTCCAAGTTTTATATGGAGTTATGGCAAAATGATTTTTTTTCGACATATTAATGGATCATAAACGATATTATATACGCCTATATATTACATATAAAATTTTCTCTAAAATAAGTTTGATATTTTGATATTTTTCTTTAGGTTTTGTTGAATGTGCTATCGGGATTGAAGCTAATTAGTTGCCATTATGCAGTAACACACATTTTAAACATATTTTCGAGCTATCTATGAAGAGGCTCAACTCTTCCGGCCGATATACTTAAAGATTCATTGCGTTTTAAAGTTGCATGGTTGCATGCCATATATTGGCAACCATGGCAATTAAGCGGTCTTCATTGGAAATTTATGTTGTTTGACAGATGGAAAGCAATAATTTATTGCCAGTCGAGACGCCCTGTTAGCAAAATAAATGTTGCCATATTTTTGCTAAGAATTGGCTGTGTTTAATGAGTATATAATTAAAACATATTTTGGTTTTTAGTATATTCTGACGTATTGGTTTTGTGTCTGTGTTACATTTATGTGAATTCGCAACAAAATACAAAATAGTTTTCTTTAAACTTAATTGAATAAGTAAAAAAAATTGATTTTTTATGTAATTTAAAATCAACCGAGGAGTTTTTGGTTTGTTTTTTGTAAACACATGTTAAATTACCTTTAAATCTTCTTGAAATTGTGCTTTAAGCATGATATTTTTTAAATTCATGCTTGAGTAATTTACATTAAAATTAGTAAAAATTATATCAAATTATAAATACATATATATATTGTGTTATGGTCTGGGTATTTAAGTAAATAACATAACATAAAACATAACATTTTTTTTTTAACATAACATAAAAAACCCACCCTTGCAATATGGCCATTGCTTTCAATCGAATTTGGCAGATGGAAAGCAATAAATAATTGCCTGTCAAGACGCCCAGTCAGAGAGAGAGAGGCGCCAGCCGCCATAGAATATAATAGAATAGATTCTATTCTGGCGTTTTTCCGTCACGGATTCGCCCAGCGATTTCGGTTTTGCCGACTCCATACATTTTTATACATTCTTCTGATCGACGAATCCGCCAGCCGTCAGCCGTTTTAATTCTGTTCGGGCTCTTATGCCGCGTTTCCATGTGATCTTCCAGTATCTTATCCTATCCCATTTCACAAAACACTTGCTATAAAGAGCGAGATGCATATATGTAAATTTTTCTATAAATGTTTGACAAATCGGAAATTTGTTAACAAGAATAAATTCATTCATTTGTCAAGTGCCGAAATGTGTTGTTCAAAATATCAAATAAAAATATGGAATTCCAGTGGAAAAAAGCCGGAACTAAAACAAAAACAGGAAGATGTTAACAGGCGCAGCAGTCCGTCATAAGGCAGCTTGAAATTCAGTTCAGTTCAATTAAAACGGAAATCAATTTTTAGTTATTTAATTGTTATTGTTTTCATCAATTGTTTCAGTTATAAAAATAATCTCAAACTTAACGTCGTAATAAATGATTTTCAATAATTTGTCAAACGTAAACATCGCCACCATTGTTTGAGCCACCACCAAAGGGGCCACCTTTCGGAGTGCTGACCGTGGCATTGGAATCTAAATTCAAAGATGCCAGCGTATTGCTGCTGTTGTGGATTTTATTGTTGCTGATGTTGTAGTGCCTCAGAAAACACTACGTATTGGCGCTGGTATCACTGTTTACACTTGCATTATGTGGATGACCGCCTTATATGCACGTTTGCTGTTCACTGGCTGCTGCTCCTGGACCACCACCACCTCCTTGCAGTGGCGGTGTATCGTTCTTGCATAGCAATAAACTGGCGTCTGTGCAACTGCATCGTGGCAAACAGAGCGAGTCAGTTCTTGCATGACAGCAAGAAGTTGAGCACTTGTTGCTTTGATATCGATCACTTTCTGTTCCTTAGAGTCACGACGACCTAGCGGGAAAAGGAAAAGTTTAGCTTTAAACGTAGAAAGGAACAGTTACAAACTTACTCTCTGCAATTTCAGGCTGTTGTTTGTCCGTCGAATTTTTAATATTAAAATTTTTAGAAATGTCATACTAAATAAAAAATATCATGCAGTTATAATAACGGTTGCAAAATATTATAGCATGTGATACACTTTTATATGAAAAGCTAAAGATATTGAACTTTTATTATCTTCTAGTATCTCATAAAATCACAGGGGATATCACATGCTATGAAAATATAAAATGTATGGCTGTTACACACTAACATTAGCCAATCCCACAAGATTAGGTTCGCATGCTCATTCTTTCTTACAAAAGCATGCTATCGTAGAAGATAGCATGGAAACGCGGCATTATGCAGTGAAAACTTGCTAGGTTCACGTGGTATACGAGGCATTTGCGAGCTTTCATGAGTACCACTAATACAATAAAAAGTAGTTAAAATGGTACGAAAGTACGTACTTATGCAACCTTGTCTTCCAGCAACACATAACACATTAACCAGGGTTGCATCCGACAAAAATAAAAAAGTACTCCTAAAATAATAAAATATATATGCAAAAAATAAAAAGGTGTGTGCAGATAATAAAAATTTTTCCGTATGCGATAAAGAGGTACAATATATCCAAGCAAAAAAAAAAAAAAAAAGGTCCTTGACTTTATGAAAATGTCCTTATTTTAATGAAATGTCATTCATTATGACAATCAATCGTATGGCCATCCCTTTTTTTATTTTTATATTTTTAATTTTACAATAATAACGACATTATTAAATGTATACGTTTTAATCAACAAAAAATTTACTTTTGATTCTATGTAAGCGTGCTAAGCTGCCAACCCAGAGGTTCCACATTCGAATCTTGTCCCAGCAGTGCTTGCACGCTTAAACCTCTCTTTAATTCTTTCGAAATGTCTAATCAACTGAAAATAATAAAAATACAAAACAATAGTAACAATAAGAATTATCATTATTAATTATTTCATTATTTTAATTTAAATACACGTAAATATTTTTTCTTTAGGGCATACCATCGCATTTCCTTTTGACGTAGAATTACGTCTTACAGCGCGGTTTGTATGGGTTCGTTTTAACAGATTTTGCAAGGTCATTAGGCAACGTTTTTGGCGAATACTTTAGGGTATACCTACAGCCTTTAATACTCTTCGTTCAAAGATAATATATACACTAAAATATCAGATATATTCTGCGCTGAATGAATATCTAACTTTGGATTTTGTCACTATTATATTAAAGTCACAAAATTGTAAAATATAAGAAGAAAAATGCATGTTTTTATATAAGAAAATCAATCATCAGCTGCTTATGTGCCTGCAGCTTTCTTGTTTTTCTTTCGTTGTTTATGCTTGTATGCTTTGGTTTTGCATGAACTGATTGGTTCGCTTTGTCAGCATTGTAAGCATTAGTTCGCATTGGGTTTATGTATGCACTACTGTTCTAGTATACTAAGTGCTCTATTTTGAAACCAGAGGTCATGAACCTCTTTTCAACTCAGTCAATGAACTCAAACTGTCAAATTTAACGAAATGGGTCTTTAGATTTAACTCTTATGAAAAAAACGAGTTGGATCATATTTCTTTTTATGCTTTTACCCAATAGATGGCGTAAAATTTTAATATGTGCTTATAATGCAAATTAATTTGGATTCCACATCCCACTAGCACTAGCTAGCGTAGTTTGCAAACTATGCATCGAACAGAAAGTGTAGCTAGCAAACTAAATATCAGACAGAGACGAGAGGAAAGGACATGTGCTCAGCGAGAAATATAGTAACCATACGATTTTTTAAAAATTGAGGTCTTAATTTTAATTTGAAATTAGTAGTTAAACTGACTGTAGCTCGCAAACTATATATCGGGCAGAGACGAAAGTGGCACCAATGGAAAAAGCATTTGCTTCGCCTTCTTTTCAACTAAGTCACTGAACTCAACCTATCAAACTCAACAAAATGACCGAACAAATTTGAAATTTTGCTTGCTCATTTAATCATACTTACTTAATTGAGTGTTATTCATTTATTTTTTAATTTTTGGAAGATCAATAAAAATACGTGCAAAATGACAAAACAATCGGACCAAAGAGACAAAGTAGAAGAGGTTACAACTTAAACGGAATTCTACGTCTACACTTACGATACTATCGAAACTGTTTCTTTTTTTTAAATGGATTCGTTCTTTCAGTTGCGCAACCACATTTCTTATTTCAATGTTTATTGCTCAAATTTCATATGTTGAATGACTGTTTCGGCTTGATCATGAATGATAATTCAGTCACTACGAATAATCACTCAAAAGTGTTGAAATTTTAGTGTCTTTCAAGATCGCTAATGTAAACATCGCTTAAATCAATATTCCATAAAATTGCTCCATACGGCAACATTGCTTATTTTCATGTATCTACCACCAATCTTTGTAAACAAACTCACAGCAAAGACCAAAGTGTGATGAAATACGAAAAATTTGCTTATTTTCATGTATCTACCACCAATATTTGTAAACAAACTCCAAGCAAAGACCAAAGTGTGATAAACGAAAAATGAAGGAAGTACCAAGAACGGACGTACTTCGTACCATCTGATTTGTATGAAAATTTCATACAAGCTGGATGGTACGAAGTACTTTCCTTTATTGGTACTTCCTTCATTTTAGTACTGCATCGCACTTTCCTCTTTGAAAAATTTTCATTGGGAATTCTCTACATCCAATACGTAAACAATCTTGTAAAAGCTTTAAAGTGCTGCCACATTACTATATTGAAAGTAAAACTGAAATTGCTTGGCAGCACCAAAAGAAAAATACATAGGAAAAGGGAAAAATAAAGTTGTACTAGTACGGAAAAGTTGGTACTTCGTATCTAAATTATTAAAAGGTATTCAAAATGGTACGAAAGTACGTACTTATGCAACCTTGACATTAACTGTTTGCTAAGTGTTATCAATCAGTAAATCATCAATAGGTAATTTCCACGTTACTATTATTTTGTTATTAATATTTGTATCTTTAGTATATCAATGCAAAGTCGTTGAGCATATATGAAACCTAAAAAATAAATTATTCAACATATTGGATATCCAACAGTAGGGTTATTTGTTCTCTTGCTTCAAAATGTGGATCCAATATTAAAATAAAGAAGTAGTAACCATTTATTAATATGCAGCGTTGTAGTGGTTGAAGTAGAAAAACTAAGAAAAGATTGTTTCATGTACAAATATATGAAGAATGCATAAGTCCCTTCACAAATACAATACAAGTGAAAATGGGCTTTATTAATGGTAAATTAAAGTTTTCTGTTCGGCCTTCACCTCTGCAGACAATGGCAAACCTCTGATTGTAAAAAAGGCCATGTTAAGCTTCTTAAGAACATTATCCGTTTAGAGTCTGGGGCATAAGCCCTAACCAAAATAGACGAAACGAGACGATTGCAACTCGACGAGCGTGTACACTCGTTACGTCTGTTTTGACATTTAACCCAAAATGAAACGTTCTTGAACTCGTCTAAGCTGGTCAGCTACCAACTGATTCAAATGCATATAAATGCCTTGTTCATCCCTAACAATGGCTATAAATTCATTAAAATATTGTTTCTTGCACTAATTGATAAAAATGCAACAAAACTTGATGTCAAAATACTCTGCACTATTGTTGCTGACGAGTTGAGACGCTAAAAGTTCGGTTCTTACGGAACAAAACGTCTCGTCAAACCGTTTCGTTCAGTTTCGATGTGTTTACGTTTGCTTATTTTGGGCAACAACATTGAATTGCATTTAAGCGAACATTTTCGTCTTCGCTCGTTACGGAGCACATCGTCTATTTTGGTTAGGGCTATAATTGAAGATCACTGGAAACTCAAATTTTTGTTATTGTTATATGTATTTAGACCTAAGTCCAATTATGGAAAAATTTCGGACCGCTCCAAGTGGTCAAGTGGTTATAGCGGGTAGAAAGTTGCAAAAGTCGTAGCGAAATACTTGTGATTTTAATAAAATTTTCCTACAAATCAAACAATTTTGGATATCGAAAGAAAGGACATGCTTTTACCTTTTCAATGAGCTATTAATCAAAAGAATCTATGGATTACTTTTGAAGATATCACATTTTATGTATTACTAGCAATTCCCGGTGCGCGTTGCTTCACCCGACACCTATATTGGAAAAGTATAAATATATAGCGAAACCCGGAGCACTTCGTTATACTGAAGAAAAATTGTGAAATTATACTATTTCGGTTACAAAAAGATTATATGAAAGCTTTTACTACTAATGATTCAAACTTTAACATAACGTTAATGTTGCATCAGTTCAGTTTTTATCAATGCTGAAAAATTCACACTTTTCTTTTAGCAATTTATAAGACACAGTAAAGTGAAACCAAGTGTTGTTTTTTGTATGAAATCTTAAAAAATAGTTGTATTTCGAACTTTATGATTTCTTATCACCGAACTCAATCCAATACATTTTGATAAACAATATTTTTTGTTTTTCCAAAGCGTTCCAAATTTGGCTGTTCCAAATTTAATCCGCATACTTGAAGCGTTTGTCCTTGCGCCTTATTGATGGACATGGCAAATGACAGACGCACCGGAAATTGTAAACGCTTGAATTCGGTGGAATAAACAATGCGGTGGCATACCAGGTGGTTCTAATGAATTTAAAAATTCGATTGGATAATGTATGGCATCATCGTTATTCATTGCGTTATCAATAGATTTATATAATGTCACTGCACCTGGTAATTTTTCTTAGATCAGAAAATTAATTGCATTGACATGTAAATTTGTTGGTGCCAAAATTGCGCGTTCTCTCAACCAATTGTGATCTCTGTAATTTTGTACAATATTTGGAAAAACGCGTTCAATCAGTTCTTCTTTTGATTTGAGAATTGTACAGAAATTATCTGGCAAAATAATCAAACCATTTGCATTATCGATTTGAACTTTTCCATTGCCGATTTCTAACAATTGTTTCGAGAAACGATCTGCAGATTGATCATTGTGCAACTGAACACGCATATTTATGTGCAATGTCAATTTTTGGACATATCGCCACAGAAAGGAAGACTTCAAGCATGCATTAATTTCATCCGCTGGTGTGGATCGTGCAATCACGGGCAATGTTTGTCGAAAATCACCAGACAATAATATCAATGCACCACCGAAAAGTTGTTGATTGCCACGTAAATCTTTCATTGTACGATGTCTCCAGTTGTCTCCAGTGATTTTTTGTGGCTCATTGAACATTCATCTAATAGAACAATTGCTGCTTGTAAGTAATAAAATAATCCAAAAGAATTTGCTTCGGCAAAATTTATGTCTGTTTACGTCGGAATCCAAATGAAAAAGAAAGCACACTGGGTACATTGGGTGGTGTGAATAAAAAATAAGCAAGTGTCTTCTGATATGTGACATCTTGAAAACTTCAAAAGTGTCAAGTGTGAAAATGAAATTTAATATCGATAATGGATAATATTGATATTATCGATATTGTAGACAATTTTTCTTTATGTAAAAAACTTTTGTAGACTATTACAAACATTTAAAAAAAAAATCAGCGCAGGCGTTCTGCGATTTTAGATATATATATATCAAAACAGTGGGCGCAAAAGTGGGCGTGGTCAATTTTTCTTTCAGTAAACACTTAAATTGGATTACTACGAACATTTGAAAAAAAATTATCCAAATCGGTCCAGCCGTTTTCCGATTTTAGATAAATCGAAAAAAGTGGGCGTGGTCAATTTTTCTTTCCGACAAAACTTAAATTGGATTACTTCGAACATTTGAAAAAAAATTATCCAAATCGGTCCAGCCGTTTTCCGATTTTAGATAAATAAAAAAAAGTGGGCGCAAAAGTGGGCGTGGTCAATTTTTATTTCCTTAAAAACCTAACTTGGACTTAAACAAACATTTTAAAAAAAAAATTATCCAAATCGGTTCAGCCGTTCTGAAGTGATGCGATTTCAACCAAACGTACACTTCTTTTTATATATATAGATGCACATTTGACGGTTCACCATTCCACCTACATATATCAAAACATATAAACTTTTATAAAAAATTGCGCGATTTTTTATAAAAGCTTTTTGCCTGCGGCGCTTTTTTTAATCTCAATACAATAAAAGTGTACAACAAACTTTAAAATTAAAAATACTGACATTACATATAACACTTAGGGCTGTTTTATTCACTTTTATAACTTAAGATTTAAGAATAACTTTGGGTTTTTTCGGCGTTTCTTACTTTATTAATTTTATTCACTTCAAGTTGTCAAACATAACTTTAGAAATTCAAGTTTATGCATAACTTTTGTTTGGTAACTGGCGTCAACTTGTGATTTTTTAACTTCCAAAAATATGAGCAGTTATGAGTTCTAACTTGGGATATTTGGTATAACTTTTGTTTTTTGTTTCAATCACAAGTTTTCGTGTGAATGTCAACGAGTTAAAACAAATTGTTTGTGACTGACAGCTGAATTTATTTTAAATTAATTTTCATAGCGCGCATCATTTGAGCTGCCTGCAAACAATAGTTTTGATGGAACGACACCAATGACGATCTTTTTGGGAGCTTGTCGAAGACCTATGTTCGAAAAGATTCTTGTAAGCAGTGTGGCTGATAGCGGTGATAGGAGGTGCTGCATTGAGTTCATTCAACTGCAAAACCGCATGATTGCACTTCTCCTCAGCATTGTCCAACTGTTTAGCGACGACTACAACCACAATGTCATCTTCGAAGTATATTATTTGAGCCCTATATGGTAGCTCCAGATGCAAAACTTCATCACAAATGATGTTCTAAAGAACTCAGGTTCACGAGGGTCCTTTGTGCGTTCCATGGAACTTTTTGAAACTCCTCTGGTAATTTTGAAACCCACTTCTGTGTCAAATAAGAAATCACTTTCTTAATCTCGTATAATTCTATGCAGATAGGTGCATAGTGGAACAATCTAACAATTGTGCGAATTCAGTTTGTTAAGCAGTGGTATATTCTGTCAAAAATCGAAGCAAAATAGATGAATACTATTTGATTCAAGCCCTATCGCACGAGTTTAAATGAGATGCAAAACAGTCGCAACAGGAATTTTGTGGCTTGCCTTTTCGTGCTTCCATAATATTTCATTCCTTTTCATCTTTTGATTCAAGATTTAAATTATTGCAGTAAGATTATAAGAGATCTTTTGGCGCATAACAAAGAGATATGTATTATCAACAGAATCGTCCTGAAGAATAAAGAATTTTTCGAAATTTTTGTAGAGTGAATTTCTGTACTTAACATTTAATTACCTGTTAAGAAGGTCGTTTTTAAAGATTTTCATTATTATTATTTATTAATAAAATATATTTTAAAACAAAAACAGTCTTCACTTGATTGGTATGCATTTTATCTGATAGAAGCAGCACTGTCCACATAAATCGGCGTAGCGAGTTAGATAAGTCCGCAAATATTTTCATGAATTGTACACGATGCAGGCTTACAGGCTTGTATCATATGATCTATTATCTATTTTTTGTTGTTGTATTTAAAGCTTGCATCTCTATACGAAGTGAGTTCATAGATAAGTGCATTTAAATCACTTTTGCTATCTATAATTTTTTTAAGAACAAAATCTAATATATAAAAATCTCGTGTCACGGTGTTAGTGTATGAACTCCTCCGAAATGGCTGGAACGATTTTAATGAAATTTTTTTTGTGTATTATTTAGGTATGAGAATAGGTCGTAAAGTACATTTCACCTTCCTTCCCATGATGGGCGTGGCACTTTTTTTAGAACAGAAATTTTCGGTCTTACTTTTGTCTATAAATAACATGTCAATGAAGCTCGGTACAAACTTACTTTTGAGACGTAACCTTCGACTATAAAATTTGAGCAATTTTCGGAAAGGGGGCATGGCACCGCCCATGCAATTCAACTTTTTGGAATCGAATAGATTTGGAACTAAGTGACGTTTAACAATGAAGCTCAGTATGGAATAACTGATTGATCACCTCTTTCAATGATAAAGCTGACACGGGCATTGGAAAACGGGGAGTGGATCTACAACTCAAATTTTCGATACAGAATAGCTGTGGAAGTAAAAATTACAAGCATTCTAACTCAAAATGAAGTTTCTACGTGGTGGTGTCCTGCTACGGGAAACTCGAACGGGCATTGTGCAAGGGGTGTAGCTCCGCCCATACAAGCAACATTTTTTATATTGAATCGCTTTAGAAATAATATACACAGATCAAGGAAACTCGGTTTGGAGTAACTATTTGCTGGTCTCCTACTACTCGAAAATAATCGAAAACTTAACTGAGTATTGGACAAAGGGTATGGCAAATTTTGGAAATAATGGTCAAGGAATATTGAAACTCAGAGTGGAGTTACTATGTGCTGATGATCTTCTATTGGCAAACTAGAACAGGCATTGGACAAGGACGGCAGTAACGCGCCGGGTACCAGCTAGTGTTATATAAATTTGTGTGTTTATACTGGATAAGGTGCATGCATATATTTATTTAAATAGTCAAATTCGCTGACAAGCTAATAATTTTTTCGTTCAACGAATTCCAATTTCATAAGTTATGTACATCAATTTTGTGTCAAATATCATTAAATTCCCTGGGATATTTTCATAACTTTTACGTTTATAACTCGACTCAACTTCGATGTTGAAAACTTCAGCTTAAATTCAACGACACTGAATAAAATCAAAATTAAACTTGAGAAATTAAAATTTAAAACTTCGCAAGTTATACAGAAAGCCAAGTTGACAAAAGTTATTGAAACTTCGCAAGTTAGCTCAAGTTAGAAAAAGTGAATAAAACGGCCCTTAATGTATTGTGCACTCTTGACTGTTCACACTTTTACGAAATAAGAATTTAAAAAAGCTATAAATATTATCCACTGTTTCTTAATCACAACAATATTTGCACGACTGTTATGAAAACATTTTTTTATCTAGTTTCAAAGACAAACACTGCAAAGGGACGTACAAAATTGGTACACATCAAATGCTTTGAGTACAAAAACAGTTATATCTTCCGAATTAATGCATAGATTTTTAGGATTAATAGCTCGTTGAAAAGGTACTAGCATCACCGTTATCCATAGCGTTTACTTTTGTTCGAAAACAACAAAAAAAATCACAAGTTTGTAAGCCCATTTTCACAATTGTTGACCCCCTATAACTTCTAAACTACTTGCCAGCGGCCTGTATTTTTTTTCACCATTAGCTTTTTATGCTACAAATACACATTAAAAAAAAAGAAAAAAAAAAAAAAAGTCCATTTCCAGTGATCTTCAATTGTTCCGAAAAGGCAACAATAATTGGAACAACTAAAATTCGAACAGCTGATTTTGACATCTAGCTCTTTGACGTCCTCTCCAATATGCGCCTACCTTGTTATTCTATAATGGTATAAGCAAACATATGCTCTACGGGCATGGTTTTGCTTTTTGTGTGAGTAACAGAGCGAGAGTTATAGACATGATGGAAAAAGAAGGTGATAGCGAGTTTGACATTTCTCTCTCAAAATGGTAAATTTATGTTTCCCCGTTCATGTCAAAAACAGCTGACGGCGAATTTAAATCAAAATAAAGTTTGTGAAATTCGTGTGAAATAAGATTATTTTATTAATGATTTAAACATATTTAATAGTGACCAATAAAAAATACTTATGAGACGCTGTGCGTTGTGCATAAATAGGCATAATTATAAAACACTTCAATTAACGGACTGCTGTTTCTTCAATATATCGTGCGTTCGACCTAACCTCATTGCCATGACCAGTTCTTTTGTGGTAGCTTACACCAGTTGCGGAATTATGCATTATATGGTGTGCATTCTGTTTGCTCTTATAGAAGACAGGATGGGAATGCAAGAAAGTCTGCATGCTGGCCAAAGTTCATATCTGTGAAACCTTCCAGCGCACGTTTAAGATCCAACTGCTCCAACCATTGAATGGCTAACAATGTGAATGGGCGGAGAAAACTGCGTATAAGTCGTTCACACTTATACGTGATTGTTGCGCCCAAAAGCAAACTTTTTACCTAGCACAGAAACAATATTTTCGTATTATTTTGTTGGTGACAATGCTTTTCCATTAAAACCAAATTTAATGAGACCTTTTCCAGGAAAAAATGTAGCCTTTCACCGATCAAATTTCAATAAAAATTTATCTAAGGCTCGAGTTCACATCGAAATAGCATTTGGAATACTAGCAAATCGTTGGAGAGTGCTTCACACAACAATACCCGCTAGTCCAAAAAATGTAGATAAAATCGTTTTAGCAACTGTTGTGTTGCAAAATTTTTTAATGTTACAAAGAGATTTTAGCTATTACAATTGCAACGATGTGGACTTGTCACAAACAGAAAATCAATTACCATCTGCATCACGTTTGTTTTCCAATCGCTCCTCAAATTAAGCTTTCGAATTGAGAAACACCTTAAAAAATTATTTACTCAGCGAACAATAAATTTTAAAAGTGTTATTTTTAATTATTATTACAAAACACAACTTTATTTGAAAAATTTATAGAAATTAAATTTAATCATATTCTAAATAAAATTGAAATTATATTAAAATAAGAATACAATATTTTATTAATATTAATTAAACATATGCATGAATGCAAAAAAAGCTAATCATGAGACGCTCACCAAAATTATAAACAAAAACTCATTCAATTCTGTCGTAGTGAGAAGCAAAGAATAAATGAATAAGAGACATTAATTACGTAGAGCATGAGAGCAGCAAATTCGTTGGTCTCTCACAATCATAGTATAACTCATGGTTGAATAACAAGGTTACTGCAAGACTGACTTTGCTCTCTTTCGCATATCCGAAAGTGTCAAAATCAAATGGCTGCTAAAAAACAACAGCAACAACAATAACAGCTCAAGCAGTTCGCTTTGACATTTTCGGCAGTCACGCTCTCCGTCTTGCTACTACCTTATTCAGTGTACCCTGGTATAACTAACGAAGTAATAGCAGGATTGAACGTACTCTCTCTGTCAGTACCCTAAATGTCAAAATCGGCCATCTTGGCGAATGCAGACAAAGCAAACAAGCCAAAGCAAACAAACAAATCTAAATTCAATGGAACATCGTGTTGTGTTGAGTGCAAATAACATTTAATATTTTCGTTGTGATATTGTTTTTATTATAACAATAAACTAGATAAAATAAATATAATACAATAACTGAGGAATAAGAGTGACTTCAAGTTGTTTGCAGCGAATTGTTCTAAGAGGTCCGAGCTTAAGCAGCAGCAACAGTGACTGCAAACAGCATCCAATGAATTCCAGTTTATTCAATTTGCACTTTTAATTTTATTCATTATTACTTTAACAATAACAATAAAAATAATATACAAAGCGACAAATCACAATTTTCTACAATTATTTAACATAAACACGCGAGAGTTGGTAGCGGATCATTGTTTACATTTTGCCTATTCTTAGCGTTCTACTCATTCGTAGATTTTGTATGAGCTCTCAACTTCGTTTTGACAATCACGGTTCGCTGCTCTCCTTCCTGATATTACTTCGTTAATTATACTATGCTCACAATCGTCCAATTCACGAACAACAACCAGCATAGTTCGGTAAACGCTGTTCATTCGTGTGTGGCATGAATCAATGTTGTTCTTAAAAACGATAGTATGAATGAGACATGTTCGTGTTCAAGCTTCAGCAAAGTTAGGTTTCGTTGATAAATACATGAATTGTAATGGCATATTCGAATAACTCGAGTTGTTCGGTGGAAATTTATAAAGGGAGGACCGTTTGATTTGTTTGAACTAATTAATTTATTTCTATGCTTTTTTTCGTCACACAAATGAAAGATATAAAAATTTATAATCACTTTTAAGAATTCAATTGAATTTAATAATTATTTATATATAATTAGTTTCAGTATTTATCAAATAAAATTAATATTAGTTAATAACTCACTAATAAGTTAATAACCTAACTGAACCAAGTAAAGAAAGTCTAAAGTCGGTCTAGCCCGACTATGAAATACCCTCAAACTACTTTTTCAAAATACAATAATAGAATTGAAAATAGGGCTGATGGAGCCCTTATTATATATGCATTTCCATTTTGATGAAAAATTTACACATACCAAGTTTTAATCCTGTAGCTTATATGTTAATGCGTTTCGCTATTGTGGGTTGTTTGGGAGGTGGGCGTGTTCTTGGACGGATTAAACCCAATTGTAGTTTTGGAACACATTTTTTTTGGTATAAAAAAGATAAACATTTTATCTCCGTAGGTTAAACATAAGCTTATTTATTGAGTTTTAAATTTTTGGGTTGTATGCGAGGTGGGCGTGGCCATGGGCGGATGACATCCATTTTTCGAAAACGTCTTTATTTTGATATAAGATACGTACGAACCAAATTTTATGCTATATTGATGTTTTACATAAATTTGCTAACTTTTTTCATTCAAAAAATTATTTTTATTCTTCATTCCCGTTACAAGAAGTTGGTCACACCCGGAAGGGACAGTCCGCCGAGATTGATCACAAAATAGCATATTCGGTCGCTCGACTATTTTAAAAAAATTTTCTTTTTTTACCATAAATTTCGTTATGTTTCAGCACCTTAGAACTACTTAAAAAAAAAATTTTTTTGTTGTTTTTACAAAATGGCGGCCATGTTGTCATGCAACCACGAGCGATTTTCGGATCTTATAGAGTTTGCGGTAATGATCATATCTCAGCTCCTATTGAACATACAGTAATAAATGAAAAAACTAAATATTAATTATAGCTTAGGCTTTTATCATGTATATCAGAAAAATTAATTGGGATGTTACTTAATTTAAAAAAAAAACGTTAAAGTTACCAACAAAAATCGTAATTTTTGGTGGCTTTGAAAAAAAAATTTTAATAGAAAGAAGCTAATGGCAGACCTATTTTTTTGGTATTAGATACGTCTTAGTAAAAACTTAAAATATACATTTTTTAAAGTGACTAGATCATAAACTTTTTGAGTTACATCGCTTTGAAAGAAAAGAAATCTCAAACTTGCCCCAACTTTGGAGTCAAGTATCTCTAATGGGCACGGGTGAAAAAATTTGAAATTAATTCTAAATAAACAACGTATTAAGAGGATTCTGATGATATAAGAATGAAAGTGGTTTTTATAGTTCATTAAAAAGATATAGCATTTTTAAATTCATGCATTTTATTACATGAGGTATGAGTATTAAGGTGGGTCAACCCATATGGGGAACAAAAGTTTTCATTTCCGGCCCCTAATATAAAAGCTAATGTTTAGAGGATTCAGAACAATAACAAATTTTTTTTTGTGAACCCAAAATCTGCCCCAAATGGTCTTTTTTGTATAACTTCACCAGTTTTAAGAAGTTGGTCAGGTCTCAATTAGTACAATAGCCCGTTTCGTCGTAAACTTTGTTAAGAAACTATTAAATTTCATTGGTAGGAAAAAAAGTTACAGCGAATCAAAATTTTAGTGAAGTTCATCTTCACTTTTCGACTTTAGCTTTCGGTTAATCTTCGTTTGGCTTCGTATCTCTTCGAAATGATTTCGTTCAACTTCGGTTTTGTTCGTTAGTATTCGGTTCATCATCGTTTGGGTTCGTTTTTCATACCAAATTTCTTTACATTCGGTCCAGTCGTTCAGGCGTTATTGAGCCATATATATTTTATTACTTTAAGCGCCCTCTATCGAAGGTTTATTATATGAAAGTTTTTTATGCTTGGCGACACTTTCGGCACCTTCATGCTGAAGAAACAAGATACTCAATAACATCGCGATTAGACGGTAGTTTTGTTAAGTTTGTGTTAATTTTAACGAAGCGCATTTTTTATGAATAGCAGATAGTTTGTTTTTAGTATTGAAAATATTTTGTACGCTTGTGTGTGAGGTTGTGTGCCTTTTCCTTTAGTTGCTGCTTTGCTTGTTAGATTGTTTTTTTTTTATGTAATAATATGGCTAGACGAATGGAGCGATTTTGATCAAATTGTACGAAGATTTTTCTGACCTAAGAATGCAAGATAGAAAAACGAATTTGGTATGAAAAACGAACCCAATTGAAGATGAACCGAATACTAACGAAAAAAACTGAAGTCGAACGAAGTCATTTCGAAGGGACACGAAGCCAAACGAAGATAAACCGAAGGCTAAAGTCCAAAAGCGAAGACGAACTTCACTAAAATTTTGATTCGCTGTAACTTTTTTTCCTACGAATGAAATTAAATAGTTTCTTAAGAAAAGTTTAATGATTTTTTATGAACTTTTGTTACATTACAAAAAAAAAATATAAAGTTTATATTTTATAAAAATATAAAGTGCCGAGGAAATACGACGAAAAATTTAAATATTTGAACAAAGATGGATTCCAAGAAAAAATGTTATAAAAACGGGCTATTGTACTAATTGAGACCTATCCAACGATATACTTCTTTTCACGATCGGGCTAAAACTGGTGAAGTTATACCAAAAAGACCATTTGGGGCGGATTTTGGGTTCACAAAAAAAAAATTTGTTATTGTTCTGAAATCCTCTCAACATTAGCTTTCCTATTAGGGGCCGGAAATGAAAACTTTTGTTCCCCATATGGGCTGACCCACCTTAATACTCATACCTCATGTAATAAAATGCATGAATTTAAAAATGCTATATCTTTTTAATGAACCATAAAAACCACTTTCATTCTTATATCATCAGAATCCTCTTAATACGTTGTTTATTTAGAATTAATTTCAAATTTTTTCACCCGTGCCCATTGGAGATACTTGACTCCAAAGTTGGGGCAAATTTGAGATTTCTTTTCTTTCAAAGCGATGTAACTCAAAAAGTTTATGATCTAGTCACTTTAAAAAATGTATATTTTAAGTTTTTACTAAGACGTATCTAATACCAAAAAAATAGGTCTGCCATTAGCTTTTTTCTATTAAAATTTTTTTTTTCAAAGCCACCAAAAATTACGATTTTTGTTGGTAACTTTAACGTTTTTTTTTTAAATTAAGTAACATCCCAATTAATTTTTCTGATATGCAAGATAAAAGCCTAAGCTATAATTAATATTTAGTTTTTTCATTTATTACTGTATGTTTAATAGGAGCTGAGATATGATCATTACCGCAAACTCTATAAGATACGAAAATCGCTCGTGGTTGCATGACAGACATGGCCGCCATTTTGTTAATACAACAAAAAAAAATTTTTTTAAAGAATTTTCAAAATTTTTTTCTAATAATGAAATTTTTGCAAGTACAGTGGAATTCGGTTATAGCGATTCTGAAGGGACCGGATTATTTCGTCGTTATAACCGAATGTCGTTATAAGCGAACATAATTTCTTTGTTGTTTTTTATTAATTTAATTCATTTATTATAAAGAAAATTAGTTCCAATTATCAATATTAAAAGCTTAAACATAAAACTTAGTGGAAATTAATACAAAGACGATATACGTTATAGAAGTATGTTTATGAATAAAATAATTACATATGGGCATTTCCATAGTCGCGAACGCGGCATTCGTACGCCTTTGAGGAGCAAAATAATAAAGAAAACTCAAAACAAATTTTTTTTTTCAAGTTTTAGATAGCATTTTATTACCACTATATTTAGAAAAAAAAGTAAGGTTCTCTAGATTTTATGTTTCCAAAATATTAGCAATAAACATGGCATCGCGAACGCGACAAAAAATGGAACTCGTTTTCGACTACATCTAGAAAAATGCAAATATCTGCGAAACGTAACATAATATTTTAAAGCGGTTAATTGTAAATTAAATAAGATTAATGTGGCTTTCAAGAACTAGTTCTCATTTTGACATTTTCCATTATTTTTTTTTTTATTGAGCTTAAGCCTGATCGCGAACGCGACATCTAGCACGCGACATTTTTTCTCATCACGTTTTTAATAAGAATTAGTTAAAGTAATTTCAGCTAAATATTCCATTACCTACCAAAAACATCGTTAATATTATTTGTGAGTTTTATATTAGTAATATTAGTAAAAAAAAAAAAAATAGATAAGAGGCTAGTGAGAAAACATATTATATTTCTTTGTAACACCACCCGTCCTACGTATGTGGTTATTTACTTTATGAAGACTTTTTTACGCCCACAGGGAGGCGTGTAAGATATAGAAAAGTGCATATATTAAACTGCAGTATCACCTTCTAAGTTGTTTTAACCATGGCATCCCTGTTTTTGTATGTCCCCCCATCTGTTGACATGATTACAGCCGTTATTATTAAATTATAATAATGAAATTCGATATTTAAGCTTATATCGTAAAAATAAAGATTATGTTCGAAAATATCCCAATAGGATGAAAACCACGTATACCTCCTATACAAATTTACGTTCTCAAATTGGAAAATTTCTTAAAAATCTACTAAAAATCAATCCAATGACTTGAGAATTAGCTCATGAGCTTTAATTTGAACTATTAACACTTAGCAAAAAATTCAGAAAAATCGAATGAAACCTTTCCATACTTTCCCATACAAAGTGTATTAAAAATACGGCGCATGATCGCTAACGCGACAAATTTTGATGATCAATATTAAATGTTTAGTATGATTTTTACCTGCAGTAACTTTTTTTTTATAGTAAGGCGACCAAATTTGATTTAAGTTACAATTTTCAGACACTTGCTAAGAACGATCACGAAGTTCTGATAACCTATGATGATTTATGATGATTTACTAAAGAGAAAGTCCTTAAAAGCAGCTTAAAGCAAAAAAAACATATTTCTCAGATATCAGGCCAATTTTCTCAGAATGAAAACTGAAATTAGTTGTAAATGCAGTAAATTATAAAACTTCAAGCATTTTGTTTAAATAATAACAAAAAAATTATTTGTTTATTTAACAATTTTTTTTTCGGTCCCGGTAGACCTTTCTGTGGAAATGCCCATATGCATATGTAATAAACTTAAATTTGCTTTAAATAATCGGTAATATTGACTTGGCGTAAGTTGCTCTTTGCAGTGTAAATCCGCTCTGACTTTCGTTCAAGTTCAAATAGGTATTCAAAGAACAAATTTTCAGCACCTTAACCGAATAAAGAAAACCTTTAAAAACTTTAAAATTAATGTATACCTTGTCTGTAATAAATAAAAACAAACCACACAAACAAATTGGCCATTTCAGCCCTTGAAAGGACTTTGACCCAGCTTCTTTTGTTCAATTGTGTTGTGTGTGTTATTAAATGTTTGCTCAAAATTGACCAAGAACTAGACCTACATGTTTTATGCCGACTCCGAACGGCTAAAGTTCATGTTCTTAAGAAGCTTTACATGGCATTATTTACTCTCTGAGGTTTGCCATTGTCTGAAGAGAGATGGTGACCGATCAGAAAAATTTTTTATTGAAAAAAACTTTTCACTGCGACTGGGGATCGAACTCGGGCTCCGAACATGCTAAGCCACACACTTAACCTGCATGCCACGGGCACCACATACTGTAATAAATACAAACCTTTTAAAAGGAGATAAAGCATTAAATGCCGCTCTGGCTGAAGGAATTTGATCCTCTAATGCAATCTAAGTATGAATTTATTTTATAACGGTATTTCGGCTTCAACAAAGCGAGAATTTCAAATATCTAGTCACATTTTGCTTTTGACATGCATTCGTCGTCAGCAAGTACAATAAGAAGCAAGTACAATAAGAACAATGTTCTTTTAAAGTACGACATAAAATAATAACAACAATAGACTTACTATATTACATTAGATTATTTGATTACTAGATTACAATAATAACAACAAGTAACATAACCATAAATTAGGTAAAATAAATTTTTAAAATATTTATTAATAATAATATTTATATATATTTAAAGCTTAAACAATCATGATTAAATAAAGGTAATTATAAAATGTAGGTAAGAAGAAAACTAAAGGACAGCAGTAGATATCTACTAAGAGGAAGAAAAGAAAGATAGGACAGATTGCCTAAAAATACCTCTCCTACTAATTTCTCTAATCCTACGTACTAGTGCATTCCACAGTCTAATGGCGTTGATGAAAAAATAGATAAGACGAATTCAATGAGTTATGCCTAGGGACAATGAGAACATAGCTTCTTCTCGATACACTAAACTGGAGCTTGTCATACAGGTATGAGGGTGTTTTATCATGTATGAGTTTATGCAAAAATAAGCAGTTTCGTGCATTGAGATAAGCTGTTATGTCACAACCAAGTATCGCATTTCTAAATCTTGAAAGGTGGTCAAATTTTCGCAGCCCATAAACATAACGAGTTGCATAATTAAAAGAAATTTGAAACTTCAATCGAGAGGATGAGTCGAGTTTACTATAAACAATATCAGAATATGTTATTAAAGGCAAAATGAGTTGGATTACTAGTCTTCGTTTTATATCAACAGGAGTAACACTTGACGACATTCTTAAATTACGCAGGACATAGTAAACTTTTTGGACAACACTATTTACATGATCTACACAGGACAGAGAAGAGTTAATATAGAAACCCAGATTTTTAATTTTGGACACTACGGCTAGCTTATTTTTACCAATAAACAGATCAGATATTGATATAGAGAAAGTACAACTTGTTTGAAATTAAGCTGTAATTTCACTTACATAGTTTTGAAATGCCACATACGTACAATTGGTAAGCAAAGGTTTATGAGTAAGTTCAGTTAGTTCAGAAAATATTTTTTTTTGTTTTATTTTATTATATTTTTGTTTATTTTATTGAATATATTTTTGTTTTTTAATTGTCATTTATTGTTTTTTTATTCCCATTTTTAATTTACAATAAAAACATGGATTACTTTTCATTAATAAAATATATTACAAAAAGAATTTTTTTATTTTTTATTTTCTCATTTCTTTGTTTTTCAGGGATAATTATTTATTTATATAATTATAATCTAATATTTGTTGTAAATCAGAAGTTACAACCAAAAGACAAAAATTCACAAATATTGTCAACACATTGAAAAAATTATCAGTGAAGTTAGGATTTTGAGTGTGATAAGTGGTACATACAATACATTTTCGACCAAAACGAACAAATTTTGTGCTCTATATGCATTTTCGTAAAAGTTGGATTCAATATAAATAAAAAACTACAGGATCAGCTAAAATAAATTTAACAATGCAGAAAAAGGTCGTTTCAAATATTAATATGTTGAAGTTTTTAAGCGGAGAGCTTATAAGATGTATGTTTTATTCAATTTTGAAACTTAAAACGCTGTTTTCTCCACTTGCGTTTTTGTCGTTTAGATCAGGCCAATACTGAGGTGAGGATATGTGAAAATATTTAACCATATTTTATGAAAACTGTGTCGCTTTATGCGAACTCGTTCTATCCGACGACGTTAAAAGCGAACTCAGTTTCTAAGGAATAATCAATTAAAATGTGCGGACTTCAAGAATACGACGTTATAACCGAAATGTTGTTATAACCGAGGTCGTTATAAGTGAATTCCACTGTATATGAATAAATTCTTTGATTAAAACTAGTTTTGTAAATTCATGTATAGCGAAATCATTTTATAGGTCATTTCATTTTTGATAAATCATTTTTGATAAAAAATTCGTGCGAAAAATTTTTAACAAAAAAAATATTTTTTTATTTTATATACATATATCTATTAAAAAATCGAAATTATTTGTATAGGATTAATTTGACCAAAAATTCATGCAAAAAAAAATTGTTTGCAAAACAATATTTATTTTAAATTAATACATTTATTAAAAACATATTTTTTTATTTTAGTGTCAAAAATACGTGATGGTTATTATACCCATTAAATTCTTATATGTATATAATTCCCACATCATTCGCACTCGTCACACCATAGACAATCTTATGCCCCACCCGTCCCATTCAAAAGCTTTAAAGAGAATGGTTATCGCCATTTTTTCAAAATATTTTTCACTGGTATTCAACAGAAAATATATTAGATTTGATATATGCAAGTAAAAAATGGTCTCATTGTGGCAGATGGACTGAATTTCAATGTTAAACTCAAAATTTTTAGTTTTTAAACTTGTGCTTGTCACACCCGTCCCAGGTGTTTAAGCGAATGTAACTATTAAACTAGTTTAAATAATTGCATTATGTTTTAGCATTTTGAAACCTTGGGGCATCTTCTAAAATACCCTATAGTAAATTACTAAAATATTAACCGGTTAATACCATTTTCAGCACGATAAAGTTGTCAAAACGTCACACTCGTCTATGGAATGAGCCATATGACTTAAGGGGACGTGACGCCTTCAAAAAAAGTTTATTTTAATGTTTTAAAATGCCTATAAGTTGAATAAAAAATAAGATATCATTTTGAAAAATTATATATATATTTTTTTATTTACATACATGGCAACTGGAATTATTTAAAAAAAAACATAAAAAAACCATGGCGGGTGTGATCACAACTCACTGGGACATCGGAAAAAACCAAAAACGGTGTTCTTATCAGCATCAAAACCGCCATGGAATGAACTAGAAGAAACAATTTTGGTTGAAAAATAACAAATTAGCGGCGTTTTTCGAAAATTGACAAGTTTTTTGAACAAAATTGGCCAAAAATTATAAACCGATTTTTCTATCCGTAGTTCATTCCATTCATCGACAAGTGATAAACAACATATTAAAATTTCAGTACGATCGGTCGAGTAGTTTTCGTTTTATCACGCCCGCCAAGAATTTTTTTAATGAGTTTTTTAAAAAATTCCAGTAGCAATATATGTGATTAATATAATAAAAAAAATATTTTTTGCGTAATATTTTTACAAAAAAAATATATATTTAATTTTTCAAAATCATATCTTATTTTCTATTCAACTTCAACGTATTTTAAAACATTAAAAAAAAATGTTTGTCCCCTTAAAAAATTAAATATGCTTGCTTGAAAAATTTTCATATATGCACACAAATTTCTTATTGCTTATGTAATATCTTATATTTAAAAAAACATACAAATTGGCTTTTCTACTCCTTGGAAGGATTTTGACCGAGCTTCTTATGATCAATTGTGTTGTTAAATGTTTGCAAGCAATTGACCGAGAGTTGAACCTACGTGTTTCATGCTTAATCCGAACGGCTTAAGTTCATGTTCTCAAGAAGCTTTACATGGCATTATTTATTCTCTGAAGTTTGCAAAGAGGTGACGGCCACACAGAAAATTTTATTTTTAATGAAAAAACTGAGTGAAAAACTGGTTAGATTTGAACTCAGGTTCCGTTGGTTCCCACGCCACACACTAGCTGGTAAGCGAAAATCTAAAAGGTAAAACATAATTCTAAACTATTCAGAAACCAACATAAATACTAAAAGACTGCAGGAATGTATTCGTGTTGCTTACCATTCTATGCATTCTATGTGAGTATTCCATATTCTCAAATCTTTACCAAGCGAAACGAATGAGTGCAAGACATCAATTTTCCAAAGCGAATGAATGTGTCATTCTATTTGAGAGAGTTAGAACGAATTTTGATATTGTACGCGTTTGTCTCTTGTTTTAATGGAATGAATTCGAAGTATTGAGAGTACTCTCAAATGGTTTGCATGTATTATCGAGACGCATAGATAAGGTCGTACTATGCCAAAATATTGCACCGAAAATATTAAAAAAAAAACAGAAAAAGCGGGAATCTCGAAAACGGAGCAATATTGGCCAAAAATAGCCACATTTTACGAGTTTCTAAGGGGGATGGTAATATTGTGCAACGAGACGCGCAGATAGAGGGGTTGCACTATACCAAAATATTGCACCAAAAATATTTAAAAAACCAGAAAAAGCGGGATATCTCGAAAACGGAGTGAGATAGGCCAAAAATAACCACATTTATCACACTTTATCAAAATATAGCACAAAAAACCATAGATCTTGCTAAGGATTTTTCTCTCGAACGCTCCCAAAGTCCTTTCATCAGAGCTGCTCAACGTCCAGGCTTATGATGCGTATAGTAGGACGGGCATGATTATTGACTTATAGAGCGTCAGTTTTTTTCGTCGAGAGAGAGAGCTCTGCTTCTCAATTGCCTACTGAGCCCAAAGTAACACCTGTTGGCAAGAGTTATTCTTCGTTTAATCTCAATACTGATATCGTTGGAGGAGTTAATGCTGGATCCCAGGTAAACAAAGTCCTTCACTACCTCAAAGGAGGTGTTGTCAACAGTGACGTGGTTTCCAAGACGCTGGGACTGTTTGTTTGTTGACACAAGATACTTCGTTTTATCTGCGTTCACTGCAAGACCCATTCGACTCGACTCTTTTTCTAGCCTGGAGAATGCTGCACTGACATCGCGCGTATTTTTGCCCAATGATGTCAATATCATCAACATCGCCAGCAGCATAACACTTATAGAAAATGGTGACGCTGCGTCTCAGGTCAGCAGCTCGGATGATTTTCTCCATGACTATATTAAAAAAGTCGCACAATAAGGAATAACCTTGTCTGAAACCTCGCTTGGTACCGAACGGAAGTAAGAGGTCCTTCTCGATTTTCATTGCACTGCTGGTGTTGTTCAGTGTCGTCCTGCAAAGACGTATAAGCTTCGCAGGAATACCAAATTCAGACATGATGGAGTATAGGTGACTCCTTATTGGACTGTCGAAGGCGGCTTTCAAATCTACAAAAATATGGTGTGTGTCGATTTGTTTTTCGAGGGTCTTTTCCAAGATTTGTCTGGTGGACTTTCCAGGTCTGAAGCCACACTGATAAGGTCCAATCAGTTGGTTGACGATGGGCTTCAGTCTTTCACACAATACGCTCGACAGGACCTTATATGCGATATTAAGAAGGTTAATCCCACGGTAGTTGGCGAAAATGGTGTTATCGCCTTTATTGTGGATTGGGCAGAGCACACTGAGGTTCCAATCATCTGGAATGCATTCTTCCGACCATATACTGCATATAAGTCTGTGAATGCATTTAAACAGAGCTTCGCCACCGGTCTTAAACAGCTCAGCCGGTAGGCCATCGGCTCTTGCGGCTTTGTTGTTTTTAAGCCGAGATATACTGTTAAGACCTTGTTATAGTCGGGCAGCGGAACTTCAATGCTGTCATCCATAATTGGGGTTTCCGGGATATCATCTTCACTGGCGGGATTGTTGTCAGCGCCGCCATTTAAAAAACTAGAGATGTGTTCCCTCCATAACACCAGTGTACTCTGGACATCTTTCACTAGATTCCCCTTCTCATCCTGGCAGGAAGGGGCTCCGGTCTTAAAACCATCGGTCAGACGTCTTATTTTTTCGAAAAATTTTCGAGTCTCATTCCTGTCACCATGCATCTCAATTTTCTCGCACTCACGCATTTCCGCCTCTCGTTTTTCGCCTGAAAATGCGTCTCTCTTCCCTCCTCTTCTCTCTTCTTCTCTCGGTATCGCATTAGTGCTGCCATATTTTTGCTTATAATTGGGTACGTTCAAAGCCATTTTCTTAGTTGATATTATGAACTGGCGTTTGGTTTTTGCTTGTGTTGTATTTACACTAACACTTTTTTGCTTTTGTTGTATTAACAAAGTGTAAACCACAACTATTTGAAAACGAAAATCAAAAAATCGCAATCGCTTTATTCTGGACGCATTCGCTGCGTTCGACGACCAGAGAGGATCGTTGGTCGCAACGACTTTTGATTCTGTTCAGGCTCTTAGAATCTATTATAGCAAAAACGCAATGCTGCGTTAGGTCGGTCGTGCGCTGTCTGTACTTTGGTATGCGTTGTAGAAACTACGATATTATCTGTCAAAACGCACGACCTCAAACTTTTCAAAACAATGTTGCTTTGACAGATCGTGAGTATCTCATTTCAATTATGCCAATAAAATAAGCTATGAAAAAACCCACAAAACTTCCTTTTTTCCAAATCATACAATTTTTAATGGATTCAGATTTAATGTTATTAAATCAATGAAAAATAAAAATATATCGTAATTAAATTAGAAAAGGACCTGTTTGAATAAGCTAAGATATTTTTTGTGCAATAAATTATTTAAAAAAATTAAGTCTTTCCAATTTATGTTAGGAAAAAAGATCCGAAGTATTAAGTTTTATATTTCGATGTATATATGTATATGCGTATTTTTTTGTGAGTGACTGTTCAAAACGGGCTATTTAGAGTTTTGGAAAATTTTGATATAGCATTCTTTTCGTTTTCGTAGTGTTAAACATTGCATCGATGTGTTAATTTTTTAAAATTTTTAAATTGAGTCTCAAACCAAAAACTAAAAATGTTCAAGATCGATCAAAACTGACTTAATACAATAAAAAACATTTTTATTTTCATTAAAGAGATTAGATATATTTAGTCAAAACCAGCTATTTACTATATGAATTTGATAAAAAAAGTTATTTTTATATCAATACAGTACATTTAGTAAAATTTGTGAAAATAAATTATTTGTGTGACATAACATAAAAAAAAAGTTTTTCTACGCTGACGTTCAAAAGTGCGTGAAATGTTGCATTTTAATAAATTTTAATAAAGTTAAGTATTAACGAAAATTTAATTTTCAGTTTAATAATTTTCAATTGAAAAGGCAACTCTTTTTATTTCAAAGGCAACTCGTCGGCACGCCCGATATTGCTCTCTTACTACAGTGAACTGAACTCAGTAGCAGATGCCATGCCGACGAAAAACCATAGAATGTACTTAAAAAAGCGATACTAGGGTAAGAGACGGGTTTTTTTCTCTTGCTTTCAAAATACATCTTACAACTCGGCCATCCTTCTTAATCACTGTCCCAGTGATTTGACTATCTATATGAAATAGTAACTTACATCCAGATGTAATAATTATTTAATAACATATTCAAACATGAAGTATTGAAAGATCACACAACATTTCAATGTTCATAACTGAAAAGCACTCAGCAAATAATTAATTTTTTTTAAATTGAAGATCACACAGCAACCTTTTTTAACATGAACCATTGGAAAATCACACAGCAATCCAATGTAAATAACTTAAAAGCGCACATCCTAACTAATATTACAAAAATGGAAGATCACACAGCAATTCATATTCAACATGAGCCATTGGAAGATCACACAGCAAACCAATGTTCATATCTGAAAAGCGCACAGCATATAACTAATTTTACAAAAATGGAAGATCACACAGCAATCCATTTTCAATACATCTTCAAACATGAGTCATTGGAAGACCACACATCAATCCAATGTTCATTACTGAAAAGCACACAACATTCACTCCGTTTTATTTAAATGGGAGATCACACAGCAGTCCACTTTAAAATACCCCTACTCCCCACTTCTGTCGAGAAAGACTCTAGTTTTTTTTTTCATTTTTATTTCTCATTCTAGAAACAAGTTTTTTTAATAAATTCAGTCAATTTATTTTAGTTTAATATAAAAATATGGCTTATAATTAAAACAATTATTAAATACATACATATGAGTTCACTCATTTGAATTCCAAAATTCTTCATCACTTGATGACTAAAAATCATATTCAAAATCTGTACAACGCTTCGACATTACTAACTATATGTGCTTCCGGCATCAAACCCTTATTTTTCTCGACCGATAAACGCGACGTTTTTGACGGATACTGAACTTGATTTTCATTTTATCGCCTCCCAGATTTAGTACTTGTAATTATAATAATTTTCCTTGTGATTACGAACCAATAAGAAGCTGCTTTTTCAAGCCGATGTGCAGCGTAAAACAATGTGGTCTGCTCATCCCAATCAAAAATTTTGCCTTACCTTGTCGACCGTTGCAATCCACTGAATTGTTTTTCCGTTGAATCACTTACATTTCCAACTCCTGATAGCCCATCAACAACGGTAATGATTGCAATGCTTTCTCTTATTCAGCTTTCCGTCGCTCTCTTTCTGCAAGTTCGCTTTATCGCCGCGTAAAAAAAACTTCCAAAGCCAGCCAATTTAGAACAGATTGCGAATTGGCTTTATTAGACATTGGAAATACTTCCTTGCATGTCTCCAATGTATTTTTTCATCAAAATACGTAAACTGTTCTCAACCTCAAGCAGTTAAATTTTTGCATTATTTTTGTTTTTCAATATACGGGAATCGAAAAGAGACAATAAGCCGCGAAATATCAACGTGGAAGAAAAACGCGTATGAAATTAAATGGATTAATTCCACTTCTGAAATTCTATAAACGAAAATTTAATTTTCAGTTAAATAATTTTCAATCGAAAATTATTTATTTTTATTTCAAAGGCAACTGGTCGGCACGCCCGATATTGCTCTCTTACTATAGTGAACTGAACTCAGTAGCAGATGCCATGCCGACGAGAAACCATAGAATATCTAAGGTTACTTATAAAAAGCGATACTAGGGTAAGAGACGGGTTTTTTCTCTTGCTTTCAAAATACATCTTACATAAGTAAATTTTATAAAAAAATCGTTAAAAAGAAAAACCGTTATTAAGTTAAGAAATTTTATATAAGATTTGAAAAGTGAGTCACGTCACGCCACATTGCTCGAAGTTTGCCTGATTTCATTACTGAATTTGGTTCCTGGTATTTTAGTGGAACTTTTTTCCAATTTCTCATGGTCGATGGGGTAGGAGTTAAAATATAATATATTATAACTAAACTTTATGTTTTATTTACGTCAATTATTTTTAAAAAAGAAAATTTGAACTTAAAATGTTCCGATGGAGATTTAAGTAACGTAACGCCAGTAACGTCACGCCAGATGACTTAGCCTAATAAACAAAAACCGAGAAAAGATTTTTTAATTTGATAACAAGTAAAATCCCTTTTCAACGACATATAATTTTTTAAGATCTGACATGTAATGCTTAAGTTATGCAAAAAAGACCATTTTGGCTGTTTTTCCGGTGGTCCAAAAAAGTTTTTTTGTTTTCGGAATCCTCACGAGGTTAACTTTAAAATAGGGGGTGGTTTTTTCAAACTTTTTTTTTTGTATGGAGGCCGACCCACTCTAATGCCCATATACATATGTAAATAGTATTTAAAAAACGAAAATTATTTATATTCATTCCATTTCAACATTCTTACTTTTAATTTTATTAAAATTTGCTATTTCCAAATTTGGATTGCACAAAAGTGTATTTACTAGAAGGTTTGATCATAACTAACTATTTTAAAATTTTGCGATAGTTTAACTAGATGGTGGTCGGACCTTTGAATTTTTTTTTCTTATCGACTAAGCTATCTAATGAAGGGTGGTTAAATTTTAAGGGCCGGTGTTGATTGTGAATAAAACACAAATTATTTAGGAAATTATTGTCATTTCTTTTTATTATGATAATATTGCTATAGTTCAATTATGTATGAAACAAAATATCGGCCAAATGGCCGCCGCGACCTCGGCGGCACACCTCCATTCGATGGTCCAAATTTTCGATGACGCTGAGGCATAATTGAGGTTCTATGCCGTTAATGTGCCGAATTATCTCATCCTTTAACTCTTGAATTGTTGCTGGCTAATAACCCCAAAGATAGAAGTCCAACGGTGTCAAATCACATGATCTTGGCGGCCAATTGACATCGCCACCACGTGAGATAACACGACCATTGAATTTGTCGCTCAAAAGAGCCATTGTTTCGTTAGCTGTGTGGTAAGTGGCACCGTCCTGTTGAAACCACATATTGTCCACATCCATATCTACCAATTTGGGCCATAAAAGTTCGTTATCATCTCACGATAGCGAACACCATTCACAGTAACTGCCTGACCGGCCTCATTTTGGAAAAAATATGGCCCGATGATGCCGCCAGCCTATAAACCGCACCAAAAAGTCGCTGTTTCTGGGTGCATAGGTTTTTCGACTATCACTCTTGGATTATCATTCGCCCAAATGCGGAAATTCTGCTTATTTTAAATTAAATTACGAAACGATTAAATTGACCGAAAAAATCACGAAGTTCACGAAATGAAATTGAAAAATGTCAAATGAAATGCAGAAAAAAACTTGACGTTTAGGTGTAGTTCACATTCAACATCGGCCCTTAAAATTAAACCACCCTTTATAAATGAAACTACACATTAATATCCTAAATATTCAATGTCTTGTTGAAAAATTGTCCAAAATATTCAATTTTTGGCAAACAAATGGCCCAAGAGAATCATTTAATTTGTTGAAAAATTACAAAACTAGGTATTTACCATGATATTAAAATAAGGTAGGCTCATATTAGTGTGGCTGCTCAAATGACTTGTTTTACATTAACAATGCTTGTGAGTGCTATAAATGTCAAACGAAAAGGCAGCAACACCAATTCGCAAACATTTTTACTAATATGCATTAATTTGAATAGGTTAAGTTATTACTGAATTATTATTATATCATATAATATTCATGAAAATCATTATTTTATTATTTTAATATTTAAAAAAGGAGCATAAATCATAACTTTCCATGTTTTTGTAACAAATTCCATGAAAATCTTGGTTAACCATCGGATTACTAAAACACCCACACATAAACATCTCTCAACGAAAAATCATCCCTACATATCAGCATGTTCAATGCTACCTGCAACCCTGCATGACCATGGAATGACAAACGCACGAGCTAGTTGAACATTGTTCTACTCATTGCGTCAGATCGTACGTTACCCCTACTTTGCTATTTTACGGGATGAGGTCGAAGCAACGCATGAGGTCGAATTTTGTGTTGCTTCATAAAACACGTTGGTTCTAGTCTAGCTGTCAACGGACGACCGACCTAACGCAACATTGCGTTTTAGCTATTAATATCACACCACAAAATTTTCAATCGGATTTAGATCCGGCGACTGAGCGGGCTACTTCAAGAGCGCGATCCGATTGTCCGAGAACTACTTCTTCGCCAGTTTGCTCTTATGTTTCGTTTCGTAATCTTATTGATAAACATATATTTGCGGCAACTCCTCTTGGACATACGGAAGGATAGTTTCCTGCAGCGCTTTGACGTGCAATGTTAATGGTTCTGTATATTAAATTGGACCAACATCATAGAAAGAAAAGCATGTCCAAGGCATGATTTTGCAACCACCGTGCTTAATGGTTTTTGTGGTATACTTCCGGTTGAACTGACTTTTTTTTGGGACGTCGAACATATTGACGAAATCCTTTACCACCGTACATAACAATTTTGGACTCGTCCGACCATCAAATTTTCCATAATTTTTCATTTGGCTACGAAGAATGATGTCTGGCTAACTGAATCCTCTTTAGAACATACTTCTTGGTTAAAAGTGTCACTTTTCGAGGACCATACGTACTCAAATATTGTTCTTTAAGAAGTCTACGTAAAGTACGAATACTTGCGTAACATTAAGCTCTTCTTATATTTGTACTGCAGTGGCTTATGGATTGGTCTTATAGTACCGTACCACTCGTTTAATCAATTTCACCGTCATAATTGTCTTGCGTCCGCATGTCTCTGGTTTTTTATTATATTATATGGCATTGCAAATCGTGGTTGGTGAACATTTTCAACCTCTTTATATGTTTTGCTCTCGGAAATTCATTTTTTTATCAATTCCCGCTTTTCCGCAGAACAATGCTTTTCTCGTCCAATTTCTGGAAAAAAATGGCACAACTCAATATTGCTTTTATATAAACTGATGGAAAATAGCTCTATACTTGCTTTTTTGTGTATTTAAAATATAATATAGCAAAATTTTTCAATGCTTTTTATGTATTAATAAAACGCTATTTTTTTGACCGCACAAATTTGCATCAATTCTCAATAAAAGTGAATTTACAAAAACAACAAAAAGTTCTTGTTTACAAGATCAGGTCACCAGATTGTATACTCACCATATAACGGTATAAAACAGCCGTGGCGAGTAAAAAAAGGCTTGTATACAAATTAATGAGCTTGATCACTTTTCATATTTGGCACTATTATTATTTTGACCGCAAGTGTATATAACACTGAATTATAAGTATCTATTAAACAACACAAACATAAAAGCACATAAAACAAAAATAAAATTTACAAAAAAAGGTGCGGAAACAATATTTCAATACGCAGATTCAATTAGATTCACTTGTATATTTCAATATTCTATCACTTATTTGTTATATCTTTCCTTATAGACAAAGTAAGATCGATTTCAACGGTTCGATGTGATTTCTTCTCAAACATGTGTTGGCTTAAAAATATTAGTGTCATTCACCAACATTCGTTGTTGTCAGGTCTTCATGAAGGCAAAAATTAATACCATTTTTTAAACACGACTTGTTCGTGTTGGAAAACGCTGGCGGTCGTGAAGAGAAAAATGAATGAAATGACGAATGAGTTTCTATGCATTAATCAATCACTTTGTTGCTTGGCGACAATTAAGAATGCCTTTATGGTTGTTGTCCAACAATTAACACTGTTGCTCGGTCAAATAATAGCATAAACACAATTGGAGACGCAGTCTACAAGCTTTACGACTGCAACTTGTCGTCGGCAGCCCGACTTCAAATTCTTGATTTTTTTAAAGCGACAACAACGAGCAGCTTGTCTCATTTTCATTTATTTTAAGGGGGACATGACATTGGCCTTTTTTTGAAATCGTTTTTTTTTATAATTTTGTATTTTAGTAAAAATTCTTAAGATTCTAAGAAAAAACAGCCGGATTAGTAAGAGCGCATTTTTATTATTCCTTGCATTTTTCTTTGTTCACAAAATTTGAACGCGTTTATCTCAAAACAATGTTTTTCTTACTGGCTGCGGCACTAGCGGGTTGATTTTTTGACGAAAATTTTTTTTTTTGTATTTTTTTAAACTTCATTTACTATCGTATGAGACGAGCTTTTTTTAAATTTTTTTTCAAATTTTTATGAATTTTTAAAGTCAATGGTTCGAAAAAAAACACACTTTCAAATTTGGAACATCACCAAAAATTGAAAAAAGCTACTGTCATACGATAACCACTTTTGTTTAGATTTAAAAAAGTAATTTTTTTCCAGATCGGACCATTTTTGCGACTCCCAGCGCTGTAACCACGAGGCCCCCGTTTTTTCTCTGCAGCCAGTTTGGAGCTCTATAAAATATATTTATAAATATAAAAATATATTTTTTTTAATTTTGTTTTTTGTAATTTGTTTAATTCTCTACAATAACAAAAAAAAATTTTGGAAAAATTGTTGTTTTTGACTGAGTTATGAATTTTTAAAAAAAGGCCTGTTTTCTCTCCCGCGAATGTTATGTCCCACCTTAAATTCGTTTATTTAAAACTTAATTTTTTTTTGTTTTGAAATCATGTTGACAAATTTATACGGCCTACTACAAACAGAATTCAGATATTGTCGCCAGAAAAATAGAAATAAATCTATGTTGGCGGCAATTGCTGCTGAAGCCCTGCTGTCGTGCTGCCATGTTGCCATGAAATTGTTCAACTACATAAGAAAACATGCGTTCTATACAATGACATTTGCTGCCTGTCGACTGCGTCTCCAATTGTGTTTATGCTATAAGACAAATTGTCGCCACCCAACGCAACAAAGTGATCGATTTATGCATAGAACTCATACGTCAAACTCACCTCCGTAACATCCCTAATGCATACATTTAAGAATCATATAAAATTTTTGTTTCGTAGTACTTTTTTTAAATTGAATTATATTTATTTTCTGGTGCCAAGTGGAAACGCCAAATTACAGTAAAAGCATCACGGTATACTCTACTTACCATAATTTCAGGTCGTTCGGTGATACATTTCAGAAATTTAAATTATATTTAACATTTAAAAAAAAAATATTTTATTCTTAATTAAGTATTTATATCTTCCGCTTTACCTAGCAAAACAAAATTTTATATGCACCAGAGACCTGCAATGAGTATCAAAAAAATGAGTACACTTAAGTCATGAGCCGTAACTATTGGTGCAAATGTGTACTTATTCCAACTCAACAAAATACTTTGACTCATTCCCACTAAAACCAAAAAATACTCATAGTTCTCTAACATGCAAGTGTGTCTGCAATTAAGACTTTATTGGATGTTGGTTAATAATCTGATGTGACTCACTTATTCATGAGAGAGCAATATAAGAACTATGAGTGAGTTGAATATTATTTAGTGTTATGCCCTGCTGATGATTTTTGATGTTTTGTTTACATTTTGCCTCTGGCAAAACAGTTTTTGTTTCGTTTGACACGTGTTGCTGGACATTTACAATTAAATTTCAATGAAATGACAAGAAAGCTGAACTAAAAGTACTTAAGTCATTCCACAGCACTCGTGGTGTTTATTAGTGTTGTGAGTCATTATGGCATAGCACAATAAATCCATTCACTCAATGAGAGAACTGAGCACTGCATCGGTTCATATCAACATAAAAATTATTCTTGTTCATTCATTCGCTATGTGTACCACACGAACGAGTATGAGTGGATATGAGTGGAAGTTTTTCTTTGACTTAAATCCACTTATACTCTTTTTTGTGTTAGTCAACCAATGACTCAAAAACAAGAATAATTGCAGTTCTCTGATATGCACCTTAATTTTAATGAATTATAACAACAACATGTCTGTCAAAAGTTTTTGGTTTTGGCAAAGCTTTTGTTATAAAACCGTTAAACTGGCAAAATGCTACATTTTTACGTCTTTGAGTATGTTTATGAATAAAGGAGCCATCGCGCCAAATTTTTGTGTTTAATTTTTACTTTCCATTAAGTTTAATTATAATTAATAAACATAATTATCATAAAAGAGATGTCTAAACTTCTTTTTAATTTTTGACCACTTTTGGTTTTTTTAATTTTGGCCAGCTTTTTTTAATTTTAGACCAGTGTGCGTCGCCTTGAGACGATTTCGACATGGATAATGCTGGCCTCGCCAAGTTGAGGCAATCAGCCACGTTGCCATGTGAAGATCGCCCCCTTGTCTCCTTGTTGTTAATATTAAGATGTGGAATATGCGGGGTTTTTTTTCTTAAAAGCCTTGCAATATTCCAAAATGGCTAAGAGTGCTTATCTAAGGATTCTATTTTATTGTTCCAAGTTTTGTTTCGGGACTTATTAAGTTCTCTTCGGATTAATGCATTATACCTGTTCATAATAACGTAGTCATCCTTCTGTCGGCATCTTATCCAATTGGTTAGGAGAGTATTTCTGATTTTAATCATATTGAGAATATATGCAGGAATTCTCAGGCAAAAGTTTTTAGGTTTGACCTTAGGTACAGAAGATCTAACTGCATCGATGAAAATATTATTAAAAAAACTCAATATTTTCGTACACAGACCTATGTATATTATCTAACTCATCCAGATCTGTAAATAAATTTCGTATCCTCCTACATTTTTTCTGTTTGTATTTTTATAATCAAAAATAAAATTGTTAGAAAAAGGAGTTTTACAGGAATGTGCAAATTTAACAGGAAGATGGTTAAAACTAAGCTCATTTAATGCTAAAGGCTGCGATATAAAGGCAGGAACATTAGAAAGTAAAATATCAAGTGTTGAGGGGTTTGCTCTAGTAGAGTCTAGTTGGAATGAATGTTGGATTGCTGGGAAAAGATATTACAACGGGATAAAACAAAGTTCATTGCGCGAGAATATTGCCCCACGCATTTGCTCTAAGGCAACCCCAGTTACGATGTCTGATATTCAAATCAGCTTTTGATCTTCCACAAATTTTAGGCGATCTCGAGCCACCTGGAAAATACACACTCTAGATACAAATAGTAGAAGTATCGTTAAACGCGATTTCAACTCCGATATTTTCAATGAGTACAGTTGGAACTATGAATCTCAAGCACATTAATTGATTTTTTTATTAAAATGGCAACTCCACCACCTCTTCTGCAAACCCTATCAAGGCGAAAACAAATGAAAGATGAGTGAGATAATTTATCATTATTGTTAAGCCAAGTTTCGGATAACAAACAAATATCAATTCTGTTCTGAACCAAAAAGTCAAATAATTCAACTGATTCGTTGAGAATTCTTCTGCAATTACAAAAAATAATATTTAATTCTGATCTAGTCATATTAATTACTATTATATAAATACTAGATAGCTAATTGTGCTATTGCATTAAACTGTTCCTCTTTAGATTTGCATGGTTTCAGCTTCGTTAAGAGATCAAAAATAAATTTGATGCTTGTTGTCCGAACTGTTGTTGTTGCTGTTTAAGCATAGTACTCTGTTAGGGTTCACGTGAAATTCCACTCAAATCTGCATAGAAAAAATGACAGCTGTGAAACAACCGCGCACATTTCACAACTTTTTCGTCAAGGCTGTACTATGCTTCGCTACGGAAAATCTAGTACTATATTCCGCAACATGCATCTAGCAACATTGTTTTCACGGCAATTTAATTGAACCGACCATTTATTTTGACGTGAAAAGTGACAATCGCCATTTCATTTAAGAAAAAAGTGCAAGCAAAAGAACAATGTTTCTAATTGAAATGACGTTTTTGAACTATTTTTAAAGTTTTGCAATTAATAATTGCAGTTGTTGGATGTTGTAAATACAGATGCACCTTTCTGCGGTGTTGGCGGTCGCAAAACTTCGCAGCTTGCATAAACTAAACTGCCATAAACTAATGACTTGTTCTGCTCCACAACAAAGGACATGCATACTTGAATTAATATTTATTTTGTATTTATATAATCACAAATAATAAAAATTAATGAACTTTAATGATTTTCTGCTTTCCCTCTAATAAATTGTGGCTGTTTATTTACTTCTTGTCGAAATTTGTAAGCTGATCGTTCGCAACAAAATATCTGTCAAAATTTTCACGCATCAAATAAATGGCTGTTGTCAGTAAAATTTCACTGACAACAGCCAAAGTCTAGTACTATGCAATCGAGCATAGTACTAGACTTTATTATGAAATGAAGATGTTATAGTAGTTGTTGGTGTTATTTTAACACCAATGTTTTGTGATTGCTCTTGCAGTTGCGTGATCCGGGTAGGTGGTAGTGGGGGAAAATTTAGTGCATTGTTAACAAACTGCTTGATATCTGGTAGTTTGTAAGGAACAGATCGTGTTTTTCTCTTGCTTAAGTTTTCTCTTAAAACTTGCAAGAAATGCACTGGGTTTGGACATAAAACGTCAGTTGATTTGTGATTGTTCAAGCACCTTTTTTGCTGGAGCTTCTTCATCCATACGAAAGACATGACCCAGCCAACGTAGTCGCTGAATTGTTATACGCTGGACTAGTCAATGTCGTCGTAGAGCTCGTACAGTTCGTGGTTCATTCGAACGCGATAGTCATCGCCAACTCGCACAGGACCAAAGATTTTGCGAAGAACTTTCCTCTCGAACACCCCAAGAGCGGCTCCATCTGTTTGAGATACCACCCATGCCTCAGCGCCATAGAGAAGCACAGGTATGATGAGCGTCTTGTAGAGTGTTAGTTTTGTCGATCGAGAGAGGGCTCTGGAACCTAAATGCTTACTTAGCCCTTGTTATTCTTGTTATTCTTCGCTTTATCTCCAGGCTGACATTGTTGTTGCTGTTTACGGCGGTGCCAAGATATGTAAACTCCTTGACAAATTCAAAAGTTATATTTGCCTGCTGTAACATGGGAACCTAGACGCCGCGCTTACCTATTTGCAGACAGCATATCGAGCCATAACCGCGAAAAAGATGTAACCAGCAATTTACAAAAAATCGTTTTCTTATCGAAACTTATAAGTTATTTCATAATTAATAATCTATAATTATAAAATAATAGTAATTATAATAATATAATTATTTATGTGTTAGAATCATGTAAAAACTTTATCGAAACTAAAAATCTTCAGTCAACAAAAATTAAAAGAAATCTTCTCCTTTAAAATTTTTGTTTTGATGGTTACATCTTTTTCGCGGTTATGGCTCGATATGCTTTGTTTTGCCCTCGTTCACCGTCAAACCCACTTTGGCTGATTCCTTTTCGATAGCGGCGGAAGCAGCAGTTACATCTCTCTTGGTTCTACCGGTAATATCGATATCATCAGCATACGCAAGGAGCTGGACACCTTTGTAGAAAATGGTACCATTTCGATGTACACCTGCCTTTCGTAGGATCCCCTCCATGATGGAATTGAAGAGATCGCATGATAGCGGGTCGCCTTGTCTGAAACCTCGTTCGGTATTAAAGGTTTCAGAGAGGACATTTCCTACCTTGACGGAGCTGCACGTATTGATCAACGTCATCTTGCAGAGCTTTATCAACTTTGCAGGTATACCGAACTCCAGACATTGTTGCGTACAGGTAATCCCGAATCGGGCTATCGAACGCAGCTTTGCAATCAACAAAGAGATGATGGTTGTCGATTTGGTTTTCGTGGGTTTTCTCCAGGATTTGGCGTAGTGTAAAAATCTGGTCTATGGTGGACTTGCCAGGACGAAAGGCACACTGATAAGGTCCAATCAGTGTTTTGGTATGCGGCTTCAATCTTTCACACAATACTCTTGAAAGAACCTTGTATGCGATGGAAATAAGACTGATACCTTGGTAGTTGGCGAGGATTGTCGGGTCTCCTTTCTTAAGTATAGGAGAAAGCACACTGAGATTCCAATCGTCGGGCATGCTTTCCATATTTTGCTAACCATATTTTGCTGATGAGTTGATGCATGCACCTTATCAATTCCCCGCCGCCGGTTTTAAACAATTCAGCAGCCCGGCCGTCAGCTCCTGCAGCTTTGTTGTTTTTGAGTCGCTGGATAGGAATTTTAACCTCGTCATGGCTAGGTGGTGGAATTTCCACTCCATCATCGTCGATTGGTGGTGTCAGACAGCATTCTCCAAGGGCGGAATTGTTGGTATCGTCGCCTGCAAGCAGATTGGAAAAATGCTGTCTCCATAATCTCAATGCGCACTGCGTATCTGTAACCAGATCACCATTTTCATCTCTACAAGTGGATGCTCCGGGCTTGAAACCTTGGGTTTGACGCTTAACCTGCTGGTAGAATTTTCAAGCATCCTTCTTGCCCTGGTATACCTCAATTTTTTCTCGCTCACGCTTTTCTTGCTCTCTTTTCTTACGTCTGAAAAAACATCTCTCCTCCTTCCCCTTATCGCGATAGTTTCCGTGCATGGCTCGCGATGCAGCTCACTGCAGCGTCTTTTTATATGCGGCGTATTTTGCTGCTGTCGCGTCGCGTTGCGAGGTTGCGGGCGCCGAAAACCAATGAATTCTTCAGCAGCAGTGCGCTAGGAGTGGGATATATGTGCCCAAAGTCCGCCAGCGTCATCGAGGTAAGGTTGGTTGAGCTTAACCGAGAGTTGATCGGAGTAGGCCTCGGCGGTCCGTTGTGATAGCAGCTTATCGACATCAAGCTTTCGTTGCACACCTGTGCGTACATTCTTCGCATTGCAGAATCGCATGCGGATCTTGGCTGCAACAATATAATGGTCGGAGTCAATATTGACCCTCCGAAATGTGCGCACATCCAGTACACTTGAAGCTTGCCTTCCGTCGATAACAACATGATCAATTTGGTTTCGCGTTTTTTGATCCGGGGACAGCCAGGTTGCCTTTTGGATATCGAGGTGTTGGAATCTGGTGCTACCAACTACCATGTTTCGCGCTGCGGCGAAGTCGATCAGTCTTAGACCGGTGTTCGAAGTGGTCTCGTGGAGACTGAACTGACCGACAGTGGAGCCAGAGATGCCTTCTTTTTTGACCTTCGCGTTAAAATTGCCGAGAACTAATTTCACATCATGGGTCGGGCAGTGATCATACACGTCATCTAGGCTCGCGTAGAAGGTGTCCTTGACAGCATCGTCCTTTTCCTCCGTCGTGGCATGTGCGCAAATTAGGCAAATGTGGAAGAATTTCGCCTTGATGCGGATTGTCGCCAGCCTTTCGTTCACAGGTGTGAACCGAGAAACAAGATGGCGTAGTTTCCGACATACGATGAATCCGCATCCAAATTTGCGCTTCTCCGCATGGCAGCTGTAGTAGATATCGCAGTCTGCTCTCTTAAAGCAGCCTTGTCCTTTCCATCCCATCTCCTGGATGGCGGTGATGTCAGCCTTTATTTTTTAGAGGGCTTCCGCCAGTTGGACAGTGGCACCTTCCCTATAAAGGGTCCGGACATTCCAGGTGCATATCCGTAAAGCATTGTCCATTTTTCGTTTGCGGTGGTCGTCAACGTAGTAGGGGTTCATATCCGAGGCTGATTTGGTTTTCATTGGGAAATTAGTAATGTGGTTGGGACCCAAACCCTATGCACATTCGATTTTTAAGGTCTTGTAGAGACTCCTCAAGTTTATAGTCTAGAGGAGAAATCGCTGCTCAAATTAGCCGACAACTAAACGGGTGCTAGTTTGCCGTTTCCAGGAGACACCACTTGGAGGTTTTGAGTCGACTTGAGATGATTACGACATGGATAATGCTGGCCTCGCCAAGTTGAGGCAATCAGACACGTTGCCATGTGAAGATCGCCCCCCTTGTCTCTTGATTGACAGTCAATTGCTTTATGCTTTCCAGCACAGTTTTAGCTTTTCGCTGAAAGTTCCACCTGACCATAAGAAACAAAGTTTTAATATTCTTTTTGAATCAATTAATTTGACCGAACCATTCTCAAAATAAGCAATGCTATTAAAGTTTTTCACTACGATCTTGACATCTTTACATTTAAGATTCATAGCACTAAGTTAATTTTTCACTTCATCGGCTGTTTTGTCTCCAGGCCATACAAAGCGACCTTGAAAGGTCGTCTGCGCTTTTTAATTTTGGTTAAATTTTTGATTGGTTAAAGAACCGAAAGAAAATTGGAAAAATTCTCAAGAGAGAGGTAGAAACACGTCAATCGCAATCAAATGCAAACTTTTCTTTTGATTTTGAGTTATTATTTTTTCTTTTAAAGAATCGTCAATTATTATTGTGAACTTGTTAAATTTATTGTTATTTTTATTTATTCTGTTGTCTGGCAGTTTAAAAGTTTCCAAAATTAATTTTTGTTGATGAAAGAAAAAAGAAAATCATAAGAAAACTAAATATTAAAAAATGTAAACAAAATTTGTTGATGCATTAGAACACGGCGATGAGTACTCCGGTACACAACTTAGTTTTGCGCTTCGTGGAGTTGAACCTTTGCCAGTTTTGTTTTTTTTTATTTACTGCTACAGTTGGACAACGGAGTGGAGAAAAACTCGTACTTAATATCTTATTGGACAACAATTGCAATAGTAAGAATGCAATAGTAATAGTATTAATTTACAAAAATTATTGTTATTTAATTGTTCGAATTAACACTTCTTTTTTGAGAGTGTAAACGTACATATCTAGTAAATGCAATCTTGAGTTGAAATTACTTTAATCCTTATTACAAACCTAAGTAAAATACGTCGCGTGCTAAATCTAACATACAGACGATGAGTTGACAAGTCCACTCGAAAACTATTCCAAAGATCGCTACCATTTTGTTTGCACTTGTAAAGCAAATATCGCTGCTACTAGATTAAATCTATCGATTTTTATTTAAGAGAAATAGTTATATTTTTCTAACCTAAAATAACAATTATATAATTACATAAAAGATTTTTCTATTTTGATTTTTCTATCTTAATGGATTTTAATTATTAGTGACCTTGCTAAGTTTTTATTGTTAAGACTTATTATTGAGCTTACTAGTTCAATACTCACTATTAAAATAGTTTTTAATGAAGACAACAGCTTAAACAGCAACAACGACTCTATATATAGAAAATCATGAAGCATGGAGTAGACAGTCTGTTTCGTGGCTGCAAAACCAATTCATCAGTAGTCTTGCGTGATTTAAGTTGCCACGCAACAGAGTGTCTAATCAATGCTTTGTGATTTTCTCTATTCAAAGTTGTTGTTGCTATTTAAGTTGTTGTCCTCGTTAAAAACTTGTAATTATAATTAAATAATTATAATTACTTGACCAGTAAGCTCAATAATAAGATATGTCTTAATAATATAATCTTAATGTTTTTTAATTTAAATTAATATTTTTTTATTTCTTTCACAGAATTGCTGACTTATTTAAGTAAATACACGATGGAAGACGGTCATTCAAAAACCGTCGAACAAGCTTTAAACTTTTTCGGAACAGATGGTGAACGTGGGCTCACTTTGGAACAAGTAAAAAAAAATCAAGCAAAGTATGGCCCAAACGGTAAGTAAATAATTATGATAATTACTCGTAATATGTTGGTGCACTTCGCGTTAAGCGGTTAATAACAAAATAAAGTTTACCGTTTTTGTGAACGCAAATTTACCTTTTTGCGTTCTTTACATGTATTATAATATTTCTATCCCGTGTGGTCCCTGGATTGACGAACTTACGGGCTTTGTAAAATAGCCCTTATTGATAATTACTTTTTCAAGATGATTTTTTATTCTGAATAAATCTAAAAAAAATATTTATATCAAATTTTCAATTCGATCAATATTAATACAAATGATTTAAAAAAAAAAAAACAAATCGAAAACCATTTCAATTTTATATGATGTTCTTCATCCCATGTATAAATGCCCCTTCCTTTCAGATTGTGTGAAAAAGCGAGATAGATAGATATTTGTATCTTGTTTGTTCCCACAGATTTTAGCCTGCCTGAATGTCTGATTCGGCGTTTACTATGCACGCAGCCTTACACACGCGATTACACAAAAGTGCAAAGGCTCTCTACCTAAACTGGGGAAATCCCCAAACTCAGTCTCACGAAGTTCATTAATTCAGGTTTTCTTTTAGTTAAACATCATTCTAGAGTTGTTCATTTACAATAACAATATCAGTAAAAAAAGGATGCGTGTGCGTGCAACAATTTAACAAAGCTATTTATAAAATTAATGGGGGACTAATGGTAAGAATGAAAAATTATCTGGAAAAAATATTTTGGTGTAGTGTACTGTCATTGAATAATTATAATATAGAATGGACACCGCCAACATTCGCCGCTACGCCATTCACATATCTCTTGTATCGTTTTTCATATCACCAAAGATTTTCACCTACTTTGTGCACAAGCTAATAAAATCCTAAATTGATCCCAAAACAAAGATGAATAATTTCCCTCCTTGTTCAAGGTCAGTAGCTGCTGTTCCGCTGACAAGTGTTTTCGTTTTATTTCTGTTATTTGGTTTTTAAGCAAATTGTGTAAAATGAAAATTTAATAGAATGAGTTTTGAGGCTTAAAATAATTCTTCAGTAAAATAATCTCTTTAATTAAGCAAAATAATGTAGATTTATAAATATCATATTTTTATGTATATTAAAGTAGTAAATAAAAGACAAAATAAAAAATGAATTCAATCGTAATATTCTAGGGTACGCGGTATAATTGTTGGTGCCACTTTATTTACATAAATAAAGTACTTTGAGCAATGAAACTATTATCATTAATAAGTAAATGTCAGCACACTATTGTAATGTCAGAACAAGCATTTTTTGTAATAAAAAAATTTTACCAAATGCATTCTTCAATTTTTAGCAAACGTTTATCAAAATAGCTTTGTTTAAATTTCAGGGAGTCAATAATTGCACCACTGAGAAAAAAAAACATATTTTAAATTTAAACAAAAATTACAAACAAAATTTAAAGCAAACGTGTTTAAATTTCAACTAAAAACTAGTAAGGTATATCTTCGACTTGGCCGAAGTTAAAATACCCCCACGGCCGATTCTTAAGGGTAAAAGAATCTTAAATTGGAGAGCTTTTTGTATGAGATTTGAGAGATTTTATTATTTTTATGTGTCTTAAATACATACATATCAAATTGTTTTCCTGGAGCTTTAATATTAGCCTTTTTATAAAGTTTTCAATTTTGGGATTGTACGGGAGGTGGGCGTGTAAGTGGGTGGGTGACGCCCATTTTTCTAACACACCTCAGTTTTGACATAGAATACACAAATACCGAGTTTCAAATTTGTTACTTTAATATTAGCCTCTATATAGATTTTTCAATTTTGAGGTTGTATGGGAGGTGGACGTGTTAGTAAATGAATGTCGCCCATTTTTCTAACACATCTCTGTTTTGTTATAGAATACATAAATACCGAATTTCAGTATTCTAGCTTTAATATTAGCTTCTTTATAGGGTTTTCAATTTTGGGATTGTATGGGAGGTGGGCGTGCAAGTGGGTGGGTGATGCCCATTTTTCTAACACACCTCAGTTTTGACATAGAATACACAAATACCGAGTTTCAGTTTTGTTACTTTAATATTAGCCTCTATATAGATTTTTCAATTTTGAGGTTGTATGGGAGGTGGGCGTGTTAGTAGATGAATGCCGCCCATTTTTCTAACACATCTTTGTTTTGACATAGAATACATAAATACCGAATTTCAGTATTCTAGCTTTAATATTAGCTTCTTTATAGGGTTTTCAATTTTGGGGTTGTATGGGAGGTAGGCGTGGTTTTCATCCGATTTAGCCCATTCTCGAACTTGATCTTAGTTTTTTAAAAATAAGCTTAAATATCGAATTTCAGCACGATAGCTTCAAAATTACGGCTGTAATCGTGTCCACAGACAGACGGACAGACAGACGGACAGACGGACAGACAGACGGACATGGCTAAATCAACTCGGGTGGTGATGCTGATGAAGAATATATATACTTTTCTATACCTACCACGCCTCCTTGTGGGCGTTACACACGTCGTGACAAAATTAATATACCCCTTACGCAGTACGCGTGGGGGTATAAATATATATTCAAACATTCAGCTCCATACCTCAATGCGTTGTTGAGATATTCATTGGGTAGTTTTCAACCAATTAGGCCATCGTGATAACTTTTCTTCGAATTTTTTAAAATAATTGCATTAAATTAATAATTAAAATACTGCTAATTTAAATCTGTACCAATTATTTTTGGTGACCGTGGCGTAAGTGTGGCTTAGCATGCTCGGAGCCCGAGTTCGATCCCCAGTCGCAAATCAGTTAATTACTTATTACTTTCTTATTAATAATGCGATCGAGCCAAAGTTGGTGTCGATAAAGAGGCAAGATAAAAAACTAAATATTTCTGTTGTGCTTTGATTTTGTTTCTATATTTTCTGCTTTTCACTGCCGCTATTTCCACCATCGGAAAATTAATGATTTTCGTAGTCTGGTAACTCTAGTCAAATGGCAACGGAAAATTCTGACCATGTTTTCCCAAAAAACACTAAGCCTCAAATCGATTTCGAGCCTCCGGTTTTTCGAAAGAAATTTTGAATTTGTGTTGCTACAAAATGTGAAGAAATTGAAAAAAAAGAACTAAAAAATTACTGTACTGATGTACAAATTTGAGTGGTTTCGAACAAAAATTTAAAATATTAATTTATTTATAAATTTCACATATTGGTTTCATCATATGTCAACAAAAAATAAAAAAATTTCAGATCTCATTATGACATTAAAACGTACATATTTTGAAAATTTATTTAAAATAGAATAAAAACATTTGAAAGCTAGATTTGTTATTATCGTTTCATCATTTAATTTTGAATTTCGTGAAATCTATTGCTGATTTTGTGGCAATACTTTTCTAAGTAGTGCTTTCTACAAATATTTAGTGATAGTTAATTATCAAAACAACACAACAAAAAATATCTTAAAATAATACAACGGAGGATGAGAATGGGAATCTAGTAACAGATATCCAGAGTACACTGATACTATGGAGGGAACACTTCTCTAGTCTTTTAAATGGCGACGCTGACAACAATCCCGCCAGTGGAGATGATATCCCGGAAACCCCAATTATGGATGACAGCGTTGAAGTTCCGCTGCCCGACTATAACGAGGTCTTAACAGCTATAGCTCGGCTTATAAACAACAAAGCCGCAGGAGCCAATGGTCTACCGGCTGAGCTGTTTAAGACCGGGGGCGAAGCTTTGTTTAAATGCATTCACAGACTTCTATGCAGAATATGGTCGGAAGAATGTATTCCAGATGATTGGAACCTCAGTGTGCTCTGCCCAATCCACAAGAAAGGCGATCCCACCATTTGCGCCAACTACCGTGGGATAAGCCTTCTAAATATCGCATATAAGGTCCTGTCGAGCGTATTGTGTGAAAGACTGAAGCCCATCGTCAACCAACTGATTGGACCTTATCAGTGTGGCTTCAGACCTGGAAAGTCCACCATCGTCCAGATCTTCACGCTCCGACAAATCTTGGAAAAGACCCTCGAAAAACAAATCGACATGCACCATCTCTTAGTCGATTTCAAAGCCGCCTTCGACAGTCCAATAAGGAGTCACCTATACTCCATCATGTCTGAATTTGGTATTCCTGCGAAGCTAAAACGTCTTTGCAGGATGACAATGTACAACACCAGCAGCGCAGTGAAAATCGGGAAGGACCTCTCCCTTCCGTTCGATACCAAGCGAGGTTTCAGACAAGGTGATTCCTTATTGTGCAACTTCTTCAATATAGTTATGGAGAAGATCATCCGAGCTGCTGACCTGGGACGCAGCGGCACAATTTTCTATAAGAGCGTTATGCTGCTGGCGTATGCTGATGATATTGACATCATTGGCCAAAATACGCGCGAAGTCAGTGCAGCATTCTCCAGGCTAGAAAAAGAGTCGAGTCGAATGGGTCTTGCAGTGAACGCAGATAAAACGAAGTATCTCGTGTCAACAAACAAACAGTCCCAGCGTCTTGGAAACCACGTCACTGTTGACAAGACCTCCTTTGAGGTAGTGAAGGACTGTGTTTACCTGGGATCCAGTATTAACTCCTCCAACGATGTCAGTATTGAGATTAAACGAAGGATAACTCTTGCCAACAGGTGTTACTTTGGGCTCAGTAGGCAATTGAGAAGCAGAGCTCTCTCTCGACGAACAAAACTGACGCTATATAAGTCAATAATCATGCCCGTCCTACTATACGCATCACAAACCTGGACGTTGAGCAGCTCTGATGAAAGGACTTTGGGAGCGTTCGAGAAAACCGACCAACGGTTGTAAGCGCCATCTAAGTAAGTAAGTAAGTAAGTAATACAACTGATAATTTTTATCGATTTGCTTTACAAATTTTATTTGTCTTTCATTTGATTTTAGACTGAAATTCTTTATGAAGAGTATAATACTCTAAGTATTGAATCCTGTGTTTTAAGATCCCTTTATTTTTATTAATAGTTTTCTTAAGAAGTGTTTTTACTATAAGTATTTTTACTCAAATCTTTAAATTTTGAATAGTTTTGCCTTATACATTTTATTTTCATTAATTTGGGGGGGTTTAACCCCCAAAACGCCCCTGCGTTCACCTGTGAACATTCTTTTCAATTTCTATATTATTTAGTTCTAAATTTATTTTTACCAACACTGGTCTTTTTTCTAAATTTGTTTCATTACTTATTTTCTTTTGTTTTTTGTCACTACAAAAAATTGGCACTGCAATTTTTGAAAGTCTTGATTTAAGGAAGGACATGACATTGGCTGTTTTTTTAAATCGACTTTTTTATAATTATGTATTTTAGTAAATATTCTTAAGATTCTTTCATGGAAAAATTCCTACGGGTTCAAAAAATACAGCCGCATTAGTGAGAGCGAATTTTTAATTTTCGTTTTTTTTTCTTTGTTCACAAACTTTGAACGCGTTTACCTCGATACCATGTTTTGCGTAATGGTTGCGGCACTAGCCGGTTCATTTTTTGTCTAAATTTTTTTTTTTATTTTTATTTAAATTTGATTCGCTATCTTATTATGACACGAGCTTTTTTTAATTTTTATTTCGATTTTTTATGAATTTTTAAAGTCAATACTTTTTTCGAAAAAAAAACACTTTCAAATTTGGAACATCACCAAAAATTGAAAAAAATTTACATATTTTTCCAGATCGGACAATTTTTGCGACTCCCAGCGCTGCAACCACGAGGCCCCGTTTTTTTCTCTGCCGCCAGTTTGGAGCTCTATGAATCCATGTTGGAGTGAAAAATTTATTTTTTTTTAATTTTTTTCTTGTAATTTGTTCAATTCTCTACAATAATAAATAATAAATTTTGGAAAAATGTTTGTTTTTGACTGAGTTATGAATTTTTAAAAAAAGGTCTGTTTTCTCTGCCGCGAATGTTATGTCCCTCCTTAAAGCCACTTATATTTACGAACTCCTTTTCGAAGTGTTCAGCTCATATATACAATTTTTCATCTTCTATCAACTTGGAAGGAAATCTGTTTCCCGAGTTTGAAATCCAAATTTCACACCTATTATCTTTTGGCATAAGAAATCTAGAATTTCCATTTTTTTGTTTTTTTTTAATTTCACATCCGACGTAATCACAAAACTTCATCACACTTAAGTTAATAAAAGATCTTTAAAATTATTTAAAATAAATAAAACTCTTACGCGCTACCAATGCATATAAAAAAGTTGACAAAAGTTGACACAAAACAGTACCGCAGAAAGTAACTGGTAATCAGAAAAGGACTATAACAATAACAAAACAAGTGAAAAAAACCAAGGGAAATTTTCCACACATAAGCGAAGACAATTTATTTGGGTTATAGAACTGGATAATTATGTGGAGTGCAAATATCTGCCACACAGCTCTAATGTCGCTTCATCGTCGGTAGTGTCACCTTCTATTTGTAATTATTCAATGGTACTGTGAGCTGCTCCAACCTAACGAATCAATCACAGGAGCTCGCTACAGAACATGAGTTTGAACATGAGGCAAAATAAGTTGAAATACATGACAAATTTTTTTTACTGCACTCATGTTGATTGGCCTCATGTTGCTTAGGTTGTGAAAATCTACTTAGGGGGCATTCCATCGTGACGTACACGACATTTGCACCAATTTTGCTATGTTTAAAAGAAGCTTGCTAAAAATCGAAGTAATTATGAATTATTCTTTTACATCATTTTATTAATTTAAGACCTCTCACACTTTAAGAAATAAGTTTTAGCAAATTTCTCTTGATGGTTAAAAGAACGAAAACGGTCAAATATTGTGTGACGTACCCGACAGTGAATCAACCAGTTTTGATGTCATAACGATTTATCACTAAAATTCAGCTTATCCGTAGTTGCCAAAAAAAAATATGGATATAATCTAATATATAAAATCAAATGTTTGTCTGTCTGTCTGTCTGTTCCGTATAGGCTCACGCACCGTTTATCCGATTGCGCTGAAATTTGGACACCGAGTACCTTTCATAGTGAGAAAGAACATAGGGGTGTAAAAAAGTGGGCGGAAGTATGTGGGCGTGGCACTCTATAATAACTTCTAAACGCCTGGACCGATTTCAATGAAATTTGGTACGAAGGTTCAACTGCTCCCAAAATAAAACATAAGCCATAAAAAATTCCAAAGACTTACGCAAGAGGGCGCTTTAAGAAGTACATTTTTAAGACTCAATAACTCCTAAATGACTTGATTGATTTTACTAAAATTTGGTAAATGAAATAACTTGACTCTGCAACAGAATTGAGGCTATTTAAATTTCAGAAAACTTCCGTTAGAGGGCGCTTTGTTCAATCAACTATGTTCGGCTCATTCACGTCAAAACGGATGAACCGATTTTGATGAAACTTGGCAAGCATTTGTATCTGTTACTGAAATAGATCCTATGCTTTTAAAAGTTCTTTCGACAAAAGACAAGGAATGAGCCGAAGGCAAACGAAGTCAAGAACCAAAGACGAACGAAAAAAATAAGTTTAACGAATACCAGCAGAAGCTATATAAAGATGAAAAAAAATTAACCGAACAGTATCGACCAAAACCAAAATTGAACAAAAACAATCACAAAATCGAATGGAATTTATTTGAGATAAAATTGCATATTAAATGCATGCTTAGAAAAACTTAAAACGCATTTTTCACGAAATGACTTTTCAAACTGCACTCAGAAAATAGTTTCTCGGAATATGATAAAAAAGGCATCATATTTAGAGAAAATTGGTATTAACCTTGCTCCAGAGAATGCTTTTCTCTAAATGCGATCCTAAAATTCTCTAAAAATGATAAAAACCTTCTATTGTAGTGTACTCTTCAAAGTCACTATTACCACCAACTAAAACATTTCATTCTTTAGCTACATTATTTCTTTTGTGCAACACAAAACGAAAATCTAGACCACCAACTAAAACAATTAAATCACCAAATAAAAACGCCAAAATTTTCAGTCAAAATTTTAAAGTAAACAATAATGTTATTAATAACTAAGAGTCTCAAATTCCTAAGAGTCTCATGAACGCGACAGCGAGCATTAAGTTACACACTTATTGCTAGAAAACATAATGTAACAACAACAAGCATTAAACTGAACTTATGCCAATGACTCTTTTAAGTCAAGGCTAAACATTTCAATATTAACGTTTGAGGGGAAGAAATAATGCAAGTGAAGCAAGTAAAATTTGATTGGTCACGTTTTAAAAATATTGGGAAACCAAATTAAGAATTGGAATTAAAGGAGGAGTATTGGAAATAGTGGTAGAATATTTTAAAGAAAAATACTGTTAAATTTTGTTTATAAACCGGAGTAATTTTAAATAAAATAAGATTTTTAGATCACAACTTAAAGCGGCATCACTGCCTTAGTTTTTCTTTAAATCTCGAAACAGTTCGGCTATCCTTAGCCATCCATACAGCAGCGTGGTGCGCTCTAATACACCAAAGTTTCATTCGATGCAGTCATCGAATAAACTTATACAAAATAAATTAAAGAATATAGAGCTGCTAACTTAAAACACCACATGGCGATCCTGCAATTACGATCCTGCGACTATTGATCCTGCATTCTCAACTGATCCTATCCTGCGAATTTTGAAGTATTATTATCCTGACCTATGATCCTTTTCTATGGATAACGATTTCAACAAGGTTTTCCAACGTGTAGTGGACCTAATACAGCTACACTCTACTAACAAGGAACAAGGCTATGTGCCAAAAGCAATAGTCCCAACTAAAGAAGAACCGCCGAAATACATACCAACACCAAAGGAAGCTGGACCAAAACCCATAACAATCGAAGAATACAGAGCAAGGACTACAGCAAAGAAACCAGAGGCAACACCTAAAGAAGAGATACCAAAACGAAGATCAAGAGGAGGAAGGAAGGTATTCACAAGAAGACGCATTGCGGAATTATACCGCATAGTCGCTTTAACAACAGACCTGCAACTTAAAAATACACTATTATAAAGGATAAAAGAAGAACAGCAAAAATACAAGAAACCGCTAAACAACAAAACATAAACACCCAACGAATGATACCAAACATAACGGAAATTTACAAATACATAGCTATGTTTGAAAACAACAACAAAGAATCAATAACAATAGAGAACAATTTAGGATCTGCAGTAACCAAATATGAAGTCCGGCAACATTCAACAACAATAGCAGTAACAATAATCATTATAATTATTATAGTATATATATTTTATAAAATAAGTAAATATTTTAAAACATATGTGCAGAAAAGAATAAATAAGTTAAAAAAAATATATAAGTTAATATATAAACAAAAAAAAAAAAAAATTATGGAAGAGTTACAAGAAATTTTTAACGAAGTTTTAAAAATTAAACAAAACATTAAGAAATCCAGCAATAGGAAATACACATGTCAAACTATTAGTATAAAACTTGACTTCTTAAATCGTTACGAACTGCATTTTAATAAAACAGCAGAAATTTTAAACAAATTGGAAGCGTTTCAATTGAAGGAACAATTCCACATACTATTAAACCAAACTAAAAATCTTTTGTTACAACATTCGACAGAAAATAAAGTAATCATGTCAGACTTTAATATTGAATTAATCTTAAAAACCGTTCCGATTTTTAACGGAAATTATAAAGATCTCAATGCATTTTTAACAATAGTAGAATTATTAAACGAAACTTATACCACAACAGATAACAAGAAAAAACTTATAAATATTGTAGTAAACGTTAAGCTAAGTTCTAACGTAAAAACAACATTAGGCTACATAACAAACATAGATACTTTCAGTAAACTTAAAGAAGCACTTACCAATTCATACAAAAGCAACTTGACAACTACACAAATGCACACACAACTTGCAGCTTTGACACAACGGAACAATACAGTAACAAATTTTAAAGACAAACTATTAAATTTAACGTCTGAACTAAACAATTTACAAATTAACGAATTGAGTACAGAAACTAATGACGACCAAAAAAATTTGATAATGAAGATGAATGAATCTTATGCACTTACAATTTTTAAGAACGGACTAAATGAAGACCTTAAAAATACAATATTTGCAGCACAACCAAAGACTTTAACTGAAGCAACAAATTTAGCTTTAGAACTCGAAAAAAATATAAAAACGAACAACCAACTAATGTATTTCAGAACAAACAACAGACAAAGAAATACAAATTTAAACAATTCATATAATGGACAACAAAATAATAGAACAAACAACTCTAACACCAGACCACAATATTACAGAACTAATAACAACAACTACAACGTTCGACAGAATAATACGAATTTCATGCAACGCAGAGCTCAGAATAATAACCAGAACAATCATTATAACCACAATAATAACAGAAATAACAATGACAATAATAGAAGAAATAATAACTTTAATAGAAATACATACAGGCAAAATTTTAACAATAACAATACATATAGAAATCACAGCCAGAGGAATACTAACAGAATGTATGGTTTTAGCAATCAGGGAAACGACGATCGCTCGGAGATCACCAGAGAAGATCATCCGGCACAGCGAAATTAAAAATATACAATATATCGGATAATAACACAAACTACATAATTGTAAAATGTAGAAACTCGAAGAAAAATATAAAGTTTTTGATCGATACAGGTGCAGATATTTCAATCTGTAAACTCGAAAATATACATGACATCCAATTAATGATGGAACACAAATGCAAATTAACAGGAATAACAAACGAGGAAACTTTAACGTTAGGGTCAATAAAACTACAAATAGATTTTCAATACGCTACTATAGAACACTTTTTCCACGCAGTCGAAAATGATTTTCCAATTGATACAGACGGAATAATAGGAAGAGATATTTTATCTAGGTATATGTGTGACCGTGGCATGCAGGTTAAGTGTGTGGCTTAGCATGCTCGAGAGCCCGGGTTCGATCCCTAGCCGTGGCGAAAAGATTTTTTCAATAAAAAATTTTTCTGATCGGTCACCACCTCTCTGCAGACAATGGCAAACCTCAGAGAGTAAATAATGCCATGTAAAGCTTCTTGAGAACATGAACTTCAGCCGTTCGGAGTCGGCATAAAACATGTAGGTCCAGTTCTCGGTCAATTGTGTGCAAACATTTAATAACACACACAACACAATTGATCATAAGAAGCTCGGTCAAAGTCCTTTCAAGGGCTGAAATGGCCAATTTGTTTTTTTTTGTTTATATGTGTAAAATAGATTACGAAACACAGACACTAACTATAGTAATAGGAAACACAGACGTAGTAACACCTTTATACTTCAAAAAGGATGCATATGACACAATACGAATACCGCCAAGAACAGAAGTAATTCACCCAATAAACTTAAAATTAGAACACGATAGTGTTGTACTAAATGAGGAACTTCTAACAGGTGTATTTTTAGCAAATTCTATAATACCAGCAAATGGAAAATGTCACATAAAAATCTTGAATACAACTGACTCAGAAGTAAAACTCCATAAAATAAATCCAAAATTAAAACCACTATCAAATTACTTATACTACAAACAGGATACACGACAAGATGAAGTTAGATTTAATAAAGTAATGAAAGAATTACAGATAGAACTAAATCACCCACTCACAAACATATTTAGAAAATTTCAAAACATATTTCATTTAGAAGATGAACAATTAACAGTAAATAATTTTTATACACAAAAAATTTCTACAACAGATAACACACCAACATATATATAGAATTACAGACTACCACATGCACAAGACACAGAAATCCATGACCAAGTAAACAAACTACTAGACAATGACATTATTGAACCATCAGTAAGTCCATACAATTCACCTTTACTACTTGTACCAAAGAAGTGTAACGACGACACAAAAAAATGGCGTTTAGTAGTTTATTTCAGACAATTAAATAAAAAAATAATAAACGATAAATTCCCATTGACAAGAATTGAGGACGTTTTGGACAAACTAGGTAGAGCAAAATATTTTTCGACACTTGATATGACAAGCTCTTTTCATCAAATTCCATTAGATAAAAATTCAAGACCTTTGACTGCTTTCTCGACAAATGATGGCCATTACCATTTCAGAAGATTACCATTTGGATTAACTATATCCTCAAACAGTTTTCAAAGAATGCTGACTTTAGCATTAACAGGTTTAAGCTCAGAAGCATTTCTATACGTAGATGATGTAATAGTTTTCGGATGTAGCCTCCAACACCACAATAGTAATTTAGCAAAAGTTTTCGGTAGATACAATCTCAAATTAAATGCAAGCAAATGCAAATTTTTAAGACCAGAAGTATTTTTTTTAGGACATTTGATTACACAAAACGGTATTAAAACTGATCCGGCAAAGTATGAAACAATAAAAAACTATCCAATTCCTTCAAATGCTGACGAAGTGCGTAGATTTGTCGCATTTTGCAATTATTATAGACGATTTATAAAAGATTTTGCAACTATAGCACAATGTCTAAACAATTTACTGAAAAAGAATCAAACTTTCAATTGGACGGACCAATGTCAAATAGCATTCGAAACTCTAAAACAAAAATTAATAGAACCACCTATCCTACAATATCCTGACTTTTCAAAACCTTTTATCTTAACGACAGACGCTTCAAATTTTGCGTGGGAGCAATATTATCACAAGGCGAAATAGGACAAGACCTTCCCATATCATATGCAAGTAAGACATTACAAAAACACGATATTAATAAACCAATAATAGAGAAAGAACTCCTAGCCATCCATTGGGGAATCAATTTTTTCAAACCTTACCTATATGGACAGAAATTTATTGTAGTCACGGACCATAGACCACTAATTTCATTGTTTAGTCACAAAAATCCATCATCAAAAATGACAAGAATCAGACTAGATTTATCTGATTACAATTTTGAAATAATTTTTAAACAAGGCAAAATCAATACTAATGCTGACGCGCTATCGAGAATAAAAATAGACTCGGATATATTGAATAAAATGATACCAACAGACGCAACAAGTGATAAAAAACAAGCCATGGTAATAACACGGGGAAATAAAAAGAAAGTAGAAGAACATACAGAGAATAAAGATGCATCTCAACAGGAGCTTGATCAACTCTTTATTTGGGATTGCACATCCATTAGTGATATCAAAAACGTACGTAAATTAAAATTTGAAATAAGCGATAAAAATATTAATGTAAATGATACTAGTATCGAATTGATAAATGATATTGTGCACATGCGATGTAGCGATAAATCGACGAATCTAGATTCGACTTCGATGAAGCTATCATCAAAAATTAATAATGATAATAAAAATATGCATGCAAGATCTAATGATAATTCAGCGACTCTAGAGCCGATTCTGAAGAAGTTAGTATCCAAAATGAATAAATTAAATATAAAAGAACTAGCGCTAGATGAAGAAGATATGATACTTAAAATTATGCATAAAAATGAATTTAAAAATATATACAACAAGCTGCAGCAGAAACTTAATAAGAAGAATGAAAAATCGTTAAAAATTTTGATATTTGAACCCCCGAAAAGAATAACAAATAAATCCATGCAAAACAAATTAATTAAAGAATTTCATGATTCACCACACAGCGGACATTTAGGAATTAGAAAAACGATACTGAAACTAAAACAACGCTATGTATGGAAAAACATGCGACAAATGGTAAAAAATTATATTAATAAATGTGATAATTGCGCTCGAAATAAACAAACAAAGCATATAAAAGAAAAAATGACCATAACAGACACACCGACAACTTGTTTTGAAACAATTACGATAGACACAGTGGGACCGCTTAGAATTTCAAACGGTTACCGATACATACTAACAATGCAATGTGATCTGAGTAAGTTTGTTGTTGCTCACCCAATTGAAACAAAAGACGCAAAATCAATTGCAACGACATTGGTTGAACAATTTATTTTAAAATACGGTTGTTTTATAATTTTGAAATCTGATAGGGGAACGGAATTTACTAATGATCTAATGAGGAATGTTTGCAAATTGTTGAAGATAGAGCAAATTTTCTCAGCACCTTATCATCACGAGACAATAGGAGCTCTTGAAAGGAACCACAGAGTTCTTAACGAGTACCTTCTATCTTTTGCTGATGATGGGCAATGGGATAAATGGATTCCATACTATACATTTGCATACAACACAACTCCACATGTAGACACTGGTTACTCCCCATATGAATTGATTTTTGGCAGGTTACCAACTCTACCGAGTGATATAACAAAAGATAAATCTAAAATTTATAATATAGATGACTATGCTAATGAACTAAAAATCAGATTAAAAATATCAATTGACAAAGCAAAAACCATTATTGATATGGTAAAACAAAAAAGAAAACTCAATTACGATAAGAATGTAAAAATATCATCTTTCCAAGAAGGAGACTTAGTATTAGTTAAATTAGAAAGTAGAAAGAAAAATCAAAGTCCTTACCACGGACCATATAAAATCATTAGTAGAGAAGGAGTAAACTCCATCATAGAAATAAAAAATAAGTATAAGAAATTCCATAATAATATGTTAAAGAAATTTATAAACACATAAGAAAAAAAAAAAAATATTAAGATTTTTAATACTTGAAATATTCAATAAGATATACTTTAAACATAATAGAACTTAAAACTATGAAAATAAATATTAAGAAAAAGTATCAAAAACTAATAATAAAATATGCAAAAACCATAATTACTAAGAATATGCCATTGTAAAAACAAAAAAAAAAAAAAAAAATTTATTACAACAACTTAAATTGTAAAAACTACAGAACATTTAGTTTAAAATATGTAAACGTATACACTTTTTCCAACTCCGACATCTTAAAAATTAACTTTTGCAAGTAAATTTTCGCTTAAGGGTTAGGGTGTAGTGTACTCTTCAAAGTCACTATTACCACCAACTAAAACATTTCATTCTTTAGCTACATTATTTCTTTTGTGCAACACAAAACGAAAATCTAGACCACCAACTAAAACAATTAAATCACCAAATAAAAACCCCAAAATTTTCAGTCAAAATTTTAAAGTAAACAATAATGTTATTAATAACTAAGAGTCTCAAATTCCTGTTTAATGCACTTGTCATCCCCTTTCGCTTCATCCGCTAGATACTGCATAAGCATGAACGCGACAGCGAGCATTAAGTTACACACTTATTGCTAGAAAACATAATGTAACAACAACAAGCATTAAACTGAACTTATGCCAATGACTCTTTTAAGTCAAGGCTAAACATTTCAATATTAACGTTTGAGGGGAAGAAATAATGCAAGTGAAGCAAGTAAAATTTGATTGGTCACGTTTTAAAAATATTGGGAAACCAAATTAAGAATTGGAATTAAAGGAGGAGTATTGGAAATAGTGGTAGAATATTTTAAAGAAAAATACTGTTAAATTTTGTTTATAAACCGGAGTAATTTTAAATAAAATTAGATTTTTAGATCACAACTTAAAGCGGCATCACTGCCTTAGTTTTTCTTTAAATCTCGAAACAGTTCGGCTATCCTTAGCCATCCCTACAGCAGCGTGGTGCGCTCTAATACACCAAAGTTTCATTCGATGCAGTCATCGAATAAACTTATACAAAATAAATTAAAGAATATAGAGCTGCTAACTTAAAACACCACACTATGAAAAAGAGAAATATATAAAAATAATTTGATTTTAGAGAAAAAGACTTTAGTTTTGAGAAAACATTTGTTTTTATTGAAGAAAAAACTTCTCATAGTGAATTTTTTTCAAAATATATGAAACAAATTTTCGTTTTAAAAAATTTCTGTATAAATAAATGAGAATTTTTTGTGCGAGAAAAATATTTTATTTGAAAAGAGAAAATTGCTTTTATCGTAAATAGAGAAATTTTTCACCGGAGGAAGATATGTGTTTTTTTTTCTGAGTGCGGGTGTCCATTTTCCTCAGAAACCAGACGTCAGATCGAGACGTTGAAGATGTCATTTTTTGTTTTATGCATGTCTGGCAGGTACAGTTTTACGGAAATTTGACTAAACACTTTCGACGGAAGGAGGGGCAAAACCCTTGAATTGATAATTTTAAAAACGTAAAAATGAGAGCAGTTTTGAAAATCGTCCTCTTTCTGTGCTCGAGGCACAACCCCGTGTAACACCGGGTTACATCCGCTAGTATTATATAATATATAATGTCGTGACGTACACGACATACTGTGTGACGTATGCGACACGTACGAATTTAAACTATTTAATTGGTGTTTTTTACTTTGAATATTGGTGCTTCGGCATCCATGTTGTATTCTTGAGTATGAATTTCGTCTCCAATGTACTGCAGAATGTGAAAGTTTATATGTCCGTGATGGGTTGCATAGGCATCCATAGGGATTTCTCATTGGTATGTCACTATTACAAAAACTATGTGTCTCGGTTAATATTGACACTAGGGTACTGAAATTGAAATGATACAGGGGTTGGGAGATTAAGTACAACGTGCGACGAAAAAGTGGGATGGATTATCCATAGGGCGTGGCACTTTTAAAAATTTTTTTTTCGATTAATATTCATACTAGGGTAGTGAAATTCGGTAATGGTGTAAGTAGAATTATTACAAATCACGGTAAAGAAAGTAGGTGGGAGTCAACAAAGGGGCGTGTCACTATTTGAAAAGCTCTGTAAGTTGGTTTATATTGTTACAAGGATAGCAATTTGGTGAATTGTTACATTTTTCAAAATATCTCTAAAACTTTCAAAGATTGAGGTAAAATATAGTTTTTATAAAAAATTTTCTGTTATGTTTTTATAAAGAGTTTTCCATCATTTAAAAAGCAATTTTGAAAATTTCAGAGAGGATGAGAAGTTAAAGTCTCAAAGTATGCTAAAATTTTAATATTTTTCAGCTTTGAAGGCACATATTTCACAAACTAAGAAAGATTATTCAACTTTGGGTTCACAAATTTAAATTAATTACATTTTAAATATAAAAAATTTTCACACGATCGAAATCTGCCCCCGCATTTAAAAGATGTAGTGCGTTTTTTTTTTTTTGCTCAAATATACCGCTTTGCATGAAATGCCCCTTAGAAACACTCTCTCAAGAAATCTTACCCCATCCCAAAATAAAGAAAAAAACCCAAAAAAATGGGTTGATTCGTAGATAGCCTCAAAAGGTGAGTCATTTTTTGACGCGGAATCCGTATGTTGTCAGAAAAATGAGAAAAAGTTGTGGGTAGCGACGGACAGTGCTCTGATTAAATATGTAAACAGTTTTTCACAATAAAACTGTAGGTTTTTGAAAAAAATAGGAATTAATTAAATAAAAACTACAAAATCACAAGAAAAATGAAGGTTTAAACAAAAAAAACTCACGTGCAGCAACGTACATGTGGCAGAAGTGAAACTTCTTAAACAGTAAAAAATAAGATAGATTTTAGTGTGAAATAGAGAGAGAGAGTATCTGAAAAGAAATTCAATCAATGCAAAATGGAATAATATTCTGTTTATTCGATATTTACATCCAGGGACCGTACCGGTTATGGTTTCTATCGAAAAAGTCACATAATAACTGTTATCTAACTTTATAATAACTTTTTTCCGAGAAAAATAAAAGTTATTTTGTGCCTAATATTTTTTCGTTCAAAAATAACACTTACTTTTTACTTTTATTTTATCGGATCGGATCGGATCGGATCAGAACGCGTTGTTGAGACATGGTGTATGTCTGTGGTATACAACACACGGACCAAAACGCGTTCAATATTAATTGCATTATGTTTGCTTTTTTGTCACGTTCCTATGTGGCGTAGTGGTAGAGTTTCTGACTCTTATGAAATGCAAAGTAGAAAGTCATTTTTATTAAAATTTTCATATGAATTTAAAACGTTAGCCTAGCGTCACGAAAAAAGACCTTGAAATTTCACTCGCCGCCAAAGAAGTTTCACTTAAAAAAAAAACGAAATAATTCACACCTCCAATACATACTTATTATTTGTTTTAGCTCAAAATGAAAACCCTTTAAATTTCAGCGCATCCACGTTTACAATAGCAAACCAACAACTTCAGGTCGAAATTATGACAATTTAAAACAGATCCTTATATATTAGCCCCAGTGGCGTACCGAGAGGCTAAGCCGCCCGGTGCGGATTCCAAATTTGCCGCCCCTCTCATATGCAATAAAAAAAAAATCTTTGATATTAATATAGGGTTTTGTATGCATAGTTTTCACTTTAGAATTTGGTCTTTCATTGTTCTCAATTATATAAAAAAAATTCTAATATACATATCATCAACCTATTTCTAATACGACGCAAGTTTAGAAAAAATGGAGCAAAACGCGCGCATGAGTCTATTTTTGCTCTCATTTCTTCCGTGGTTTTGTTGTTCTATCATGTTTAAAAATCTAGAGCAAAAAGTCTACGAGAAACTTCAATCCATTTTTGCCTATCTCATTTCTTAACACTAATATTAAAAAAAAAAATAAAACAAGTAACTTGAAATGCCTTGATTAGATTAAAATGGGTTACAACAAAACCAAGTTACTTCAGTACTTTTCAGCACTTTTCTTAATCGAAGTTAAATTTTATGCGAAAAAATTCACTTCAAAATACCGCAATCGAAAAATTATTTCCAAAATTTATTGAAAATTTTTTCTTAGTCACATCTTCTTCTTCAAACGTATCGAATATTATTAAAAACAGCGTACAATATCGTCACTTGAAAAAAATTTCGATTTAATTGAAAATTTGAAAGTAATAATCTATCAAAAATTATATGATAAGTTCCTTGAATTTTTTTTTGGAAATTATTACAAAAATATAAGTATACTCTCCAGTGATTTTTGCGTTAATAACGGAGAAAGTAAAATTGATTTTAGTCCTGCATCGTCGTACTATGATCCTGATTTTGATCCACAAATGAAAAAAGGTGACGAAGAAGAGCTCATGGACAATCATTTCATGGATACTCGATCTGAAGATTCTCAAACAATCTTTTCCAATCGTACTACAAAGGATTCTCAAACATTCGTTTTCAATCGTGCTACAAAGAAAAGATTATTGCATCCAGCATACAGCAATTGCCGAAAAAAATGAAATGCAAAATTTTCAGAAAAACTCGAAAAGGATTATTGTAATTTTTTATAAAACTTCCATCGAAACCGATGCAAAATTTTTTTGAATGCACATTAGTTCATCAAAAAGATCTTCTGAAATTTTCAAATATGTATGCAAAAATATATATATGCAATTAAAGGAAATCGTGAAAAACCCATATAAAAAGAAGGATATTATAGATAAATTAATTCCTTTAATACATGATAACAAAAAAATTAATTTTTGGGAAGATTTTAAGGAATGTGCAGATTCTAAGGATCTTTCTATTGGTTTTACAAGCCATGAGAATGCACCAACATTCATGAATTTATTTATGTGTTCCATTAATTTTGTTAAAAATTGTATCAAAAGCTTTTTTATTGAGTTTAATGAATAGATTTATATATAATTTACTTAATAAGATACTTGTGTAGATACTTAATTATAATAATAAGAAAAAAAAAAAAAACAAAAAACAAATTGGCCATTTCAGCCCTTGAAAGGACTTTGACCGAGCTTCTTAGGATCGATTGTGTTGTGTGTGTTATTAAATTTATGCACACAATTGACCGAGAACTGGACCTACATGTTTTATGCCGACTCCGAACGGCTCATGTTCTCAAGGAGCTTTACATGGCATTATTTACTCTCTGAGGTTTGCCATTGTCTGCAGAGAGGTGGTGACCGATCAGAAAAATTTTTTATTGAAAAAACTTTTCGCCACGGCTGGGGATCGAACCCGGGCTCCGAGCATGCTAAGCCACACACTTAACCTGCATGCCACGGTCACCAACCAATAATAATAAGATACTTAATTAAAATTGTAATAAATGTTCAACTTATTTTCTAAACAATTGTGTTTTAATTGATATTATACAACAAAACCAAGCAACTTTAAAGTTACTTGATTTTGAAAAAACAGCAAAGAGTAAAGTGTTCTAAGAAACATATAAATGTTTTATTTGCTTTTAAGTAACTTCATAGTTGCCTGGTTTTGTGAAAAAACAAAAATCTTGTTTATATGAAATGAAAAAATATATGACAAAAATTTTCTCAGTATCTTAAGTTCGACTGAATTGTTAAAAATCTGCAACGCAAAATAATTTGGCTAGCACAAGTTTCAAAAATTTCGAAACTTAACTCTTAACTCTTCAATAATTTAACTCTTCAATAATTTGAAAAAACTTAAAAATCTTATATACGGAAAGATTATATCCTATAACACAATACCTCAATTTCTCACAATTTTCAAAAAACAAGTTACTTGGTTTTGTTATATCACGGGAGATTTCTATATTTACTAAAATATAAATATGATATATTGACACCTGAACAAGTATTTTTTAAGGAGTAACCTGGCATAATAAAATTTTGTCATTGCATACACACTATACTTATACCCTACAGTTGAAAATAAAATTTATTTATGATATATAAAGTGGTGAACAAAACATATGAAATTAAAAGCGCCATGAATTTTTTAAAAAAATTCCATCAGCAGTATATGTGATTAAAACAATAAAAAATTTTTTTGCGTAATATTTTTCCGAAAAATATATTTGTAATTTTTCAAAATTATATCTATTTTTATTGAACTTATACACATTTTTAAACATTAAAATAAACAAAATTTTGAAGGCCTGACCCCTTAAACGTTAATAATCGCTATTATTCCAAATGTTGACTTACGCCATATTAGAATTAGGCCAACGATAAAAAAGTTTATTGCTTAATGACACCGAAAAGGAAATTTATACAAATACAATTTTTTTTATATAATATTTTATTAAATTACTAGCAATACCCGGCGCGCGTTGCTACGCCTTAGGCCACGTGCATAGTAAACGCCGATTCAGACTGCCTGCCTGTGTGAGCAGAGTGTGTGAAAAAGCGAGATAGATAGATATTTGTATTTCATTTGTTCACACAGATTTCAGCCTGCCTGTCTGTCTGAATCGGCGTTGAAAATGCACGCAGCCTTAGACAAACACATGTACTTCATCTGTGACTTCAGAACCTATTCGATCAAAAATGTAGCTTGTAGGGGAAGGTGCACCCACTTGACCAAAGCTCATACCAGTTTTCTATTAGAAGGACATTACCAAATGGCAACTCCATTCGGAATTTCACTGATCAGCGGTTTTTATTTCCAATGCTGTTTGCTATTAAAAATTTGGCTTGTATGGGCGGAGTCACACCCCGTTTTCCAATGCCCATGCTATATTTCTTGTCGAAAGACATTTCCAAAAATTAAATTTATACAGAGTTTAAATATTATGAAACATTAAGTACCACAGCTATTCGATATTAAACATTTAAACTATGTTGATGGTGCCACGCCCCATTTTCCAATGCTTGCTGAATTTTTCCAGTGGATGGACACGACTAAATGTTATATTCCTTCCGAGTTTCACAAATTTGTGACTTATGTTTCTTAAATTATACTGAAAAGTTTGAATGCCTTAAAAGTGTCACGCCCCTTCTGCAACGGCTTTAAAATTTTACCAGTAAAACAGCTTGTGAAAATTGAGGTCGAATACAGAATTTTGGAGCTGTGCAACATGTAATTCTAAAGCTATTCGATATCGGTGCCAAACTTCACAGGAGCACTCTCCAGACTTTGCTAGAGTTTCCCTGAAAATTTCATAACAATTGGTTTAGCGGTTTTGAAGTCTACTTGTACATACAATCATTTAAATATACAAAGAAGATGTTAACAGCTTGTTTAAAATATGCTTAACTTACGCATCCTTTAAACACCAAAATTTGCGTCAAACATACGTTTTCGATGCGTTTTACATACGCTGCGTAGCTTATGCCAGGCTGTCTAATATAATGGAAAACCATTCAAAAGTTGAATTATAATATTAAGGTTCAACTAAAACTACCGGAGACCAATGCAAATGCATTATTTATAATGCTATTATAAAAAAACAGAGAAACCAACCAACTTGAGACCCTCCTCCTTTTTGAAATCGGTTAAAAATAAAAAATATGCTTTGCACACCAATCACAATAACTCTTTTAATGTGCAACATTTATTAACACGCGAAAATAAAAAAATTTTAGGCTTCTGTTTGGAACAAAATCGAAAATCCAACTAAATTAAAGAAGTTATATTGGTATTCCTCTACATTTATGGTCATCATTTTGTTACAACTTCATTTCATAGTACCAACCTATTTGATTTTAAAAAAGACGTTGGAAAATAAAAACAAAAATTATTTTCTGATGCGTCCAATATAAACCTATTGAAAAGTTTTAAGGAAATCTATTTTATAAGGCTGAATGCATGAACATAACTTCTGCGCAGATGAACACAAACAATGACATATCAATGCGACATTTCAGATCGTACTGAGATCCTCTGAGAAGCATTGGAGCATATGCAATGGAATATTTGTATACTGAAATAACTACAACAATAAAAAATTTCATCCCCCATTTCATGGTAAGATTTTAATATATTTATATTTCTCTCTGAGCAAGAAGTTGACTGCAAATAAAGTAGCTAGTGTTGCCATAAAAACAAATTTTAAATCTGAACTATTGTATAAAGCTTTCAATCCGTCGAGATTGCGTTATTGTCGATGAATAACATTTGCAATAACTAACAAAATTATAATTTGGTTATATATCAGGCATAAGAGGAAAAAGATTTTTTGACTGTAAATATGTATAAACAATTCAAGTCTGAAAACCATAACAAATACGATGTCAGATTGTTGGCAACACTGCTCAAGAGACCAAACTGAGAGCAACTCCCGACACAACATGGCAGCCGTGCTGTGTGCTTAGTTACTCTCACAGCCAGAGCTTAAGCAATGGTTTTCTGCTGCTTGTTGTGCTGCTTGTACAGCATTAGCATGAATTAAAACACATGAATTCTTAAATAATTAAAGAAAAAGTTTTGTAAAAAACGTAGTACCCTATTTTAATTTCGCTAATCATAGCAATTGAATAGTGAAAAAATTATAAAAATCGGTTCAGCGGTTATTGAGAACACGTCGCCGCAAATCCGTGAGTCTCCTTTTATATAATAGTATAGATTATTTTTCTTGTTTTTTTATTAGCAAAATCGGTAATTACATTTAGGGCGCTCACAGTTCTGTATTATTTGCTCTGTTTACTTTGCCGTTTATTAACTTTAGAACATTTTAGCACGTGTTAACTTTGATTGTTTTTGTTTTACGTACAAACTTGAGATACCACTTGTTGCTAAAGTTATCTCATAATTCTTCCTTTCCGTTCATTCGAGGCATGTTTATGAACAAATTTCAAATTTTTGAAAACAATTTTTGCAATTTAGCTCCAAAACACAAAAAAAGGTGCTCACAGTTCGATCTAAATATCTTTCTAAAGTTGTCAGGTGTTAACTTTAGAAGCAAACTGTGAATTCCCTAATTGTCAAAGTCTATTTCATTTCTACTAGGCATTTCCACTGACAAGTTAAAGCACTTAAAAACTCAAAAAACTTTGAGTTACTCGAAAACACCAGTTATTCAATGCTTGTTTCAAGTCGCAGCCGAGTTATTCGAAAATTCAACTACTCGCACATGCCTAAATATTATGTCTTTTTTTATTTCTTTGGCAACTAATTTTGAGACTCGAAAAACGATTTTACATTTTGGTTGTGCTCAATACGAAGCTCATAAATATAGTTACATTTACTGTGGTGGCCAAATTTATTCATTAAGTTTAGTTCTTTCTTTTGTTTGTACACCTTAAAATGATAATGTACACATATTTATTTTGTAAAAGGCTTTATTTAGCTTCAGTGCCGCCCCTAAACTAGTGCCGCCCGGGGCGGACCGCCCCCCCCCGCCCCCCCCCCCACGGTACGCGGCTGATTAGCCCATATTAGGCTTATATATTAGCCTTTTTTATATATTCTACTATAGTGAGTTCAATTGGAAGTAGGTGTGTCCGTAGATGTCAGATGACGCTCACTTTTCTTCCACGATTTAGTTTTGATATAAAATACAAACGTATCAATTTTTTCCTGTAGCTTAAAGAGAAATCTTTATAGAGTTTTCAATTTTGGGGTTGTATGGGAGGTGGGCGTGTTCGTGGATGGATGACGCCCATTTTTCTATTGCGTCTTAATTTTTATATAAAATGAATAAATATTTAATTTTACTTTTGTAGCTTCGGCACAAGCCTCTATATACAGTTTTCAATATTAGGGTTGTATGGGAGGTGGGCGTGTTATTGAGTGGATGACGCCCATTTTTCAAACACACATGAGTTTTGTCATAGATTACACAAATACCGAATTTTTAGTTTTGTAGCTTAAGTATTTGCTTCTTTATGGAGTTTTCATTATTGGGGTTGTATGGGAGGTGGGCGTGTTCGTGGATGGACGACGCCCAGTTTTCTAACACGTCTAAATTTAATTATAAAGGAATAAATATAGTTTAACTTTTGTAGCTTCGACAGCAGCCTATTTATATAGTTTTCAATTTTGGGGTTGACGCCCATTTTTCTAACACACCTGAGTTTTGTCATAGATTACACAAATACCGAATTTAAGTTTTGCAGATTAAGTATTTGCTTCTTAAGGGAGTTTTCATTATTGGGATTGTATGGGAGGTAGGCGTGGTTTTCATCAGATTTAGCCCATTCTTGAACTTGATCTTAGTTTTTTAGAAAAAAGCTTAAATATCGAATTTCAGCACGATAGCTTCAAAAGTACGGCTGTAATCGTGTCCACAGACGGACAGATGGACAGACAGACGGACATGGCTACTAATCAACTCAGGTGGTGATGCTGAGCAAGAATATATATACTTTTCTATACCTACCACGCCTCCTTATGGGCGTTGCACACGTCGTGACAAAATTAATATACCCCTTACGCAGTACGCGTGGGGGTATAAAAAGATGAACATTGAGGTGGGTCAAACATTTTTTGTTCTAAAATCCTTTTGTTATAGTAAGTTTTATATTTTTATGTCAATTCTGACCTGTAAAATATTTATTTATTTCAAGTGTAACAGCCCGCGCATTGATCATCAAAGCGTCAAGTGATGCACTATGGAACGATTAATACAAATTAGAGAGGAAAACTATTTTGTCAACTTTTATGACGGTTTTTTTTTTATTTTAGGTATAGCAAACTATAAAAAAGGGTTTTTACAAATTTTAAAAAAGTGAGCGTGGCAGCTCCCGTACAATTTTTGAACACAATTTTCGAAATATCTTCTAGTTCTAGTTGAGCAAAAAGAATCTATAACAATAATGTATGATGCAGAATCTCAAGTCGAAATTGAAACAAAAAAAAAAAACACTCGCGCGCAAACATTTCCTCCTTAAAAGCGCAACTTTTGCAAGAACCACTTGTTTTTGACTTTGTATATGGATTCGAATTTGACTCATGTCTGGAAACGGTGTGTATTCCTGTTGGCGTGATCTTTGAAATCGTTAGCTTAGATTTTGTACAAACTAATGTCATGAGCAGCTTAGCTAATTGGCATCAGATGGTTAAAGGAAATCTAAGTTTTATCTTTGACTTCTTCTTGAGCTTGTTTTTGCTAATATGCTTGATCACCTTATGGTTGTACCTGTTTATTTCAGCTACCGCAGCATGTCCGAATGGCTTCTCAGAAGCACCGTAGTCGAAGGTCTTCATAATGCTGGCTTCGCAACTAGCGGAGCGTTGCACTTGGGACAATTTGAATTTTATCCTGTTTGGTACTCTTGTTCATCTTGATGGAGGTCTTATGGCTCAAGGTCACTAATTCGCTAATAAAATATTTAATTAATCTTCAACTTTTTCAAAAATTTTGACAATTTATTTTATATTGCAAAGCTTTGACAAGTAATGCTGCATAAATTGTCTGATAAAAAGAATTTGTAACTCATTTCTGAAAATGTACGCGATACTCAAACAATTTTCAAAACTAAACGCTTGAAAAACCAAAAAATTTTTTTAATAATGAGTTAATTTAGTCAATCTTGTTTAAACTCTTAATTAATTTGTTTTCTTATTGAAATTTTGATCAAAAATAAATTTTTACTATTATACAAAATTATTTAAACATAACTTGGAAGCATTTTTTTTTTCGTTTGCTCGGCAAACTTTTAAGCGACTAACAGTTTCCTGTGTTATTTAAATTAAATTAAGCGATGATGATAATCGGTCGTTTTCTTTGTAAAAAACACAGCTATTAATATTTTATGTTGCCAAATTTTTGTACAACGTTGCTTTTCAACATATATATGGGCATTTCCACAGAAAGGTCTACCGGGACCGAAAAAAAAATTGTTAAATACACAAATAATTTTTTTGTTATTATTTAAAAAAAATGCTTGAATTTTTATAATTTACTGCATTTACAACTAATTTCAGTTTTTATTCTGAGAAAATTGGCCTGATATCTGAGAAATATGTTTTTCTTGCTTTAAGCTGCTTTTAATGACTTTTTCTCTTTAGTATTTTTCTTTTATTTATCAACGTTATGTTTGCACTCTTCTTATAAAATTCATCTACAAACTACAAATAAAAAATGAAAAATAAAAAGATACCAAACAAAGCACGATTTACGGTAAATTTTTTATATTGCTTTAACTACTATTCGAATGTCGCGTTCTTGTACCTAAATCATCATATGTTATCAGAACTTCGTGATCGTTCTTAGCAAGTGTCTGAAAATTGTAACTTAAATCACATTTGGTCGCCTTACTATAAAAAAAAAGTTACTGCAGGTAAAAATCATACTAAACATTTAATATTGATCATCAAAATGTGTCGCGTTCGCGATCATGCGCCGTATTTTTAATACACTTTGTATGGGAAAGTATGGAAAGGTTTCATTCGATTTTTCTGAATTTTTTGCTAAGTGTTAATAGTTCAAATTAAAGCTCATGAGCTAATTCTCAAGTCATTGGATTGATTTTTAGTAGATTTTTAAGAAATTTTCCAATTTGAGAACGTAAATTTGTATAGGAGGTATACGTGGTTTTCATCCTATTGGGATATTTTCGAACATAATCTTTATTTTTACGATATAAGCTTAAATATCGAATTTCATTATTATAATTTAATAATAACGGCTGTAATCATGTCAACAGATGGGGGGACATACAAAAACAGGGATGCCATGGTTAAAACAACTTAGAAGGTGATACTGCAGTATAATATATGCACTTTTCTATATCTTACACGCCTCCTTGTGGGCGTAAAAAAGTCTTCATAAAGTAAATAACCACATACGTAGGACGGGTGGTGTTACAAAGAAATATAATATTTTTTCTCACTAGCCTCTTATGTATTTTTTTTTTTTTTTTTATTAATATAACTAATATAAAACTCACAAATGATATTTACGATGTGTTTGGTAGGTAATGCAATATTTAGCTGAAATTACTTTAACTAATTCTTATTAAAAACGTGATGAGAAAAAATGTCGCGTGCTAGATGTCGCGTTCGCGATCAGGCTTAAGCTCAATAAAAAAAAAACTAATAGAAATATGTCAAATTGACAAATATTTCTTGAAAGCCACATTAATTTTATTTAATTTACAATTTACCGCTTTAAAATATTATGTTACGTTTCGCAGATATTTGCATTTTTCTAGATGTAGTCGAAAACGAGTTCCATTTTTTGTCGCGTTCGCGATGCCATGTTTTTTGCTAATATTTTGGAAACATAAAATCTAGAGAACCTAACTTTTTTTTCTACATATAGTGCTAATAAAATACTATCTAAAACTTGAAAAAAAAGGAAATTTGTTTTGAGTTTTCTTTATTATTTTGCTCCTCAAAGGCGTACGAATGTCGCGTTCGCGACTATGGAAATGCCCATATTGTAATATTTTTCAATTTCTAAGAATATATAAATATTTTTTAAAAAAATACATCGATACATCCAACGTATAAGTTGGTAACTCAAGTACATAAGGATGAAATTTTAAGCATTTTTATACCCCAAAACCTGAAAGTTCAAGGTATATTAACTTTGTGCAAACGTTTGTAACGCATAGAAATAAGCGAGTCCGGTATAGAAAAGTATATATATTCTTGATCAGCGTCACCTCGTGAGTCGCGCTATCCATGTCCGTCCTTCCGTCCGTCTGTGTGTTGTCCATAGACATAGGATAAGAAGAGAGAGTAGAGACTTGGATGAAACTAGGTACACATGATCACATGAACCCAAAGATCTGCACTATTGAATATTTTTGGAATCCGCCCACGGACACGCCTACCTCCCATACAACGTAAAAATTGAAAACTGCATAAATTAGTTCACAATTAACCTACAAAAAAATTACGCATGTGTTTTATATCAACACAAAGATGTTTTCGAACATGGGTGCCATCCACTCACGGACACGCCCACCTCGCATACACCCCAAAAGTTGAAAACACAACAAATTAGCTTCAGTTATGCGTACAAAGATAAAATTTGGTACTTTTGATTTTAATAAAAAAACAAAGATGTTTTTGAAAAATGGACACGCCTACCTCCCATACAACGCAAAAATTGAAAACTGCATAAATAAGCTCATAACTAACCTAAATTTGGTACGTATGTATTTAATATCAAAACAAAGATGTCTTCAAAAGATATGTCATCCGCCCACGGACACGATCATTTTCAATACTATTACTGTATTTTGAAAAAGTAGGTTAAGGGTAATTCATAGTCGGACTAGACTTTCTTTACTTGTTTTTGTTATAGAAATAAAACTAAAACCAGAAATTCAGTACATAAATTTGTGCTTCCATCTCTTATCCATAAACCCTTGACTCAGTTTTACTTTTCTATATCTTATAAAAAAAAAAATCATAGCATAAATGTTCTAACTTCACATTTTCAATTAATACCTTATACGTTGGACGTATCGATATACATACATAGGTAACCTAACGTTGTTCGAAAATCGAAAATTCCTTTGAATTGCATGCGCTGGCTAAAGGTATGACTTTATACAACAATTTTTAGCCAATAGCTATTTGTTTTGCCTTAAAACAATTAAATTTCACTATTAGAATATGATAAAATAATTTGTATTTTTTTTTAATACATTAACGACCCACCTTAATGAACATGTCCTGGATGTGATGATATTAACAAGGAAAAACAAACCATATGCAAATCTGAATTAGAAAATAAAACAGTGTGCTTGTCAATTGATGGGTGGTCCAATATAAACAACGACCCTATTGCACATTTAATGGTTGATACCATAGTTGCAATTGACCATCATTACACTGCTGACTACTTAAAAACAGTGGCGATAGAAGGTATACAATTTTAGAAATTTTGTATTGCACAAGCGGCAAATATGACAAAATTGCGCAGACCTTTGAAAAGCTAATCAGTGCAACTGCTGCAAAACCAAAATGGAATTCCCGAGACACTTCACTTTATCAAAGCAGTGTTTTCTACTCTTTTGCTAGTCGTAAAATTTAAAAAAATTGACTGCATTGAAATTTCAAAAAATTGACTGAAAAAAAAAGATTTTGTTGTTGCGCTTTTCTTTACTTCTTTATCACGTGTCCATCTGAGTTCCAACATTTTGTTGGTATTTAACCATAGAAGAAGAACGTGAGCGTGAAGAAGAACGTTAAAATATAAAAAAATAGGTATTTACAAGCACATCATCACGTTTCCGAACCGTCGCTAGAAACAATTACATTTCGAACAGCTTCTTGTTTAAAAACATCCAACTTTCGACTTTTATCACTGTTATGCCGCAGATACAATAAAAAATTTATAACATCATACTGCGTTGGTATTTTGGAATTATTTAAGTCAATCGCAATGAAAGACATTATTTAAAATATTTGAAGGGCTTGATATGCCACACTGCTTTAAAAGTTCATATTTCATGTTCATTACGTTCCTTGATGCATTATCAATATCCACTGAAAATATTGCTACCATTACGCGATCAACTTTGGCCGTGTACGTAATAGTTCTTGTAAGCATTTTAATGATTTCATACAAATATAAAATTTTTAAAAACTTTAAGTTCGATTATTTCGAAATATTTTTTACGTGGCATATCATGTTTTTACAATAAGCCCTTCATTTTTTTGTTCGATTTTTAGTGAAAATTATCAAAACTCTATAAAACACGCGTTTGAAATAAATATTAGACGGATGCAATTTTCATATTTATTTTTCACGCGGCGTATTTTTCTGAAAGCAGCAAAATACGCCGCATATAAAAAGAAGCTGCAGTCAGCTGCAACGTGAGCCATGCACGAAAACTATCGCGATAAGAGGAAGGAAGAGAGATGCCTTTTCAGACGTAAAAAAAGAGAGCAGGAAAAGCGTGAGCGAGAAAAATTGAGGTGTACCAGGGCAAGAAGGATGCTCGAAAATTCTACCAGCAGGTTAAGTGTCTAACCCAAGGTTTCAAGCCCGTAGCATCCTCTTGTAGAGATGAGAATGGTGATCTGGTTACAGATACGCAGTGCGCATTGAAATTATGGAGACAGCATTTTTCCAATCTGCTTGCAGGCGACGATACCAACAATTCCGCCCTTGGAGAATGCTGTCTGACACCACCAATCGACGATGATGGAGTGGAAATTCCACCACCTAGCCATGACGAGGTTAAAATTCCTATCCAGCGACTCAAAAACAACAAAGCTGCAGGAGCTGACGGCCTGGCTGCTGAATTGTTTAAAACCGGCGGCGGTGAATTGATAAGGTGCATGCATCAACTCATCAGCAAAATATGGTTAGCAAAATATGGAAAGCATGCCCGACGATTGGAATCTCAGTGTGCTTTCTCCTATACTTAAGAAAGGAGACCCGACAATCCTCGCCAACTACCAAGGTATCAGTCTTATTTCCATCGCATACAAGGTTCTTTCGAGAGTATTGTGTGAAAGATTGAAGTCTCATACCAAAACACTGATTGGACCTTATCAGTGTGGCTTTCGTCCTGGCAAGTCCACCATAGACCAGATTTTTACGCTACGCCAAATCCTGGAGAAAACATCATCTCTTTGTTGGTTATAAAGCTGCGTTCGATAGCCCGATTCGGGATTACCTCTACGCAACAATGTCTGAGTTCGGTATACCTGCAAAGTTGATAAAGCTCTGCAAGATGACGTTGAGCAATACATGCAGCTCCCTCAAGGTAGGAAATGACCTCTCCGAAACCTTTAATACCGAACGAGATTTCAGACAAGGCGACCCGCTATCATGCGATCTCTTCAATTTCATCATGGAGAGGATCCTACGAAAGGCAGGTGTACATCGAAATGGTACAATTTTCTACAAAGGTGTCCAGCTCCTTGCGTATGCTGATGATATCGATATTATCGGCAGCACTAAGACAGATGCAACTGCTGCTTTCGCCGCTGTCGAAAATGAATCAGCCAAAGTGGGTTTGACGGAGAACGAGGGCAAAACAACGTATATGCTGTCTCCAAATAGGGAAGCGCGGCGTCTAGGTTCCCATGTTACAGCAGGCAAATATAACTTTGAATTTGTCAAGGAGTTAACATACCTTGGCACCGCCGTAAAAAGCAACAACAATGTCAGCCTGGAGATAAAGCGAAGAATAACAATTGCTAATAGGTGCTTCTACGGGCTAAGTAAGCAATTAGGTTCCAGAGCCGAGAGGAAAGTTCTTGGCAAAATCTTTGGTCCTGTTCGAGTTGGCGACGACTATCGCATTTGAATGAACCACGAACTGTACGAGCTCTAAACACACAAAAATATGTAAAACACACATATTAAACACGGTTAGTAAAATGTATATTTTAAAAACATTCTACGCCATGCAAAAATGAAAATGCATATTTTAAAATACAAAAGTAAAATGAACATTTTAAAAACAAAAACGAACGTTTACTAGGATATAGTAAAGTAAAATGAATATTTTAAAAAAGATTCTTCACCATACAAAATTGAAAACGCATATTTTCAAATACAAAAGTTAAACGAAACGTTTTAGAAACAACAACGAACGTTTTACAATGATAAAATAGGGTATCATAAATATTTGCAAAATCATTCTATGTCATATCAAATTAAAACCGCACATTTTAAAATATAAAAGTAAAATGAATCATATTATGAAACATACATGATACAAACACTGAGAAAACTTAATGTTCAAAACTAGCAGAAACGTGCTACTTTTGAAAACGTTCAACCCAGATTTTGCGCCTCTAACGTTTATTATACCCTAAACCTGAAAGGTGAGGGTATATTAACTTTGTGCAAACGTTTGTAACGCATAGAACGAAGCCAGTCCGGTATAGAAAAGTATACATATTCTTGATCAGCGTCACCTCGTGAGTCGAGCTATTCATGTCCGTCCGTCCGTCCGTCCGTCCGTCCGTCCGTCTGTGTGTTGTCCGTAAACACAGGATAAGAAGAAGGAGTTGAGATAATTAGATGAAACTTGGCACACATGGTCACATGCACCCAAGGATTTGCACTATTGAATATTTTTGGAATTTGCCCACGGACACGCCTACCTCCCATACAATGCGAAAAATGAAAACTGCATAACTCAGCTCATAATAAGCCTACAACAATAACATTTGGTGTGTATGTGTTTTATATTAACACAAAGATGTGTTCGAAAAATGGACGTCATCCGCTTACGGACATGCCCTCCTCCCATACAACCCAAAAATTGAAAACGCAATAAATAAGACTCTGTTTAACCTACAGAGCTAAAATTTGGCATGTATGTTTTTTATGACAAGACAAGGATGGTTTTGAAAAATGGACGTCATCCGCCTACGGACACGCCTATTTCCAATACAACCCAAAAAGTTTTAAACTTAATAAGTAAGGTTATGTTTGTAGGTTAAATTTGGTATGCATGTATTTTATACCAAAACTAAGGTGTTTTCAAAAATTGGAAGTAATCCGTCCATGAACACGCTCACCTCCCATAGGAAAAGCACAAAAAAGGCATTAACTGTGAGCTACAGGAATAAAACTTGGTATGTGTAAATTTTTCATCAACATTTAAATGCATATAAAATATAGGCTTCATCCGCCCTTGGAGACCCCCATTTACAATAAAAATTTTTTGTTTTTGAAAAGTGGGTTTAGGGTATTTCATAGTCGGCCTAGACCGACTTTAGACTTTCTTTACTTGTTTTATTTCTCCATTTGTGTACAGTTAACCTGAAAACAAAATTTTCAAAATCCAAAATACTGTATTTTTTTTATTTCAAGCGTTTGTTTCAATGTATAATTTTAGAAAATCATCTAAAAAACTAAGAAAAAACTCATGAAAAACATCATTATCTTTAATCCAATTGCAAATTAAAACATATTATTACATATAATCATATTATGAAACATACATGAAACAAACACTGAGAAAACTAAATGTTCAAAACTAGCAGAAACGTGCTACTTTTGAAAACCTGAAGGTGAGGGTATATTAACTTTGTGCAAACGTTTGTAAAGCATAGAACGAAGCCAGTCCGGTATAGAAAAGTATATATATTCTTGATCAGCGTCACCTCGTGAGTCGAGCTATTCATGTCCGTCCGTCCGTCTGTGTGTTGTCCGTAAACACAGGATAAGAAGAAGGAGTTGAGATAATTGGATGAAACTTGGTACACATGGTCACATGGACCCAAGAATCTGCACTATTGAATATTTTTGGAATCCGCCCACGGACACGCCTACCTCCCATACAACGCAAAAGTTGAAAACTGCATAACTCGGCTCATTCTTAGCCTACAACAATAAAATTTTGTATGTGTGTGTTTTGTATCAACACAAAAATGATTTCGAAAAATGGGTATCATCCGCTCACGACCACGCCTACCTCCCATACAACCCAAAAATTGAAAACGCAATAAATAAGACTCTGTTCAACCTACAGAGATAAAATTTGGCACGTATGTTTTTTATGACAAACCAAAGATGGTTTTGAAAAATGGACGTCATTCGTCCACGGACACGCCTACCTCCCATACATCCCAAAAAGTTTAAAACTCAATAAATAAGGTTATGTTTGTCATAGAAAGATCAAAGTTGGTATGTAATATATAAGTTTAAAAAAATTGAAATTCCATTTTTAAAAATTAAGATTTTGTGCGAACACTCTACAGACGAAACACGTCCACGTTTGTACATGTACATATGGACATGGTTGGTCCATTACCTATATCGAACGGACACAGATATCTCTTTACCGTAATAGACAGAAATACAAGTTGGCCAGAAATTTACCCACTTAAAAACATCGAGACATCCACAATAGTTGATACATTCTATAGAGAATATATTTCACGTTTTGGCGTTCCTATATAAATCACTACCGACCGAGGACCACAATTTACTTCTAAAACTTTCAAACAGTTCCTTAAAAACATTGGTTGTCGTCATATCATGACTTCTCCTTACCAGCCTCAAGCCAACGGCATATAAGAAAGATTTCACAGAACATTAAAAGCTTTATAAATGGCTAGTAACAATCAGACTAACTAGTACTCGGAAATTCCTCTAATTCTGTTAGGTTTAAGATCCACATTTAAGGAAGACATTAAAGCTTCTCCTGCTGAGATGATTTTCGGTCAAAATTTAAAATTTCCACAACAGTTAATCGTCAGAAATAATACAATTTTCAATCCTTCAGGTATTTTATCTTCACTTAAAGAAAATGTTCAAAATACTCAATCAAAAATTTCTCATCATAATACTTCCGCTCAACAGTATATACCACAAATATTAGAAAGCTGTAAATTTGTATTCATCCGTAATGATTCCATACGACGTACGCTACAAAATTCGTATGATGGACCTTTCAAAGTTTTACACAAAACACCAAAATCCTTAACAAAACTTAAAAATAATAACACAAGCACAGTTCACATCGACAGACTCAAACCAGATTTTTGAATACAGACACTGCACAGACACTTTCCACCCAACCCAGTATAAAAAGAGTTCATTTTAATTTATTAGCCAACACAATTAAACACTATGGGGGGGAATAATGTTGTGCTCATATAAACATTCACATACATACACAACACAAACACTTTGTTAAAAAATACTTTGTTAAAAATATTTGTTATCGTATCAAATTATTTAAAATTTAGTTTTCAAAAATAAAATTTTTATATTTCAGTTGTTGAAAATATTTTATAACAAAAAGTCATATCAAAATAAATTTGTATTTAAAAAAAAATATTAAAAATAAAAATGCTTTAAATAAAAAATATAACAACCATATCCCTAAGCCTATTTAAGTATTGATTGGAGTAGTGTTGGATAGTTAACAGTTCCGAACAGTAGTTGGTGAATGAAGAGTACATCGGCAACTTTTTGGCCGAATTACTGGCATGTTAATTAAATTGAGACTGTCTACATAAGGAGGTAAGTTTAAACTTTCTGAACCGGGAAAACCACGAAGGGCGAAACGAATGAATCTTCGTTGAACAGCTTCGATTCGCATTGAATGAGCGTTGAAGATGGGAGACCAAACTTTGCTGGCATATTCGAGATTGGATCTAGCAAAGGCAAGATAGAAAGATTTTGTGACGTAAGAATTGGCGAACTCTCTGGATCAGTGTTTCACAAAACCAAGTGCAGAGCATAATACAATAATAAAGTAGGCTCATATTTATTCGGCTGCTCAATTGTCTAATTTTACACTAACAAAGCTGTGAGTCCTATAAATGTCAAACAATAAATCCAGCAACAACAATGAAAAACTTAAATTCGAACAGCTGACTTTGACATCTAGCTCTCTTCCTCTCCAATATGCGCCTACCTTGTTATTCTATCATGGTGCAGTTTACTCTACTGAATACTTAATGAGAATATAATAAGTTCTCGGAGGAAGTAGGAGTCGCTTACGAGAATATGGTATATCATATAATAAGTTCCAGAATATTTTGTTTATTTTTGGTATTTGTGATTAAAAGTGTAAGGGGGGTGTTTCCACGAAAAATTACCCCTAGAAACTCAAAACAAAATTCGTATTTTTTGATTTGATTTTATTTATAAAGTAGCATAATATTACAACGAGATAAAATAAAATAAATACATAAATTAGTAAGAGATTTGTGGCTTACACATTACATCTATAGTATTATATAATTATGGTTAAGGAAAAATAAGATTTACTTTACAAGTAATAATATTATATGCGAAGGAAAACCTACTACAAAAACCTTCGATTGAGAGAAAAAAAAAAGAAAAAATAAATAATTCTTGACAAAGAGCAACATTGTAGATAAAATTGTTAAATAATTGACAAAGAAATACACTTACAAAATTGATTAAGAATAAAATAAAAATAATGACTAGATCGCTCTATTTTCAATTGAAAGATTAAAAAGTTTTGCAAATAATTATATGCAAAAGTCTTATAATGACTAGAAACATTTGAAAACTACGATTGATTTAAACATAAGTATAAACAATGACTGCAAAAGACAAAAATAAGTTTGTAAGTTAAACAATATTAACAAAATTTTGAATTATAACAATAAAGTTAATTATTATGGTGGAGATTAATTATTAACGTATTATCGGACGTATTATCGTGTTTTTTGTGAAGAATTTGAGTCGAATAGTGCCAAGGTAAATTTAGAGCCATTTTAAGAATTTTATTTTGGCAAATTTGTAATTTTTTCAAATGCATTTTTGCACAAAATCCCCAGACCGGGCAAGCATAAAGTAAAATAGCCTGAAATACTACTTTAATGATTATAATTTTGTTTTCTTTACTTAGCTTTGAGTTTCTATTAATCAGAGGATAAAGCATTTTCTTGGCTATATTGAATTTAGTAATACTATTATTTATGTGTTCTCTAAATAATAATTTTTTGTCAAATATGACTCCAAGATACTTAACGTTGTCAGACCATGGGATGACAACATCAGTAATTCGAAGTTGAGAGCTAGGTAAATAACAAATGTTTCTTTTTCTAGTAAAAAAGATTGCCTGCGTTTTTCTAGCGTTAATTTTGATTTTCCAAGTTTCGAAATATGATACAATCTGATTTAATGCGAATTGTAACTTTGTCAAAATAATTTGACCAAATTCATTCGAATAAAAAAGTGCAGTGTCATCTGCATAGGCAGCAACTTCACAATTAGGATATTTGGGCATATCAGAACAAAAAATTAAGTACAGGAGTGGGCCTAAAACGGAACCTTGTGGAACGCCTGCAGAAATTTCTTTGAAATCAGAATGATCATTGCCAATGTAGACGCAAAAAAGACGACCTTTGATGAAACTCTGGATGGTTTTAATAAGATAAAGTGGGAAATTCAAGTTTATCATTTTAAATAGCAAACCATTGTGCCAAATTGAATCGAACGCTTTTTCTACGTCTAGTAGAACAAGGCCAGTTGATTTTTGACTAACGAAATTAGACTTTATGTGGTTAAAAATTTTTTTAGTTTGATGAACAGTGCTGTGGAAATTCCGAAAACCAAACTGTTCATCGGGAATAACTCTATTATACTGCAAAAAATTCCATAGCTTGATTTTTAGAATTTTTTCGAAAATTTTACTGAGGCTACTCAACAAGCTGATTGGACGATAGCTTTCAGGATTATTTAATTGCTAACCAGGTTTCGCAATAGGTACAACCTTTGCTACTTTCCAAGTATCAGGAAAATAGCATAACTTTAAACAGGAGTTAATTAAAAAACACAAGTATTTCATAGCCAGGTTAGGAAGGTTCTTAATCATGAAATTTTTAATTTCATCAAGACCTGCAGCTTTTCTTGGTCGAATATCTTTTATTAGAGTCTGAATTGTGTCTATTGACACAAACTCAACAAAAATAGAATTAACTGAATGCAAATTAACTGAATGTTAAATTGTCTGATGGTGTTATTCACCAAATTTATTTCAGCAAAAATGTTTGCTTTTTCCTCATTTACAATAAAAGTTTCGTTATCCTTAACAAGAGGTGGAATATATACTTGTTTCTTTTTCAAGACTTTGGCTATATTCCAGAAAGGTTTTGAGCATTTGTCAAGTGTACTTATTTTTGTATTCCAGCTCTTGTTACGAACTGCAATGATTTCATTTTGAATGATTACCGTATACCTGCGCATGATATCATAATCCGATTGTTGTCTATATCTTCTCCAATCGTTTCTATATAAATTGCGAATTTTAATGATTTTTAAAACGTAGCTTGGAATTCGAGAAAAATAATTTTTGGGTATGATCTTAGGAACAGATGACCTTACTGCATCCAGCATTTTTCCAGTAAACGATTCTACATTTTCATCAATTTGCGTTGTAGCAGTTATATTACTAACCTCAATTGACAAATTTTTAACTGAGTCTGTAAGCATTCTCTTATAGTTTTTCCAATTTGCATTTTTGTAATCATAAACAAAATTATCACTAAAAGGTATATTACATGACAGCGTAAATTTAATTGGGAGATGATCAGAACTAAATTCATTTAGCGTTATTGGTTGTGATATGTGCGACGGCAAACTAGAGAGAACTAAGTCTAAAATAGAGGAATTTCCTCCGTTAGAGATATATGTGGGATTACTAGGGTAACATATCGTTACAGGATAAAAAGAAGAACAATCCGCAAGAATATTGTCCCAAGTATTAGCTCGAAGGCAACTCCAGTTCCTATGCCAGCTATTAAGATCACCACAAAGTAAATATTTTTCATGCTTACTTAACATTTTCCTCACGTCATTTCTAAATTGTCCACGTTTTTCAGGCGAAACTGAGCCCCCCGGAAAATAAACGCTATAGATAAAAATGCTTGAAGAATCTTCAAGCGGGATTTTTACTCCAATATTTTCAACAAGATCAGTGGGGATTTTCTGCAACTCAAAACCTTTTATTGTTTTTTTCATTATAATGGCAACTCCACCACCTCTACGATCAGCTCTATCAAAACGAAAACAATTATAAAGTGAATGTGAAAGCTTGTCGCTATTATTTAACCAAGTTTCAGACAATAAACAGATATCAATCCTATTAGTAACTAAATAATCAAAAAGCTCTATTGATTTGTTTCGGATACTTCTACAATTCCAGAACAATATTTTTAAATGCGATCTAGTCATTTTTAATGTTGCTATATAAATATTTTATAGCTAATTGCGCTATAACATTAAACTGCTCTTCTTTAGAGTTACAAGGTTTTAGTTTTAATACGAAATCGAGAGTTAGTTTGGTGATTTCTGCTTCCGAAAATAAATCTGATGAGATTGCTCTAAACTGCTGCCGAGTACTATGATCAGACCAAGCTATCGTTGTTGTTGTTTTTTCTCGCACGCTTTGTGGTTGCATTTGCGTGGGCTGGCATGTTGGTAAGGGGGGAACTGCAGTGAATCATTCACATAACAACGCTGTTGCTTAGTTGATGCACGCAAGTTGTTAGCATTGCTTGAAAGTGATCGAGTAATTCTTTTTATTTATATTTTCTCTTATTTGCACGAAAGCCATGCGGCTGGGACAAGCAATGTCAGTCGATTTGTGATCATTCTTGCAGTTAGCACATCTATTTTTGTCTACATTTTGACATTCAGCCGTCTTATGCTTTCCAGCACAGTTAGCACATTTTGTTTTTATGTTACAACCTTTTTCACCGTGTCCGAACATTTGACAATTACGACACTGAACTGGCTTATTTTTAAGTTTACGTTGGTAATTCCACTTAACAATGGTGCGGAATAAAGTGTTAATGTTTTTTCGGAGATCATTTAATTTAACAGAGCCGCTCTCCAAATAAATGATATAAAGCGTATCGGTATAGTTATTCAAATTTTTAACAACTTTTTTCACTTCCTTGCACTTAAGATTAAGAGCAATGAGTTCGTTTTTAACTTCATCAGCTGTTTTGCTTTCTAGACCATATAAAACGACCTTGAAAGGTTTCTCGTGTTTTGGGTCATGTGTAAAGAACTGACAATTGTGTTCCTTTAGCAAAGTGCAACAAATATTAAAAGTTTCTATGTTTTCACACATTATTTACTTCCGATTGAAAGTTTTTTTACACAGTATTTTGTGATTTTTAGCTGTTCAAATAAATTATGAATAAATTCACTGCTTTTATTACGCACCTTTATAGGTGATATTGACTTTTTTTTTCTTTTTCAATGATCACTTCATCACTATCTTCAATGTCTGATTCTTCATCAGACAGAGTTCTCCAGTAATTGGTCTTGCCAACAATTTGTATTTTTAATTATAGTTGTTGTTTATATTATAAAAAACGCATGTATATATCATGTTTCGAAAGATTTAATACAATTTATTGATATTTATAAAAAAAAAACTACTTTGAAAAAAGTGCATTGTACGAGTTTCTTTCACACTGTAATAAGCTATTTTTAAGCCCGTTGACAAAACTGTTCTAGCGGTAGTTGGCAATCAAAACAATAACCAGCTGAGAGTTACATAAATTGTCTACTTTGTGCAGAAAGGTGAGCAAATCTGAAAAAAAAAAAAAAACAAAAATAAATTGGCCATTTCAGCCCTTGAAAGGACTTTGACCGAGCTTCTAATGATCAATTGTGTTGTGTGTGTTATTAAATGTTTGCACACAATTGACCGAGAACTGGACCTACATGTTTTATGCCGACTCCGAACGGCTAAAGTTCATATTCTCAAGAAGCTTTACATGGCATTATTTTTTACTCTCTGAGGTTTGCCATTGTCTGCAGAGAGGTGGTGACCGATCAGAAAAATTTGTATTGAAAAAAACTTTTCGCCGCGACTGGGGATCGAACCCGGGCTCCGAGCATGCTAAGCCACACACTTAACCTGCATGCCACGGTCACCACATCTGGTGACCAGCAAATCTGAAACCGATTAAAAATATCCAAAATTTGCACTATTTTAAGAAAACTGACTTCAATTCATTGCTTTTTGGGTTTACCACATTGTCTGCGCTAAAATTGCGCTGCTTAAAAGACTTGAAGTTCAGCGATATTTATTCTTTGACGGAAAGGGAATAAAATAGCAAAACAACATTAAATTATTGCTTTCCTATTAAAAAATACTATTTTCCGATGTTTTAATTGTTTTGCTGTGAAATATTTGAAAACAAACTCATAACTCGTTTAATTTTTTATGACTGAAACTTTTTTGCCGCGACTGAAACTTTAAAAAATTTTTTTTATATCCTTACATCGTTATGCCACAAAACAAGTATTCTTGTATTAAATTAAATTGAATTACATTTTTTTTTACTTTGTTTGCAAAATTTTACAGTCAGATTTTTTCTATCAAAATTCGAAACCGCGACAGTAACCTTTTGAATGATTTAAAAAGCCTTAATTAATTTTTTTCTGAATGCTTTCACTTGTCGGCAGAACTAGACAGTTCACATTTTTAAAATCAAAGAATCCCGTTGATGTATTTATTCAGATTTGAATTTTATTTAAAAATAAGCGCAAAACCTGTCGTGACTTAAACTATGAAAATAGCCATAACGCCATAAATTTTGAAATTTTTTTAATTATCTTTGTCGATTTTTTGGTGCATAGTGGATAACAATTTAATTTGCTTCTTAAGAAGTTAATTCTTACTTAAATTTTCAACTGATCATACATCGATATTTTTTAAAACTTTGATATATTCAGGCATTATAGATATTGCTTGAATATGATGTTTAAAACAAAAGCTTTGCAGGCATTTTTTACTTTATCAGCTTTCCTTATTTTGAGTTTGACAAGAAGGTTCAAAGAAGAACAAATTATGATAAAAACAGAAAGAAAAATATTCCAAAACGGAATTTAATGTTCTTCTCTGGTCATATTGATCACTGCCGACATCGATATTGTCAGGTATATAAAAATTAAGCGGCTTCGCTGGCGACTAGATCATATGGAGAGAACGACAGTGCTCCAGCTAAAAAATTATTCAATTTTGTATCCTGCAGCGGTCAACGCAAACGAGGAAGATCGCTTTTCCGTTGGAAAGACCAGGTAATGGAAAACCTGGCGATGCTTATAGTTTCTAATTGGCGCTAGCAAGCGCACGACAAAAAAGGCTGGCACAAAATTTTAGAAGAGGCCAAAATCAACCAACAGTTGTAAAAGCAAGCTGAGTATGTAAGATCACGAATCTGAAGTCAAAATTTATAAATTCTAAATGGCGGCTTCAATATGGCGACCATGATCAAGCTTACTTCTTAAGTAAAACCTTTATAGGTCTGTTCCCGTACTTTTTGGCCTCAAAATGTTAAAACTCTCATAAGTCTGAGAGTAAGAAAACATCTCTCGAAAATAGAGTAAAACACAAAAAAAGTACTAAAATAACGCTTCTCGGAAATTGTAAAAACTGTCAAATAAGATTGTTTGTCCAGTGTTTGCTTGATGTGGAGCATCGGTATTGTAGACGAAATGCCTTAAATTCTTAATAATATTGAAATTAAAGACTGTCCCAGAAATAACTGTCCTCTTGTTTTTTTTGTATTGTAAAAAAACCAATGATGTTTTTTAAAAATTCTTTCAGTTTATTATTAAGTGAACATTACAAAATAAATGAAAATTTTATTTAATCTGAAAAAATACACTTAAAAAACAAGCACTTTTTGATTAAGGTCCTCCATTAGGTTTTTTACCAACCTTTCATTGACCTTAGTGTATGTCCGACGCCATTTACGTCGGAATATTTCGATGTTTTTCGCAGTTTGTTTCGTCTTCTTAAGATTTATTTTCATTGAAGCCCAACATCTTTCGATTGGACGAAGTTCGGGGCAAATTGAAGAATTGGCTTCTCTTTGTACCACAGTGACATTATTGGCTTGGTACCAATCCATTGTTCTCTGGGCGTAGTGACATGTTGCTAAGTCAGGCCAAAATAGTACTGAACCTTGGTGCTGACGTATAAAAGGCAGCAAACGCCGCTCCAGACACTCTCTGGTGTAAATTTCGGTGTTGATTGTGCGATCTGTCACAAATTCCTTACTTCGAAGGCCACATTTGCAAATGGCCTGCCACACCATGGATATCTTTGGAAATTTGGTATGTTTTTCGGTGGTAAATTTAGAGGATGCTCCTCCCCTTCTTACCGCAGTATAATATCCGTTTCCAGGTAACTGCTTGAAATCCGCTTTGCAGTACGTTTTATCGTCCATGATCACGCAATCAAATTTGGACAGGTAATCGCGATACAGCTTTCGAGCCCTCCTCTTGGCTTCGGCGTCCTTTTCTTCTGACCTATCAGGTACTTTTTGTACTTTATAGCTCCTAAGGTTGTAAAATTTTTTAATCCGTTGAACACTTGATTTCGCTGTTCCCGCTTTTGCTGCCATATCACGAACCGAAGTGCCTGGATTTTGAGTAAACAGCCGCTTAACGTTCTGGGCCACCGCTTGGTTCGCTGGACCACTTTTTCTCCCTGAGCCTGGCGTTTTGATAAAGGGGGTAAGCTGTTTGTATCGTTTTATGGTCCTTCCGACAGTTTTTACGCACACGCCAACTTCCTTAGCGATATTTTTGTACGTGGTGCTTGGATTTTCTAGGCATTTGCAAATAATTGCTTTCCGCTTTTCTTCTTGTTGAGACGACATATTTTCAGTCAGAGCTGTAAAATTTGCATTCATATTCAGAATTCTAAGTACAAGTGAATAAGGACAAAAGAATGCTATTCATTGAAAACAAAATTGATCCATGAATAAAATTTTCAATTCACATTCAATTTCAGAAAATTGATTTATTATTCATTTCGATTATTCATTTTTCTTTATTCAGAATAATGCATTCATTTTTTTATTCAAATGAATGCTATTCATAAAGAATGCAATTCGCAAAGAATCGTTATTCATTTTGCATTCATGCATTCATTTTTTATTCATTATTCATTTTTTATTCATTATTCATTTTTTATTCATTATTCATTTTTTATTCATTATTCATTTTTTATTCATTATTCATTTTTTATTCATTATTCATTTTTTATTTATTATTCATTTTTTATTCATTATTCATTTTTTATTCATTTATTCATTTTTTTATTCATGAGACAACACTTTTTTCACTCAATTCACGCGAAGCTACCCAGTTGCAAATTTAAAACTGAAAATTTATTTCAATTAAAAATATAAAACAATTAGCCCAAGGCCCCGGTAATTGCGCTGTTGCACCAAACTAAAAATATACTACTTTGGTTGCAAAATTAACACCAACTAACAGGCATGAATAACAAATGAATAATGAATAAAAAATGAATAATGAATAAAAAATGAATAATGAATAAAAAATGAATAATGAATAAAAAATGAATAATGAATAAAAAATGAATAATGAATAAAAAATGAATAATGAATAAAAAATGAATGCATGAATGCAAAATGAATAACGATTCTTTGTGAATTGCATTTTTTGTGAATAGCATTCTTTATGAATAGCATTCATTTGAATAACAAAATGAATGCATTATTCAGAATAACGACAAATGAATAATAAAAATTAATAATTAATCAATTTTTAAAAATTGATTGAATTCAAAATTTTATTCATGAATCAATTTTGCATTCATTGAATGTATTCTTATTTCGTTATTCACTGATTCAAAATTTTGTAGAAGCAATCAAATTGAATGCATTCTTTTACAGCTCTGTTTCCAGTAGCTCTTTTAGTTTACTAATGAGTAGTTTTTTTTTAATCTGCAATATTTATACTTTATTTAGGTACCAAATATGTTGCTATAGAGGTTACATTTTTTATAAACTAGCTGACCCGGCAGACGTTGTTTTGTCTTCAATTTGTATTTTCACTGAAAGTGTGGTTCCGTTGCAAATTCGTGGCGGATTGATATTTAGAAGAAGAATGGAAGGTGCCCTGAACCGACATACCAAATATTGTTCAAATACCGTTAACCGCAGCTGAAATAAAGTATTTTTTATTTTTGATAGCTGACCCGACCGACGATGTCCTGTCATAATAAAACAAAATTTGTGTTTGTTTTGTGAATTTGTGAAAAGCTGTTGCAAATGTGTAAAAATAGTTAAAAAGGGGGAAAATACGTGTTTTTGAATGATAATTTTTATTCATATATGTTTGGGTATATTTGATTTACATTTGATTTGAAAATAAGTACAATGAATCTTATGGTACTTATGCCCCTATTATGATTTACAACTGAATCAAAAGTTGAGTTGTCAGGCACAAATCGGTATTATGACATACAACTCAACTCTGTTTTTCACAACTCAGTTGTCTTTCCAGTTGAGTTGTAAGAATTTTTGATATTATGGGACACAACTGTAACAAATTTTAGTTGCATAAAGTGTCAAAATTATACAACTGCATTTTTGAGGTTGTCAAAAATACAAAAAAGCTTGAAAATAATCAAAAATACCTTTGAAACAACTTTATTAATACATAAAACAGTATTTATAAAAATAATAAACAAAACACAGATCGGGCTGATGGTTTCATTGATGGAAAATAACCTATTTTAAGTGATGTTTGGGTATCATCTAAAAGATCAGCTAATGCTTCTTTGCTAAGTCTAAATAAGCTAAGGAATCAGTAAAAAAGCATTTCGTTTGAACAAATTTGCAGGATTTCAATAAAAAAATTGCTTGATGTGCGGCACCTGCAAAAGATTTTTATTATCGCGAATTGATTTCCGAACGCGCGACACATTGAATTATTTCACTTCACAACTTCTTCATAGTTAAAAAATAAATCACAAGAAGTTTTCATTTTAAAATGCTTAAATTTTATTTCACCAACTTATAAAAGCAGCGAAAGTTAAAAACCAGCTGTTTTTATTTACATTCATCTTTCAAAATTTCCATTAAATTCTACTACAATTTGGAAAGCATTCCATACAACTCAACTTAAAATGGTTGTAAGCCATAATACCAAAAAATATTCCAGTGGTGTCCGAAGTTGAGTTGTGTTGAAGACAACTCAACTCAGTTTGGTTGTAAATCATAATAGGGCTATTAAACTGCAAGCGTTTAAAATCGAATGGCATGTCGGTCGGAATCATTGGCATCCGTGGTATCAAAACGTCTTCACCTTTGTACTTTCCTTTAAATATTGTTGCTTCGATGACGTTATTCATCAGGTTTTTTACCGCAAGCCGGGTGCCATTACAAAGACGTGGTTGGTTTATGTTTCGTAACATTATGATTATCGACCCGACTTTCAGTTGGAGATTGTGAGGCGGTAATCCGGGTAATTCCAGCGAGTTTAAAACTCCGTTGGATAGTTGACGACATCATCTTGGGAAGTAACAGAATCCACCAATTTGTACGTCATCAATTCGACAGCTATTTCGGATTGAATCTTAAAATTCAATTCGTCGACATCAATGTTTTTTGCAGCCAATATAGCACGTTCGCTCAACCAATCATGATTTTTGTAATTTTGTGCAATGTTTGGAAAAACCTTTCGGATGAAATCGGATTTTGATTCGGTGAACTGGCAGAAAGCGACAGGATATTGAATGCAGTCTGTTGAAATGTCAACCGGGATTTTGCCGTTGCCAATGTCCAGCAATTGTTTTGAAAATACTTCTCCAGATTGATCGTTCTACAGCTCGACACGCATGTTCACAGTCAATTTGAGTTTCTTGACGTGTTTCCACAAAACGGACGACTTCAAACACGCACTAAGTTCATCGGCTGGAGTTGATCGTGGAATCACTGGCAATGTTTGACGAAAATCACGTGCCAACAGAATCATCGCACCATCAAACTGGTTTTGATTGTTTTGTAAATCTTGCATCGTTTTGTCTAAAACTTTGGCCATCGCACTGTTCTTGGAAATGTTGCATGTTGGATTTTCATTGATTTGCATATTCAATGGCAACTTGAGTGCTGAATGAGCAGTTCGACCGCCTTCCAACAACTTAGCTGCAATTCCTGATGAAGCAAGTGCAAGTGCAATATCATTCTGCGAGCGTATCGTTGCCAAAATCAACGCGAGCAAAAAAGTTTTTCCAGTTTCACCGGGAGCGTCAAAAAAAAAAAATCCCTCCAGTTCCATCGTTCACAACTTTCATAAGAGTGTTATACGCATATTTTTGTTGTCGATTTTACAGTGGAACGTTCGTTCGAACTAATTCCCTCAAGGCATCGCAATCATATTGCTTTTCTTGTCGCAACTCTTGATTGAATGCGTCGTGCATCGGACGATTGGGAGCTGTCATGCCTAAGTCACATAATGCCTTGTTCGACATCATCAAGCACATGTCCTCAATTAATATCAAAGTCTCGTTGTAAATTTCCTCGCTCAGTTGCAAATTTGGATTTGATGTTATAATATGCATCTGACGCAAAATGTCGAGATAATTATCGAAAACAGTGTTCGTATTTGATGAGGATTTGACGAAAGCGCAGCATCTCCGAGGGCGTTTATCCAGTGAGTGTCATTTTCTAACAATCGCAAACGTTGTACGCTTCTCTATATGTGTCACACAGTTCACCATTTATAGTTCGCAAATCTTGGAATGATGTTGGGCCACGAACGTTGACTAACAGCAAACGTAAATAGAGGTACTCATCGTTTCTTGGATGGACTGTAAATGCGACCTAATGAGTCTGTGGAAAATAAATTGGGGTAACCTGCAACTGGATTTTCTTGTTTCCGCCATTGAAATTTCTTTGACGATTGATTCCAAGTGTATTACCTTGGAAGTGGACAATTTTTCTTTATGTAAAAAACTTTTGTAGACTATTACAAACATTTAAAAAAAAAAATTAGCCAAACTAGCCAAAGCGTGCTGCGATTTTAGATATATATATATCAGAACAGTGGGCGCAAAAGTTGGCGTGGTCAATTTTTCTTTCAATTAAAACTTAAATTGGATTCCTACGAACATTTATAAAAGAATTAGCCAAAGCAGTGTAGCCGTTTTCCGATTTTAGATAAATCGAAAAAGTGGGCGTAGTCCATTTTTCTTTCCGTAAAAACTTAAATTGGATTACTACGAACATTTAAAAAAGAATTAGCCAAATCAGTGCAGCCGTTTTCCGATTTAAGATAAATCAAAAAAGGTGGGCGTAAAAGGTGGGCGTGGTAAATTTTTCTTTCCGTAAAAACCTAAGTTGGACTACCACGAACATTTAAAAGAAAATATCCAAATCGGTCCAGTCGTTCTCAACTGATGCAATTACCAACGAACGACATTTGATTTTTATTTATATAGATAACCTAAAAACAAAAGGACAGTTATTTCTGGGACAGTCTTTAATTTTAACTATCATATCTCGGTTCCTACCACCCTAATGTGCCACCCTGATTTCAGAAAAGTAAAGCTCGTAAAAAACCATTAGTCTTGCTAAGGAAGTTTTTCGATTATTCCACTAGAACTATTATAAAAAAGCAAATTTTATTTTTTTGCCGATCGTAGGGTCGCCTTATGAAATTTTTCGACATATCTTGTGTATTAAAAGGCAGATCTTAAAGTATTTTTTTGTCAAAAGAAATTTTAGTCTTTAATCAAGACTAGTCTTTTGTAAAGACTAGAAATGGGCGCGTGCATCTTTGAGGCATGGGCACGCCTCAATACGATCGTTTGCACGCACGAGCACGAACACGAAATTGATTTTTCGTACTTGCACGAAAACGCAATGAAAATGATACATGTATTTTTTATCTTTTTTATATTTTTTATAATTGCTACAAACAGTGCTTCCAAATGAACGTTGTAGGGATATGACAACACTGGAGTGGAAAAATTTTAAATAGTTGCTAAAGTGAAAGTAGTAAAATTTTAGTGCACGAAGTTATTTTACGGAAAAAGCACGGCACGTGCCCATCTCTAGGCAAGACTAATTTGTTGCACCAAATATCGTTGACCTCAAATTTCCCTTTCCTTTCCCTCTACGTACTCTACGTACGTACCCTCTATGGTCGGTAAAAAATCATTTTTTTTTTCAAATTTCCTTGCAAAAATACATAAGATTCGAAAGTGCCCGGTGCACTTTTTTTCTCCTAATGATGTGATACGCTCTTATGTGTAAGATTACGGCTCAATTGGATAATCTTGTCAATTGGATAAAATGATAAATCAATTCTTTTCCTAGCTGAACACGGACTTTGAAAAATAGTGAGAAAAACGCGTTTAAAGTTTACAAGCGACGTTTATTGACGTTGGAGGTACACTTATTTAAAAATTCATATCTCTGTTAGTTTTACTCGGATCGTCTTCAAATTTGGACACAACATTCTTGAGATGTTGTGTATTCATATAAAAATTGGTTAAAAAAAAAAGTTAAAAAACCCTACCTCGCCCTTAAGTTTACTATAAGGTTAAAAGATCGTAATTAAGGGCCTTAATTTACTTAAGTTTATGTAAGGAATTTTTTATTTTTGGATTATAATATCCATATTTCCTTCCCATTTGAATAGATTATCAAATTTTTTATAATGCGCAGAAATTAATATATGAAAAGGTTTTATATTGCAGCTTATATAGCTGTTCTAACAAATATAAGAAAATAAGACATAGTTTCTATAATAACGGTTTATATTTCATCTAAAAACCAAACATTGTCCACAAAAAACTGCAAAACCTAAGCAACTTTTACTTTAACTTTGAATAACTTTTTTTTTTGGATCCAGCGAAACTTGATTTTGTCTGATGTCAAATTATGTCTTTAATTTTTAATTTTCAGATTTTCTTATAATGTAACTATACATTTATTTGCTTTTTTAAGAGCAGTGTTGAAGCGTGGTTTGATTATCTTGGTGAAATTTCAGAAGGGATTGAAGTTTTGAAATGATGGCACTAAATCAAGGACTACTATTTCTTTCATTGTATATCGCGTTTTGTTGATCTTGATGTATATCATGGAACTTTGTTGTTGCAAAACATCCACTAAAGTAAAATGAACTGCTCAGTTTAAAGTAACATTTAATTTTCAAAAACAATCTGGTGTATGAAACTTTCCCTTAAACATAGTATTTTATAGCTCAAACTAGACTCGGTCTAGCCCGACTATGAGATACCCTAAACCTACTTTTTCAAAATAAATACAATAAAAGTGTTGAAAATGGGCGTATCCATGGGCGGATGCAGCCCATATTTTAAACGAATTTCAATTTTGATAAAAAATTTGCACATACCAAGTTTAATTCCTGTACATCACATGTTAATGACTTTATATCAGAGAAGGTCACAAATGAAATTTCCTATCCCATGGGATTGGAAGCAAAATGCTGCTTGCGCGACGTCGACACATGAACAGTGTAAGCTACTTCGTGTGGCTTACGATCGACGATTGCTTCGATGTTCAGTTTAAGGGTAAATATAATTCTGCAAAATCTATTTTTGAATTCTGTCAAGAATTTTGAAAGTAACATTTTGCATATGACTTAAAACATTAAATATGCTTTCTTGGAAAATTTTCATAAATGCACACAAATTTCTTATTTCTTAAATAATATCTAATATTTTACAAAAACCAAACAAATTGGTCATTTTACTCCTTGGAAGCATTTTGATCGAGCTTCTTATGATCAATTGTGTTGTTAAATGTTTGCAAAAAATTGACCGAGAGTTGAACCTACATGGTTTATGCTTACTCCGAACGGCTAAAGTTCATGTTCTCAAGAAGCTTCACATGGAATTATTTGTTCTCTGAAGTTTGCAAAGAAGTGACGGCCAAGCAAAAAATTTTATTTTTAATGAAAAAACTGTGTGAAAAACTGGTGAGGTTTGAACTCGGGTGCCGTTGGATCGTACGCCACACGCTAAGCATGCACGACACCGGCCGCCACTTAATTTTCATAAATATTAAAATCATCATAAAATTAAATCATAAAATAATAACAATATAATAGATAGTATATCACAATTAATACATCAAGTTTACCACATTTTCAAATGTGGTATGTATTGGTTTTATGTATTTTTTATTAATTGAAACCATTTTATTTTTTATAACAATTTTTTATACAAATTTTATTTTGATTAACTTATTATAACAAAAATATTTTCACAACTGAAAATAAAAATTGAAATATTTGAATACAAAATTTTTGATAACTTAAATATAAAAAATTAATTTTGAAGCAAGTAGAAAGTGTAAAGTGTATTTTGAATTGATTGTGTTATCTGTATGTAGTGTGTATGAGGACACTACATATATAATACCATAACATATATTCGACATAAGCTGTTCTGGTATGCGAAAATCTAAAAAGTAAAACGTAATTCTAAACTATTCAGAAACCTACACAAACACTAAAAATTTCAATATAAGCCGTTTAAAAATAATTTCCTTGAACCCGATTTAAGCACCACTTACCGGGTCCAAATGTAAATAGAAACTATTCAGGAACCCAATTTAACATACACACAAAATTTCATCACAATCGGTCCAGCCGTTTAGGATTACTTCAGTGGCAAAGCATGCGTACAGAAGATTTGTGTTTTTCCGTAAACAAATTGTTTCGATCAACTCGGGTAACTCGAATTCATTGAAAAATTCGAATGCGCTCTTGCTATTCTCTGTGTTTTTTATTCAGCACTTTTGTAGAATAGAGAGAACTTAAAATGAAATGCTCATCGTCACTCTCTGCGACTCGTGTTTGGTGGCTCTTGCTTTACCTGCTCTCACCGTCGGTGAATTAAGTGAGATCGCTTCGGTTTGTTGCATGGTTGAATAATAAGGTTGTTGCAAAACTGACAGTGCTCTCTTTCGCATAGCCGAAAGTCTCAAAATCAACTGGCTGCCAAAAGAAACAACAACAACAGATACAAACAACAAATTTTTTTCATCTTCAGTTGAAGCAGTTCACTTTGACATTTTCGGCAGTCGCGCTCTCCGTCTTAGAGCTACCTTATTTTGTGTATCCTGGTTTGTTGTATGAGACGAACTAAAGCAGTCTTTCGGCAAACGATGCATAACCAGAAATCAAACAACTTTAGTGGCTGTATACGTGAGCATTCATTCAAATTACCATGAATTTTTGTTGTTCATTCATTGTATGAATGAATTCATGCACATGTTTAATAGATATTTACACATTTCAAAAAAACTATCTTTAAATGGTGTGTCACTCAAGTTTCCGGACGTACGGATTTACATTTTTGGAGTTTTTCTAACAAATTTGTTAGATTTCGTAACAAAATTTCGTAACAAAAATTTTCGTAACAAAATTGAGTATAAATTTTAACTGCAGGAAAAAATTTAGTTTTTTTTCAGAATTTTAAGATTTTTTTCATATACTTATTTAGTCACTCAAGTTTCACGTCGGTGTCACTCACGTTTCAAAACAATTTTAATTTTCCTTTTTTTGCATCGTGGTTAATCTGGTGAACTTTATTAAACATATTTTGTAAAAAAATTATTCTTAATAAGGACATTTTTATACAAAGAAGAAAAAACTTTATGGAAAAAGGATTATGTAAAGTATATTATAGCAAAAAAAATAATTATTAAAATATATTAAAAACAACTCAAAAACTATTTCAGAAATATATCATTTTAACAAAATTTATTCCAGTTCTGCATCCGAATGCACATGTTCTGCATGTTCATCTGCCAGTTCTGCACAAAGCCCAATTCGTTGATCCTTACGCTCATTTAAAACCAAAGACCGTGCCAAATTTGACTATATGACTGCCCTATTAGCAATTCTGTCGACGTAAACGGCTTAAAATAATGATTTAATTAGATCTTTTAAAACTGCTAAGTTTGTTTTCTTATATGAATCCGGATTAAACCATAATTTTTATCTTTATTTTTTTCATACATTCTTTTAGGTTCGGCTTTCACTTCTTCTTGATGTTTTCGTCATCTTCTTTTATTTCTAATACAAAAATAAACAAAAAAAAATTAAATGTCACTCACGTTTCACTCCTTCAAATGCTTTTTAATGAGAAATAATTGCGTCCGGTTGATTTAAAAAAAATACAAAATTCACTGATCTTTTATAGAAAGTAAGTCCGAGACATAAATTGTGCCGGCCAATTATTTTCCAAGATAATCCAACTAATAAATTGATATTTAAATCGCGAAATACCAAATTACAAAAAATAAAAACCTATCATAAATTTTTTAAGTCATTAAAAACCTACAATTTTTGTAACTTGCTACAGATTAAAAATACATTCAATATAATCAGTTAAATTTAAGGATACAATAAGCTATTTTCAAAATGCTTTTACCGTAGGAAAACAGAAACAATATCCTTAACGTTCCATGTATTTTTATTGAACTTAAAGGAGTTTTATTTTTTAAGTTTAGGTTAACTTTTTCTGGATTTGTCGAGTTAGATCTTAAAGATATCATCATCGATGTTTTTGTCACAAGATTAATTTTTCTGTTTCAAGGTCATTCTCCATTTTAAAGACTGTCCCAGAAATAACTGTCCTTTTGTTTTTTTTTATTGTAAAAAAACCAATGATGTTTTGTAAAAACTCTTTCAGTTTATCATTAAGTGAACATTACAAAATAAACGAAAATTTTGTTTACACTGAAAAAAATACACTAAAAAAATTATGCACTTTTTGATTAAGGTCCTTAGGTTTTTACCGATCTTTCGTTTACCTAAGTGTATGCCCGACGCCATTTACGTCGAAATTTTTCGATGTTTTTCGCAGTTGGTTTGGGTCTTCTTAAGATTTCTTTTCATTAAAGCCCAACATCTATCGATTGGACGAAGTTCGGGGCAATTCGGAGGATTGCTTCTCTTGGTACCACAGTGACATTATTGGCTTGGTACCAATCCATCGTTCTCTGGGCGTAGTGTCATGTTGCTAGGTCAGGCCAAAATAGTACTGAACCTTGGTGCTGACGTATAAAAGGCAGCAAACGCCGCTCCAGACACTCTCTGGTGTAAATTTCGGTGTTGATTGTGCGATCTGTCACAAATTCCTTACTTCGAAGGCCACATTTGCAAATGGCCTGCCACACCATGTATATCTTTGGAAATTTGGTATGTTTTTCGGTGGTAAATTTAGAGGATACTCCACCCCTTCTAACCGCAGTATAATATCCGTGTCCAGGAAACTGCTTCAAATTCGCTTGGCGTTTTTGATAAAGGGGGTAAGCTGTTTGTATCGTTTTATAGCCCTTTCGATTTGCAAATAATTGCTTTCCGCTTTTCTTCTTGCTGAGACGACATTTTTCAGTAGCTCTTTTATTTTACTAATGAGTATTTTTTTTAATCTGCAATATTCATACTATATTTAGGTACCAAATATGTTCCTATAGAGGTTTATAAATAACCTTAAAACAAAGGGACAGTTATATCTGGGACAGTCTTTAATTCTCAAGTTTAGCATTTATATTAGTTCCTACACATTTTCCCATGTTTCTAGTTTCCATATTATTAGTTTCAAAGAAGTTTTGATGTATCGCAATTTCTTTACTTACTTGTAAACAGCTGATTTTAAGCTGTTTCACACTTTTACCATTTTTACCCCAAGAAATTTCTCGGACGAAAACTTGCAACTTTTGACAAGGAGGGGAAATTTTTTACTCTCTCGATTGCACTCTCTTTTACCATTTTTTCGAGTACGGTAACGTTTCTCGGACTAAAATCTGTAAAACTGGTTAATGGGACAAAAACTTTAGAGTACGGGAACATACCTTATAATAGAGATACAGTATTGTGCAATACCTAAGCAACTCTGTCTTTACTTTTGGAGGATGTCATTAATTTATTTTAAGGACCATAAATTTATTAACCCCACACTGCATGACTTTTTATTTTATTTCCAACTAGCAATACCCGGCGCGCGTTGCTACGCCTTAGACAAACACATTTAATTTCTCAGCGACTTCAAAACCTATTCGATCAAAAATGTAGCTTGTATGGGGAGGCACACCCACTTGTCAAAAGATCGGTCCTATTTTCTAGTAGAAGGACATTCCCAAATGGTAACTCCATTCTGAATGTCAATGCTTAGCGACTTAAACTTCCAAAGCTATTTGATATCAAAAATTGGCTTGTATGGGCGAAGTCACACCCCGTTTTCCAATGCCCGTGCTATTTTTCTGGTCGAAAGACATGGCCAAAAATTAACTTTATACTGAGCTTAAATGTTATGAGACATTTAGTACCAAAGCTATTCGATATTAACCAATTGAACTGTATGGTTGGTGCCACGATCCATTCTCCAATGCTTGCTGAAATTCCAGTCGAAGGACACTACTAAATAATATATTCGTTTCGAGATTCACAAATGTGTGACTTATATTTCGAAAGTTATACTGAAAAGTTTGAATGCTTAAAAAGTGTCGCGCCCTTTTTGCAACGGCTTTAAAATGTAACCAGTAAAACAGCATGTGGAAATTGAGCTGGAATACCGAATTTGGAGCTGTGCAACATGTTATTCCAAAGCTATACGATATCGAAAATTATGGTCGTATTGGAGTTGCCACGCCCCCATATTCTATCGGAACCAAACTTCACAGGAGCACTCTCAAGACTTTGCTAAAGTTTCCCTGAAAATTTCATAACAATTGGTTTAGCGGTTTTGAAGTCTACTTGTAACATACACACAATCATTTTTATATACATAGAAGATGTTAACAGCTTATTTAACATATGCTTAACTTACGCAGCCTTTAAACGCTAAAATTTCCGTCAAACATGTGATTTTGATGCGTTTTACATGCGCTGCGTGGCTTTTGCCAGGCTGTCTAAAATAATGGAAAACCATTCAAAAGTTGAAATACAATATTTAGGTTCAACAAAAACAACCGGAGACCAATGCAAATGCATTTTTTATAATTCTGTTATCAAAAAACAGAGAAACCAACCAACTTGAGAACCTCTTCCTTTTTGAAATCGGTTAAAAATAAAAAATATGCTTTGCACACCAATCTCCAATAACCACTTTTTTGTGCAACATTTATTAAAACGCGAAATAAAAAAATTTTAGGCTTCTGTTGGGAACAAAATCGAAAATCGTTATATAAGTATTCCTCTACATTTATGGTAATCATGTTAGTACAACTTCAACTTTGATTTAAAAAAAGACGTAGGAAAATAAAAACAAAAATTATTTTCTGATGCGTCAAATATAAATCGATTGAAAAGGTTAAGGAAATCTATTTAATAAGGCTGTATGCATGAAAATAATTTCTGTGCAGATGCACACAAACCATAACATATCAATGCGACATTTCAGATCGTACTGAGATAATCGCAGAAGCATTTGAGCATATGCAATGAAATATTTGTATACTGAAACAACAATAAACTACAACAATAAAAAATTTCATCCCCCATTTCATGGTGAGATTTTTATATATTTATATTTCTCTCTGAGCAAGAAGTTGACTGCAAATAAAGTAGCTAGTGGTGCCATAAAAACGAATTTTAAATCTGAAGTATTGACTTGAGATATGGCCTTTCCGTAGAAAGCGAAAAATTTGGCGTTATGAAAAGCGTTCTTGGTCGTCTGCATCAGGAAATTAGTTCACAATTTACACGACTAAGGGACCTTAATTCCAAATTGTGGTATGGTACTATTTCAGTATCAATGTAGCAATCAGTGTAAAATTGAATGAAATACGTAAAATACAGTACAATGTCGAATTTTCAAATTTCTTCACTCAAATGCATCTCCTGACCGTATTTTTGCACGCATTTCTTTCGGCGGTAGCTTATATTCTCCACTAAAAATGAAAATAGTTTTCGATTTTTTATGAATTATGATAGCGCAAAAACTACTCATCCAAATGTAAAAATTTGTTGGACAAACATGAAGAAAATTAAAAATTTTATTTGGCTTAGCGTGATTATTAATATTGAACAAGAAGTGTACAAGATATATTTCAACATATGCGACTATATTTGAAAAAAGTGAGAAAAACTTTAAAAATCTTATAAATCTTATAAAATCTTTAAAAAACACGTAAATCCTAGTACTCTGTCCGTTTGCGTGAAATTTCACGCAAAATATTTTTTCAAAATTCTGACAAATATTTTGTTGTGAAGAAATTAAAAATTTTAAGAAAGTCATGCCTTACTTCTCAAAATAGACCAGCCTTATTCATACAAAAATTCAATATATCTTTAGTTCGTGTTTGTAAGAGTAGAATAGAATTAAAATATCGAATGTACAATTGTACATCAAATTTTCGATACAATTGATGTCAAAATTAAATATAGTAAAATTTACTTGTGAAATAAAAAAATATAAACTTTATTATTTCAGTTAGCGAGTAGTTAAGGTACTACTACAGTGTGAAGCTATTAAAAACAACACCTTTTTTATTAATTTTTTTTTACATAGTATTGTTAAATTATTTAATTCAAATTTATTTACATTGTGTATAGTTAAAGTTGAAGATATAAAAAAAATGTTTTTTTTTTGTTTTTGTATTTGTTGTTTATTTTCTAAAGGTCGTTGAAGTTGGCGTGTTTAAAAAAAGGTTGTAAGTTGGTTTCTTGTCTCCAGCATTTTCAAGGCGTCTGAAATTAAAAAATCAAAGTGCATTCTTCAGTAAAGGGTTGTAGTTGAGCACTCTACCTACTCAAATAAAAAATTAAAAAAAAAACAAAAAAAAAAAAAATGGCATGCGTTGAAAATCAAATTTACAAAAAACCCCTCTTTTTGGCAGAAATTCTTAGCTGTAAAAAACAATACACCGGCTTTTTATAGGTAGAGTGCTTAACAGAGTCTATGAAGATTGCAATGAATCACGATTCATCGAAATCTATCAAGCAGAACTCGAGATATCTTAGAAACCAATTCGAAAAAACATGTTTCGAGAAACACGCGTTTAGATTTTCTTATATGAACGATAATATATGAACAAATGAGCGACATATGAATATAATGAATGTCATATCTTTTTATTTATTTGATATTTTTTTCTTAATTTTTTACACACTGTAATAGTACCTTAAACAAGCAACAGTTATCTTTAACGAACTGTCAAAGTTAGGAATAAACATTGCTAGCAAAGATGTTATGGATACGAGTTAACAGGTTAGGTAGTTAAGGGCCAGTTAACGATAACCACAAGTTTCTTTAACGCGTTTGGGAATTCTACTGATGTTGATGCTGCACGAAAAATATTAATTTAAAAGTGAAGTGGCTGAATATTTGGAAATTAGACAGTCATTAAAAATTAGACAGTCATCACTGCACAATCCAAAAGAATCAAAGCTGTAGTTGTTACCAGAGTTGCTATTATCTTTAGACTTTCATTCTTCATTCGTTAACCAACGTTCTGTTCTCTTCATGTCCTTTTATTTCTTCGGCTAATGAAAGTCCTATTTCTGATGTCTGTACCACTTATTTTTTATTAAAACCAATTTAGAAATATATTAAAAAACTTTTAAATGAATTGGTAACATCTCGATGTTACTCGATCTTTTTACTCGTAAAACTAACATTTGTCAAAAGTACCCCAATCAAAAATGTCAAATGTACCCAAATGCTCTCGGCTTCTTTTTTTTAAATTTTTTTAGTTTATACTTAGTTTTATTGAAATTCACTTATATTTTCAAAAACATAAATAGTTTTTACCTTTTGTAAAAGGTACTTTGATTAACTTTTATAACTCGGGCAGGAAGTCCTTACGTATCAGTGCCGGAAAATTACAGATACGCGCGCAAAAACACAAAAACTTTTCTGTTACTTTTCTTCATGTTATGCAAGAATCGTCAAACTTGTGACGATTACTGAAATACAATGATGCAAAATTTATAAAACAAATTATTGAAAAATAACGGTTCGTTCATACCGTAAACGTCATAGTCAAATGTGCCACAAAGTCAAGAGTACCCCAGTTTACCCTACTAGGCTTAACTATAAAAACTTTTTTTGCGATTTTCGTGTTAAGAGACCCTAAATCTATAACAAAATATAATGAACTGTCGTGTACAGAACCTTTTTCTGATTTTGACGCATAATGTTATTTGTATAAATGTAATTTAATAATTGTATTATAGTTATTTGTACTAAATATTAAAAAATATATCATAATTTTTTTCATTATGTCATTTGGGGCGCCAAAAAATTATTTTGCCCCGGGTGCCAGTTATGCTCGCTACGCCACTGCGCGTACTACCGCACTTCAAAAGGATTTTTTAAAGACTAAAAATATATCTCTTTTGAAAAGTGATCAATGGTTGATGGATGGAGAGAATTTCTTTTCTAAAGAGAACCTAAAACAACAATATGGCAAAACATATATTGGGAGGAATTAATAAAAACTGAGTGGACGAGTGGAGTGGAGTGTTTGAGTGTACGTTTTAAGGTTGCGATGTTAGTTGTGTAGAGTGTGAAATCCGTATTAAATAAATTCCACTTCACTCGGAAGGCAAAAATACATCGCTTGAGGGTTCACTCATGACAGTAGCTTTGTTTAATGTGTGAAACAGTATTAGGCATTTTCGTTTATTTGATGAGAGCAGAACAAAGACTGTCAAACAATTTGTTAGCGATCTCAATGCGACTCTTCGTGCTTTTTATTAAACGTTAGAGCACGTAAAGCCAGAGTTCTATCTGCCGGACTTTTGAAAGGAATGGAAACAAATAATCATCAACAAAAATAAAGGAAAGGAATATAAATAACATGCAAAATATAAAATTGTGCAAAAAATATTTTAATGTAAATAATAATATTACACAAAATATTCCTAAATAACAGCTGAGACATTTGATGCATGGTTAATTTTTTTTTGATAATTCAGAGTGCTCTGAAAGATCACAGAGTAGAGATTTTTTGGAATGTATGTATTGTGCTTTCATCTGCTCTCATATAATGTTGTGACCGACGATTCCCCTTTCAATTGTCAAGCATTTTATATAAATATGTTTTTTTATAAATCAGAAAAAATTTGTCAAGTTTACAAATATGTCAAGATTTCATTGTAACTGCTTGACAAGGAACATAGGAATGTGTCAAACTACACTTCAATGACAATTGGTCTGTTCGAGTACTGATAATTTGTGATATTTTTCACGAATTATCAGCTTTTGGCGTTCGCGTACGCAAAAAACTTGCAAAATGAGATAAATTGAGAGCGCAAAGTGGCAGTTGACTCGGAGGGGAAGTTGCAAATTCCTGCTAGGTAGAAAACAGATTTCAGACAGTTGCAATTTGAACTTTCAAACAAGACAAAAAAAATTTGGAAAAAATTTTGTTAAATTTAGTAAAAGTCACCATGATTATATGGTACACTTGTTAAATCGAACCGCTTTCAATCTTGTGAAATGTTCCAGGAGAACACTTTACGTCTATTTGCGTTTGCTTGCCATTCCACTTGAAATGCAAGCAAGACGTTAATCAGCTGTTATCGTGGTTTGCAAGTTTTTGCAAATTTTGCGTTCGCGTTCTTTTTATGATATTTTTCTATTTGAGGGAGAATTGTGCGTTATTGTCTTGCAAGTTGCTGCTGGATATTTTTCACTGGATAAGTACTCGAACAGACCAAATAAAACGGAAAGCTCAAGATGGTGATAATTAATTAAAAATTAATTTAAGATGTCGAAGAACTTTTGACCAACGGATAAATAAGGATTTAATCCGAAAAAATTCCGAGTTGCAAAAGCTTCAGCGGAACATATATTACTTACAATTAGGGATGACAAGAGCATCCAAAGGTAAAAAACAAAGTTTTATAAAAGTCAACATTTTATAAAACAATGAATAATCAGTCAACTGCAACGAGTTTGAAGAATTGTCACCTGCCAATTTTTATAAAATTTTGTGCATTCCATCTTCGTCTTTTCATTGGAATCTAATAAAAAATACAGCAAAGAGGCTATTTATGTGAAATTAAACCAAAAAACAAGTATTTAAAAAGTTTTTAATGCAAAATAAATGGCAAATATGAAATTTTTATAAATTGACCAAAACTGAGGCAGCTAAATAGCACACTCAACTTTTGTTGAGTGCTCTCAGTTTTTATTAATATGAAATAAACAAAAACTGAGTGTACTGGAGTGTGCGATGTTTATTCTGAGGGAACACTCAACGTCTAAAAAAACATGAGTGGAGTGGAGTTGAGTTATTTTTATTAATATGCTTTATTCATACCGATCAGAGTAAACTCGAGTGAAGCTGAGTACACTCCCCCCACTCTTTTTATTAATTTGTTTTCTCTCGTTTTTTTCGTTTTTATTTCGAACGCTCGCGACCAAGGATGAGACAGAACGGCGTCTTTAAGCTTTGCAAATTAGCAGCGCCGCATCAGTATGTACTTTGTTGGTTGTTTTTTTGCGCATATTTTGTTGGTTAGATTTTTTTTTTTTGGGTTTATAGATTTTATTTGGATTTGTGTGGGTTCAGAGAATTGTAAGGTGAATATTGTTATTATTGGTGAGAGTGTAAGTTTTTCGGTGAGAGTTGTTTTGGTGTTTTAGGTGTTTTTAGGGGAGAGTGTTAGTTATTTGGTGAGGATTGATTTGGTGTTTTTTTTTGGTGAGAGAGTAAGTTTTTGGTGAGGGTTGTTTGGTGTTTATTTTTGGGGTGAGAGTTGTTTTGGTGTTTTTTGGTGGGAGTTGTTTTGGTGTTTTTTGGTGAGAGCTGTTTTGGTGTTTTTTTTTATTTATTTCTTTTATTTATTTATTTGTATATTCGTTAATTTATTAATTTTTTTATTTATTTATATATTAATTAATTTATTTATTGATTTATTAATTTATTTATTTATGTTTTATTTAATTATTTATATGTTTATTAATTTATTGATTTATTTATATATTGATTAATTTAGTTATTTATGTATTTATTTATTTATTTATTTATTTATTTATTTATTTATTTATTTATTTATTTATTTATTTATTTATTTATTTATTTATTTATGTATTTATTTATCCTTTTATTTTTTTTTTTATTATTTATTTTTTTTATTCATCTATTTATTTATTTATTAATTATTAATTTATTTATTTATTAATTTATTTATTTATTTGTTTGTTGATTTATTTATTAATTCATTTTTTTATTCATTAAGGTATTTATTTATTTTTTTATGTATAAATTAATTTATTTATTTATTTATTTATGTATATATTTTTTTATTTATTTATGTATTTACTTATGTATTTGTTTATTTATATATTTATTTATCTTTTTTTTATTTATTTATTTATTTAATTATTTATTGTTTTTATTTATTTATTCATTTATTTATATATTTTTTTTTATTTATTTATTTATGTGTATATATATTTTTGTATTTTAAGCAATTTATTTATTTGTTTATTTATTTATTTATATACAGTTGCGGTCAAAATAATAGCAGTGCTCTAAAATTCAGACATGCTTGAATCAATAATACTAGTCTAAAAAAGTAGGATCCGGAAAACCCAAAATAATTTCTATATGACCTTTCAACGCTGATTCCACATCTGTACTCAATTTTTACTGTTGTGGTAGGATTTTCAAGATACATTGTGTTTTACACTTTTAACACTTGTCTAGTTTTATTAATCCAGAAAAGCAATCCAATGACTTGAAAATTATCACATGAGCTTTAATTTGAATTATTAATAATAAGTTAAAAATTCAGCAAAATCTAATGAAAACTTTCCATAAAAAGTGTATTTGAAGAAACACCGCATGATCGTGAACGCGACAGACTTTGAAAACAAAATTAATTCTTATTTTTACTTTTTTGAAGTGAAACTTCTTTGGCGGCGAGTGAAATTTCAAGGTCTTTTTTCGTGACGCTAGGCTAACGTTTTAAATTCATATGAAAATTTTAATAAAAATGATCGTCGCCGCCAGGATTAGAACCTGGACTTTCTACTTTGCATTTCATAAGAGTCAGAAACTCTACCACTTCGCCACATAGGAACGTGACAAATAAGCAAACATAATGCAATTAATATTGAACGCGTTTTGGTCCGTGTGTTGTATACCACAGACACACACCATGTCTCAACAACGCGTTCTGATCCGTACTATTCAACGGCTTTTGGTCCGTGTGTTGTATACCACAGACACACACCATGTCTCAACAACGCGTTTTGATCCGTACTATTGAATGGGTTTTGGTCCGTGTGTTGTATACCACAGACACACACTATGTCTCAAGAACGCGTTTTGTTCCGTACCATTTGATTTTCATCGTTAGATTATGCACGGAAATTGTATTTCTTTACAAAATATAACAACTGTGTGGAGAAAAAGCAACAGACTGACAGATAATATAATCTGTATAACAATATAACATATATAATCAATATAACAACTGTAATGAATGCTTTAATAACATTAATGAACTTATAATTTTATTGCAACACTTACTGCAAATTTTTTTTTTGTTGAATATCAAATCCTAGCTTAAAGCTACAAATGTCTTCAGCCTCACGAATATTAAGTGCCTTTTAAATTTTCGACTGATTCTTTAAAAATAAAAAGTTAACTGTTATTTTTCGGGGAAAAATAAAGGTAACTTTTGACTTTTATTTTATCGGTCAAAAGTACCAATTATTTTGTGACTTTTATTTTTTCGGTCAAAAATATCAGGCCGATGAGAATGAAAATAATGGTATCAAAAGGTTTTTAGTCGGTAAAATGACCTTTGAAAAAATACAAGTTGCCTGATATTTTTGACCGAAAAATAAACGGCAGAAAAAACTGTTATTTTTGACCGATAAAATAAGAGTAAAAAGTAAGTGTTATTTTTGAACGAAAAAATATTAGGCACAAAATAACTTTTATTTTTCTCGGAAAAAAGTTATTATAAAGTTAGATAACAGTTATTATGTGACTTTTTCGATAGAAACCATAACCGGTACGGTCCCTGGATGTAAATATCGAATAAACAGAATATTATTCCATTTTGCATTGATTGAATTTCTTTTCAGATACTTTCTCTCTCTATTTCACACTAAAATCTATCTTATTTTTTACTGTTCAAGAAGTTTCACTTCTGCCACATGTACGTTGCTGCACGTGAGTTTTTTTTTAAAGTGAGGCGACGAAATTTGATTTAAGTTACAATTTTCTATCTTTTAAAAAATTCAATCTTATTATGAAATCTCTTTTTTGCGATTGTATTTTATCATGATAAATACTTTATGGAGAGTTCATATGCAGTGATCTTAGGAATACAAATTTCTCGTCAGCGCGCTTGGCAAAGCGATGGTTTGTGGAACACTTCGAGAGCAAATAATCATTGAATAAATACTGTAGGGGAAGAACACGAAGGCAGTGTTTTAGTGACCGCTCGACTTCTGAAGTATTTATAATGATAAAATACTTTTAATAGTAGTATTTATAATAAAAAACATGATAAAATACTTCTACTGAAGTATTTATCATGCAAAACGAGTTTTAATAGGAAGATTGAATTTTGAATAGTTCTGGTGCGAGTTTTTCCACATCCTCTTCTCAAGCTCTGTCCGATAAAAAAAAATATACAAAATTGTCTCACACTGTTAGTAATTTTAATAATATATATTTTTTCAATTTATTTTCCAAAATAGTTATTTGGTTTGTTAGCTAAAATATATTTCTATTTCTTTTTCAGAGCTCCCAACGGAAGAAGGTTTGCAAAATTTGAAATATTTTCTATTTTTTTAAAAATATATGTTAAAATTCTTAGGAAAAACAATTTGGCAGCTTGTACTTGAGCAATTTGATGACCTCCTTGTTAAAATTTTACTATTGGCTGCAATTATTTCTTTCGTGAGTATTTTTAAGAGATTACTTTATTTCTATGTTCAAAATATATTTGTTTTTTATTTTAATCTACTTTTCAAAATCATAATTAACATTCTTATATGAGCAACTGGATATATATGAAAATCGGTTAAAAACTTGTTTTTACAAAATGTGTTAGGTTAGGTTAGGTGTGGAAGGGTGTAGTGTTGGACAGACGCTAAAATAATTAAAAAATGTACATTAAATATGGACATGTGAGATAAAAGATATTTTAAAACACAACAAAAAATTACTAAGGTATCCCGGAGACGGAAAACGGTTGTATAAAGGCTAACAAGCTCGTGAACGCCACACTTAAAAAGAGTATATATCGGTGATTTCATGTCAAAAGGCACACTTTTCTGACATCACTATTTTTTAAACTTCTGAAACTTTTTTGACGGATTGTTCATCTGAAAAATATAATGCAAGTTAATTTTTTTTGCAAAGTTATACACTCTCAAAAACATTAAAAATGATAAAAAAACTAAATAGGCACATGTATTTAAACAGCTCTATCTTCTAAACTGTAAGTCGCACAGCCAAGATGTGTCATTTGTTTATAGTGCTTTTATAGAAAAAAGTTTATTTTTCTTATCCCGAAATTTACCATCATATTTTTCACAGTCGGCGCAACAACTTTTTCACCTTTTTAATAAAATATCGCATTAAGGCATTCATTTTTAAGGTTTACGCAAAATTTTAAGTTGGATCTCCAACTATTGCTATTTGTAATGATTTTTTAAAAAAAATGCCTACTTAAGTTTTCCTATATTAGTATATCGAAGATTTTATTTTGATATAAAAAAAATTATTGTTCCTTACTTAATATATAGGTACATTTGCAACCAATGAATCTTGTGATTGATCATCATAAAAAAAATATTTTTTGTAAGTATTGACATGTGCACTGCGACTCAACGAATCAAACGTCAGCTCCTTCACTTTAAAAATTTTATAATTGGGTGTCAAAAAACTTAAGAACTATTAATACTGAATTGTCTTCATCAAAGCAGTTCTTACTTATTTACAAGGCTATTAGATTGGTATCTTTATTAAAACTATGCAGTTTAAGGACAGAAATAGTATTACAATTTAAGAAAATTGAAGTATTGAAGATTAAACAAAAGCGCATTCAATTGATCCTTTGAGTCGTAAAACACATAACCATAAATTTGGAACATATTAATTTTTTATGATGATCTTTTTGGAGGACTAACTTCAAACCAAAGAGTAAATGCATATATAAAATAAGGAACAATACCTTTTTATACCCACACGCGTACTGCGTAAGGGGTATATTAATTTTGTCACGACGTGTGTACCGCCTATAAGGAGGCGTGGTAGGTATAGAAAAGTATATATATATTCTTGCTCAGCATCACAACCTGAGTTGATTATCCATGTCTGTCTGTCTGTCCGTCTGTCTGTGGACACGATTACAGCCGTAATTTTGAAGCTATCTTGCTGAAATTCAATATATAAGCTTTTTTCTTAAAAACTAAGATCAAGTTCGAGAAGGGGCTAAATCAGATGAAAACCACGCCTACCTCCCATACAACCCCAATGATGAAAACTCCATAAAGAAGCGAATATTTACGTTACAAAACTTAAATTCGGTATTTGTATAGTCTATGACAAAACTCAGGTGTGTTACAAAAATGAGCGTCATCCACTCACTTACACGCCCACCTCCCATACAACCCTAATATAGAAACCTATATATAGAGGCTTGTGTCGAAGCTATAAAAATAAAATTAAATATTTATTAGTTTTATATAAAAATTAAGACGTGGGAAAAAATGGGCGTAATCCACCCACGAACACGCCCACCTCCCATACAACCCCAAAATTGAAAACTATATAAAGAGGCTTTTGTCGAAGCTACAAAAGTAAAATTAGATATTTATTCTTTTTATAATAAAATTAAGATGTGTTAGAAAAATGGGCGTCATCCACCGATGAACACGCCCTCCTCCCATACAACCCATTATATTGGAAACTCTATAAATAGGCTAATATTTAAGCTACAGACCTGAAATTGGGTATTAGAAAAATTGGCATCAACCACTCACGAACACGCCCACCTCCCATGCAACCCCTAATTGAAAACTTTATAAAAAGGCTTGTCTTTACTTTGCAGGAAAACAATTTGATATGCATGTATTTTAGACGTCATCAAAATAGTAAAATATTTTGAAATCTCATATTAAAAGAGCTGCAATTAAAGATTTTGTCCCATTGTGAATCGCCCGTGGGGGTATTTTAACTTCGGCCAAGTCGAAGATATACCTTACTAGTTTTATATTAAAATTAAACTATCTGTACAAAAATATATGAAATCTTTAGCAGGCATTTTTTAAAAAAATCATTAAAAATAGCAATCGTTGCAGATCCAACTTAAAATTACTTAAACTATACTTGAGTTTATTTTCTGTACGACTTACAGTTTAGAAGATAGAGCTCTTTACATACATGCATCTATTTAATTTTTGTATGATTTTCAATGTTTTTGACAGTGTATAACTTTGCAAAAAAAAAATTTCGCAATAATAAAAAACACAGAATATGTTTTTTTAATGTAAACTTCTAACCTACAAAGTTTCAAAAAAATAGGAAGCACTAAGGTCAGATTTTATACATATCGGAATCACCGATATGTATAAAATATATATCGTTCAGTCTTGAAGCCGATGGAGTCTTGGCTCAGCAAGTTGGTAACCAACAAACTGAGTTGTATTTACCAAAAACATACAGAGAGAAGACCTTCAAAATCTCAACTTCTGCTCATTTTGCGAGCGAATGTGACGAACGAGCTCGAGGTGAACATTTAGCTTTGCCAGCCAGATGGTAAACATGTTGATCTATGTCGACAAAGCCTGTCAACTAGGGTTCCCAACTGTCCCGGATTTCGCGGGACGTCCCGCATTTCAGCTTATTTTTTAGCGTCCCGCGACAACCCCTTGCGGGACACCTTTTGTCCCGCATTTGAGAACTTTAGATTGTTTGTATCTAAATTTCCAATCCGACATGAAACACAGTTTCCTACACCGTTTAATTTTATTATCAAAATAAATTTATAGCTCGTTTCAAAAGAAAAGAACATTTTTTAGTTTCCTTTTTCGATGCGCAGCAGGATATAATAATTTTACCAGGTAGTATTGACAAGTGTTGATTCTCTCAGCTACAAGTAAACGAACTCTTGTCAAAAACAGCTGTTCGTTGTTATATCCCAAAAAACCATTCGGTCTGAAAACGGAACGTTTTACTACCGCATAGTCGTGTGTGTACACACGTTTCTGCTACCGAAAACTGCATGTGAACGGTACGTTTAACATTGAAAATGAAAATCCGTTACAACGCAGGAAAGATGGTTCATAAATATACCTCTAAAACGGAACACAAACGTACCGCTTTGTTGGCATTAAAACGTACATTTTAAAAAAGCATTAAAACGAACTGTTTCTAAGTATATTTATATTTCTTATTATATTTCACTACATAATTGAACATATCATTATTAACATATTATATATTATTATTTTATAACACCATATTAAAACTGAAAATAGTTTACAAACAAAACAATTTTCTATGCCAACTATGCTATACCTCAAAAAACAGTTATCAAGCAGAAATCTGTAAGAGCATTAATTGAAGGTACGAGTACATGCCGTTTTCATTCCAGCAAAGCGGGCACATCCGGTTTTAGCTCCGTTTTGCCGGATCAGTCAGTTTTTTGGCTTATTGGGATGCGTTGGCCACATTCAGCTGTTTCAATTGTTGTGACAGCAACACATCGGGGAGCGCTCTTTGAGCCTGTTCTCACTCGCCTCAAAAAAGGCAGATTAATGGTGTTATTTTGACAAGAGGCATCTGTCAGGTGTTCTTACTACCGACTTATTAAAGGCCGCCTTATTTTGACGTCAGAGAGCAATCAATCGATTCTGTTGTCGAATTTCGTGAAATTCTTCAGTTTTTATGTTAGAAAAAAAAACTATAATAAAAAAAACAACACTACCAATACAAATCAAAATTTATTTGCGCCATAAAACAATACAAATATACACAAATATGACAAACAATCGAACCTCAAAGCCGTGAACGTCAAAATGAATCCAATAATTTTTAAAATTTTTTATACTCTGCCTCACGTAACATGTCACCTTCCCACAACCCTCTTTGCCTGTAGACGTCAAAATTAATCCGATGCGCCGACTCACGTAAGCCGATTGAGAACAGGCTTTTATCGGTATTGAAGTTTCAGAAAAGCTGTCAAGTTTATGAAATGTCAAGCTTTGTATCAAATACCAATGGAAATTTTACCGGCAAATTAAAAATTTTCTATTTTTAAATGCATTTTAATGCGCAACTTCATATTTATGTGCATCAAGTTTCTCTTGCGATACCGAGAGAAGAGGAGGGAAGAGAGACGCATTTTCAGGCGAAAAAAACGAGAGGCGGAAATGCGTGAGTGCGAGAAAATTGAGATGCATGGCGACAGGAATGAGACTCGAAAATTTTTCGAAAAAATAAGACGCCTGGCCGATGGTTTTAAGACCGGAGCCTCTTCCTGCAAGGACGAAAATGGGAATCTAGTGACAGATATCCAGAGTACACTGATGTTATGGAGGGAGCACTTCTCTAGACTTTTAAAAGGCGACGCTGTCAACAATCCCGCCAGTGGAGATGATATCCCGGAAACCCCAATTATGGATGACAGCGTTGAAGTTCCGCTGCCCGACTATAATGAGGTCTTAACAGCTATAGCTCGGCTTAAAAACAACAAAGCCGCAGGAGCCGATGGCCTACCGGCTGAGCTGTTTAAGACCGGTGGCGAAGCTCTGTTTAAATGCATTCACAGACTTCTATGCAGAATATGGTCGGAAGAATGCATTCCAGATGATTGGAACCTCAGTGTGCTCTGCCCAATCCACAAAAAAGGCGATCCCACCATTTGCGCCAACTACCGTGGGATTAGCCTTCTTAATATCGCATATAAGGTCCTGTCGAGCGTATTGTGTGAAAGACTGAAGCCCATCGTTAACCAACTGATTGGACCTTATCAGTGTGGCTTCAGACCTGGAAAGTCCACCATCGACCAGATCTTCACGCTCCGACAAATCTTGGAAAAGACCCTCGAAAAACAAATCGATACACACCATCTTTTTGTCGATTTCAAAGCCGCCTTCGACAGTCCAATAAGGAGTCACCTATATGCCATCATATCTGAATTTGGTATTCCTGCGAAGCTAATACGTCTTTGCAGGATGACACTGAACAACACCAGCAGTGCAGTGAAAATCGGGAAGGACCTCTCCCTTCCTTTCGATACCAAGCGAGGTTTCAAACAAGGTGATTCCTTATCGTGCGACTTTTTTAATATAGTCATGGAGAAGATCATCCGAGCTGCTGACCTGAGACGCAGCGGCACAATTTTCTATAAGAGTGTTATGCTGCTGGCGTATGCTGATGATATTGACATCATTGGTCAAAATACGCGCGAAGTCAGTGCAGCATTCTCCAGGCTAGAAAAAGAGTCGAGTCGAATGGGTCTTGCAGTGAACGCAGATAAAACGAAGTATCTTGTGTCAACAAACAAACAGTCCCAGCGTCTTGGAAACCACGTCACTGTTGACAATACCTCCTTGGAGGTAGTGAAGGACTTTGTTTACCTGGGATCCAGTATAAACTCCTCCAACGATATCAGTATTGAGATTAAACGAAGGATAACTCTTGCCAACAGGTGTTACTTTGGGCTCAGTAGGCAATTGAGAAGCAGAGCTCTCTCTCGACGAACAAAACTGACGCTCTATAAGTCAATAATCATGCCCGTCCTACTATACGCATCACAAACCTGGACGTTGAGCAGCTCTGATGAAAGGACTTTGGGAGCGTTCGAGAGAAAAATCCTTCGCAAGATCTATGGTCCAATCTGCGTCAATGGCGAGTACCGAATACGATGGAACCATGAGCTGTATGAGCTATATGCCGACATCGATATAGTCAAGCGTATTAAAATTGAGCGGCTTCGCTGGCTAGGTCATGTCGAGAGAATGAACGACGAAGCTCCAGCGAAAAAGATATTGGATTCGGTACCCAGCGGTGGCCAATGCAGACGAGGAAGACCGCATCTCCGTTGGAAAGACCAGGCATTGGATAACCTGACAACGCTTGGAGTTTCCAACTGGCGCCAGCAAGCGCACGACAAAAGAGGCTGGCGAAAATTCTTAGACCAGGCCAAAACCGACCAACGGTTGTAAGCGCCATCTAAGTAAGTAAGTAAGTTTTGACTAAACAGTTGCCAACTGTTGAGTTTGCTGAATGTGACCAGTGAAAATTAATTGTATGCAATGACGGATTGTGAGCGCTCTCTTTCTTTCTCACAATCCGTCATTGCTTATTTTTTGCAAATTTTTTAGAGCGTAGTTTCTTGCTCTTTTTGTACTGTTCGCTGAACTTTATGCTGTTTTTGAATGTTTTTACTGTTTTTCTTAATATTTTAATGTGCAAACATTAAGAACAACATATGATCGCACAAGTACGGTGTTGCACCGACGTCTTGCAGCAACCTGCATCTTGAGAGAGAAATAAAATAAAAATTACATAAAAAATAAATTATTTTCTTAAGAAAAAATTGTGAAGTGAAATTACGGATGACAAAATATTTTTTTACGCACATTTTTTTTTAATTTTGATTGGTTGATTTTGAAAAATAAAATTCAGTACTTCCGCAGCGCAGTTGCGATGATCAACAAAATTCAGGAATATATATAATTTTTTTCATTTATTTTTCTGCTGAGAGAATATTCAATTTTATTTTTAATGTCGACCAATCAGAATGAAGAACACTCTCCAAATTATTTTCTTATTCTCAAACATGCGCGAAAATGTTCTTCTCTTTTGAAACAGGCTATATAATTTATTTTTCATACATTTTATTTATCAAAACGATTTGGATTTATTTTTTGGTTTTTTCATGAATTGGGCAAGAGTTGGAAATAGATCTAAACAATGTCAAGGAACCAAACGATGGTGTAAAGGCATCGTTGATACCCTTTATTTCTCAAAGAATAAAAGGAAATATTTAATAAAATACAAAATTTTAATGTTGTCCCGCATTTTTCAGCCAAGTCCCGCATTTTTTATGGCTCCGTCCCGATTTTGTACCTTTCAGAGTTGGCAACCCTACTGTCAACATAGTTGCGAATAACACAAAACTGACAACTGTTTTGTCGATGCTTTTTTTAGCAAATTTAAAAATGGCAACCGTCCAGGCGAGCAATTATGTTTCATTATTTATTCATAAATTAATTTTTTGAAAATCAACCATTTTTGCCTGCAACGGTCGTGGCGGCCGGGGTTCGAATCCCACGGCGGGCACTTATTTTTTTACAAATTTTTGATATTTTTTTAGTATTGTTCATATATTTTTCTTTTTTTAATATTTTATTCAGATTATTTTATTATTGTTTTTTATTTATTTTTATTTCCGCATAACAAAAAATGTCCAAAAAACATAATGAAACTGTTTTTTAAATTGAACCCCTAACCAATAATATATAAAAACCCGACTTGACGTTGGTTGTTGTATAAACATTTATATTGCAAAAATAATTTAATTTAAAACTCAAGTTTTAAAATCGTCTAACTGAAACTAAATCTCTATCGCTAAAATGCTAAAAAAAAATTATTCGTTCAATTCCTTAGGGCTATCGCTAAAATGCGATTATGAAATTCAAATCGCCTAGTTAAAAATATTGTTTCTATTCGTCACAAGAAGTGCTGCTTTTTAGTTGAATCTGTATTTTGAACAAAATTATTTGAGAATAAAGACAAATATAAAACAACGAAGATTGTAAATGGTGCTTTTTAAGGAAGAATTTTTAATATTGACATGAATTGACTTTATTCAAAAGATAATCTTTTGGCATTTTAATTAAAATATGATTTGTGGCATATGACCGCCACGGCTGGCTCGAACGTAATCTAATCTGGAGATCCAATTTTCAATCACTTTCTCCAACATTTGTGACCATATATCGGTAATAACGCTGCGAATGTTGTCCTCCAAGTGGTCGATCGTTTCGGGCTAATCGGCGTAGACTACACTGAGAAAACTAAATTTTCGAAAGCGTTCAACCCAGATTTTGCGCAACTAACGTTAATTATTAATTTTGTCACGACGTGTGTAACGCCCATAAGGAGGCGTGGTAGGTATCGAAAAGTATAATATCGAAATTCGATATTTAAGCTTTTTTTTTAAAATTAAGATCAAGTTCGAGAATGGGCTAAATATGATGAAAACCACGCCTACCTCCCATACAACCCCAATAACGAAAACTCCATAAATAAGCAAATATTTAAGCTACAAAACTTAAACTTGGTATTTTAACAGTCTATGACAAAACTCAGATGTGTTAGAAAAATGGACGTCATCCACCCACCTAACACGCCCACCTCCCATACAACCCTTATATTGAAACCTATATATAGAGGCTTGTGTCGAAGCTACAAAAGTAAAATTAGATATGTATTCATTTTATGTAAAAATTAAGACGCGATAGAAAAATGGGCGTCATCCAATAACGAACACGCCTCGTCCCATACAACCCCAAAATTGAAAACTATAAATAGGCTTCTGTCGAAGCTACAAAAGTAAAATTAGATATTTATTCATATTATATAAAAATGAAAACGCGATAGAAAAATGGGGGTCATCCATCCACGGACACGCCCACCTCCCATACAACCCCAAAATTGAAAACTATATAAATAGGCTACTGTCGAAGCTTCAAAAGTATAATTAGATATTTTTTCTTTTTATAATAAAATTAAGATGTGTTAGTAAAATGGGCGTCATCCACTGACGAACACGCCCACCTCCCATATAACCCATAATATTGAAAACTGTATAAATAGGCTAATATTTAAGCTACAGACCTGAAATTGGGTATTTGTGTATATTATATCAAAATTGAGGCGTGTTAGAAAAATTGGCATCAACCACTCAAGAACACGCCCACCTCCCATACAACCCCTAATTGAAAACTTTGTAAAGATGCTTGTCTTTGCAGGAAAACAATTTGATATGAATGTATTTTAGACGTTATCAAAATAGTACAATTTTTTGAAATGTCATACAAAAAGAGCTATACCTTAAGATTTTGTATCATTACGAATCGCAGATGGGGGTATTTTAACTTCGGCCAAGTCGAAGATATACCTTACTAGTTTTTATTTTAAAAACGGTCATTTTAAAAAGAGCTTCTAAAACGGTATTTTTATTTTCTACAATAAACATTTTACAATGAGCTTCTTAAACGTTCGTTTGATTTTTTTATAATAAACATTTTAAAATGAGCTTTGAAAACGTTCGCTTGATATTTTAAAATGAACATTTTAAAGAAAGGTTTTGATTGCCTCGATTGCCTGCACTTAGTTAATGAAATTTGATCACATTTTACGAAGGTCATTTCGAGGGTTTTTTCTGATCAATGAGTCAATGAAACAATTAGAATTAAAATTTAAATTATTAAATTAATGCTTTTGATACTTGCAGTCAGGATTCGAACCTACGTCCTCTGCATACCAGTCTAGCACACTTCCTCTGAGCTATTGGTAACGATAAGTTAATTGTAGCGAAACATTTTTAAAACTGCCCATCTTAAAAGGTGTCAGAAAATTTAAAAAAAACATGCATTTTTTATAAAATTCTTATAAAACCGTTTCAATGAAGTTAATATGTTAAAACGTTCATTGCTGTTTCTAAAACGATTCGTATTATTTTTGTATTTTAAAATGAGCGTTTTTATTTTTGTATGGCGTAAAATGTTTTTGAAAATATTCGTTTAAGCCTATTTTATAATTTCTTAAACGTTTCGTTTTACTTTGGTATTTGAAAATATGCGTTTTCATTTCTGTATGGTGCAGAATGTTTTTGAAAATATTCATTTTACCTTACTATATCATAGTTAAACATTCGTTTTTGTTTTCAAAAAGTTTTATTTTACTTCTGTATTTAAAAAATATGCATTTTCATTTTTGCATGGCGTAGAATGTCTTTAAAATATTCATATCACTAATCGTTTATATAATGTGCGTTTTACTTATTTTTGTTTTCTCAGTGTAGCGACTTCACATATCCCCAAAGAAAATAGTCTAGAGTTGTTAAATAGCACGATCTTGGGGGCCAATTCACGGGTCCAGAACGTGAAATTATGCGGTTACCAAACGTTTCCTTCAGTAAATCAATTGTGGCACGAGCTGTGTAACATGTTGCGCCGTCTTGTTGAAACCACAGCTTCTGTACATCATGGTTGTTCAATTGAGGAACGAAAAAGTCAGTAATATTGGCTCTATAGCGGTCACCATTGACTGTAACGTTCTTTCCAGCATCGTTTTTAAAGAAGTACGGACCAATGATTCCACCAGACCATAAAGCCCACCAAACAGTTAGTTACATATACTTGAGGATTATCTTCATTCCAAATACGGCAGTTTTGTTTATTGACGTAGCCATTCAACCAATAGTGAGCTTCGTCGCTAAACAAAATTCTCTTACGAAAATATTGATCAACGGCAATCTTGTTTTGGGCCCATTCACCGTCTCTACGCCTTGTTAGGTGATCGTGGGGCTTCAATTCCAAATGCCAAACCAAAGTAAACACAAATCATTAAAACATTGTTGCCACGCTTTGTAACGGATTGTATCCTACGGTATCATAGTGTGTAAAATCTTTGCGTGTCGTGAAACTAAAAGACTTGAGCGAACAAAATGAAAATAAAATACATTTATATATATCGCACACTAAATATAAAACAGTCACAACTCAAAAAACATAGCTTTTCAGGAGAAGTGAAAAATAAAACTCTTTGGTTGAAACTGCAGAAGAAAAGTAATTTTCATTTAAACACACAAACTTTATTCCAGTTAATGAAGAAAATAATGAAAAAGATAGTGAGATATGTATTTTGCGAATTGATTTATAACAAAAAGTTGATATAAAAAATTTTTGAGTTGGTGGACTTTGGGCGCATATATCCCACTCCATGCGCACTGCTCGAATCTACAATCGACGATGATGGAGTGAAAATTCCACCACCTAGCCATGACGAGGTTAAAGTTGGTATCAAGCAACTCATAAACAACAAAGTACCAGGAGTTGACGGCCTGGCTACTGAATTGTTTAAAACCGGCGGCGGTGAATTGACAAGGTGCATGCATCAACTGATCAGCAAAATATGGCTAGCGGAAAGCATGCCCGACGATTTGAATCTTAGTGTGCTTTGGCCTATACTTAAGAAAGGATACCCGACAATCTGCGCCAACTACCGAGGCATCAGTCTTATTTCCATCGCGTGCAAGGTTCTTTCGAGCGTATTGTGTGAAAGATTGGAGCCGCATACCAAAACACTGATTGGACCTTATCAGTGCACTATGGGAAATTCGGCCCTATTTTGAGGCCAAAAGTCAATTTTAGAACTTACTTGAAACTATTTATTTTTGATTACAGGGAATAATTACAGGTAATACACCAAAGCATACAAATGTAAGCTCTGTTTTCAGATAAAGTGTTTTACTCCTGCTATGCAGTAAACATGGTTAGTTAAATGTATATTTTAAAAACTCTACGCCATGCAAAAATGAAAATGCATGCTTTTAAATACAAAAGTAAAATGAAACGTTTTAAAAACAAAAACGAACGTTTTACTATGATATAGTAAGGTTAAGTGAATATATTCAAAAACATTCTACGCCATACAATAATAAAAAAGCATATTTTAAAATACAAAAGTAACACGAAAACTTTTAGAAACAGCAATGAACGTTCTAACATGTGTACTTAACTGAAAACGGTTTTGCAAGAATTTTATAAAAAATACATATTTTTGTCAAGATTTTCTGACACTATTTAAGATGAGTAGTTTTAAGTAGTTTTATATGCTTTGCTACAGTTAACTTATCGTTACTAGGGATTGCAGTCCCGGGACTGATTTCAAATTTCGGGATTTTGGGATTGATAGTTAGAAATCCCGGGATCCCGGGATTTGGAAAGCAGAGAAAAGAACCAATTTTTCAATAAATATATAAACTCATATGTTTGGTTGGAAATTAGAGATATTATTTTCAAAACACAAATTGACCAAAGAAATAAAAAAACGCTTTTGTGCAGAATATATTCGTCTTTTGCAGTGAAATCTGTGAAAATAAAGACCAGGAATAAAGAATCATCGTATTGAACAAAATATATTCATAGTTACCAATCATTTTTCAAAACAGCAAACAATCCCTTTTATCCAGCCAGCAGACACAAGCAAACAGTCTTGTAAACAGGTGTTACTCGAGCGTCAAACTAAGTGTTGCATATTTCTACTACTATTTTTAATTGCCATACTCGCAAAAGAGTTGCAAGCAATATTTATAAATACTTGTGATTATTTGAAATAAACAGTTGTATAATTATTTTATTTTATCTAAATTTATGGAAAAGTTCGGAAGAATGAACCAAATCCAGAAATTTAAAGGCAATTCCAGAATCCAGAAAATCCCGGGATTACAGGACTTAAAATCCCGGGACTTTCGGGACTGGAAAAAGTCCGGTATCCCAGGTTTTCGGGATCCCGAGACTGGAATCCCTAATCGTTACCAATTGACTGACATGCAGAGAACGTGACTCAGTCAAAATGTCAATAAAAATATAAGAAAAAATCAAAATATATAAAATGCTCATTTTAAAATATCAAACGAACGTTTAAAAAGCTCATTTAAAAATGTTTATTTTAGAAAATCAAACGAACGTTTTGGAAGCTCTATTTAAAATGTGCGTTTTTTAAATAAAAATAAACGTTAGAGGAGCAAAATCTGAGTTAAACGTTTTCAAAAATAGCATGTTTCTGCTAGTTTTGAAAATTTAGTTTTCTCAGTGTGGTAGCTCCCAAACAAAATATTTCGAAATGAGTTAAAAATATATTTTTTGTATCTTGATTTTTGTTTTGTGTTCAGATGCATGTACTTTTAAATCTAACAGCGACTTTTAAAAACTAAGAAATGGAAAAAAATAGTAATAGTTAGGTTAATTTTTATCAATTAAAAAATTCTATTAAATTGAATGGTTGTCTTAAAAAGTGAAGTTATTTTATAAGTGACCTTTGAGAGAAATTGTTTAATTTTAAAACAAAACCTTAGTTAAAGTTTAAAAAAAAGTTTAAGAGAGTTCGAGGAAAACTCATCATCATACATCGATGGAGCAATAATTTATGTGATGTCGCCACAACATCTTATATTGCGATTTCGTGCGATATTAAAACAAATCGCATATTTCTTAGGTAAAAATAACAACTTTTATTGAACTCTTTACCTCCCACCTGTATTGTAAGCTTACTACATCTAACCCAAGTGCTGGATCAAGATTGAAGTTGATAATTCATCATTATACCTCCCACCTTAAGAAAAAGTGGGCGTGGCTAGCCTATTTTTATTGGCAAGCTTACTACTTCTAACTGAAGTGCTGGACCAAGTTTTAAGTTGATACTTAAATTTTTTCGAATTTTGGCCACAAAATAGAGTAAAATTTCCCATAGTGCAGTGTGGCTTTCGACCTGGCAAGTCCATCATAGACCATATGTTTACACTACGCCAAATCCTGGAAAAAGCACACGAAAATCAAATCGACACCCAGCATCTCTTTGTCGGTTGTAAAACTGCAAGCCCGATTCGGGATTGCCTGTACGCAACAATGATGACGTTGAGCAATACATGCAGCTCCGTCAAGGTAGGAAATGACCTCTCCGAAGCCTTTAATACCGAACGAGGTTTCAGACAAGGCGACCCGCTATAATGCGATCTCTTCAATTTTATCATGGAGGGGATCCTTCGAAAGGCAGGTGTACATCGCAATGGAACCATATTCTACAAAAGTGTCCAGCTCTTTGAGTATGCTGATGATATCGATATTATCGGCAGAACCAAGAGAGAGCAGGCAAATGTAACTTTGAAGTTGTCAAGGAGTTTACAAACCTTGGCACCGGCGTAAACAGCAACAACAATGTGAGCCTGGAGATAAAGCGAAGAAGAACAATTGCTAATAGATGCTACTTCGGGCTAAGTAAGCAATTAGGTTCCAGAACTCTTTCTCGATCGACAAAACTAACACTCTACAAGACGCTAATCATACCTCTTCTTCTCTATGGCGCTGAGGCATGGGTGGTATCGCAAAAAGATGCAGCCGCTCTTAGGGTGTTCGAGAAGAAAGTTCTTCGCAAAATCTTTGGTCCTGTTCAAGTTGGCGACGACTATTGCATTGGAATGATCAACGAACTGTACGAGCTCTACGACGATATTGACTTAGTCCAGCGTATAACAATTCAGCGACTACGTTGGCTGGGTCATGTCTTTCGTATGAATGAAGAAGCTCCATTAAGAGGAAGAAAAAATAATAACATATTCGTCACAAAATCTGTCACAGATCTGCGCTCACAAAAATATGAGAAACCATCGAGAAAGTGGCGGGGTTTTTTTTGTCTGTTGTACCGTGTAATTAAGATTGCTATTTTTAACGATTTTTTTAAAATATTCTTACTAAAATATTCTTTCCTATTTTTACATATCGAAACGGTTTGACGGTGAACGAGGGTAAAACAAAGTATATGCCGTCTGCAAATAAGGAAGCGCGGCGTCTAGACTCCCATGTAACAGCAGGCAAATATAACTTTGAAGTTGTCAAGGTGTTTACATACCTTGGCACCGCCGTAAACAGCAAAAACAATGTCAGCCTGGAGATAAAGCGAAGAATAACAATTGCTAATAAGTGCTACTATGGGCTAAGTAACCAATTAGGTTCCAGAGCCCTCTCTCGATCGACAAAACTAACACTCTACAAGCTTATCATACCTGTGCATGGGTGGTATCGCAAACAGATGGATCTGCTCTTGGGGTGTTCGAGAGGAAAGTTCTTGGCAAAATCTTTGGTCCTGTTCGAGTTTGCGACGACTATCGCATTCGAATGAACAACGAACTGTACGCGCCAACCTCAGCTGCACTTCAATAGCGAACACAATAAATGCTTTTGATCCAGCATTCGCCACCAGCATCAGTCGCCACCAGCATCCAACGGATGCATCAACAATGTTCACCGCTTAACGGCACAGCCAGCACTAATCCAATGCAGAATTTTATAGCCAATATGCGGCTGGTGGAACTTGTTGTGATGGCAATGTTATCAAGCAGAGGCAAGCAATGGTGTTGGAGTGGGAGTGGCAGTTAACAGACCTACACGCAGAAATTCGGCACGCGATTGTAACGAGGAATACAATCAACCCATTGTATCACATTAGCCATTCAGAAATAGTGCTTGGATTAAGCTTACAAGCAATACAAAAAGCAAGCATTTTCATAGCACTCTTGAAAAACACTTGCCTGGGTAATAAATTTCCAAGTTGCTATGTATAACTATGGCGTAAAACACAAAAAGCGACAACGGTAATAGTTTTGCAACTGTTCGAAGTTGTGATGCTCTCATATATATATACTAACTTACTTACTTAGGTGGCCATGACAACCCGTGGTCGATAAGGGCTTCCTCGGCCTGGTCTTCCTCTTAGTCGTCCACCCTCGGCTTTCGCCTCAAACGCCTTTTTCGCTGGAGCTTCTTCATTCATACGAAAGACATGACCCAGCACACGTACTCGCTGAATTGTTATACGCTGGACTAAGTCAATGTCGTCGTTCAGCCAGCAGCTGAATACTGGACGGATTGTGTTGTTTACATGTTGACAAAGACATGCTCATAGATTGCGCCAATGCTAACTGCGGCAATTGACGCCTTCTCGAGTCTCTTGGAAGATGAGAGACAAGCTTTCTCCGACGGTTGCGATTCTCCGTCACCTTTTTGTGTTACAGACACTTGTGCGTTCGGATATTGAAATTAGCATAGATCGTTTGTACATTTGTTTATTTTAAGGGAATGTCGTATAGGTTGTGACATGTTTCGTTTTTGGAGTGGATGGGAAAAACGATAACTTAGATAAACCAATAAAACGGTGTGGTTATTGGCTTCAAATATTACGAATGAAGCTATGAGATATTGTCATCGTGAAAAAAAATACAGCCATTTTAATGAAGGAAACTTTTTTGGCTGAAAAAAAAAATTCCTGTATAAGTTGGAACACAAACATTTTTCTCATAAGCGCATAAAAAACTCATATAAATAAGCCATCAAATTCAGTAAAACTGCATAGTACACAGTGCAAGTGTATAGCACGTTTTAACGTGTTGCTGAATTTACATTGACACCAAAATCAACATTTTTATCATCAACTTTATCGTCATCTGATGGATAAGAAGAACTCGATGTTTTTTTTCTGCGCTTCGATTTACTGGCAATGAGTCCTTAATAATGATCGCAGGACCATTTAATGTTTGTTAGTACTTCTTTTTGTTCAGGTGAGAAAACCTATAAAAGAACTATCACATATTTCAGACTCAAGGTAATACTTGCGCGAAGTACGTCTCTACTGGACTTGTTTATGGAATTGGTCAAGAAAGGTAGAGATTACAAGAAAAAATTTGTTTTTTACTAATTAACTTAACATCAATCAAGTATTACATGAAACATCTCTTTTAACCAGTATCACAGTCTAATAAAAATGCAAAATAAATGCTTTTAAATAGCATTTAAATAGGTTTGCAGTGTGTCAGACTAAAAAGTATTGCCCCCAACTTATACGACATGAGTGTCCCAACCTTTACAAAGTAAGCTATTTTGTAAAAGTCAACAAATTAATTTCCCCAACACTTAAATTCAATTACTCTTCCACACAATGAAAATACACTGAATACAAAATGCATTGAACACAACTTGCCAGTTTTGCACGATAATTAGTGCTTTCGGTATTTTTTGAGCTCTTGTGAGATGCTGCGGAAGTAGGTACAATTCATTGCATTATGTGATAAAAATTCTCATGCGAGAAAATGTTTACCACATGTGAGATATTTCCCAAGCGAGAGATCAAAAAAAATTCATATTACCGAAAACAATTTCTACCTGCCGTGGTGGAAATAAGCATGAAGGAAATTATGTGTACAGAAAAGACTTACTGAGTGAATGCACTTGTTTGTGCATTCTTGTTGGTGGTTTTTATACCCTAAACCTAAAAGGTGAGGGTATATTAACTTTGTGCAAACGTTTGTAACGCATAGAACGAAGTCAGTCCGGTATAGAAAAGTATATATATTCTTGATCAGCGTCACCTCGTGAGTCGAGCTATTCATGTCCGCCCGCCCGTCCGTCCGTCTGTGTGTTGTCCGTAAACACAGGATAAGAAGAAGGAGTTGAGATAATTGGATGAAACTTGGTACACATTATCATATGAACCCAGGGATCTGCATTATTGAATATTTTTGGAATCCGCAAAAATTACAAAACGCAATAAATAATGTTCTGTTTGACTTAAAGAGCTAAAATTTGGCACATATACTTTTTGTAACAAAAAAAAAGATGGTTTTGAAAAATGGACATCCTTCGCCTACGGACACGCCTACCTCCCACACAACGCGAAAATTAAAAACTGCATAATTGAGCTCATAATTAGCCTACCACATAAAATTTGATATGTATGTGTTTTATACCAAACAAAGATGTCTTCGAAAAATGGACGTCATCCGCTCACGGACACGCCCACCTCCCATACAACCCAAAAATTGAAAACGCAATAAATAAGCCTCTGTTTAACCTATAGAGCTAAAATTTGGCACATATGTTTTTTATGACAAGACAAAGATGGTTTTGAAAAATGGACGTCATCCGCCTATGGACACGCCTAGCTCCCATACAACACAAAAAGTTTAAAACTCAATAAATGAGGTTATGTTTGTCATAGAGAAATTAAATTTGGTATGTATGTATTTCATACCAAAACTAAGGTGTGTTCAAAAGTTGGAAGTAATCCGTCCATGAACACGCCCATCTCCCATAGCGAAAGCACAATAAAAGCATTAACTGTGAGCCACAGGAATAAAACTTGGTATGTGTAAATTTTCTTCAACATTTAAATGCATATAAAATATAGGCTTCATCCGCCCACGGACACGCCCATTTACAATGGAAATCTTTTTGTTTTTGAAGATTGGGTTTAGGGTATTTCATAGTCGGCCTTGACCGACTTTAGACTTTCTTTACTTGTTTTGTTTTAAAACTGTTTTCGGTATTTATCAACAAAAGAACGTTAGAATTTCTGATAGCAAAGTGAACATGGCACAGTAAAAAATTAATGTGGATTTATCATAAATCCACGTTAAAGCTTTGTGAGAGCCAGCGAGCGAACGATGTAAGGCTTTTGATAGTGAGAGACGAGTAAGCAACGATGTGAGCATAATATTGGAGAGCAATAGAGAGCATATGTTAAGTTTTGATGCACGAAACATCTCATAAAATGATTTAGCCGCAACGAAAAAGTATCTGAATTTCCTTGCGTTTTACCAAAAAAATGTAGGCATGTTTTGTTCACATCAACCCTACGCACATTGTAGGCATATGGTTTTCAATATTATATAAACTTTAATTATTATTATATGATCTTTGATTGAAATGAAGTCGCAAATAACGTTGTAAAAGACATTTCTTAAATGGGTTTTTGCGGTACTATTTAATTTGATTTGTTTATTTTTTAATTAGTTATTTATTTATTAATATGTGGGCATTTCCACAGAATGGTCTACCGGGACCGAAAATGAAAATGTCAATAAACCAATAATTGTTTGTTTTGTTATATAAAAAAAATGCTTGAATTTTTAGATGACTGTACAACTTATTTAAGTTGTTATTCTAAGAAAGTTAACCTGATAACTGAAAATATGTTTTTCTTGCCTTTAGCTGCCTTGCCTTTTATATTAATGTTATGTTTGCACTCGTCTTATAAAATACTTTAATCAATTACAAATAAATAATAAACTAGTACGGTATATCTTCGACTTGGCCGAAGTTAAAATACCCCCACGGTTTTATTATTTTATGTGTCTAAAATACATACATGTCAAATTGTTTTCCTGAAGCTTAAATATAAGCCTTTTTATAAAGTTTTAAATTTTGGGGTTGTATGGGAGGTGAGCGTGTTAGTTTGTGTATGACGTCCATTTTTCTAACACACCTCAATTTCGACATAGAATACACGAATACCGAGTTTCCGTTTTGTACCTTTAATATTAGCCTCTTTATAGGGTTTTAAATTTTAGGGTTGTATGGGAGGAGGGCGTGGTAGTGAATTGATGACGCCCATTTTTCTTTCACACCTCATATTTGACACATAATACACAAATACCGAGATTCAGTTTTGTATCTTTAATATAAGCCTCTTTATAGACTTTTCAATTTTGGGGTTGTATGGGAGGTGGGCGTGTTAGTGAGTACATGACGCACCTTTTTCTAACACATCTTAGTTTTGACATAGAATACAATAATACCTAATTTTAGTATTGTATCTTTAATATTAGTTTCTTTATAGAGTTTTCAATTTTGGGGTTGTATGGCAGGTGGGCGTGTTAGTAGATGGCTGACGCCAATTTTTCTAACAAACCTCAGTTTTAACATAGATTACACAAGTACCGAATTTAAGTTTTGTAGCTTAAATATTTGCTTCTTTATGGACTTTTCAATATTGGGGTTGTATGGGGGGTAGGCGTGGTTTTCATCCGATTTAGCCCATTCTCGAACTTGATCTTAGTTTTTTAAAAAAACTTTAATTTCGAATTTCATTACGATAGCTTGAAAATTACGGCTGTAATCGTGTAAACAGACAGACGGACATGGCTAAATCAATTCAGGTGGTGATGCTGAGCAAGAATATATATACTTTTCTATACCTACCACGCCTCCTTTTTGGGTGTTACACACGTCGTGACAAAATTAATATACCCCTTACGTAGTACGCGTGGGGGTATAACAATTAAAAAGATACTAAATAAAGCTCGATTAACGCTTTACTTTTATTTTACTTTATTTTTTACTCAAATTTGGTTAAAGTTACTGCATGTAAAAATCATACTAAACATTTAATTTTGATTTTCAAAGTGTGTCACGTTCGCACATTAAATTTAATTTAATTTAATGTGGGACATGACATTCGCGGCAGAGAAAACAGACCTATTTTAAAAAATTCATAACTCAGTCAAAAACAAACATTTTTCCAAAAATTTTTTTTTTATTATTGTAGAGAATAATTTTTTTATTATTGTCAAAAAAATATTTTTCACTGTTACATGGTTTTATAGAGCTCCAAACTAGCGGTAGAGAACAAAACGGGGCGTCGTGGTTACAACGCTGGGAGTCGCAAAAATTTTCCGATCTGGAAAAAAAATGACTTTTTTAAATCTTAACAAAATTGGTTATCTAATGACACGAGTTTTTTAAAAAATTTTTTTTTCATTTTTTGCTGATGTTCCAAATTTGCAAGTGTTTTTTTTTCGAAAAAAATATTGACTTTAAAAATTCATAACAAATCGAAAAAAAAAATTAAAAAAAAGCTCGTGTCATACGATAGCTAATCAAGTTAAAAAATACAAAAAAAAAAATTTCGTCAAAAATGAACCCGCTAGTGCCGCAACAAGTACGAAAAACATGATTTCGAGATAAACGCGTTCAAAGTATGTGAACAAAGAAAAAATGGTGAAAAATTAAAATGCACTCTCACTAATCCGGCTGTAACTTTTGAACCCGTAGGAATGTTTCCAAGAAATTTTAAGAATACTTACTAAAAGAATACTTACAAAAATAAAAAAATTTGAAAAAAACGGCCAATGTCATGTCCCCCGTTAATTGAATTTAATCTTAGTTAATATGATTTAATTTTGTTTTATTCAATTTAATATAAATTAATTAAATTTATTTTTATTTAATTTAATTTAATTTAATTTAATTTAATTAAATTTTATTTAATTTTATTTAATTATATATAATTTTATTTCATTGTATATAATTTTATTTAATTTTATTTAATTTTATTTAATTTTATTTAATTTTATTTAATTTTATTTAATTTTATTTAATTTTATTTAATTTTATTTAATTTAATTTAATATAATTTGATGTAATTTAATTTAATTTAATTTTATTTTAATTTAATTTAATTTTAATTTTAATTTAATTTAATTTAATTTAATTTAATTTAATTTAATGTAATTTAATTTAATATAATTTAATTTAATTTAATATAATATAATATAATATAATTTAATTTTATTTAATGTAATATAATTTAATTAAATTTAATATAATTTAATTTAATTTAATTTAATTTTTTTCAATTTAATTTAATTTAATTTAATTTAATTCAATTTAATTTAATTTCATTTAATTTAATATAGTTTAATGTAATTTAATTTAATTTAATTTAATATAATATAATTTAATTTAATTTTATTTTATTTTATTGAAATTAAATTTAATTTAATTTAAATTAATTTAATTTTTTGTTAATTTAATTTAATTAAATTTAATCTTATTTAATTTAATTTAATTCAATTTGATTGAAATATATTTTTAAAATTAGAATTCAAAAAATTCATAATCACAAAAACGAAGAAATGCTGAAATCGCAAAATTCAAAAACTAGCTTCATTCATCATCCATTGATTTTCGTGTAACAACAACAATTACCGGTTTCATGCAACAACAACTCTACAATAACAAAATATCTGGTAGCTATCATGGTTGGGGCAAGGGATAGGGACATAGGCAAAACAAAAATAAACGGATGCTAGCAACATTAAAGCGCATGCGTCGTAGCACTGGTAGCCACAACAACACACAAACTGACGATTATTTGCATAAAATTTCGATAGAAACACATTTTTATGCGATTTGAGTCCTCTATCTTAGGAACGGGCAGCAGAGCTGCACTTTTGCATCTGCAAGGGCAACGCTATTTTAAGTACCCCTCGTCAACAAACTTACAGGAAAGGCGAGTTTATTTAATATCACTCTCCGGCATTCAAGAAAGGAACCCCACTAGGAAAAAAAGCTCTAACTAATAGCGAAATTGGATGCTGATAATGATTCTATTTTTTATTTTGAGGACTAATTGTAGTAAATTAATATAAAAATACATTTTGTTAATTAATTATTCTAAAATAAGCTTTTATAATGCCAATTAATATAAATATAACGCGTCATTATTCTGCTTTTCTCCAATTACTCGCACATTTCCATCAGGGAATGTGAACGACTTGCTTCTGTTGCTCTCTCTTTTTCTCTCTCTTCGCTCAATTTTTCTCTCCTTTACCCGTGCTATGACAACCCCCCTCACCTAGCACGCTAAGCACGCAGTCAGCACGCTCTGTCGCACTGTGCAAATGTGCGACTTTTGCCCATCTCTACTCTATCTATTATATGCTCAGTGGTATTTGCAAGGTGAGCATGAGAAGAGTGAAAGCGCATTGCAGAGAGCAAGTTCATTCAAAGGTCGAAAACTTTTCTCTCAAGCAATTTAAAGCTTTTTCGTTTGGCACTCACAAAAGCTTACGTTTTGATCTGAAAAATATTTACTACTTTTTCATGTTCTACGTGGCGCATCTTCATATTATATGATCTTTGCTATTATTGCTATGCCCCTATAAAGTTAGGGGCAGTATTATTGCCCTTAACTTTGACCCTAACACTACCCCTATTGCTCAAAACCAGTCAAAGTCACCTAACAACATTCCTCAAGTAATGTTCGAGGATCCACGCCTACCTGCCGACTCAATTAATTCTCTTAAAATTTTTTATCACAACTGTGGTGGTATGAGAGGTAAACTAAATAAACTATTTATCGACGCTAAATCTTGTCACTTCAAGATTCTGGTAATTACAGAAACTTGGTTAAACGACACTCTTAAAAATGAAGAAATCCTGGACTGCAATTGGACTATCTACCGAAATGACCACGACTATTCCTCAACAGGCCTCTCACGAGGTGGCGGCGTACTAATTGCTACCCACAATTCTCTTTCAAGTGAGCTTATAGAAACCCCTACTCACAAGTTCTTTGAACACCGTATAGTAAGAGTTTGTATAGGAAAAAAATTCTCTATGTACATTGGTGTCATTTACATCCCCCCAAGCTCTTGTGAAGCATCATACAATGAGTTATGTGAAACAAGTACTACATTTACGGAAACCTTAAATGAAGATGATAGGATTGTTATTTTTGGTGACTTCAACCGTCCAAATATATCATTTGTCATTGATGAAAATGACAACTATCTTCTTCCTGTAAACCTCTCTAGTTCCATAGACTTTACATTAATAAGTACTTTTTATAGCAATGATCTACAGCAAGTCTCTGCAACACAAAACCAAAATAGTAGATGGTTGGATTTAATCTTTACTAACTCGTACGACGAAGTGAGGGTTGTTCCAACCATCGAAGCAGAAAATTTGTTTGCTAACACTGTTCACCATACAGCCCTAACAGTAATGTTATCTGATATAAATATTCTTTTACCCAGTCCTCCAATAACTCCATTGTGTACGATTTTCTTAATGCTGATTACGAAAGCATAACATCTCTTCTAGATAGTATTAACTGGAGTTGCGCTCTATCGAACTTAGACAGATAGCGCTGTTTCGAGTTTTTAAAATTACATTTATACAGCTATCGAAAGGTATGTGCCTAAAATAAAGAAAAAAAAAACAAACTTTCAGAACCTTGGCTAAATTCAAATCTCAGATACCTGAGAAACCAGAGAGACCGAATTTACAAACTCCTCAAAACTACCGCAAATGTTAGCGAAGAAATGAGGCTCAGATACGATGAGCTATCAAAAGAGTTCTCTTTCAAATCTGAAGAAACTTTCAAGTTTTACACAAACTTTATTGGAGAAAATTTGTCCAGGACCCCAAAACATTTTTTGACTTTGTCAATTTGAAACGAAAATCAGCCGGTTACCCTTCATCCATGAATAAAGGTAATATTATCTCTTCCAACCCTCAAGAAATATGTAACCTCTTTGCGGATCATTTTAAGGATGTATTTTATCCACCAACTACTCAGTCGGATGTTTTTCCCTCCACTCCGAATTCACAACATATGGTTGAAAACTTTAGCTTGTCAAAAGAAGACATATCGAATGCAATAAAGGGTTTAGATGCAACCAAGGAACCCGGACCAGACCTAATTCCCTCAAAGTTATTGGTGCGATGCTTAGACCAACTACTTGTGCCCTTATATATAATATGTAACAAATCACTCTCTCTTGGAGTGTTTCCCTCTTTTTGGAAAACTTCCCACCTAATACCAATATACAAAAACGGTAAAAAAAGTTCAGTTGAAAACTACAGAGGCATAGCAATTTTGTCAGCTATCCCAAAGCTACTTGAAAAAATTATTTGCGAAAAGCTAACATTCCTTATCAACCAGAGACTAAACGAGCAGTCTTCCTTCGAAAAGGAAGGTCCACAACCATTAACCTCATGATAATGGTTTCTGACGTTTTATGCAAGATGGAGAAAGGATACCTAATAGACGCTATTTACACTGATTTCAGTAAAGCTTTTGATCGTGTTGATCACGGCATCTTAATACATAAATTAGAAAAATTTGATTTCTCTGGATCTTTACTTAGTTGGCTATCAACTTATCTCCATGGAAGATCCCAATATGTTAAATTTCCAGGAATTGTTTCGAAGAAAATTGAAGTCTCCTCTGGAGTACCGAAGGTAGTCACCTTGGTCCTCTCTTCAATATCTTCATATCCGACTTGTCCATGGTGTTGAAGGATATTCCACATCTTATGTATCCGGACGACTTAAAATTGTACTACGTAATTGAATCACAGGATGATGTAACTTTCTTACAGTTAAAACTCTCATCTCTTGAGACCTGGTGTACCCAAAACAAACTCTACCTCAATGTAAAAAAGTGTAGCGTGATAAATTTTTCCCGTAGAAACCAAGTTATAAATCACAAATACCGCCTCAATAATAATGAACCTAACAGGGTTAATTATATAGTTGATCTTGGAGTGGTCTTGGACAACAAACTGCGCTTTAATTTTCACTATGATAAGATTGTATCCAGGGCCAGTAAACTGCTCGGTTTTATTAAAAGACGAACATATGAATTCAAGAATGTATGGGTCACTACATCCCTGTACTGTGCACTAGTGCGCCCAATACTCGAATATGGCTGCATAATTTGGAATCCAGTTTTTGGATCCCATTGTGATAGAATCGAATCCATTCAAAAACAGTTCTTACTATTCGTTTTGAGAGAAACTTATAACCCCCGCGATTATGGAAGCCTTCCACCATATAAACACAGGCTCACCCTTTTAAATTTGACACCGTTAGCAACAAGAAGAACGGTACTGGATACATGCTTTACTTTCGATGTTCTGAGCGGTGTAACTAACTGCGAATATATCTCTAACAAGATTACCATTAATGACCCTTTAAGACGTACAAGGCATACTCAGCTGTTAACTGAATATCGGCATCATACTGCTTATGCCAGTAATGAACCCATCAACCGTTGCTGTAGAAAATTTAATAATATATCCGACCACTACTCACCTTCCATGTCGAAATTCGTATTCAAGCGATCTCTATACAAGTCTTTTTCTCTGCCTAATTAACCCAACCTCTGAATTCTCCTTTTTTCTTCTCCTCTTTCCTTTACTTTTTGGCGTGTTCGTGAAATAATGTCAATTAGGTGGGCGGATTACGCCCACTTCGAATTGCACATCTTCGAACACCAAAACGAGGAAGGGGGAGAAAAGGAAAAAAAATAAATTAATAAAAAATAAATACCTGTTAGAATAAGTAAATAAATTTGTAAAAACCTGCTAGAATAAGTAAATTGCCTTGGTTGGCTAATAAATAAATAAATAACTAACATACAAACATACGTACATTCATTTTTATATAATGTAGATTACTATATTTTTGAGTGTAAAAGGACACACAAAATTCTGAAAATTTTTAAGTGTAACGATATCTTTCTAATTTTATGTTTTTTTGGATTGTACTGTATTTTATATTATTTGTTCACCATTTTATCTATAAAAAACAACTTTTATTTTCAACTGTAGGGTATAAGTGTAGGGTGTATGCAATTCAAAAATTTTATTATGTCAGGTTATTCCTTAATAAATTATTTTTCAGTTGTCAATACTTCAGCTTTATATTTAAGTTAATATATAAATTAGAGAAAAAACAGACTCATGCGCGCGTTTTACTTTTTTTACGATTTCTTCATCCTAAAAACGGAATTCTCTCGTCAATGAAGAAACAAGCATTGACTGTGAACAAAACTCACTTCTTTGATGTTATTTTCCTCATCAATGCAATATGATATAATGGTTTTCACCGAAACTTGGCTTTCCGAGAGCCATAATGATAATGAAATGTTTAACTCTACGCTATACAATATCTTTCGAAAAGATCGCTGCTCTCGTACTTCTGGATTATCAAGTGTTGGAGGGGTCTTCATTGCAGTTAGATCATCCCTTATATGCTCAAAAGTTGAATTGGCGTCTTTTTTTTTTTTTTTTTTTTTTTTTTTTTTGGATTCGCCAAGGGAGTGTGAAATCTCATGAATACGTATAGCCCGTACTATACGCATGCACGACTTACATTCTACAACAGTCCGGATTAACCGGAGAAGATAGAATGCACCTACGTACTAAAACACACAACCAGTTGGCGAAGTATTAATTTCCACTAAGCACATTAATTGGCTTTTCAGCGGAACTTAAAAATTTTATACAGAAACACGAATTTATTAAGAATTTATGAATTTGAAAAAGTAAACAACATCAAATAAGTAGTAAACTTTACATAAAACTCTAAAACAAAGAGACCAAAGTAACTATAAATAATATGAATATTAGTAAGTTTGCGGCAACTATCCAACCCAAGATCCTACGTGGAAAAGAGAGTAAACTCTTAAACACCAAACGAATTCCAATTATAACGGAGATATATACTTGTAAATATGTACAAACATATATGTGTATATATATACGGGTCACTATGCAATTTTGGAATACCGTGCTAATGTTATTGGTTGGATATGTATTTGGGCCAACGCAGGCATAAACTTGCATGGAAAAGAGATAAACTCTTGCGCACCAAACTAAGTAACTAATAAGTCAACTGAATAAGAAAAATTTTAAAATTGTTTGATTAAAAACAAACAAGTTAAAGCATACATATCGTATTCGATGGTGTTTACTTCATCAAACGCAATATTATTAAGGAAAAACAACTGAAACGGTCTCGAATATATGGAATTTCTCAAGTCTCAAGTCAAACCGTTCGGACGTGTTTATCATTAGCTCCCGCTTTTACGTGCAATATATACACTTAAGTTTAATTCAACAAAAGTAGTAGTGACATTATATAGGTCACCGCGTAAGCAAAAAAAAAAAAAAAAAAAAAAAACCGAAAACAAAAAACCAAAGTACAAAGTAAAAATAAACAATAAACAATTAAGTGCATTTTCGGCTCGGTCACTAGTGAAATAAATCAAAACAGAAGAGAAAAAAGTTATTGTGTCAACAAAAACGGCAAGTTCTACATTGTACGCAATAGTTCAATTCTGCTTACTAAGTTTTTGTTTCAACTAAAAAAGCGAGCTCTTCACTTCCCATATCGGTCACCTACAATCACCTAATAGACTAACTTTTGTGTCAAAAAAAAAAAAAAAAAAAAACTGCAAATTTTGAAAATGGAGTTCAACTGTGCCAACATAAATTGTTCAAACGACGAAAAAAATGCTCTTAAGCTTATATGTAATGGGCTTTGCGGCAAATCCTATCACTGTACCTGCGTAGGCATGAGTAAAAGAAGGATTAATTACATGCAGGAATACGCTGTCCACTTCAAATTCTTTTGTGATGAGCGTAGTGAGATGCAACTTTCGCATATTCTTAAAGCAATTAAATGCTTAAGCGATACACTTAACGCGATCCACTCTGAGCAAAAGAAGCTACAACACAAACTTCCCAGTCTTGATATTTTATCAAACTTTTCTGTTGACATGGACAAAATTGAATCAGTGTGCAATGCCAACAAATCAGGCATTGCAACAGTGTCAAAAAAATTGCACTGCATAAACGATGCAACAAATGAAAGCAACAGGAATTTAACATTTGAATCCGCGCTAAACGAACTCAAAAAAGAGCTTACGAGGAACTTAGAATCTCTCAAAATAAATAACCCTAATCAAGAGATTCTAAGCAACATTTTGTCTATGCGTAATGATATGGATATTGCGCTTCAATCAGTCAGCGAACTCAAACAACAGTCACAACAACCAGATCCAATGCTTGAAATCTTATTTCAAAAAATGAATGATATAAGCGACGATTTAGCGGTGTTTCGCGTTACGCTCGCCGATATAGCTGATGAAGTCAGATCTACGCACGACAGAGATGATTATACACCACGACATAATCAAGATTCTCCCCGCCGTCACTCTTCTTCTATCCTGGAGGAAATATCGGAAGCAACACTTACAACTTCACCAGCTCAGTCTCCTCCTTCAACTACCTCTCCCGGAAAAACACACAAGAAACCTCAGGATAAAACTCCAGTTGCTGCACCTCGTAAGATGGTTCATCAATTTGGAACAACATGGACCCAAGCTGATTGGGAAAATAGAATTAATAAGCTTGCGAGTGGGAACGTTTTTCAGAAGACCGCATTATTTGTTAAAGGTCTTCCTTTAAGAACAAGTGTTTCTTGGGTCTGCAAGCTTTTCCAAAGAAAGTACAGAATTGTGATTCCATCTGAGGATTGCCGGAAAACGTCCACAAACCGCAGGAAAAGAAGCACAAATTTCAAAATTTACATCCCTTCTCAATTCGCCTGGCTATTTACCCAATCATCTAGTTTAAATGATAGTAAAGCTGAAGTTTCAACATGGGTTGACAAATCAAGGAGGCCGCCTAAAAGTAAAACTTATAACTCTAAATCTAACATTAAGTCTAGTTATAATAAAAACATTAGTTCTTATATAAGCAATAATAATTCCAACATTTCTAATGCTAAGAAAACTATATATAAAAATATTCCAACTTTACCTAATCCAAAAAACACACCTTCCGAAAAAAAACTACCTTACACCAGTCATAGCTCTGATCCTAACTGGAAACTTAAAACTAATATCTTCCCAACTTTCACTCGGCAGATCAATCACACTACAAAATCTCCTAACTCGAATCACACACTTCCATCTTCTAACCCAAAACGAGTCTCATTTAATTTGAATCCTAACTCTGATGCACCATCAGATAAAAATGAGAGCAACATTCTCCACACACTCTATCCTAACTTTGTTCATTCCCATACTATAAACCCATCTCCTTCCGCTTTAGTCACGAATGAAGCCCATAACCAACCTGGTAGCCCTACTTCTTTCATCGACCCTCTTCAACCACCAAAAGTTAAACTTACTTTAAATTCTTGTGCAGACAATGAGAGCAGATATGCCCTCTCTCGTCTTAGAGAGAACAGTGTTTACAACAATGTGCGTCTATATCTTGCTTATATGCATAAGGCACCGGTATCCACCTGTATAGATGGTAAAACCAAGACAAACCTCAAAGTCTTGATACAGCAAGAAGGTTTACCTACTGATGTCGATGAATTACGTAAGTTATTTACCAGTTTCCACGAGCAACTCGGGTTGTCGATCCAACAAGTCAGAGAAGATCTTGACACGTACGGTGCTCATGTAAGGTCAAAACATGTCTCTTACCTTCAAAAGTCCCGTAAAGAGCAGCAACAATATTATTCCTAACCAACTTTCGCATAATCAAACCTCTATTCCAAGCCCACTATTTGTATCTCTGTACTACCAAAACGTTAGAGGATTACGCACCAAAATCTCTACAGTGTTTCTAAACTCTCTTAAACTTCCCTACGATATTTTTGCCCTAACTGAGACCAATCTAACCCAGGATTTCAAGGATACTGAGGTATTTGCCTCTGATTTCGTGGTGTTCAGAGACGATGGACTCGATAAAGATGATCTCTCCTCAGGTCGTGGTGTCCTTCTTGCAATTCACATTCGTTTCGACCCATCCTTTGTAAAAAAATCCCATACAGCTAATTTTGAATTTATATGTGCCAAAGTCTGTATCGCTAAGCGGTTCATATTCATTATCTGCTGCTATATTCGCCCTTCTCAACCAGTGAATGGTTATCAGCTCGCAGTAGACGCAATTGATTCACTTTTTGATCTTATTGATCCATCTGACACAGTTATATTTCTGGGGGACTTTAATCTTCCCAGCCTACAATGGGTTCTGTCAGATGACGAGTGCCATTATTTCGCTTCAAATGCTACATCTGAAAAAGAAATTCTCTTTACTAGCTGCCTTTTAGACTCTGGCCTTTGCCAGTTGAGCGGAGTAACAAACAATATAGGCAGACAATTAGACCTTGTCTTTTCTTCAGATTCAGATAATTGTGTAGTCTCTGCTAGTAACCACCTTCTTTCAACACTCGATCACTACCATCCTCCTCTATCTCTTACCCTTTCTTACAACAATAATATCATAAACACACACTTTGAACACGCGTATAGCTTCAACTTTCGGAAAACTGATTTTGTAAAACTTGAGATCTTAATCAGTAGAATCGATTTCCAACATCTTTTCGATAATGCCCATGAAAATGTTGATAATGCTGTTGCTCTCTTCTATGACAAAATTTTCGACTGCTTCACACAATCTGTCCCATTTAACAGGCAGAAGAACTTTTTGTCATCTCCCCCCTGGTACAATAAGAAATTACGCTCACTTCGTAATAAAAGGAACAAACTTTGGCGCACTTATTTAACTACTCGTTCTTCTATTGACCTCACAAACTATCTTCACGCCTATAATCATTTTTCTGCACTCTGTGAACATCTATATGACTCTTATCTTGCTCATATTCAAACAAAATTGGTGTCGGATCCTAAAAGCTTCTACAAGTTCATCAATATTAAAAGAAAATCTGACAACTATCCATCTACCCTTACTTTTTCAGATATCTCCTCAGATAACCCGGAAATAATTGCAAACCTATTTGCAAATTTCTTCAGTCAGTCATTCATAAGTCATAAGGATGAATTAGACTATGAATACTTTTCTTCACTAAGGAATTGTGCTCAAACCTCGCTGACTTCTGTTGATATTACACTAACTGATGTCTTAGCAAAGCTACATAATCTAAAAGATGATTTTTCTCCTGGACCCGATGGGTTGCCTGCTATTGTTATCAAAAAATTCGCGAACTTTTTGGCTCATCCCCTTTTGACACTCTTTCAACTTTCAATTTCTAACTCAGTTTTTCCAAAGTTATGGAAGAATTCGTACATAATCCCTTTACATAAAAAAGGACCTAAAAATGATATTGCTAATTACAGACCTATTGCAAAACTGTCATGTACTCCCAAAATTTTTGAAAGTATTATCTACGATATTCTCTTCTTCCATTGCAAATCTATCTTTCCTCCTAGTCAACATGGTTTTCTCAAGGGTAGATCGACTACCACCAACCTCACACAATTTGTTTCAAACACTTAATGCTCGTTGGAAAATGGTTACGAAGTTGATGCAGTTTCCACCGACTTTAGTAAAGCGTTTGACAAAATCTCACACACTATCATCCTTCTTAAGCTTAAAGTCTTTGGTTTTCCATCTCTGTTTATGTCATGGATTAAATCTTATCTCGAAGAACGCAGTTATAATGTCATCTTTAGATTTTCCAATTCAAAATCTTTTACAGCTACCTCTGGTGTCCCACAAGGCAGTCACCTTGGTCCTTTGCTATTCGTCTTAACAATTGCTGATGTTGATGGTATCATCAATGAATCCAATCTTTCTGTGTATGCTGATGATATGAAAATCTATCGGCGCATACAAACTAATGCCGATTCTCGCAAACTTCAAGACGATCTGGTCAGCTTTTCCATTTGGTGTCAAAATAATCTTCTGGAACTCAACGTCAGCAAATGTCAAGCTATAACATATTCTCGTAAGCGACTCCAACTTCCTCCGAGAACGTATTACATTCTCGGCAAGCCAGTTCCCTCTGTATGCTTTTTACGGGATTTAGGCGTTATTTGCGACAAGGAACTTAACTTTCGGTCTCATGTTGATAATATCATTAGAAGAGCCAACTCTGCACTTGGTTTCGTGATACACTGGTCCAGAGAGTTCTCCAATCCGTACGTCACTAAATCTCTCTATCTTTCCTTTGTAAGACCCATCCTCGAATATGCCAGCCAGGTTTGGTCTCCCATCTACAACACCCATTCAATGCGAATCGAAGCCGTTCAACGCAGATTCATTCGTTTCGCTCTTCGTGGTCTTCCCGGCTCTGACAGTTTCAACTTACCTCCTTATGCCAACCGTCTGAAGTTGATTAACATGCAAACACTTGCAAAGCGAAGGGAAGTTGCCGATGTTCTCTTCATTCATCAACTAATAGGCGGTACCATTAACTGCCCAGAACTACTCCAATCAATATCCTTTAATACCAACCCACGCAACCTTAGGTCTATACCTCTCTTCCACCTTAACTTTCACCGCACCGACTATGGATGCAGTGAACCTATAACCAGAATGCTTCGGGTAACCAATAGATTGATCAGTGAATTCGATTTTCACCTGAGCAGACCACTACTGCGAAATATCCTTCTTAACTCCAACGACACTTCCTCCCCCTCTCTAATGTATTCTTCTTATTAAGATATGGTGCCATTGTAAATTAAGATACTCCCTGTTAATTATAAAATTTAGTTCTTAAGTATTCAAACTGCTTGTATTAAGCTTATATATATAAATAACTTCAGCCAACATTTTAACAGAATATAACAATATTATTAACCGAGTTAATGTTTGAAACAAAATTCTAAAATGCATCAATTATTTAAATGTAAGATCATTTTCCGTTTCAAGGCATGCATCGAATCACAAAAATTAATTAAGCTGTAGCTATTGTTGAAATCACTACACATACATCGTAAAGGGTCATGAAGGGCAAAATTTCAAGTGCACTGGCTCAACTTAAATAGCACAAAATGTCTAGATCCTCTTCTTGGGATGTTAAAGTTAAGAGATGAGAGTATATATTGGGAGTCAATTTCACCACAAAGTAATTTATATAGGAGGGTGACATTAAGCACCATCCTTCTGCTTCTCAGGGAAGGCAGTAAAATTTGTTTAAGGCGGATTTCATACGATTGCGTCAATCATAATCTTTTATTGAATAAACTTAAGCTAATTGGGTTTCCTGTAAAATTGCAAAATTGGATAGAATCTTATTTATCGCGACGTTTTCAAAAAGTTTTATATAAAAATTCTCTATCACAAAATATTATGGTTACATCTGGTGTTCCGCAAGGAAGTCATCTTGGACCGGTTTTATTCTTACTATTTATTAATGACCTTCCCTCGGCAATTAAACATTGTGACGTCTTAATGTATGCTGACAACGTGAAACTTTTTCTTACCTACAAGTCACTCGACGAACAACACCTTTTACAATCTGATTTAAACAGACTAGTGGATTGGTGTAACTTCAACCTATTAAACCTTAACTGAAACCGCTGAAAAGCCAATTAATGTGCTTAGTGGAAATTCATACTTCGCCACCTGGTTGTGTGTTTAAGTATCATTAAAAAACTGTACCGAGGTTTCGACGTCATAATATGAATACGGTGGTTAAATAGATTGAATCGGTGACCAGTCAGTCTGCGAGAGTAAGGTGTTGAGTTTAACATAGTCTGTACTATTGAAATTATATATTTTTGTATTTCGCTTATCAGGTGTAAGTTTATTTTCATTTTCATGAGCAAGTAAAACTGTTATTTCAAGAGTTGGATGATGTTCATCTTCCGGAAATGATACAGGGTTTGAGCGATTGAGATATACAGTAGTGCATCTATCTACAAACACAAGGTCCAGCGTTGTTTGCAAAGTATCATTAAAAAACTGTACCGAGGTTTCGACGTCATAATATGAATACGGTGGTTAAATAGATTGAATCGGTGACCAGTCAGTCTGCGAGAGTAAGGTGTTGAGTTTAACATAGTCTGTACTATTGAAATTATATATTTTTGTATTTCGCTTATCAGGTGTAAGTTTATTTTCATTTTCATGAGCAAGTAAAACTGTTATTTCAAGAGTTGGATGATGTTCATCTTCCGGAAATGATACAGGGTTTGAGCGATTGAGATATACAGTAGTGCATCTATCTACAAACACAAGGTCCAGCGTTCTATGGTTTTTATTAAAAGTATTATTGACTTGTTGAAGACACAGGTCAGATAACTTATCTAAAAAATCATTTATCCAATGACTAGTGGAAACAGGTGTAAGAAATGAAGAGTCATCTGTCGAATGCCAAGACACAAAGGGTAGGTTAAAATCGCCCAACACAATAAGAACATCATTATTTTTTAACATATTATGAACTTGCTTGATGGCGTTTATATGTCTTAAGTAAATTGATATGTCACAATTTGGAGGAATGTAAGAACAGGTAAGATAAGCAATGCAATTATTTAATTTAACTGAAACACAAATAAACTCCAGTTCACTAGTGTCGAGAATTGTTAATTCATCAGATGCAAACGAGATATGAACAGCTATCAGCTATTAGAGCGAAGCCAAGTCTCCTTGAAAATTATAATGTTATATTCGAAATCAAAACTGTTAATGAACATTGCATTGTTTGGAATTAAGACCCCTTACGTTTTGATACACAAGTTCTAATTTAGACTTGCGATTTGTTAATCGTTTTTTGGATGAGATTGCGGGCTATTTCGCGGGCGAGGCAAGTGTACTACATTTACTAATCGCGGATTATTTTTGAATTCGAATTCGCGTACGATTGTATTTCGTGGCCAGAAACTTACATCAACAATAGTATTAAATAAATTTTCTGGAACTGTCAATCTAAAGGAAGTAGTCGGACGTGCGTTTACATATTTGAATTTATGAATAGAAATAGAAAGAGTCGATGAACATTTCAACTTTGATTTAATGAAAAAATCTATATCAATATCTGTTGTATCAGATGCTAAGCGCGAAACAAAGATTGATTTAGTTGGAGGAATAGCAATCAAAGGTTTAGGAACAGAAATGTCAGAAGTAAATGCAATTTGTTGGACATCAGCAACAGTAGGAGCAAGAGAAGCAGCTTGTGCATACGATATTTCAGGCAAAGCGAGAGGTGGAGCTGATAATGGAAAAGGAGCAGACATAGACAAATTTGCCGAAGAAGAAAGAATAGGAGGAGGAGCATCCGTGTCCATGTCGTCAACGTTGTCTTGTTCTATAGAAAGTTGTGTTGGTGTCGAGTCAGTTTTCTGTTTGCTTCGAAGGGTCATATGTTTCTTTTTTCGCTTTGGTGAAGGAATTGACTCATCAATATATTTAAATTCATTGAAAAGAGTTTGATATTTTAAAAATTTATCAGAAAGTGAAGAAAGTTCTCTACTTATTTCCGAGAAACCTTGCTTCGTTTGCTTAAAAAGCTTATAAAAGTTAATGTCGGCCAACCTACACTTCTCACAAGACCAACGCAACCCTTTACCTTCTTCAATGGCATCTGCCACTCGACCTGACACTCCTGCACACTTGACAAAAATCGTTCATTTTCACCTTTAGTGGAGAAGCCAGGCTTAGCACAAACCATTTTTTTTTTTTTTTTTTTTTTTTTTTCACTGCTTATAAAAATAAGCACAAGTGTCAAGCACTTAAAACTTATGCACTTATATATATATTTTAAACGCGGAAATTATTGCGATTCGCGGAAACTGTGCACAATTTTTAAAGGCACAGAAACACTCAATTCTATAAACGAATTAAAAGACCGAAATTACGTATTTAAACCGTTTATTAAATAACACAAATTATAAATTGAAAAATAATTAAAACACGACCAGAATTTTTCGATGCTGAAAGTTCGACGGAGTTGCCAGACTGATGTATGTCTTCTCAACATACTAATTTCAATTTAGATATTGATCAGCTTGTCGTTCATTTCAAATTTTCTAAGTCTAAAAATAAGTTTGTAATCGTAAGCGATATACCACCTAATAGTCCGTTAAATCTTTACAAAATTCATATTGATAATAGTCGGGCAATTTAAGATGATTTAAAGGATAACAAAAATATTGTTATTTTAGGCGATTTTAATCTACCGGACATCTGTTGGTCGGAAGATGGTGACCTTAAATATATTTTGCCTTTTGGTGTTAAATGCGATTGTGAAAGCGAGGTAGTGGATTCAATTGCCCAATATGAGCTAAGGCAAATAAATGGTTTCGTCGATAGCCTTAATAGATTACTTGATTTAGTATTTGTAAATACTAAATTAAGAGCTGAAGTCAACAATATTTATCTACCCCCGTTATCCACATCTATGCATCATCTTCCTCTACGCTTCAGTTTTAACTTGTACACCTATATGAAACCAGATGAAGCAAAAATGCGTTTCGATTGGAGTAATACTGATTTTGCCAGTGCGTCTAAGTTCATTAATGCAATAAATTGGGAGCATTGCCTAAGTCCGTTCAACTTGGCAATAATTAATTAATTATTAATTAATTAATAAAAATATAATTATTTTGTACAATAAATACAGGCAGTTACAAAAGGAATTCGATGATCTCAATAAATTTTTGTATAAAAGTTACGTTATAAGAATAGAGTCTAACCTCAAGCAAAATAGTTAATGCTTTTACAGCTTTATATATAGCAAGCGTAAATCCGTAGGCACTCCAAATATTATGAACTACTTAAATGACAAAACCTCTGATTCGTTATTAATTTGTAATCTTTTTGCTGACTTCTTTCGTTCTGTGTATGTTCCACTTAAATCCACAGTTCATTCAGATGAGTTGAATATTCATGATAGTCCTTTAAATAAACATGGGTTTCTTCATTTGTTGGTGGAATCTTTCCCCATGTTCTTCCCCCAAAAAATTTAAATGGGAGTGTAGAAAGTGAATTTTCATAGACATATTTACGTCCATTTTATTATAGTTCCTGAGCAACTCGTTGACTATTTTCTCGTAAGATTCACTTTTATTGTTCCCGAGGAAGCTAGAAACACTCGACAATAGTCACCAATAGAAATTGGTGACAATAGTTCTGCGAATTGAAGATCGTTTAACACATTTTTTATTTGCGGTCCAACGAAGACACCATCTTTTATCTTGGCATCAGAAAGATTTGGAAAAATTGTTTTCAAATATGTAAATGCTTCACTTTCTTTGTCTTACGCCTTGACAAAGTTTTTCATAAGTCCAAGTTTGATGTGCAGCGGTGGGAGAATTATGTTTTCGTTTTTGACGAGTGGAACGTTTTTAACGTTACTCTCTCCAACTTTCGACTCAATTCTTTCTGGCCAGTCCTTTTTGTAATAGTGGTGTTTACGTTCTCAACTATCCCACATGCAGAGAAAACAGCAGTATTTTCTGTAGCCACTCTGTTAACCACGCAGCTTACCAACGACTTTGAGATCAAAACATATTTTCCAGTCGTGTTGTTCACATTTAATACATGTCAATAGCTTCGCCATTGTTTCGTACGTTTCCTTTGTGTTGACTGCATGTGCGATCGGAATCGATGGCTTTTTATTTCCTATATGCAGTAATATCGCCTTCAAGCTCAGTTTGCTGCCATCAATAAACAAACGCCACTCTTTGGGAACGTACGGCTGACCGAAGGTATTAAATAAGCCAAGAGTGTCTTCGTAATAGAATATATTGTCACTCTTAGTAAAGTGTATATCAAACGGTTTTTCACGATTTCTGTAGTATGCCACCTTAACATCGGGTCTCAAAACGTTGAATTGTTGCATAAGAAAAGCATGCAATTCCGATTTTTCCTTTGACAGTAACAAATCCCTTATCCAATCATTCAGTTGCGCTTGCTTTAAAACGTGAGTTTTGCTTTCAGTTGTAATAGTACTACCACCTGTGGTTCCTTCCGACTCCACTGAATCTACGGATTTTCGATTGTTTTCATGTGTTGAATTGGGACAAGTAGGATATGGAACATCATCAGAATGAGATACTGGCAATGAAACAGTCGGGACAATGGCGTATATCACTCGTTTTGCTTAGAAGCATGCAATTCCGATTTTTCCTTTGACAGTACCAAATCTCTTATCCAATCATTCAGTTGCGCTTGCGATAAAATGTGAGTTTTGCTTTCAGTTGTAATAGTACTACCACCTGTGGTTCCTTCCGACTCCACGGAATCTACGGATTTTCGATTGTTTTCATGTGTTGAATTGGGACAAGGAGGATATGGAACATCATCAGAATGAGATACTGGCAATGAAACAGTCGGGACAGTGGCGTATATCACTCGTTTGTGTCTTCCAACGCCAGTCACTTTGGCCAGACAAAAATAGCAATCGTTCAGGTGGCAAAACGGTTGTCTCCAGATCATCGGAACATAAAATTTCATGTATCGTTTTTACCCGAGCTCCATTCAGACAACATTAATTTGCACGATTGACACAAAAGACTTGGCGTCCATAATTCACCAATATACTGAAGATATGACATTTGCAGTAAATTCACCGCACACGTAGCAGAAAATATTTGGGTCGTTTTTACACTGGAATTCTCGCAGTCTTTTACTCATTTTATTTTGAAGTTTATCTAAATTTTTATTATTTTCTTTTCGTTCGTTTGTTTGCCACGGTTTTTGGCATAATGCAAGAATGTTTTTGCTTTTATACAGCTCGAAAGCGCTGCAGATATGGAACAATAAAAGGTTAGTAGGACTACGACTGAGCGCGCCCGCCGAAACTGTCAAAAAAACTAATTACTTATGTTTACATAGTATAATAAAAACAGGTAGGTTCACGACTGACTCTGCTCTCTTTCTTATAGCCATAAGTGTCGAAATCAGGTGTTTTGCTGAGACGGTTTCGACGGTTGCTCTTGTAGCCTGTTCGTTCTTATCTTTTCTTTCGCAAAAGACTTGATTTGATTCTTATGAACAATAAAAGTGGAACATAAAAAAATTACATTACAATAACCCAATTTATTTATATGACAATAAAATTTATGACAATAACATAATTTGGGTGCTTAATTAAACACGCTCCATTAAACACTACTTTTTCATTTCTCAATAGATTTTCTTCAACAATAGCTTATTTTTTTCGGAAAAAGTACAGGCTTTTAGCAAAATATATCAAAAGTAATTAAATATTTTGATTTCTTAACAAAATTTGCAACTATTTTTTTTTAAATTTTTCAGAAAAACAAAAAAAAAATCCCAGAAAATTGAATATATTCCGCCAAAACTAACAGCTGGACCAAAAAGTCATGTTTCCATTGCTTGTAGGAAATTTTATTAGCTTTTATTTGATACATCAATTGTTTGATTACTGTTGTTGGTTCTGGAGAGATATGCAATTAAGTGGAACCAATTTTTTTTTTCGTTGAAAACCTTACAGTGGGCAATATCTCGAAAACGGAGTAACAGAAATAAAAAAAGAGAATTTTTTCGGAAATAGCGACCGATTTTACATGAGAAAAGGACAGTGACGCACATTGACCAACAACTTTTCGTTATTTATAAACCAGTGTCCAATAATTATCGTCCAATTTGCAAAATTTCAATAATTCTTAAACTTTTTGAAAAAATGTTGCAACATGACTTTATGAGTGGTAAATCACCTCAAACCAATCTTACGATTTTCAGCAGCTTCATAGTGAATCATTTTGAAAAAGGTATGCAATGCGAGGTTATTTACACCGACTTTTCTAAAGGTTTTGATAGGTTAAGTAATAAAATTTCATGCAATAACAAAAGAGTTCAGCTACTACAGCTTTTACGCACTTTCTCAGCATTAACTCATTTCAAGCCACAATCCAAAGCATCAAAAATTTTTAATGAAAAAGATTCCAGTGGCTCAAAACAAAGTTAATGTGGAAAAAATTTACCCACTAAAGTTTGGGTTGGGCTCAGGGACAACACAGGACGTAACTACTTACCATGCACACATAGATCTAATTACAGAATAGCTTTTATTCAACTTTTGAGTTGACAAGTTAACATAAAAAACGCTACAGTTGTTTACAAAGGTACTCATGCGGTTTAAAGGAGCAGTTAACATATAGTTCGTTCTACTAAAAGGTAAATAAATTAAAGAGTTAGCGTGTGGTGTCTGCATATCACATACACACAACACACATACATACAATATAAAATACTTTAATTTAAAAAATTTGAATTTAAAAAATATTATTTTTTTGATGTCAATTTTTATTTATCAAAAAAGATTATCAAAAAATATTATTACGAAAATTGTATTCAACAAGCTTAGACTTAAATAAAATAAAATTTATATAAAATAAAAAAAAGGAACATTTTTATTTGTGGACGACACACCACAACTGGCGATCCTACCAAGAGCAACAAAGTTGCAAAGCATTTCTGCGACTTCATCAACTTCAGCAGCAGCAGCATCTACAGCAGCAGGAAGATCAAACTACTCTTCACGTTTTGAAAAATTACGCGCATATCGTAAAAACGCAACAACAAAAACCAATCATCTGCTTAGAAACTATCACTTACTTTCATTTACAAACTACAATAAGAAATCATTACCAGCGTCATCAACATCAATTGGAGCAGCAGCAGCATCAGCAACAGCAACAGTAACTAACGAGCTATTTAGTGACTGCGTAACACAACAAACACGCTCAAAAAAAACCGTCTCACCCGAAGAACCAAGCACAAGTCACCAATACCGGTGTACCGTCAAGCAGCTGTCACACCAATACAGAAGCAACAACAGTAAACAATTGCATTGACTCGGCGACACCGCAACGCACCGCAACTCAACAACGTCAAAGAACTTGCTACTAAAACAAAAAACAATAACAGCAACCGCAGCACTAAAACAAAAGCGACAACGTCGCCAACAACAGTAGCAACGCCAACAACAGCAGCAACGCCAACAGCGGCAGCGACGCCAACAACGGCAGCGACGCCAACATCGACAGCGACACCAACATCGGCAGCGACGCCAACATCGGCAGCGACGCCAACATCGGCAGCGACGCCAACATCGGCAGCGAAGCCAACAGCGACAGCGACGCCAACATCGGCAGCGACGCCAACATCGGCAGCGAAGCCAACAGCGACAGCGACGTCAACAGCGACAGCGACGCCAACATTGGCAGCGACATCAACAGTGGCAGCGACGTCAACAGCAGAAATACGTAAATATAATAACGCTACACACTTAGCTTCTTACACGGTTGGCAAACGATCAGGTCGGAGGAAACCGATCGTTTTACTCCGTAGGCACTACACCACACCTAGGCACACTAATAGGAACACATTATATTATTATTTTATCATAACTTTAATAGTATAATAACAACCAATAATGAGTATTAGACACACACCCCCTCACCACACTCACCCCTTCTCACCACAACCCTCTCAACACGGAGATGGCCACATAAATAGACCATTAGATTTAGAGTCCGATCCTACCAACCCATTCGAAAGGTCCGAACGTACGGAAATTCACGCAACATCGGTTAAACTGCCCCAGTTTTGGACTAATTGTCCAGAGGCATGGTTTGTACATGCCGAAATCCAATTTCAATCTAGATCCATTACGATGGATAAAACAAAATATGAATACCTGATTACGGCTCTTCCGCAAGAAGTAATCATGACGGTACTCGATTTTATTCAGAAACCTTCCTCAAGCAATCAATACGAAAACTTGAAGAAAATACTGATTGAACGTCACTCTCTTAGCGAAAATAAACGTATTGACAAAATACTTACTGACACAGAGATGGGAGATAGGAAACCTTCCCAATACTATAGATCGCTATTACTATTGGCTGGTTCCGCGGTAGACCCAGATTTTCTCCAAAAGCTATGGCTCAGGAAACTTCCTAAAACACTGAACATAGCTTTAACCGGGTCAGGCCATACAGAACTAGAGGAACTTCTGAAAATGGCCGATAAGTTATGGGAAGTCATAAGTGAGAACGAAATTTCAGTCTTACAAACAAACCATAATTCCAATACCAACGAACTTGCGAGTATGGTACAAAAGCTAGCAGTATCTACGACGAACATATTAAGTGCTTTTAACAAATTGTCACTAGAAGTTGAAGCTCTTAAATCACAAAATAATTTCCGATCACGGTCACCAGCGAGAAATAGGTCAAACTCACGCACACGTAGGCCAAACTGGTTATGCCGATACCACTACAAATTCGGTAGGGAAGCACGTAGATGTGAACAACCGTGTGCATATGCACAAAACGCCAACACAAAACAACTCAACACAATATAACACAACAAACTAAATGACTCCATTGTCGCGACGACTGACAATGGACCTGTCACACTAACACGTCGTCTCTTTATTTATGACCCAACAAATAAATTAAACTTTTTAGTAGACAGCGGAGCCGAAGTATCAGTACTTCCTTCTTCCAAATTCAAAATTTCAAAACAGAAATCTGATCTCACTTTAACAGCAGCCATATCACATACACACAACACACATACATACAATATAAAATACTTGAATTTAAAAAATTTGAATTTAAAAAATATTATTTTTTTGATGTCAATTTTTATTTATCAAAAAAGATTATCAAAAAATATTATTACGAAAATTGTATTCAACAAGCTTAGACTTAAATAAAATAAAATTTATATAAAATAAATTTTTCATTTTTTTTTGTGGACGACACACCACAAACGTTTCTACTGTTTCTACGGTTAGAGTTAAAATTAATGAGAGAAAGAATTTCCGGAGAATCGAAAACACCGGTCATGAGTTGGTGTAAATATACGATATCTGCGGACCTCCTTCGCTCACTTAGTGACTGCATTCTTTAAAAAATGTTGATATTCAAGCTTAGAAAAATAGTATTTTACTCCGCTTTATTAAAATGGATCGAGTCATACCTGTCTAATCGAACTCAAACCATGCGCATTAACAATTACTCGTCAAATATTATTAACCTTTCATCCAGAGTCCCACAAGGGACTACCCTTATTATATCTATTTTTTGTCAATGATATTCCATTAATTTTTCAACACTCGCAATGCTGAATGTACGCTGACGATCTAAAATTATACTATCCTGTTAACCATGTTTCTGATTGTGCTAAGCTGCAAGAGGATCTACAAAAATTATCCCTTTGGTGTGAGCTAAATTCGCTACAACTAAATGCTGCAAAGTGTGAACTTGCAAACTCGTTTTGTAGACACAATTCACCCGTACTTTTTAAATATGTTTTGGGAAGTTTTGAATTAAAAAGAATATTTGTGAAAAAGGATCGAAGCGTAGTATTTGATTCTAAGCTGCGTTTTCCTAAACATATAGATTACATTGTAGCAAAGTCAAGTTCAATGCTTGGTTTTATTCTAAGAAACTCCAAAGATTTCTCGGATCCTTTTACTCTCAGATCTTTTTCTTTGCGTTTGTACGATCAATATTGGATTATTGTTGTATTGTGTGGGATCCTGTCTATACAGTGCGGTCAATACGGATCGAAAAAATTCAAAGACGTTTCACTAGATCTGCGATAAGACTCCTACTTTGCGATATTGATATGCCGTCTTATTACACCAGGTGTTTGCTCCTTGGCATATCTTGAATCACGCCGAAAATACTTCGCTATAATGTTTATTAGAGATGTCTTAAACAATCATATAAACTGACCCTTTCTGTTGTCATTTAAGGACTCGTAACTTATTTTTTTTACCATATCATAGGGTAAATTACTGCATTAATGAACTTATCACCTGGTGCTTGAATCACGCGAATTCAGTTTGTCACATCATAGATTTAAACTTTTCTCTAAGCAGGGATGCATTTAAGCAAAATGTAAGAATGAATTTAACGAACCTAGGTGGTCTAAGATAGTTAAATTATTCGAATTTATATAATTGTAATTATTTCATATATTATTTTGTTTTTTCAAATTGTTTTGGGAATCATAACTACTCATAACTATAAGTATTTTTAGTAGTCTATAAGAGTCACTACTTACAGTTGCGGTCAAAATAATAGTAATGCCAAACATGAAAAGTGATCAAGCACATTATTTTGTAAACAACCTTTTTTTCTCACCACGGCTGTTTTATACCGTTATATAGTAAGTATACAATCTGTTGACCTAATCTTGTAAACAAAAACTTTTTGTTGCTTTTGTAAATTCACTTTTATTGAGAATTGATGCAAATTTGCGCCATCAAAAAAATAGTAGCGTTTTATTAATAGTTACAAAATATTGAAAAATTTCGTTAAATTATATTATGATTACACAAAAAAGCAAGTATTTAGCTTTTTTCCTTCAGTTTATATAAAAACAAAATTTAGTTGTGCCGTATTTTTCCAGAAATGGGACGAGGAAAACATTGTTCTGTTGAAAAGTGGGAATTGATAAAAAAATTAATTTCCGAGAGCAAAACAACCAAAGATGTTGAAAATCTGCTCAAATGTTCACCAACCACGATTTGCAATGTCTTAAAATACACTTAACAACGAAAGAACGTGGACGCAAGACAGTTATGACGGCGAAATTGATTAAACGAGTGGTACGGTACTATAAGGCCAATCCATTTGCCTCTGCCTTACAAATATAAAAAGTGCTTAATATAGCTCAAGTATTCGTACTTTACGTAGACTTCTTAAGGAACAATATTTGTCCTTTTAAAGTGCCAGTTTTAAAAAAGAAGCATGTTTTAAAAAAGGATTCAGTTCACAAAAGATCTTTCTTTGTAGCCAAATGAAAAATCAAGGAACATTTGGTGGTGGGACGAGTCCAAATGGAATAAAAAATCACTCCAATACAACGGCGCTAAAGAAGTTTCGCTTCAAAAAGATACATTACTTTACGGAACGTCAGCGCATGAGCGAAAGGAAAGAAGTGCACAATCTTTCGAATACTCGCAAGTTGCGGTATTAACTTTTTATTACAACCCACAAAATGATAGAATATGCGCAACAAGTATGGAAGATATTCCTAGAGAAAAAACAATCAATCAATGGATTCTAAATTCCAGGGAAACAAAAATTATCACTTCTTTTCATAGAAAAAAAAGTTAAAATCAATTCCTAATGCTACTTGGAGCATGTTTTAAAAAATTATTTCTTGTCACTTCTTGTATTTGCTGTCATTTTTACATTTAATGACTTACAATACTGTAATTTACAGATGTAAAGAAGAATTCACTAAGGAGTAGCCAGTATGTTTGTTTTTTTGTTGCACCTTACTTTTATACCCTACAGTTTAAAAAAAAAAAATATATAAAATGTCCGTTTAAAATGGAAGGAAAATTAAAACGTATACAATAAAAGCAAAATACTATAAAATTATGAAAAAATTCATCTCTTCTCATTGCTTTTTATAGTCATGTATGTCTTTTTTGAAAATAGGTACACTTAAAAAAAACTTAATGTTTATCACCATAATGCAATTTCATGAACAACCAGCATATATATGATAAGATTTGTATGCGATTAAGGTTACTGAACTTTATTTCAAAGCAGAATCGGTCTGCTGACAGTTGAAAAAGTTTTGTACACTGAAAAAATATTTTGTTTTAGATAATTTGTTTTCTTTTCCTGTGTTTTATGTAATCTGTATCAATGCACAGCAAAAAACTTAAAACTACAAAAACTAAGGGGTCATAGCCGAAAAGTGGTCTACCTTTCTGTGACGTTCTTCGTTAAGAAGTTTTGTTATTAACAGAAAAATAAAAAATCGTAATGTAGGGAAGCGAAATGGCTAATTTTCCATTACAAATTTTTGTAACTTTGGTACCATATCTGTATGAAATTTACATATAACGAAGGTATGCCACTCAATAGCTTAAATTTAAAATCATTACGTGCACTCAAACTCGAGTTACAGAATTTATTCCGTCAAAACAGGTCAAACAGTGTTGATGCTTAACTATTTAAATCATGAAATAAAGAATTCTTATATCTTAATTGACTATGTATATATTATTTAAAATAACTTTGAAAGAACAAATTAAAAAAATTAAAAAAAAAATTAAAAAACTAAAAAAAAAAAATTAAAAAGCTTTTATTATATACAGAATAACAAAAAAGGTTGCAACAATTAGCAAACAGATTTGGTACCATTTTGTTTATAAAGCTTTATATTTTCATATCCATAGTTTCAATCATTACCCGCGATTATATGTGGTCAGGCGCGGATTTATGTGGGGGCTAGGGGAGGCTGCAGACCCCGACCCGAGCAGGTAGGGGCCCGGCAGTCGCTTATATATGAAGTGATTATTGTTAAAACATGTAAAAAATATTTCGAAGTTATCGACCTTAAAATTTAAAAAAAAATGTATATTTGTAAGAAATCATGGTTATGCTTAAAATTTCTTTTAAGTATAGGGCCAGAATTCATCTGGTAATGGTCACAATATTTCTAGTGGATGTTGATAATGCATCAAGAGATGCAACGTTTCAATGCAACCAACTAATATTTGCAAAAAGTAGATACTGATTTGATATCTGTTTGAGAATAGTGCTAGGAACCTGAATCGATTTGTTTGCCAAGAAAAATAACTAGAAAAAACAGCAACAAAGAACCCAAAACAATAAATTTGACTGGTGCTGATAGATTCATTATCTAAAAACGATAAAAAGCTTCCATGGAAAAGAGAAATATATAAAAATATATCGTTTTTAGAAAACAAGGCTCCACAAGTGAAGAAATATTTCTTCGAAAATCTGAAAAATTATTGTAATTGAAGAAAATTTTATTTAAAAAAGAAAAAATTGCTGTTATCGAAAATAGAGTAATTTTTATAGGTGTTTTAAGATAGGTGTTTTTTTTCTGAATGTAGCAATAGAATTGAGAAAAAGAATTGAAGCATATGGACAGGTAAAACTATTTGGATTCTTGTGAAAATTAGTGGATATTGAAAACGACAAATTAGAAGTGAGAGTAAAACTCCTTGTTGACGTATATCCAAATGATATTCAAATGGAATTACTCTGTGAATTAAATCACTTAATTCCGCTTATAAAACTTCACCTGAAGGATCTCTGTGAGAGATGTTTTGTTTTTTTTATAGATATCAAACAATTAAAAACAGAAATAATATGGTCTCAGGCATGATCGACATTTTTCCAAATTTTTATATAAACTTCCGATTGCTTGTAACAGTACTGATAGCAAATTGTGAAGCAGAAAGGCAATTCTTAGTATTTAAAAGAATAAAAAATGTTCAGCGATCTTCTATGTTACATGAACGTTTGTCGTCAACAACGCAACATTGTATTGAAAATGATTTGTTGCCAACGATTAACTGTGACGAGTTGATAGAAAGCTTTGCCACAGTTAAATCGAGAAAAAAAATGTTAAATAAAAAGTCAAGAGTTATTGTTTCACTTTAAACCAGGGAATGGAAAAAAAACCTTAACGAACGGTTCCTTTTTGTTCGGTTCGAGAGAGCGAATTCTTTATTCGGCTTTATGCGAATTCAGCTCTTCTACTCAAGCACAAGCACAATCACAACCACGCAGAAGAAAAGAGCGGAATAAAATGGAAGAGGTTGTGCTGTTTTGATCAAAAAACATTATTTGCTTTGTTGTGCTTTTTGATCGTGATCAAAAAACCTTACTGCATATAGCGAATGTTAGCGTAGCAGAACAATAGCATAAAAACATGTTGGCGCATGCTACAATTTTGTATTGAAGACGCCGGCGCACAGTGTTTCGTTTCTTACAAGTTGGACAGAGAATATTATTTTGTGGATTATTTTTAGTAGTTTTCGATGTTACTTAATCATCAAAGAAGACATTGAATTGAATAATTGCAGTTTTTATAATAAAAAAATAAGAAAAAAGTAAGAATTTTGTTGCGATCAACATAACTACGACTCATTACTCAGAAAATATAAATTAAAAATATATATGTTGGAATCATAAATTTAAAAAATAAGTACGCAGTTTTAGCCATAAAATACGAAATAAAAGTACAAAAATAAAATATTTAAAAAAACGTGCATTATTGCAAACTTAAATGCATATAAGCAACATTCAATAGCTAGTGACACGATAACTCTTGAAGTCTGAAATCTTCAAAAATGCTTAATTTAGATCTAATAAACACAGGAGTTATGAAAACAAAATTTTCAAACAGCTAGTTCATGAGCGGCGTCAAAAAGGTTAAAAATAGTTGTTAATATTCAATTCGATTACTCAAACATTGTTTTGAAAAATAAGTTTATATATCAAACAATAAAAGAAAAAAATTCTTGAATTTCTGTAAACAATTACAGTTTAATTATTCTTTGTAAGAGCTTAGCTTTTATAAACTGATACCCTTCTGTTAGGTATACAGTACAAAGAATATGATGGTTTACATTTTTTTTTTGTTTAACATAAACTAACAACACTTAGCATAGTTTTGCAAAAAATGTCTTTTAGACCATTTTTGAAAACGCGAGTACTCAAAAAGTGGTTCAAAGTTAAAAAAAATATTTTATGTTCCTAAATGATAAATACAATGACATATGTGACATAAATGGTGACACTCGTGGACATTTTTTTTATTTGACTGCTGAAAACAGCAAATTTTTCAAAATATTTTATAATTGAAAATTTTATGTGAAGTTTTTTTGCTTCTAATATATTGTTTTTTTAAAATAAAAAAAAAATAATTGAATAGAGTAAAAAATATGCTTAAAGCATTTTTTTCGTTGGATGAAAAGCAAAATCGAAAAGTTCACAACAATAAAATTTCTTAAAAAGCATTGATTTTAAAGAGCTCTAGTTCACACTCAACTTACTATCTTGCACTGATAATTTTAATTCTTCTTAGTGAAAGTTTTATCTGACTTATGATATACATTTTTTAACATTTTTTTTTTTCACTTTGACCAGTGCTGTGTGTTGTACTAATTTTACTAGATTTTATGTCTTCTGACGAAAGGCCCTCGTTTTCTCCTGACTTAAATCCTCTCGACTTCTTTATTTGGGGCATAATGCAGAGAAAATAAAGCTATGTAAAAACATGAGGGTGGTTCTATTCAAGCGTCGATTGAGTAAAATACGGGATGATATCACAGAAAACGAGGTGAGTACCACGTGCTCATCTTTTACAAAGCGGATAAAATTGGTAAAATAAACAAAGGGTGAACGCTTCGAATTGAATGATGAGACATTCTTTACCATACGATTTGTATGAAGCACCAGTCTCTGTAGCGCATGCGCAGTGTTCTCTTTGGTGCATGTTCTCTTTGTTGCATATTCTCTTCCTTTTCCTTTTTTTATATGTTTTCACACAAATTTATGTGTGTTTATGCCATATTTGCGTGTTCTAACGGTAATTTTAAACCGCCTTGTAATATTTATTAGTTCAGTCATTCGTATAATTCAATGCAGTTTTGTAATAATTTATTTATTCAAAACAGTGGATAATATTTCACAAGCCATGAATGTTTTGTATGATCTGACCGAAGAAGAAATACGAAATAATTTTTATAATGCTGACAATGATACAATTGAAGTGCATGATGATGTAGATTTATTCCCAAATAATATTGATGATGACTTTGACAACGATGAACCTGGCACCGAAAACAATATTTTGGAAGATATTCGTTAAGTGAATTGCGAAATTTTAGAGAAGTCAATGACAATTTACAAAATGATGAAGAAGACTGTAAGTTGGAGAAGTGATGGTTAAAGCAAAGCAGATGTGAACCCACAGCTTGGTGGTCGATGCCATGGCCAAATGCAATGGTTCGAACTGCTAATTTGAAGCGCATACCAAAGACCTTATCTACAAATCTCACATGACATTGGTTCGCTTTAGGAAATTGACTCGGTTCTTAAGTTTTGACGGTTCAAGAACTCGACTGACGCGACATCAAACGGATATGCTTGCTCCGCTTCGATACATTTGGTATCAATTTGTAAAGGATTTAACATTGCCTTTCGTTCCATCGCTAAATTTGTGCACCGATGAACAGTTGCTGACTACTCGCAATAGATGCAACTTTCGCCAGTATATTCCATCTAAGCCGGGAAAGTATGGTATCAAAGTGTTTTGGCTTGTCTATTCAATGACAAATTATCCGGTTGTAGCTGAAGTCTATTTGGGCACACAGCTAAATAAAAATAAGATCGGTTACTTACACAACTATAAATAACCTGTTGTATTGCAAGATGATATCGATAATGATGGAGCAGATCCATTATTGCCTAGCACATCAAGTTCAGCTCATTGTAGGCAACACCGTCAATTGGTTATAAATTGGTTATACATTTTTAATTTTTTAATTTTTTCCCCCCCAAACATCCATATGTAAATACACATATTTTACAATATACCTGTTTGTGTAAACATCTATATTAAAAAAAGTTATAATTAAATTGAGATGTAATGAAATAACAGCACTTTCTAATTTTTACTCATTGAAACATATGAAATTTCCATTCAAACATACTACGGGTCAATATGAAGCATATTAATGGGATTAAGTTATAAAACATGTAAACGGGTTTAAGGTTAAAGTAAATGACAAATAAAAACGTTACAAATTTAAAAAAAATAACGTTGCAAATTCTTTTAAACTTAGAATTTTCTGAGATACTTTATTTATAGGCCCAATTTGTGTGTAAATTAAATGTGAAAATTTTCAAAAAATACTCCTAATATTAAAAAATAGTTGCATCATTAAATACTTGAGAACGAATTGGCTGTTGAGTCAATAAAAATAACGAAGAGTCGCTAAAAATGTGTACTTTTTAGAGCTGTAACGGATAGTGATTTAGCCAGATACCGGTGAGCTGCATAATATATATTTATATATTACAAAATCAATATATTTCTAATTCGACAGGCTACAATCAGCACAATAATAAAGAAGCTCATATTAATATGACAGTTTTACAAGCAATAACACTAGAGTTTAGCTACTTTTGCTTTTTCGCACTTTCTCAGCATTAACCCAATCAAAGTCACGACCAATATCATCAATAACAAATTTAATGTTATGGAAACCAGTGGCTCAAGCCAATTTAATGTGTGGAAAAATAGTCTCCACAAGAAGTAGTAATAGCGAAATATTGAAGAAATTATTTATTTTGAAATGGCTTACTTTGGAATTTATTAAAACTTTGGCCAATATACGAAGAAATCTGTTCAAGAAACAACGCAATACTTTTTTAATATTATTGATTTTTCTTTTACTATTATTTTTGCTATTTGTAGCGTTTTTGTAACTATTTTTAATAATAAATGAATTCATGAATAAAGTATAGGTATACCTCTATTAATTATTTTATGATACTTTTCAAATATTGAAATTGATTCATTCAATTCATTGTTAAAATTTTTATCATTATTAAAATACTTTTAAAAACTATCTGGTCTGCCGGATATCAACGCAATATCCGGTATCCGGTGGAATAGTAAATGTTGGCCGAATATCCGGCACACCGGATATCCGTTACATCTTTAGTAATTTTCATAGAAGTTTTATTTTGGTCTAGGGTTCTGAGAGCCTAAGCGTTGTTTTAAAAATCTTTAAGGGTGCCACTGGTATGGATACATAAAAATAAAACTTGGTTTTGACACCCAGTAGTAATTTCAACCAATTTAAAAAATGTATATTCATATTGCGTTCTTTGACATAATTGTAGAAATTGTCAAAGGAAAAATATATTCTCCCCAAATGAGCGTGTCCGGTTTTAAGATAGAAGATAACGATATCTCATTTTTTATTTTACACTCATGAATATTGGCGATTGATGAACAAAATTGCATTCAAATTTTCCAAAAAGTATTTTAACTTTATCTTAAAAACGGAAACTCCCATTAACAACTCCTGGGAGAAAAATGTTTCATGATTGGGCTTTGGCTGGAATAAACTTCATACTTTGCATCTTCATGAGTATACCTTAAAATATTATTTCGTTCTTTATTAATATCTTATATAACATATACAAATACAAAAATTATATAAACAAATCTATTTTTTTTAGGTGTTAGCGTTGTTTGAAGAACATGAAGAGACTTTTACAGCATTCGTAGAACCACTTGTTATTCTTTTAATTTTAATTGCAAACGCTGTTGTTGGAGTTTGGCAAGAAAGAAATGCAGAATCAGCGATAGAAGCCTTAAAAGAATATGAACCAGAAATGGGGAAAGTTGTCCGCCAAGACAAATCTGGAATACAAAAAATTAGGGCTAAAGAAATTGTTCCAGGTGATATTGTCGAAATATCTGTGGGTGATAAAATACCTGCTGATATACGTATCACCCATATCTATTCAACAACGTTACGCATTGATCAGTCTATTTTGACCGGGGAATCTGTGTCAGTTATAAAACATACCGATGCCATTCCCGATCCAAGAGCTGTAAATCAAGACAAGAAAAATATATTGTTTTCTGGAACTAATGTTGCTGCTGGTAAAGCTCGTGGAGTTGTTATTGGAACTGGTCTTAATACTGCCATTGGAAAAATTCGCACCGAAATGTCTGAAACTGAGGAAATAAAAACACCATTACAACAAAAATTGGATGAATTTGGAGAGCAATTATCAAAAGTAATTTCAGTTATATGTGTTGCTGTTTGGGCCATCAACATTGGTCACTTCAATGACCCAGCGCATGGAGGCTCTTGGATAAAAGGTGCGATTTATTACTTTAAAATTGCAGTCGCATTGGCCGTAGCTGCTATTCCAGAAGGACTTCCAGCTGTGATCACAACCTGCTTAGCGTTAGGAACGAGAAGAATGGCAAAAAAAAATGCTATTGTTCGTTCATTACCTTCTGTTGAAACACTTGGCTGCACTTCTGTTATCTGTTCCGATAAGACTGGGACGCTAACTACAAATCAGATGTCAGTATCTCGCATGCTTGTTTGTGAGAAAGTTGAAGGTAACGATAGTAGCTTCCTCGAATTTGAATTAACTGGGTCTACGTATGAACCTATTGGTGACTTATTTTTAAATGGCACTAGAGTCAAAGCTACTGAATATGATAGTCTTCAAGAAATTGCTACAATTTGTATTATGTGTAATGATTCCGCTATTGATTACAATGAATTTAAACAATGTTTTGAAAAAGTTGGTGAAGCGACGGAAACAGCTCTTATAGTACTCGCCGAAAAATTGAATCCTTTCAATGTTAACAAATCTGGTTTAGATCGACGCTCTGCTGCTATTGCTGTGCGTCAAGAAGTTGAAACTAAATGGAAAAAAGAGTTCACATTAGAATTTTCACGCGATCGTAAATCAATGTCGTCATATTGTACTCCACTTAAACCTTCTCGCTTAGGAACTGGGCCTAAATTATTCGTGAAAGGTGCACCTGAAGGCGTCTTAGAAAGATGTACGCATGCTCGTGTTGGCACAAGCAAAGTTACTTTGTCAAATGCATTGAAAAACAAAATATTAGCACTAACAGGTCAATATGGAACCGGTCGAGATACATTGCGTTGTTTAGCTTTAGCAGTAGCCGATAGCCCAATGAGACCTGATGAAATGGACCTTGGTGATTCAAATAAATTTTATCAATATGAAGTAAATCTAACATTTGTTGGTGTTGTTGGTATGCTGGATCCACCTCGTAAAGAAGTTTTTGATTCAATTGTTCGTTGTCGTGCAGCAGGAATTCGTGTAATTGTAATCACAGGTGACAATAAAGCAACCGCTGAAGCAATTTGCCGTCGTATTGGTGTTTTTACTGAAGATGAGGATACTACCGGAAAATCTTATTCAGGTCGTGAATTCGATGATCTCTCGCAAACTGAACAGAAATCTGCATGTGCACGTGCTAGATTATTTTCTCGTGTTGAACCTCAGCATAAATCAAAAATTGTGGAATTTTTACAAAGCATGAATGAAATTTCTGCTATGACTGGAGACGGTGTTAATGATGCTCCCGCATTAAAAAAAGCTGAAATTGGCATTGCTATGGGTTCTGGAACCGCTGTAGCGAAATCGGCGGCGGAAATGGTGTTGGCGGATGACAACTTCTCCTCAATTGTTTCAGCGGTTGAAGAAGGTCGAGCTATTTACAACAATATGAAACAGTTTATTCGGTACTTAATCTCTTCAAATATTGGCGAAGTTGTTTCTATTTTCTTAACAGCTGCTCTTGGACTTCCTGAAGCTTTGATTCCGGTACAACTCCTTTGGGTGAATTTGGTATGTACATAATAGTTCACTTAAGTTCGTTTAATTTCTTTTTTATTTTAATGTGTAAATATATACGTAAGCTTGCATTCGCAAAGGACAAATTTATCCTTAACTATCTCATGTTAAAAAATATTTTTATAAAAACTCTCGAATTTTATATTTTCGAACTCTTTCCGACAGTGATAATAAAAATTTGATAACATATTTTATTCTATTCAAAATTTAGTTTTAAGTCAAAAAACTGTGATTTCATTATTATTTCTGTAAACTTATACCACGTATACGCTGCACGAGGTTATCAGAAGCGTTGAGTAATGACCAATTCAGAAGCAGTTTGTTTTTTCTTCTTATTTGTTCAAATAAGAAAATAAACTTTCTGCAAGAGCGAAATGAACTCTCAGCAGTTCATCGCTTCAATCAAAATTTTGAATGAGCTCTAGACCAGTATCAATTGATCATAGAGTTGCATAGAGTAGTTAAATGACTAAAAGTACTTTTATGTTTAAAATTTATTTATTAATTTGTTTATTTATTCAAAAGTTCTTTAAAAAGCCAACTCAATCTTTCGTGTTTATAGGTTGTTGCGTAGTTTTGTTTAAAATTTGTGGTAGTTGTATAATGTTGAATACATTCCAAACGTGCATTAAATATGAAACCGAAATCTTTGATTCATACCCAATACCAATCTTAAAGCCTGTAGCTTAATATCGCAACGTATAGTCTAAGAGCTAGTGAACCATCTGACTAACCGGTTTCCCACAAAGCTAGAAAACTTTTTGAAAACTCATTGTCCTTTCACTTTCCCACAAGGATAACATTTTAGTATGTTGTAATTTACATATAAAAAAAAAAAAATTGACAACCTATTTGGATGGTTGCAAGTATCTGCCAGAAGAAAGCAAAGTTGTCTTTCTTCCCCCAAAATTGTGAGGGTATATTCTTTCAGTAGTTTTCAAAGTATATCTAAACAGCTTATTCTGCTAGTGTCTGCCAGACAAGCATATAATAGCTATGACGCTTAATGGAAGTGCGAGCACAACAGGCTTGTACGCGATCCAATATCAAAAATAGTGGATGCACAATTTTCTATAAGAGTGTTATGCTGCTGGCGTATGCAGATGATATTGACATCATTGGCCACAATACGCACGAAGTCAGTGCAGCATTCTCCAGGCTAGAAAAAGAGTCGAGTCGAATGGGTCTTGCAGTGAACGCAGATAAAACGAAGTATCTCGGGTCAACAAACAAACAGTCCCAGCGTCTTGGAAACCACGTCACTGTTGACAACACCTCCTTTGAGGTAGTGAAGGACTTTGTTTACCTGGGATCCAGCATTAACTCCTCTAACGATATCAGTATTGAGATTAAACGAAGGAAAACTCTTGCCAACAGGTGTTACTTTGGGCTCAGTAGGCAATTGAGAAGCAGAGCTCTCTCTCGACGAAAAAAACTGACGCTCTATAAGTCAATAATCATGCCCGTCCTTCTATACGCATCATAAACCTGGACGTTGAGCAGCTCTGATGAAAGGACTTTGAAAGCGTTCGAGAGAAAAATCCTTCGCAAGATCTATGGTCCAATCTGCGTCAATGGCGAGTACCGAATACGATGGAACCACGAGCTGTATGAACTATATGCCGACATCGATATAGTCAAGCGTATTAAAATAGAGCGGCTTCGCTGGCTAGGTCATGTCGAGAGAATGAACGACGAAGCTCCAGCGAAAAAATTTTTGGATTCGGTACCCAGCGGTGGCCAACGCAGACGAGGAAGACCGCATCTCCGTTGGAAAGACCAGGCATTGGATAACCTGACAACGCTTGGAATTTCCAACTGGCACCAGCAAGCGCACGTCAAAAGAGGCTGGCGCAAATTCTTAGACGAGGCCAAAACCGACCAACGGTTGTAAATGCCATCTAAGTAAGTAAGTAAGTAATTGTGAGGACTAAAACAAGATGATCTCAATTTTGTATATTCTTTTTATAAAGATAGGTGTCCTAAATTATTTTTGTTTGAAGTTTTTTTTTTAATAATATATACTAAAATTTATTATTGACACTTGAAAAAACAGTTAATGTATTTCTACCTTTCAACCATTGCACAATATTCATCATTAGAATTAAATTTAATTCTCTCTTATATGTCATTAATAAATTGTAGTGTTTTTTTTATTTAAAAAATGTAAACAATAATTATAATTTAATTATATATTTTATTTTATTGATTTTGTTTTTTTATTTAAAGCTAAGCATTTCAAACTATAGCTTTGCCATTCACAAATAATTTATTATAATCTATACTATTTTATATAAATGAAACTCCGAGATTCGCTTTTTTCATCTTGTCATTCAGAATTTCCGGAACCACTGTTCTGATTTGAATAAAATTTTCACTAATCGAACAATAAATTATTCTAGACTGTTTTTGTATCCTCGGAATTTTAAGTTATTAGAAAGCTAAGAAGTTTTTGGCCAATAATCTTACTTAAGTTAATAATTTTTCATCAAATTAATCGCTTATTTTCCATACGCTGCCTACACCTCAACAGTGAGTATGATGTGTGAGCAAATGAAAAATCTTGCCGTTTCCAACAAAAAAGTCAGCGGTGACATGTATTTCAGATCAATAGTTTTTCCGTAAAGTTGATATTTTAGTTAAAAATGTATTAATTTTATTTCAAATTTCTTGCAAGCAGGTCGATTGTTGATAGCTTCGATGGCTATCGTTGTTTGCAGCGCACACATTGTTGCTTCGCATTGTTGATTTCGCTGCAAAATGCTGCAACTTGCTTCGTGCAGAAATTTAAGCCAAGTCGATGAACGAGAAGGAGATAACTTAGTTGCGACTGCGAAATCGACTGGTTAATTGCGGTGTGTTAATTTGCGGCTGCGCGCTATTTTAAAAATAAATAAAGCAACATGGTTTTATATTGATTGATTTGAAACAAGTGTTAAACATTAGTATTTTATCTTTGCTTTATTTTTTTAATAGGAATTTCTTATTTTAAAAATTCTTATGAATTTTTCGTTTGTTGAAGTCTCAACGTAATCATTATTTGCATTCTGACTTTTTTTCTCCGCAAATAAAAACTGTAGAATTGTTACTCGCTCTCTACTGTGTGCAGAACAGTAAAGCTACAGAAAAAAAGGAATCGAAATACTTACTTACTTACTTAGATGGCTCTTACAACCGTTGGTCGGTTTTGGCCTCGTCTTAGAATTTTCGCCAGCCTCTTTTGTCGTGTGCTTGCTGGCGCCAGTTGGAAATTCCAAGCGTTGTCAGGTTATCCAATGCCTGGTCTTTCCAACGGAGATGCGGTCTTCCTCGTCTGCGTTGGCCACCGCTGGGTACCGAATCCAATATTTTTTTCGCTGGAGCTTCGTCGTTCATTCTCTCGACATGACCTAGCCAGCAAAGCCGCTCTATTTTAATACGCTTGACAATATCGATGTCGGCATATAGCTCATACAGCTCGTGGTTCCATCGTATTTGGTACTCGCCATTGACGCAGATTGGACCATAGATCTTGCGAAGGATTTTTCTCTCGAACGCCCCCAAAGTCCTTTCATCAGAGTTGCTCATCGTCCAGGTTTGTGATGCGTATAGTAGGACGGGCATGATTATTGACTTATAGAGCGTCAGTTTTGTTCGTCGAGAAAGAGCTCTGCTTCTCAATTGCCTACTGAGCCCAAAGTAACACCTGTTGGCAAGAGTTTTCCTTCGTTTAATCTCAATACTGATATCGTTGGAGGAGTTAATGCTGGATCCCAGGTAAACAAAGTCCTTCACTACCTCAAAGGAGGTGTTGTCAACAGTGACGTGGTTTCCAAGACGCTGGGACTGTTTGTTTGTTGACCCGAGATACTTCGTTTTATCTGCGTTCACTGCAAGACCCATTCGACTCGACTCTTTTTCTAGCCTGGAGAATGCTGCACTGACTTCGTGCGTATTGTGGCCAATGATGTCAATATCATCTGCATACGCCAGCAGCATAGCACTCTTATAGAAAATTGTGCCGCTGCGTCTCAGGTCAGCAGCTTGGATGATCTTCTCCATTGCTATATTAAAGAAGTTGCACGATAAGGAATCACCTTGTCTGAAACCTCGCTTGGTATCGAACGGAAGGGAGAGGTCCTTCCCGATTTTCACTGCACTGCTGGTGTTGTTCAGTGTCATCCTGCAAAGACGTATTTGCTTCGCAGGTATACCAAATTCAGACATGATGGCATATAGGTGACTCCTTATTGGACTGTCGAAGGCGGCTTTGAAATCGACAAAAAGATGGTGTGTGTCGATTTGTTTTTCGAGGGTCTTTTCCAAGATTTGTCGGAGCGTGAAGATCTGGTCAATGGTGGACTTTCCAGGTATAAAGCCACACTGATAAGGTCCAATCAGTTGGTTGACGATGGGCTTTAGTCTTTCACACAATACGCTCGACAGGACCTTATATGCGATATTAAGAAGGCTAATCCCACGGTAGTTGGCGCAAATGGTGGGATCGCCTTTCTTGTGGATTGGGCAGAGCACACTGAGGTTCCAATCATTTGGAATGCATTCTTCCGACCATATTCTGCATAGAAGTCTGTGAATGCATTTAAACAGAGCTTCGCCACCGGTCTTAAACAGCTCAGCCGGTAGGCCATCGGCTCCTGCGGCTTTGTTGTTTATAAGCCGAGCTATAGCTGTTAAGACCTCGTTATAATCGGGCAGCGGAACTTCAACGCTGTCGTCCATAATTGGGGTTTCCGGGATATCATCTCCACTGGCGGGATTGTTGTCAGCGTCGCCATTTAAAAGTCTAGAGAAGTGCTCCCTCCATAACATCAGTGTACTCTGGATATCTGTCACTAGATTCCCATTCTCGTCCTTGCAGGAAGGGGCTCCGGTCTTAAAACCATCGGCCAGGCGTCTTATTTTTTCGAAAAATTTTCGAGTCTCATTCCTGTCGCCATGCATCTCAATTTTCTCGCACTCACGCATTTCCGCCTCTCGTTTTTTTCGCCTGAAAATGCATCTCTCTTCCCTCCTCTTCTCGCGGTATCGCTCCATAGCAGCACGCGTTACAACCGACTGCAGGGTGGCTTTGTAGGCGGCGTCCTTCTCTGCAGTGGCGTTGCGACACTCCTGGTCGTGCCAATGGTTTCGGCGAGGGCGATGGTAGCCTATCACCTCTTCGGCAGCCGTACGCATAGAGTGGGATATGTGTATCCACTGTCCGCATGTATCGTCGATCGGAGGAGTGCTTTCTTGAAGCAGGAGTGACAGTCGAGTAGCGAAGGCTTCGGCCGTCCGTTTTGACTGCAGCTTGTCGACGTCTAGCTTTCTTAGTGTAGGATTGCGAGCATTCTTAGCTGCGCACAGACGTGTGCGGATCTTGGCTGCGACAAGATAATGATCCGAGTCTGTTAGCACCACGAATCGTGCGTACGTCTAGTACACTGGAAGAGTGCCTTCCGTCAATCAAAACGTGATCAATTTGGTTACATGTTTTTCGATCAGGGGACAGCCAAGTGGCCTTATGAATATTGAGATGCTTGAATCTAGTGCTACTTACGTTCATGTTTCGTGCTGCGGCGAAGTCAATCAACCTCATTCCGTTATCGGATGTGTTGTCGTGGAGGCTGAACTTTCCGACTGTTGGACCAAATATGTTTTCCTTACCCACCTTGGCGTTGAAGTCACCAAGCACGATTTTTATGTCATGACGGGGGCAGCGCTTGTATGCGTCTTCAAGGCACTGGTAAAAACTTTCTTTGGTCTCGTCATCTTTTTCTTCTGTCGGAGCGTGCGCACATATTAGGCTTATGTTAAAAAATTTAGCCTTGAAGCGGATTATGGCAAGTCGTTCGTTCACAGGCGTGAATCGCAGGACATGATGCCGTATTCTCTTGCCAACTACAAATCCGCATCCAAACTCGTGCTTCTCCGCATGGCCGCTGTAGTAGATATCACAGGATGCTTGCCGTAAGCAACCCTGTCCCTTCCATCGCATTTCTTGGATTGCAGTGATATCAGAATTATATCTTTCCAAGATATCAATCAGTTGGATAGAGGCACCATCCCAATTTAGGGTCCGGACATTCCAGGTGCATATCCGTAAATCATTATCAGTTTTTCGTTTGCGGTTGTCGTCATCAGATTTGGGGATCATTCCTTCATTTATTCTTTTACGTTTCATTGAAATCTTTTTTTATGTGGTGGGCTTCAAACCCAACGCACAACCTTTGCTTGATGGCCAAAGGGGAAGCCCGCCGCTCAAATTAGCCGCCAAAGTTTATCGGGCGATAGTTTTTGACGTTTCCAGGAGACACCACGCGGAGGTTTTGAGTCGACTTGAGACGATTTCGACATGGATAATGCTGGCCTCGCCAAGTTGAGGCAGTCAGACACGTTGCCATGTGAATATCGCCCCCTTGTCGCCCAATCGAAATCGAGGAATCGAAGGGGGCGATATTCACATCACCCAATCATAATCGAGGAATCGAAATATGTTGTTAAAATTTCAGGCTTAAATTAAAGAGCATGACGTTTTGAAATGCATTTACCTTAAAATGATACAATACAAAGATTCACTTTAGGTTTTTTTTATACTATGTATATTTGCAAGCATTTCATTGGTTTTTTATGTTTATTTTTAATCGTTTGTAAGTGATATAGAATTATTTTTGTATTCATTTCCCAAAAGTTTAATATTTATTCGTATTCGTATTCGTTTCTTCGTATTGCACACATTATTTTTAACACATCTTCGTTTTGATATAAAATACAAACCAAATTGTATCTCTTTTGGCCAAACATAAGCTTGGAGTTTTAAATTTTGGAGTTTTAAATTTTTGGGTTGTATGGGAGGTGGGCGTGTTCTGTTTTGAAATAAAAAACATACCTACGCTAAAATTGTGTCTCCGTGGGTCAAATATAAGCTTATATATGTATTTTTAATTTTATTAATTGTATCCGTTGGCAGGTGCAGATGTCCCATTTTACGAAGAAAACTTTGTTTTGTCTTAACATGTATACGCACAAAATTTGATATCTACTAAACATAAGCTTATATGTGGAGCTTTAAAAATTTGGGTTGTAAGGGAGGTAAGCGTGTCCATGGGTGAATTCCAAAAATATTCAAAAGTGCAGATCTTGGATCCATTTCAAAATGTGTACCAAAATGGAGTGATCTCAACTGCTTCTTATCCTATGCTTATGGACAACACACAGACGGACGGATAGACTGACAAAGATAAATCGACTCATGAGATGATACCTGATCAAGAATATATATACTCTTCTAAACCGGACTCGCTTATTTCTATGCGTTACAAACGTTTGCAGAAAGTTAATCACCTCACCTTATTATTTTTATGGTATAAAATAAAAAATAAATTTATGGTATATTATTATTATTATTATTATTATTTATTAATCTTATAATTAAAATTACAAAATTAATTTGTATATATACATATATTAAGCACTAGCTGCCAGGGCTATCGGCTCTATAAAAGAAAAGTAATGTGTAGCATATATTTATACAATTATATGATTAATTATGTTAGCTTTAAATTTTATATATTCAACTTAAGGTGTTTTACAAATTTGCATATAATTTCTATGTTTTTTGGTGTAAAGTTGCTAAGTATTTCGTAAGGGTTTAAATTATTAAAAAATCTTATTCTATCATTAGTTAGGGCTGTGCATTCAAATAAGTAGTGTCTGACCGAAGCTTCGCCCCCACAAATGTGGCATGTTGGCGGTGGTTCTCCTCGCAGGATGTGTTGGTGTGTGGCGATTGTATGTCCGAGTCGAAGTCTGGAGAAAATCTTTATTTTATTTTTCTCTGTTTCCGTTGAATACAATGCTGGCAACATATGTCGGTTGACCGCAGTGTAGTGATGATGATTGTATTGATACCAATTTTATTTTTTAGATGCATGCAGTGTGTGTATCATATGCATGCGGAGGTCTAAATTTTCAATAGTCGGATCCAAAGTAATGGGAGCTGAGCAAGCATATTTCGCTGCTTTGTCCGCGTATTCATTGCCAGGGATACCGATATGGGCTGGTGTCCAAAAAAGTTTTAGTTGAGAATCGTTGTTTATAAGCAGGTCTCTGATTTTGTTAACTGTATTCCATTTGAGTGAAGATGGATTGGCGACTGCTCGAAGTACTGAAAGGCTATCGGTACATACAAGGGTTTTTTTGTTTGACAACAAAGCCGTTCTAATTGCTGAGAGAATTGCTGAAGCCTCTACTGTGAAGATTGACGAAAAGCTTGGCAAAGTTTGAAGCAACAAAGTATTACCATTTCCATCAACCACAGCGTATCCTGTGCGTGTGCTATCGATTTTTGAGCCATCTGTGAACAGCAGGTTGTGCCAGCCTATAGATTTATATTTTGCTAGTCGCTCGTAGAATAATTGCGAAAGTATTTCAGGTGTGGTTTCAGACTTTTTGTAATTGGAAAGGCTACAGTCGCAGGATGTACTTTCAATTTTCCAGGGTGGGTGGTGTATTGTTGATTTCATAGGGAAATATAACACTCCTTTCTCTTTTGCAATCGTGAGAGTTTCGGTGAGTGCTGATGTAATCTGAGGGTTTTTTTCGATGCTTGCGATTGGTGTATATCCACTTCAATGACTGAGTTTCTAGAAAAAAGCACTTTAGGTATGAGTTTCATCTTGATTTCTGTAGTTCTTTCTTCAATGGAGGGTAATCCTGATTTTGCTAACAGGTTCTGAATGGGTGTGGTACGATATGCAAAAATGCTAGCTCTGGCAGCTTGGTGGTATATTGGTTTTATAATGTTTAAAGTAGTTTTCGGACTTTTTCCATATAGATATAAACCGTAATCTATTTTACTTAACACAAGAGTTCTAGTCAAATATATAAGAGTATTAATATGTACATGGCTTCTTATTCTAGACAGATATGAAATTAAGTTAACCCTGGCAGCAAGAGCTTTTTTAAGATGCATTAAGTGATCTTTCCATAAGTAGTTACAAGAAAAGTTGAGTCCTAAAATTTTTAGTTTTTTTACATTTTCAACTTCAAAGTTATTTATTTTTATTGTGTGAAGAAGATTGTCACATTTTCTTTCTTTGCAGATATGAAATTTGCTTGTTTTTTCAAAAGATATTTTCGCGCCCGATTTCTCGGACCATTTAAATATATTATACAGTAGTGCTTCTAGGATTCTGTTAGTATCAAAATTATCATTTTGTTTACATAAAATATACAAGTCGTCAGCATATAAGCAGTGATCGACATAGTTGGTTTTTGATATAATCTTACTGATTTCGTTAAATGCTACAGAAAAAAGGATGACAGACAAGGGAGATCCTTGTGGGATTCCATTATTGAACGGGAATGGTTTCGAAAGGGTATTCTTTATTCGTACTTTGAATTTTCTATTTGAAAGAAATGATTTTACATAGTTGTAAATTTTCGGTCCGATTCCCCAGGATTTAAGACAGTCGAGTATGACATGTGGGCCAATACGGTCGAAAGCTTTTTCGAAGTCTAAGGAAAGTATAGAAACATGTTTTTTTGCTGAGAGGGCTTCAGAAACAAAGAAATCGATGTGTAAAAGAGCGTCTACACATCCCCTGTTTGACCTAAACGCAACCTGATTAACAAAAATTAAGTTATTGGTTTCTGTGAACCAAGAGATTCTGTTTGCGATTATTCTGTCTAGAATTTTGGATAAACATGATAATAATGAGATAGGACGGTAAGAATTTACGCATGTTATTTCTTTGTTAGGTTTATTTATTGGAATAACGGTTGCGACTTTCCAGTCTTGAGGTATTATTCCCGTTTCAAAGATAATGTTATATAAATTCAACAATCTATTTTTTCCAAGCGGTGATAGATACTTGATCATTTTATATGAGATTCTATCATAACCAGGAGTTTTTCCTTTGACCTTGCTGAGGCATATCTGGAGTTCCATTGAGGATATATTATCTTCGATTTTATTTGCGGATTGATTGTTTGTTGTAAAAAAGGGGTTTCTGTTGTAAACTAATTTTTTTAAAGTGTTATATTGGTTAGAGAAGTTGCTGTCTAATGAATATTTTGACCACTCGTTGGCTATGTGATTTGCAAGGTCTGTTGGTTCTGTTATTGCTATATTGTTATGATGAATGACCATTATTTGTTGAGATGGGTTTCTATTTGAAAGTCGGTTTATTTTACTCCACAGTTCAGATATTGATGAATCTCTGTTGATAGAGCCAGTGAAATTTTTAAAACTAATTGCTTTTTGTTTTTCATTTCTTTTCTGAATTTGGCATTGTTTTTTTTTAAAGCAATTAAATTTTCATTTATGGGGTTATTTTTAAAAGCATACCAGGTAACCATTTTATCTTTTCTTAGTTTTGATAATTCTTTATTCCACCAAGGGACGTTATGAGTTCTTGTTGTACGACTTTGAGGAATATAGAGATTTGCTGCAACACGAATTGCTCTTACTATTGAGTCTGCTTCTTTATTACTGTGGTAAGCGGGACGTCTAAGCATGAGTTCAGAATCTGTTTTTATCGAAAAGTTTTTCCAATCAGCAAAGTCAAGGAGAAATTTTGATGGATATTTGTTTGATATGGATGGGTTTTGTGAATATGAAATATGTAATGTAATGGGAAAATGATCGCTATTATGAAGATCGGATAAGACCTTCCATGATGTAATAGGGAAGAGGGTTGGGGAGCAGCAGGAAATGTCTATATGGGTGAAGGTTCTATGGGTGGAGAAAAGAGTCGGCCGGCCATCATTCAATATGCAAAGATCAGATTGGATAAGGGCGCTTTCAACAGTGTTTCCTCGATTATTATTGTATTGGGAACCACATAGTGTGTTCCAACTATTGAAGTCACCTAACACAAGCAGTGGTGTGTTTATAGAAAGGAATATATGTGTTAAATCCCTGGAGTTAAACGATTGAGTGGGAGGAATGTAAAAAGAAATAACGGTGAATTTTATTTTTAATTGAATTTCGATAGCGATTAATTGAAAACTGGAATTTATATTAAGTAGGTTATGTGGAATATTACTTTTAATAAAGACACCGACGCCCTGTTTGGCTGAATTATTTTGTGGGGAATTAAAGAAGTAGCCTTCGTAGTTTTTTGGTGGTATTGGGTTAAAAAGATATTTGCAGTGTGTTTCTTGTAGTGATATAAAATCCGGATTGAGCTCTTTTTGTAGGAGCTGGAAATCATTTATATTGTTCATGAAACCTTTGATGTTCCATTGCAATATTTTAAAATCCATTGGGAATTGAAATATGACTCTTCACTTTTATAAACGAAAATTTATAAAAGAAGAGATTTTGTTGTTAAGAGCATAATCTTGTAGTTAAATTGAATTTGCAATTGAATAGAAATGATGATTTATTCATTGTCGTCGGAGGTATATTGAGTTGTAGGTAAATAATAATTGTTATTATTGATTAATATTTGTGTTAAGTTTGAGAGAGGTGACATGTTATTATTTGTTGTAGTGGTATTATGGAAATTTGTTGTATCTTCAGTGTTTTCGTGAGAGGAGTGATCAAGAGTGCTTTTGGTGTTTTCATTGTTTTCTTTGTTGGATTTGTCGTTGTCGGTGTGTGTCAAAGTTTGTTGTACATTAGAATTTGTATATGTTGATGGTACTGTTTCAGTTGTGTTTGTTACGTTTTTTTGAGAGTCTGTAACGGTTCTCTTTGAAGTAGAATTGGTTGGTGGCTGAGGTGTGATGGTGTTCTTAGTTATTTCTGGTTTTGGCGTATTATGTATGATTCTAACTGTTTTTGCATAAGAAATTTCACGTGGTGGGACGGGAGTGGAGTTTTTTTCTTTGTACTTACGAAGGGCCTGGCCCATAGTACATTTTTCTAGTGTTTTAATTTTTAGTATTTCTTTGGTTTGTATAAATCTTGGGCAGTTTTTATCTGATGCTGGGTGGTCGCCTGAACAATTGGCGCAAAGTATACGGGTGCATTTTTCGGGATTATGTGGGGGTAGATTGCAGTCGCAACATGTGGGGTTATTTGTGCATCTTTTTTGTGTATGTCCAAGCCGTTGGCAACTTTTGCAACGCATCGGATTTGGAATATAAGGTTGCACTTTGACTTTATACCAGGCGACATCTACCGAGGAAGGCAATATGAAAAGATCAAAAGTCAACACTATTTGGCCACTAAATGTTGGTTTTCCATCGTTTAGACGGGTAAACTTATAAACAGATGTTACACCTTGGCTTTTCATTTCGTCAATTATTTCTTTTTCCGAAACATGAGACAAACACGGGGCGTATATTACTCCCTTAACAGAGTTAAGACTCTGATGAAGTTCAACATTGATCGGGCACATGTTTGATAAAATTTTTGTTTTTAAGAATTTTTCAGCTGCGCGAGTACTACGCACCAGTAAGAGTAGGCTTCCATCTCTTAGTTGGGATATTGAATCAATTTCGGTAGAAATTGCTTCGAGACCTTTTGTAATAGCGAAAGGGCTAAGTTTGGTAAGGGGAGCATTATTGTCACCCGATGTTATGATTAAATATTTTGGGTTATTGGTTGGGGAATTCCTAGCAGGAAGAGCAGGGAAAGGTTCACCTCTCTTTTCTGATTTTTTTCTTTTTGTTGGCACATCACTATAATCAGTCAAAAGATTAAATCTATTTGACATTCTGTCCGGTGGCCCAGGGGCCATGTTTTAATTTAAAATGTTTTTACGCTTTTTATGTTATAAATTTGACAATGAATGAGAAAAGAAAAACACAACACACTTGTGTTAACTGAAGGGAAACACCGTTAAATAAGTGTAGAGACAAAATTAAGAATTAGTAACTTTCTAACACACGTCTGATCGCTACGAATGATAGTCGGTGACTGAAATTTATGGTATATTTTTATGGTATAACTTGCAGTATAAAAGAGCTTGGATATATCTATGGAATTATATAAAAATTAATCTCAAAGATTCCTTTTTTTTTTAATTTGTTTAATAACTCATGAACTATATCATTGATTTAAATGAAACTCTCACTTAGAATTTTAAATTTTTAAAAAGTGAAAATATATTATATCTACGATTTCAAACAATTGTTGAACATTTAACATGATATCTCATAAATTGCTTTATTTTTTATAAGGATTTTCTTTATTTGAATTGATATATAGATAGTCAATGCAATATTTATAGACAAACTCAAGATCTTTTCGTATTATAAAAATAAGTTCTTAAATATATGATTCGATACTTATCAACGTCGACTTAGTCTAACGGTTGAAATTTTCCTGTTTTTTGCTAAATCAGAAACGATTAAGAAAGTATTATAATTGAAAGAAGGAAATTATCGATATTGTCCTTCATTTGGTAAAAAACTACTGTAACGAGTTTTAATTCAAAGGCTGAGATATAAAATAAAAAAGAGTAAAGATTTTCAAATAAAACAGAGTCCTTTAAATTTATCGCGGCTATTTGTGATAAAAAAATGTTTTAATACAAGTATGGTTAGAAAAATATAATATGTTATAATAAATCAAAGACAACTTCAATCATGCGGGCCTTATAAGTAAATTTCTAATCGCAAACACACAATAACATTTTTTGCACAGAGGCAGTATAAGTTATTTTAAAAAGCTATGAAGGTTATTTTTAAAGTTTGTACAGTACCAGAACTTACATATGAAGAATAATAAGAACGAATTAATCTGTTTAACGAAAAAGATATTCGTTCATTTAATGAAGTAATGCTTGGATAATATTGTTTTTTCCGCTATTTCGGGCGGTTTTAAAAAAGCTTCTTTAAAAAATCATTGTTTTGGCATAAGATGCAAGTTGTACAATTGCGCACGAATATTCGAGGGTATTATTCTGACTGGTCCAGTAAAGGAGAACATGTTTTAATGCCTCGAATCCCTTTGATTCCCTCAGATTGAAGGGGATTTAAGTTTACAATTCTGTACCAACGTGTTTTACTTTGACAAAAAACCAAGCACAAGGTCCATCCTTTTAAATGTCCGTGATTATCTAATGCAGAATTGTTTTTCCGTAATATTTTTGTATTTTTAAGACAGGAAATCCATCCAAGCAATTTATTCTTCCTAATATCAGAAAACAACCGAAAATAATGTACTTATATAAGTTTTAAAATAATTTGAATTTTGAATCTATAAGACAATACTTAAACAATAATACAACAAATCACATAAGACATTGTTTCTTATATTAAAACATATCTCGAGCAAGGCCGCGGAGGGTTGCTAGTTATATATAAAAATTTAAAATATAGTATAATAACAGAAATATAATGATATTTTAACCTTGACGTAATTTAAAATTCGATGTTTCAAATTATACATATTAACATTGTGGAACCAAGGCAAACATTGTTGTGTATGTTAAGCATCATGGTATCGGCCTAGAACGGTGGGAGGTATCAAGACAAACAAGGTCCGTACGCCACACTGATAAGTATAACCACATATATAATACATATTGTTCACACCAAGGTGGTATTTCGACAAACAAGGTCATATTTACCACACCTTGTCCTTAGAAACAAAGAAATGGTTGCGAACGCTGAGACAACTGAGACAACTAGGTCTCATTAGGCCACCCCAAACAAGTCGGATGTACCTGTCATGTCGACGCACATGTAGTACCGTTCGTGTGCTTTAAATGTAGTTGGATAGACATGTCTGATGAAAGACAAACATTTTTGACTTTTTGCTTAGTCCATCCGACATGTAGTATCGATTGTGTGCGTGTGCATCCAACTTGGTGCATTTTGTCATTCGATAACAATTTTTGAGAGAAGCACATCTCGCGCATAAAGTAATGATTTTAATAAATGTTGTATTTTGAAATGAATTTGTTGATATATAAAGAAATCTCACGGAGACTTGAAAGAAAAAATAAAAAAGTATAAAAATAATGTAAATAAATAAATTTTAGCGCTAAAAAATAATAAGTGCGCTCGATGTTTACTCCATGAAATCTATAAAATAATGAAGTCCATCCGACATGTCCGACCGTGTAGGACCAACGACAAAAAGTTCCGTTATTTTCTCGAACTACATGTCCATCCGACTTGTAGTATCGTTTGGGGTGGCCTATTGGCCTGTCGTATTATTATATGTCATACGAATTGTTCTCGCATGGTTGTAGGACAAAGAGCAAAAGATACAACCATCACAGCACGAACCGAAAAAATGCGGTTACATTCACCAAGCATGTTCGATTATATTAATTTAGGAGGTCCGAAACATGTTGAGATCAGGTCCATTCAGATGTATGTGTTGTTTTATGTATATCCATAACCAGGTGAAAAAGATGTGTCATTAGAAGGGCATGATCATAATCACTCTCGGTGCTGCAGATAATCTATTATTTTATGTTTAATTGAGTACATGGGTTCATTTGAAGATATAACATTTGAAACAGAATTAAAGTCTCCGCAAGCGCTTCTAAATGGTTCATTTTGTAAGTAATTAGTTCGACAAAAGTTCATAAAAAGTAGCTCAAAAGATCTTCTAGGACGAAGTGGAATATTAAAGTAAATTTTACTCAATAAATATGGACTGTCTACATGTCCATGTAAAAGCTTAACACTCCAACTAACATTAAGCATAACTCTCCTATTTTTTAAAGTAGGACGATTTAATAGCTGTAGGCGATATTCATAAGGTGGTAGACTAAAGTCAGTATTGCAATGAAGATAGTTTAGGCAGAACAAAAGAAATTTTTTCTGAACAGATTCAATGTCATCGATCGTGAGCAACATAGAATTGAAGCATATTCTAAGATAGACCGAACTACACAATGAATAAAGTTTTGTTGTTGAAATTTAAGAGTTGCCAACTCTCATATTGAATCTCTACATCCCCTCAGACTTATTTTAGGACTTGTCATATCTTCATGGAGTATATCTCTCATATCTTCATGGACTTGTCATATCTTCATAGAGTAAATCTCACAACTTTAGTCCTAGCCCTTGCAGATCGTCTAGGCTCTGTTAAAAGCTACTAGAGCTGTTTGAAGTTGGATCAGCTATACCTGGCGAAGCTTCGACAAGTGGTTGAAGTTCGATGTCGTTATTTTCCGGCGTAGGTGGCCTAGTAGTTTCCTTGGAATAATTGACTCGTACCTGGTTTTGATGTCGCATAACTAAACCCTTATTTGTTTGAACGTAATACATTTTATTACCTACTGTTTTTTAAACTTTACCTTGAAGCCATCGCGGCTTGCTATAGTAATTCCACACCTATACACTTTCACCCACAGTAAATTTCGTCTTCGGCACAACCATCGAGGTCGACTTAGGAAACAATGCAGCTTAAATCGTTCGTGGTTGACGAACTCCATGCAAGAGTTCAGCAGGTGATTTACCACTGAGTGGATTTAGAGTGCTTCGGTACGTCGCTAAATACTTGTACAAAGCCCTTTCCGTGTTATTTTCATCTTTCATAATCTTGTCGAAGGCCTCTTTGAATGTTCTTACGTAACGTTCGGCTAACCCATTGGAAGCGGGGTGAAATGGTGCTGTAGTTCAGAGTTGTTAATCCCTTAGCTCAATTTGCTCACTTACAACAACTTCAATATTTTCGTGTGTGTTGTTATTCTGAGAATTGACTTCGTTGGCGCATCGCGCTGCTACAGCAAGTAGTGTTGCCAGATTTTTTTTAAGAAACTGCTAAATCGGAAAAAAACGACTGCATTTTGAACGCAAAAACTGCCATCCTTAAAAACGATTTGTTAATTTTTTTTCAATTTTTTATTAAGAACATAAATAAGATATGTATATGTATATTATTATATTATAACATAATAAGATTTGTTATAAAACATGTATTTATATAAAATTATAAAAAACATAAAACATGTATAGTTGTATTTAATTGTATTATTTTTTGCATTAGTTATACAAACCACTATTTAATTTTTGTATCATATTTTTGATATGTCAAAGCTTGACGTAAAAGCTTTTTTTTTGTGGTTTAAGGTTGGAAGTTAGGTTGATTCATGTTCAGTGTCCAATGCATGATGTTGGCTGAATTTTAATTGAATTGAAAGTAATTGAACCCTTATTATTGTTTTGGTAAAGAGATTTTAACAAAACTACTTAAAATTTTATATTTGCATAAAAACTGCAGTTTTTATCCTGTAAAACTGCATAAATAATAGAAAAACTGATTTTTTTTTGTAATTGCCAACCTGCTCAAAGTTAAAAAAACTGGCATTTGCAGGCAAAACTGCCATTCTGGCAACACTGACAGCAAAAAAAAAAAAATGCACATAGCATTGTTGTTGCGTGCTTGCGTTGATATCAAAGTTTTTGCTGCTGCGTGTATTTTGTTGGTATTCACATTCAATGTGGTGTCTAGTTTTTTGTTGTAATTTTTGCAATGTGCTTAAGGAGCATATAAGCTCAGAGAACACATGTTGTTTTTGCTATTTTTTATTTTTTTTTTATATCGAAGTAATCATTTTTTATTTGTTTTTTAATTTATAATTTAACCCGAATCACCCTGTCGTTGCCATATGGCAACGCACGAGAGAATACTTTTTAAATGATCATGACATGTAAACCAATGCAGATACCGTTACTTTTAAGATTATTTTTAACGCAAAATTGTTGCTTTTATTGTAAAAAATCATTTGAGCGTCAGTGCGTGTTTGTTAGTAGGAGCAATAGCGTCGTCAAGTCAGCGAAAAATTATGAGTGCAAAAAAAATTGACACAGAAAAGTAAGTATGTCTGAAATATAAACTAATTATTTAAACAGCGTATTTTAATGTGATTTTTCTGGAAGTGTTTTATGCAGAATAAAATGTGTTATAAGTGTTTTACTCTAATAAAATTTTTTTTGTGGACTTTTTTCAAGTTTTATTTGAGTGTGTCCATATGGTAACGCTAGGCTGGTTAGGCTACTGGTTTTCGATATAATATTTTTTGTTTTGTTTTGCTGATTTTTTTATTTAGCTATAAATGATGTGGTAAAATATAGTTTTTCTCTTCTGTTTTTAATTTTTCAAAGACCACTTTCCTTGCAAGATGCATTGGAAGTTTTGGAAGAACTATGTGCTGATGATGATAGTGGAGCGCCAACCAATGTGAGAGCACTGTATATCGAGCCACCTCATATTGAGGGAGATGTAAGTGGTGAAGATGATGGTGATGATGATGGTGGAATACCCAATAATTTATGCCTAGAACAGCTGAAATCAGGATGCGAAATTATTTTGGAAAACGGTTGCCGAATTGAAAGCTTTAAAGACTTGCAATCTAGTTCTGATACAGGTTTAAATAATGAGGTCGTTTTTTCTGAAGTGCTGGGTGATTGTTTGCCAAGCTCATCGAAGGGGATATGTCACGTTAACCCTTCAAAGTCTAATGTTCCCATTCCACCTCGTAACAAAGACAGCAAATTTACGTGGCGCAAAGTTAATTCAAGGGCAGTGTTTCCAATCTTTCCCGAAACCAATTACGAAGACTGTCGTCAACTGAAGCCACATGAATTATTTGAAAAATTTTTCAATGATGACTTGCTTGAACACATATGCAAATGCTCAAATTTATATGCTAGGCATCATCAAACGAAAAAGTCACTATTAGCAGTAAGGCTTTACTTAGAGTTTTTTATTTTCCTAATGAATATTTCCTGTTTTAGAATTGCGTGTGTTCATTGGAATTTTGATTGTGACTGACTACAATCAAACGGGGTCATTTAGAAATATGTGGAATAGCGAAGATGATCTACGGAACGGAATGGTTTTCAATGCTATGCGAAGAAACCGTTTCGAAGAAATACATTTTATGCTCCATTTCGAGCAATCTTTATGTAAGCCGAGAGGTTGTTCCGAAAGATCTGACACCTTATGGAAAGTACGTCCACTTACAGACCATATTAAGGCTAAAATGTTAGAAAACTTTCACCCAGAACAAAATCTCTCATACGACGAGAGTATGATTGCATATTTTGGACGCCATGGCTGCAAGCTGTTTATAAAAGGAAAACCGATTCGTTTTGGATACAAAGCTTGGTCCCTTTGCACACCCAGAGGATACATGATCAACTTTGAAATATACCAAGGTAAGAACCCAAGATCGGATCCTAAATATGAGGAAAATTTCGGAACTTGCGCAGCGCCACTTGTGTGCATGATAGACGATTTTTCGGAAGATGTAAAAAAACTTCCTTTTTCATTTTTTTTTGACAACCTTTTCACTAGTATACCGATGCTTGTTTATTTGAGAAACAGAGGTTTTCACGCTACAGGGACAATTCGGGAAAATCGAATCCCTAAAAGTTGTCCCATTGCCCATAAAAACGAATTACGGAAAAAAACCTCGGGGCTATTATGAAAGCATGGAAATAAAAGAAACAGGAATTCTCTTGACTTAATGGGTGGATAATGCTGTGGTGTGTCTTGCATCGACTTGTTTTGGTTCCGAACCAAAATCAACAGCATATCGTTAGAGTAAGGAAGTGCAAAAGAAAGTACCAGTTCCACGTCCATGCGTTGTTACTGAGTACAACAAATATATGGCCGGAGTTGATCGATTTGATCAAAATGTTTCAGGAAGTCGCATAGCTTTTCGAGGCAAGAAATGGTGGCATTGCATTTTTACGTGGCTCATCGATGCAAGCATTCAAAATAGCTGGCTTCTTCATCGAAACACTGGTAAAAACAAATCACTCAAGCAATTCAAACGAGAAATTGCAATATTTTATTGCCAACACTACGGTCGAGAGCCAAAATTTTCTAACAAGCGGTCAGAAAAATGCATAGATTCCATAAAAAGAACTCTCCGCTATGATCGAACTGATCACTTCGTCATTCCAATTGAAAAGAAGCGTCAATGTGCAGGAGAAAGATGCAAGAGAACCATCCGAACAGCTTGTGGAAAGTGTGATCGTGGACTCTGCTTGCCATGTTTCAAGCCTTATCATACAAAGCCTTAAGTTAGTTTTTTTTTTTTCAAAAAATTGCAGAGAAGTAATTTGCTTTCTTTTAACACAAATATAATAAAATGAAATCCTAATTTTATTGTTTTGAATAAATATCTATAAAAACAAGTTTCTTTTGTTTTTAAGGGGTCTCAATAACGATTTTGCTTATATATGTAAACTAGTACCCTAGCCTGCCTAGCGTTGCCATATGGCAACAGGACATTCCCAGAATCCTATGTGCTGAATCTTAAAACCAATGATGCAAATTTTTTATTTAGCACATAAGGACTTTGCTCCTAAAAAATTTTTTTGAAATTCGAAAAAAAATTTGCTCAGGGTGATTCGAGTTAACTCGCTACCACAACACCTCTGCTGTAGTAAAGTGTTGGATGGCGTTCTTCTCGCAAAACTTCTGTAATTCTCGTTACAATAGTGCTAGGCAAACCCTCAATAGAAAAGATGCAATGCAGCGCCGCAGCAGTTGTTAGAGTAGTCGCAGACGCCAACTCGACCGCATATGGGAACTTGGAGTATGCATCAATTATAATGAGCCACATGTGATTATAAAATGGACCCGCAAAGTCCAGATGAATTCTTGCCCACGGCATGGTTGGCTCCGGCCAAGGTATATAGTATTCACGCTGTGGATTACTAGCGGTCGATTGGCAGGCTTCACATATGTCATGGATCCTCTCTAAATGTGTATCAATGTCGGGAAACCAAACGTAACGTCTTGCCATTTGCTTCATTCTACTTTTTACCCAGTGTCCGTCATGGAGTAAGTTCACCACTTTTTGGTTAAAAAAATTCGGAAACAACTATTCTAATGTAGTCTGTGTGCAGAAGTAGCACACCGCTCTGGAGTGATAAGTGGCATTCAACGGAAAATCTTCAATTACTGATTACCAGGGCTCGGATTATGATGATATGACATCTTTTTAATTTTTTGTCATTTTTTGTTAATTTTTGATTTCATATCAGTTTTGCTAGATTTTGTCATTTTTTTCTCATTTTTTATGTCATATTTAATTTTATTTGTTTAATTATTAGTTTTTTTTTTAATTAAAAAAAGAATAAGAATAAACTTAAAAAAGTAAAAATTTATTAAAAAAAAAAAAACAAATTGGCCATTTCAGCCCTTGAAAGGACTTTGACCGAGCTTCTTATGATCAATTGTGTTGTGTGTGTTATTAAATGTTTGCACACAATTGACCGAGAACTGGACCTACATGTTTTATGCCGACTCCGAACGGCTCATGTTCTCAAGAAGCTTTACATGGCATTATTTACTCTCTGAGGTTTGCCATTGTCTGCAGAGAGGTGGTGACCGATCAGAAAAATTTTTTTATTGAAAAAACTTTTCGCCGCGGCTGGGGATCGAACCCGGGCTCCAAGCATGCTAAGCCACACACTTAACCTGCATGCCACGGTCACCACAATTTATTAAAATTTTCAATATTTCAATGTGGCAATTCTATATGCAAGTACATACCCTGCAAACATTTTTAATCGACTGAGAATCTCCAGCGAATCGCTTGGAAGATAAAACGATCGCCGGCGAGCTCTTCTGAGAGTCTTCCGGGAATCGCCGAATGTAAGCAGCTGAAGCCATAAAAGCGATTCGCCGGGAAGATTCGCTGACGAATTGCCAAGAGGAGTCTTAAGCGATTCGCCTGGAAGATTCGCGAACGATTCGCCGAGAGGAGTCTTAAGCGATTCGCCGGGAAGATTCGCCTACGAATCGCCGAGAAGAGTCTTAAGCGATTCGCCTGGAAGATTCGCGAACGATTCGCTGAGAGGAGTCTTAAGCGATTCGCCGGGAAGATTCGCCAACGAATCACAGAGAAGAGGCTCAAACGATTCGCCCGGAAGAGTCGCACACGAATCGGCAGAAGGGGCTTAAAGCGATTCGCCGACAAGAGTGGCAAAGAAATCGCTTAAAAGGTCCTTAGCGATTTGTTGCAGAGCATCGTTGTTGAACGTTACAAGTTGTGGCAAGTTTGAACTAGCGGGCTCTTCAGACGTTGTTTTATCCCAGTTTCATGAAGTTTTTAAAAGTTAAATTTTTTGATTTATTTAAAAGATTTTTCAGAGCCTGCTTCATTTTACAATGATAGATTTTGAAAAAGCCATCTTCCAAAGATCGCCGGAATGAGCTTAGGAAGAGCTTAGGAAAGAGCGAAAGAAGATTTTGAACATTTTTTGTCAATCGCGCATTCATCGCTTGGGCGATCGAAAAGCGATCCATCTTCCAACGATCGCCGAAATGAGCGAAGGAAGATTTTTAAATTTTTTGAGAATCGTGCATTCATCGCTTCGGCGATCGAAAGCGATCCATCTTCCAAAGAACCCTTAGGCGAATCGCTAGCGCGTCGCCAAATGTTCCAATCGTCTTCCAAATGTTTGCAGGGTAGCTATGCTGTTTGAACATGTATTTGTTTTTTATTCTGACAAATACAGCTCACGGCCTGTGAATAGGGGCTTTCGCAAGATCTAACATATTGGACGACAAAGTCGGATGGAAAACTAATTGAACAATTTGGTGGATCTTTCGAATGATCCAACTTGTTGAACGACATCATTAATTGCAAACTGGAAAATGTCAATTACACAGTATATGCAAATTATTTAATACATCCATGTCTTTACTTTGGCCTGATGGTTTGTACAAAAATCTTTTATAATTTTTTTTTTAAAATTTTATTAATTATTTATTATTTGACCTGTAACGCAGGTATAAAACATGAGGATGTGCTGCTTTTTCTAACGAATGGAGCTCCGTATGTGATCAAGGCAGTCAAATCTATCAGAAGTCTCTACCCAAAATTAGTGCATGTCACTTGCTTGGTACATGGTTTGCACAGGGTTGCGGAAAAAGTTAGATCTAACTTCCCGTTGGTTGATGCACTGATAGCAAACACTAAGAAAGTGTTAATTAAAGCGCCATTATGCAGAGAAAGTTTTAGAGCTTTGTCCCCTGATATACCCCTACCACCAGAACCAATTTTAACGAGATGGGACTCATGGTTAATATGCTTGTTTTAAATATGCTCCTCTTGTGAGTGTCGACGTAGAGAGAAGTTTTTCAATGTTTAAAAACATTTTAAATGACAATCGAAGATCATTCCTATTCGATAATTAAAAAAAATATTTAGTTATTTACTGCAACGCAAACAAAGACAAAAATTAAATAAAAAAAAAAAAATTATTTTATTAAATTTATTATAATACTTTTAATTTAAAGGCATTTTTTTAAATTTTTTGGGTAATTTTTAAGGTTTTTTTAGGGTTTTTTGTCATTTTTTTTCGGTTATTTTTCATTGTTTTTTAGGTCATCACAATCCGAGCCCTGCTGATTACTATACCGAGTCAACAATAAATATTGCCTTCTCCCTTCCGTCGAATTGAGCATTATGACCAGGTATGGGCACCACTACACTGAAAGCTTTGCATATGTGGCATTGTATTGGTTTGTTTACGTTTGCATTTGTTGGTTTTATGCTCTTTTGCTCGCTTATCAATTTTGTGTATGTACACATCGTTCGCTCTTTTTGCACTTGCCCATACTTGATTATGACCCACAGGTAACCGGGACAATGCATCAGCGGTCAAGTTGGCAGTTGAATTTTTGAATTTAATGGTGTAGTCGTAGGCCTGAAGAACGATGGCCCAGCGCAGTGGCGTAGCGAGCATAACTGGCGCCCGGGGCAAAACAATTTTTTTGCGCCCCCAATGAAATAATGAAAAAAATATGATATATTATATATTTCATATACGAATCAGCAGTGGGGGTATTTTAACTTCGGCCAAGTCGAAGATATACCTTACTTGTTTCATATATTATCGTTCATAGAAGAAAATCTAATCGCGTTTTTCTCGAAACATGTTTTTTCGAATTGGTTTCTAAGATATTTCGAGTTCTGCTTGATCGATTTCGATGAATCTTGATTCACTGTGATCTTCTTAGACTCTGTTAAGCACTCTACCTATAAAAAGCCGAGAAACTTTAATATTTTGTTTTTTACGGCTAAGAATTTCTGCCAAAAAGTGGGGTTATTGTAAATTTGCTTTTCAACGCATGCCATTTTTTTTTTGTTTTGTTTGTTTTTTTATTTGCGTAGGTAGAGTGCTCAACTACAACCCTTTACTGAAGAATGCACTTTGACTTTTTACTTTCAGACGCCTTGAAAATGCTGGAGACAAGAAACCAACTTACAACCTTTTTTTAAACACGCCAACTTCAACGACCTTTACAAAATAAACAACAAATACAAAAACAAAACAAAGAAACATTTTTTTATATCTTCAACTTTAACTATACACAATGTAAATAAATTTGAATTAAATAATTTAACAATGCTATGTAAAAAAAAATTAATAAAAACGGTGTTTTTTTTTATAGCTTCACACTATAATAGTACCTTAACTACTCGCTAACTGAAATACTAAAGTTTATATATTTTTATTTCATAAGTAAATTTTACTATATTTAATTTTGACATCAATTGTATCGAACTGATCATGTTACATTCGATATTTTAACTCTATTCTACTCTTATAAACACGAACTAAAGATAAATTGAATTTTTGTACGAATAAGGCTGGTCTATTTTGAGAAGTAAGTCATAAATTTCTCAAATTTTTCAATTTTTCACAACCAAATATTTGTCAGAATTTTCACGCAACAAAAAAATTAATGTTGCGAGTGAAATTTCACGCAAACGGACAGAGTACTAGGATTTACGTGTTTTTTAAAGATTTTATAAGATTTTTAAAGTTTTTCTCGCTTTTTTCAAGTAAAGTCGCATATCTTTAAATTTATCTTGTACACTTCTTGTTCAATATTAAGTATCAAGCTAAGCCGAACAAAATTTCTAATTATCTTCATGTTTGTTCAACAAATTTTTACATTTGGATGAGTAGTTTTTGCGCTATCATAATTCATACAAAATCGAAAACTATTTTCATTTTTAGTGGAGGATATAAGCTTTCGCCGAAAGAAATAAAGCTTCGCAAAAATACGGATTGTTGTATCGATTCCCCATTTTTTACAAAGATTTTTAGCCTTTTCGATTACTTTTTCACAAATCTCGTTACGATTTTCTGCAAGTTCAGTCGCCAATAATTTGAGATCATGGAACGCTTCTGTAAACTTAATTTTAGGACCTTGTAATCTGAGCTGCACATGATCAATTCTCTTAGAGTTCATGCCAGAAGTGGACTAAAGTTATGATATTTAAATTCGATTTAAGATAAAGATTGCAGCATTTCTGGTACCACTTGTGGCAGTATTTTCATCTGCTAATTTTTCTAATAGTTCTACGTATTCTTCCAGTCCCTCGACAATAACGCTAACTGCTTGCGCTCTGGCGCTCCATCGTGTTACAGATAAACGTTTAACAGATTTTTTAAAGCATTTTTTAACAATTTCCGTCGTAATGTTGAACGTGAGAAAAAGAGACGTATGTAATCAACTATTTCAAAACATGTTACAACGATTTAATCTTGGTTAGCTGTAGTACCTCCTACTAAATTTAATGTGTGGTTATCACAATTTACAAATGTTGCCTTATTATTTTTTTTTTATTATTTTTTGTGAACGTTTGATATGTGATTTGACATTAGGGCAGCATTATCATAGCATTGTACTTTACACTTGGCTAACCTAATTATTGAATTAATGAATTAAAACAAATTTGGTTGCAAAATTTTGTTTGTCTAGAGAATGATTTGGCGACCCTCTGCGAGTGGCGCCCGGGGCATGATGACACCCCCTGCCCCCCTCGCTTCGCCACAGCGTTGAAGTCGATAACATAACAGGTAACATAACAAAACATAACTACCATAACAGGTTGTTTCTTAGAAGGGTGAAATAATATTGTCAAAGCTTGATGGTCGGTTACGAGCTCAAATCGTCGTCCGTAGAGGTATTGATAGAATTTTGTGACTCCATATATTATGGCCAACGCTTCTTTTTCAACCTGAGAATAACGTTCCTGACTATCATTGAGTGTCTTTGATTCATGTGCAATCGGTTTTTCTGCGCCGTCCTCATAGCGATGCGATACAACTGCACCAATTCCCAATTTAGAAGCATCTACCGCCAATATAATAGTTGGAGAGTAGATAGTTGTAGAGTTTTATCGTCATAGTGGACCAGCTGAGTTGCTAGTAATAATTGTATTTAGCACATAAGGACTTTGCTCCTAAAAAATTTTTTTGAAATTCGAAAAAAAATTTGCTCAGGGTGATTCGAGTTAACTCGCTACCACAACACCTCTGCTGTAGTAAAGTGTTGGATGGCGTTCTTCTCGCAAAACTTCTGTAATTCTCGTTACAATAGTGCTAGGCAAACCCTCAATAGAAAAGATGCAATGCAGCGCCGCAGCAGTTGTTAGAGTAGTCGCAGACGCCAACTCGACCGCATATGGGAACTTGGAGTATGCATCAATTATAATGAGCCACATGTGATTATAAAATGGACCCGCAAAGTCCAGATGAATTCTTGCCCACGGCATGGTTGGCTCCGGCCAAGGTATATAGTATTCACGCTGTGGATTACTAGCGGTCGATTGGCAGGCTTCACATATGTCATGGATCCTCTCTAAATGTGTATCAATGTCGGGAAACCAAACGTAACGTCTTGCCATTTGCTTCATTCTACTTTTTACCCAGTGTCCGTCATGGAGTAAGTTCACCACTTTTTGGTTAAAAAAATTCGGAAACAACTATTCTAATGTAGTCTGTGTGCAGAAGTAGCACACCGCTCTGGAGTGATAAATGGCATTCAACGGAAAATCTTCAATTACTGATTACCAGGGCTCGGATTATGATGATATGACATCTTTTTAATTTTTTGTCATTTTTTGTTAATTTTTGATTTCATATCATTTTTGCTAGATTTTGTCATTTTTTTCTCATTTTTTATGTCATATTTAATTTTATTTGTTTAATTATTAGTTTTTTTTTTAATTAAAAAAAGAATAAGAATAAACTTAAAAAAGTAAAAATTTATTAAAAAAAAAAAAACAAATTGGCCATTTCAGCCCTTGAAAGGACTTTGACCGAGCTTCTTATGATCAATTGTGTTGTGTGTGTTATTAAATGTTTGCACACAATTGACCGAGAACTGGACCTACATGTTTTATGCCGACTCCGAACGGCTCATGTTCTCAAGAAGCTTTACATGGCATTATTTACTCTCTGAGGTTTGCCATTGTCTGCAGAGAGGTGGTGACCGATCAGAAAAATTTTTTTATTGAAAAAACTTTTCGCCGCGGCTGGGGATCGAACCCGGGCTCCAAGCATGCTAAGCCACACACTTAACCTGCATGCCACGGTCACCACAATTTATTAAAATTTTCAATATTTCAATGTGGCAATTCTATATGCAAGTACATACCCTGCAAACATTTTTAATCGACTGAGAATCTCCAGCGAATCGCTTGGAAGATAAAACGATCGCCGGCGAGCTCTTCTGAGAGTCTTCCGGGAATCGCCGAATGTAAGCAGCTGAAGCCATAAAAGCGATTCGCCGGGAAGATTCGCTGACGAATTGCCAAGAGGAGTCTTAAGCGATTCGCCTGGAAGATTCGCGAACGATTCGCCGAGAGGAGTCTTAAGCGATTCGCCGGGAAGATTCGCCTACGAATCGCCGAGAAGAGTCTTAAGCGATTCGCCTGGAAGATTCGCGAACGATTCGCTGAGAGGAGTCTTAAGCGATTCGCCGGGAAGATTCGCCAACGAATCACAGAGAAGAGGCTCAAACGATTCGCCCGGAAGAGTCGCACACGAATCGGCAGAAGGGGCTTAAAGCGATTCGCCAACAAGAGTGGCAAAGAAATCGCTTAAAAGGTCCTTAGCGATTTGTTGCAGAGCATCGTTGTTGAACGTTACAAGTTGTGGCAAGTTTGAACTAGCGGGCTCTTCAGACGTTGTTTTATCCCAGTTTCATGAAGTTTTTAAAAGTTAAATTTTTTGATTTATTTAAAAGATTTTTCAGAGCCTGCTTCATTTTACAATGATAGATTTTGAAAAAGCAATCTTCCAAAGATCGCCGGAATGAGCTTAGGAAGAGCTTAGGAAAGAGCGAAAGAAGATTTTGAAAATTTTTTGTCAATCGCGCATTCATCGCTTGGGCGATCGAAAAGCGATCCATCTTCCAACGATCGCCGAAATGAGCGAAGGAAGATTTTTAAATTTTTTTGAGAATCGTGCATTCATCGCTTCGGCGATCGAAAGCGATCCATCTTCCAAAGAACCCTTAGGCGTACAAGAACATGTATTTGTTTTTTATTCTGACAAATACAGCTCACGGCCTGTGAATAGGGGCTTTCGCAAGACCTAACATATTGGACGACAAAGTCGGATGGAAAACTAATTGAACAATTTGGTGGATCTTTCGAATGATCCAACTTGTTGAACGACATCATTAATTGCAAACTGGAAAATGTCAATTACACAGTATATGCAAATTATTTAATACATCCATGTCTTTACTTTGGCCTGATGGTTTGTACAAAAATCTTTTATAATTTTTTTTTTAAAATTTTATTAATTATTTATTATTTGACCTGTAACGCAGGTATAAAACATGAGGATGTGCTGCTTTTTCTAACGAATGGAGCTCCGTATGTGATCAAGGCAGTCAAATCTATCAGAAGTCTCTACCCAAAATTAGTGCATGTCACTTGCTTGGTACATGGTTTGCACAGGGTTGCGGAAAAAGTTAGATCTAACTTCCCGTTGGTTGATGCACTGATAGCAAACACTAAGAAAGTGTTAATTAAAGCGCCATTATGCAGAGAAAGTTTTAGAGCTTTGTCCCCTGATATACCCCTACCACCAGAACCAATTTTAACGAGATGGGACTCATGGTTAATATGCTTGTTTTAAATATGCTCCTCTTGTGAGTGTCGACGTAGAGAGAAGTTTTTCAATGTTTAAAAACATTTTAAATGACAATCGAAGATCATTCCTATTCGATAATTAAAAAAAATATTTAGTTATTTACTGCAACGCAAACAAAGACAAAAATTAAATAAAAAAAAAAAAATTATTTTATTAAATTTATTATAATACTTTTAATTTAAAGGCATTTTTTTAAATTTTTTGGGTAATTTTTAAGGTTTTTTTAGGGTTTTTTGTCATTTTTTTTCGGTTATTTTTCATTGTTTTTTAGGTCATCACAATCCGAGCCCTGCTGATTACTATACCGAGTCAACAATAAATATTGCCTTCTCCCTTCCGTCGAATTGAGCATTATGACCAGGTATGGGCACCACTACACTGAAAGCTTTGCATATGTGGCATTGTATTGGTTTGTTTACGTTTGCATTTGTTGGTTTTATGCTCTTTTGCTCGCTTATCAATTTTGTGTATGTACACATCGTTCGCTCTTTTTGCACTTGCCCATACTTGATTATGACCCACAGGTAACCGGGACAATGCATCAGCGGTCAAGTTGGCAGTTGAATTTTTGAATTTAATGGTGTAGTCGTAGGCCTGAAGAACGATGGCCCAGCGCAGTGGCGTAGCGAGCATAACTGGCGCCCGGGGCAAAACAATTTTTTTGCGCCCCCAATGAAATAATGAAAAAAATATGATATATTATATATTTCATATACGAATCAGCAGTGGGGGTATTTTAACTTCGGCCAAGTCGAAGATATACCTTACTTGTTTCATATATTATCGTTCATAGAAGAAAATCTAATCGCGTTTTTCTCGAAACATGTTTTTTCGAATTGGTTTCTAAGATATTTCGAGTTCTGCTTGATCGATTTCGATGAATCTTGATTCACTGTGATCTTCTTAGACTCTGTTAAGCACTCTACCTATAAAAAGCCGAGAAACTTTAATATTTTGTTTTTTACGGCTAAGAATTTCTGCCAAAAAGTGGGGTTATTGTAAATTTGCTTTTCAACGCATGCCATTTTTTTTTTGTTTTGTTTGTTTTTTTATTTGCGTAGGTAGAGTGCTCAACTACAACCCTTTACTGAAGAATGCACTTTGACTTTTTACTTTCAGACGCCTTGAAAATGCTGGAGACAAGAAACCAACTTACAACCTTTTTTTAAACACGCCAACTTCAACGACCTTTACAAAATAAACAACAAATACAAAAACAAAACAAAGAAACATTTTTTTATATCTTCAACTTTAACTATACACAATGTAAATAAATTTGAATTAAATAATTTAACAATGCTATGTAAAAAAAAATTAATAAAAACGGTGTTTTTTTTTATAGCTTCACACTATAATAGTACCTTAACTACTCGCTAACTGAAATAATAAAGTTTATATATTTTTATTTCATAAGTAAATTTTACTATATTTAATTTTGACATCAATTGTATCGAACTGATCATGTTACATTCGATATTTTAACTCTATTCTACTCTTATAAACACGAACTAAAGATAAATTGAATTTTTGTACGAATAAGGCTGGTCTATTTTGAGAAGTAAGTCATAAATTTCTCAAATTTTTCAATTTTTCACAACCAAATATTTGTCAGAATTTTCACGCAACAAAAAAATTAATGTTGCGAGTGAAATTTCACGCAAACGGACAGAGTACTAGGATTTACGTGTTTTTTAAAGATTTTATAAGATTTTTAAAGTTTTTCTCGCTTTTTTCAAGTAAAGTCGCATATCTTTAAATTTATCTTGTACACTTCTTGTTCAATATTAAGTATCAAGCTAAGCCGAACAAAATTTCTAATTATCTTCATGTTTGTTCAACAAATTTTTACATTTGGATGAGTAGTTTTTGCGCTATCATAATTCATACAAAATCGAAAACTATTTTCATTTTTAGTGGAGGATATAAGCTTTCGCCGAAAGAAATAAAGCTTCGCAAAAATACGGATTGTTGTATCGATTCCCCATTTTTTACAAAGATTTTTAGCCTTTTCGATTACTTTTTCACAAATCTCGTTACGATTTTCTGCAAGTTCAGTCGCCAATAATTTGAGATCATGGAACGCTTCTGTAAACTTAATTTTAGGACCTTGTAATCTGAGCTGCACATGATCAATTCTCTTAGAGTTCATGCCAGAAGTGGACTAAAGTTATGATATTTAAATTCGATTTAAGATAAAGATTGCAGCATTTCTGGTACCACTTGTGGCAGTATTTTCATCTGCTAATTTTTCTAATAGTTCTACGTATTCTTCCAGTCCCTCGACAATAACGCTAACTGCTTGCGCTCTGGCGCTCCATCGTGTTACAGATAAACGTTTAACAGATTTTTTAAAGCATTTTTTAACAATTTCCGTCGTAATGTTGAACGTGAGAAAAAGAGACGTATGTAATCAACTATTTCAAAACATGTTACAACGATTTAATCTTGGTTAGCTGTAGTACCTCCTACTAAATTTAATGTGTGGTTATCACAATTTACAAATGTTGCCTTATTATTTTTTTTTTATTATTTTTTGTGAACGTTTGATATGTGATTTGACATTAGGGCAGCATTATCATAGCATTGTACTTTACACTTGGCTAACCTAATTATTGAATTAATGAATTAAAACAAATTTGGTTGCAAAATTTTGTTTGTCTAGAGAATGATTTGGCGACCCTCTGCGAGTGGCGCCCGGGGCATGATGACACCCCCTGCCCCCCTCGCTTCGCCACAGCGTTGAAGTCGATAACATAACAGGTAACATAACAAAACATAACTACCATAACAGGTTGTTTCTTAGAAGGGTGAAATAATATTGTCAAAGCTTGATGGTCGGTTACGAGCTCAAATCGTCGTCCGTAGAGGTATTGATAGAATTTTGTGACTCCATATATTATGGCCAACGCTTCTTTTCAACCTGAGAATAACGTTCCTGACTATCATTGAGTGTCTTTGATTCATGTGCAATCGGTTTTTCTGCGCCGTCCTCATAGCGATGCGATACAACTGCACCAATTCCCAATTTAGAAGCATCTACCGCCAATATAATAGTTGGAGAGTAGATAGTTGTAGAGTTTTATCGTCATAGTGGACCAGCTGAGTTGCTAGTAATAATTGTACTTTTTAATTCCTGGAATGCGTTTTCTTCTTCTTGTTTTCACTGAAACTCAGCATTGCTCCTCCTGAGCTTATTAGAGGAGCCGCCTGTGAAAAAAAAATTATCTATGCATCTATTATAATAGTTTATTTTGCCAATGAAAGCTTCGATTTCTTGAATATTTTTTGGTCGGGGCATTTGTTTTTTAATACATGATACCTTTTGAATTAATCACATGCCCCACGTACTCAGCAGTTTTATATCAAAGCTGCACTTCTCTAATTTACATCGTAATCCATGATGTTCAATTCGCTTAAAGATTTCATTCACGTTGTCTAAATGTTCCTCCAACCTGTTCCGACCTTGGACGATGATATAAATAAATAAAATAAAACGTTGAAATAGCCCTGGTGCGCTTGCAATCCCGAAAGGTATGCGCTGGTATCTGAATAGACCGAAGGGGTGTTGATGCCCATAAAGGCTTTTGACTTCTGTCAGTTCGAGTTGCAAGTAGGCCTCACTCAAGTCAATTTTTGTAAAATATTCCCCGCCTTGCAATTTGTGAAAGATTTCTTCAATGCGTGGGATGGATACCGCTCAATTTCAATTTGAGAGTTAACTTTTACTTTAAAATCAGCGCATATTCACTTGACTTAAAAACAAAAAAAAAAAACAAATTGGCCATTTCAGCCCTTGAAAGGACTTTAACCGAGCTTCTAATGTTCAATTGTGTTGTGTGTGTTATTAAATGTTTTCACACAATTGACCGAGAACTGGACCTACATGTTTTATGCCGACTCCGAACGGCTAAAGTTCATGTTCTTCAGAAGCTTTACATGGCATTATTTACTCTGAAGCTTGCCATTGTCTGCAGAGAGGTGGTGACCGATCAGAAAAAATTTTTTATTGAAAAAAACTTTTGCCGCGACTGGGGATCGAACTCGGGCTCCGAGCATGCTAAGCCACACACTTAACCTGCATGCAACGGTCACCACTCACTTGACTTAACACTCACAGTCACATACACTTGACTTAACAGCTTTTAAAACACCTGCATCTATTAGACGATCGATTTCGGCAGGCACCTCAGCCTGAAGCGCAAAAGGAAATTATAAGGCTTCAAAAATTTTGGCATGGCATTTGGCTTTAGAATAATTTTTTTCTTTAAAAGTTGTGCATGGTCCTAATTTTGTCGAAAATATGATGGAATGTTGATTGGTACTTTTTTGCAGAGCTAAAATCAAACTTTGCTGAGATGACTGACCTGTGAGTGCAAAACAACAGTGATTAGCGCAGGGATCTTTAGTTATGTTCAAATTCCATTTCTTAAACCAGTCCATCCCAAGAATATCTGTTGCAAGTTCAGAGTCCTCACCAAAAGCAATAAATTACGAGTGATTCCACTCCAGGTTATATGTACGTTGATAGCTCCTTTTAAGACAAGAAGCTCTCCACCATATGCCTTAAGAATTTTATTGGTAGGCATATATAAAGTCTTTCCAAGCTTCGAGTAAGAAGTGAGACCAATAAATGAGCAGGAAGCTCCAGTATCTACTTGGAATTTAAATGTTCTATTATTTATATTGAAATCAACCGCCTATATTCTGTGCCGCCTCTAAGTCTTTTGAGACCTCCAAGAAGCCCTTTCTTGATTGTCTAATAAGCTTTTAAATATCAACATCCGTTGCTCTGCATTCTTCGCATACCCATCGAAAACACGAGCAGTTAGTGCTGCACACTTAAAGTGAAAAAAGGATTCACACAACCAGCGATTCACAACACGGATTCTCCTTTAACAGTACAGTTCCGGAATTTGCAGTACATAATTACTTTTATTAAATTTTAATTAAAGTTTAGTTTTAAGGTTATATTAAATTAAATTTTTAGATTCAAAATTAGCTTTGGCAAGCCTGTTTGAAGAAGTATTACAGGCAAAGTTTGATAAGCACAGAAAAATATACATGTTTGTGTACTAGCTAAAAAGAAGAAAGAACTTAAATGTACACAAATGTCAGAACAGCTGATAAGAATAAACAAAAAACATGCACTCTGAGAACAAATGTTTTGCTTAAGCAGAAATAAAACAAAAAAAAATAGCATATATATATTAAGGTGCCTCGACTTGTATGAAGAACTTGTATGAAGACTTGTATGAAGAAAAAAAAAGTTCCATTTGTACCCATTTAAAAATGAACCTTGATGTATTCTATGATCATTCCCAAAATATTTTGGCTATACCAAAATCCGTCAGTGAGCTAAACCATTTCGCAAAAACCTCCATAAATCATGTTTTCCGTATATAGTATATTGGCTAGTGTAATAGATGTAAATAAATAAACTGTCTCAAATTATAGGCCTGAAAAAGTTCTTTTAATCTGCATTAAAAATTTGTATAAATTTGCAATTGTATTAAAGATAATGATGTTTTCATGCATTTTTTTTAGATTATTTTCACAACAATTCAAATAACTTTATTATTTCTTATACCATCGCCGTTATCAAGATATCGTTGGAGAGGTATGCACGGCTGTCATATATTTTGGTAATTTTTCTTTGTGTAATAAAGTGTGGCTCTTATTTTATTTCTCCATTTGTGTGCAGTTTACCTGAAAATAAAATTTTCAAAATCCAAAATACTGTATTTTTTTTTTTCAAGCGTTTGTTTCAATGTAGAATATTTGAAAATCATCTAAAAAACCAAGAAAAAAATCATGAAAAACATCATTATCTTTAATCCAATTGCAAATTTATACAAATTTTTGATGCAGATTGAAAGACTTTTTCAGGCCTTTGATTTGAGACAGTTTATTTATTTACATCTATTACAATAGCCAGTATATATACGGAAAACATGATTTATGGAGGTTTTTTCAAAATGGTTTAGCTCACTGACGGATTTTGGTATAGCCAAAATATTTTGGGAATGATCATAGAATACATCAAGGTTCATTTTAAAATGAGTACAAATGGAACTTTTTTTTTTCATACAAGTCGAGGCACCTTAATATATATATATATTAGACCGTACCTCAAAAAAAAAGTGCGCCGTAAACCAGCGAATATGACGCAATTGTGCAAGACAATTACGAAAAAAAATTTTTTTTTTTTTTGACCGAACGTAGGGGTCGCGCATTGACATATTTCTTCATATCTCTGGTGTTTACAGTCGGATTTTAAAGTTTGGTACAACAATGTTTTTGTCTCAAGAAGATCAATATGACCTCTTTAGAAGTCATTGACCTCAGGTGTACCGTTCTAGTACTTACCCTCCAGATCTCAGTTGCTACCATCCTAATGTACCATCCTTATATAAAAAAAATAAAGCTCTTAAAATATCATTAATCTTTTGCCCAGAAAGTATATCGAAATTTCTGGCAGAACTATTTTAAAAAAATTTTTGAAATTTTTTTGCCGAACGTAGGGCTCCCTTTTTTTATTTTCATCATATCTTCGGTATTAAAAGTCTGATCATATTGAATGACATATCGATGTTTTTGTTTAAAAGAGACCAATTATTTTTTTCCAAAATAAAAAAATAAAATATTCCTACAAGTCCTTGGAAGGCCTCGAATTGATTTTGAGGAACTTTAAAGCTCGTAAAAGAATAAAAAATAATGCCAATGCTAACAGAGGTATCAACACTATTTTTGTTGTGATTTTCTAAATATACAATGTATAATTATTTTCACAGCCACATTGAAAATAGCAATTTCAAACACTGGCTATTGCAATTCGTTTTTTCCCGTGAAAAAAACAGTTAAAAATTGCGTCCGTCTAATATTTATTTCAAACGAGAGTTTTATAGAGTTTTGATCATTTTCAATGAAAATTGGCCAAAAAACATTTTAAAAAAATTTCTTTTATTGCGAGTGACTTAAATAATACCAAATTACCAACGGAGTATGATGTTACAAATTTTTTATTGTATCTGCGGCATTACAGTGATAAAAGTCGAAAGTTGGATGTTTTTAAACAAGAAGCCATAAGATATTCCAATGACAGTTCGTCCTTTTATAAAAAACAATGCGTACTCTCGCACCCGTAGAATATTTTGTTAAGACCAGCAAGAATCATTGCAATATTCAAACGAATTAATCAAATTACCAGGTCCGCACAATGAAAATGACTTAATTTGATTATTTTTTATAGTAAACCTATATAACTTCACAGCTTATCCATGCCATTCTAAAAACACCGAGCGTTTTGTTAATCTAATAAATGAATCTGCTTTGGCGGTCACCGATGAACAACGTATGGGCCACATTTTATCCAAACTCGAGAGCTGTCAGAAATATAGCCAACTTGAATCACGTCAAAATTTGATGGATTTTTAAAACAAATCGAAATTTTAAACAATTTATTCCAAGCATTCAGGGTATATCTCAATCGATTTTTAGAAATTGTATAATAGGTATTGAGGTACAAGTACATCAACACGTTTCCGAACCGCCGTTAGGATTATAATTGGTATGCCGGCGCGTTGCCACAAAACGATTACATTTCTAACAGCTTCTTATTTAAAAACTTCCAACTTTCGACTTTTATCACTGTTATGCCGCAGATACAATAAAAAATGTATAACATCATACTCCGTTGGAAATTTGGTATTATTTAAGTCACTCGTAATAAAAGACATGTTTTTTTAAAATGTTTTTGTTCGATTTTTATTGAAAATTATCAAAACTCTATAAAACTCTCGTTTGAAATAAATATTAGACAGACGCAATTTTCAACTGTTTTTTCACGGGGAAAAACGAATTGCAATAGCCAGTGTTTGATGTTGATATTTTCGATGTGGCTGTGAAAATAATAATACATTGTACATTTAGAAAATCACAACAAAAATAGTGTTGAAACCTCTTTTAGAGCTCTTTACGAGCTTTAAAGTTCCTCAAAATCAATTTAAGACCTTTCAAGGACTTGTAGGAATATTTTTTTTTTTATTTTGGAAAAAAATAATTGGTCTCTTTTAAACAAAAACATCGATATGTCATTCAATATGATCAGACTTTTAATACCGAAGATATGATGAAAATGAAAAAAGAGAGCCCTACGTTCGGCAAAAAAATTTTCAAAAATTTTTTAAAAATAGTTCTACTAGAAATTTCGATATACTTCCTGGGCAATTGATTCCAGATTAATGATATTTTAAGAGCTTTTTTTTTTTGATATAAGGATGGCACATTAGGATTTACGGCGCACTGGTTTTTTTTTACATAGGAGGTGGTACGGTCTAATATATATTAAGGTGCCTTAATAAGGTGTGTGCCGATTGGCACACAGCCTTAGCAAAAAAAAATCTGACAGCAAACAAAATTGACAACTAATGAACCGAGTTTAAGTCACAGATGAGCAAAAAGTAGCGATAGCAGTTTTTCGAATATCGAATCAGGGTCGCAAACTGCTAAATGCTCATTTGAAGCAGAGCTGTAAAGTTTGCATTCATTTTCAGAATTCCAAGTACAAGTGAATAAGGACAAAAGAATGCTATTCATTGAAAACAAAATTGATACATGAATAAAATTTTCAATTCACATTCAATTTCAGAAAATTGATTTATTATTCATTTCGATTATTCATTTTTCTTTATTCTGAATAATGCATTCATTTTGTTATTCAAATGAATGCTATTCATAAAGAATGCAATTCACAAAGAATCGTTATTCATTTTGCATTCATGCATTCATTTTTTATTCATTATTCATTTTTTATTCATTATTCATTTTTTATTCATTATTCATTTTTTAATCATTATTCATTTTTTATTCATTATTCATTTTTTATTCATTATTCATTTTTTATTCATTTATTCATTTTTTATTCATGAGAGAACACTATTTTCACTCAATTCACGCGAAGCTACCCAGTTGCAAATTTAAAACTGAAAATTTACTTCAATTAAAAATATAAAACAATTAGCCCAAGGCCACGGTAATTGCGCTGTTGCACCAAACTAAAAATATACTACTATGGTTGCAAAATTAACACCACAGGCATGAATAAAAAATGAATAATGAATAAAAAATGAATAATGAATAAAAAATGAACAATGAATAAAAAATGAATAATGAATAAAAAATGAATAATGAATAAAAAATGAATAATGAATAAAAAATGAATAATGAATAAAAAATGAATATTGAATAAAAAATGAATGCATGAATGCAAAATGAATAACGATTCTTTGTGAATTGCATTCTTTGTGAATAGCATTCTTTAAGAATAGCATTCATTTGAATAACAAAATTAATGCATTATTCAGAATAACGACAAATGAATAATAGAAATGAATAATTAATCAATTTTTAAAAATTGATTGTGAATTCAAAATTTTATTCAGGAATCAATTTTGCATTCATTGAATGTATTTTTAGTTCGTTATTCACTGATTCAAAATTTTGTAGAAGCAATCAAATTGAATGCATTCTTTTACAGCTCTGATTTGAAGTAGCATTTAAGTGAATTTACTTGATTTCTATGGGTAAATTTCTATTTCTAAATTTTCAATGGGTAAATTCGCATTTAGAGAAGCATTAATGAAATAAATGCGAATTAAGCTTTAAATGCGCATTTAGCTTCCAGTCTGAACATACTATTACTGTATCCTTTCTGAGTAAATCATGTTGGAAAAATCTCAATATAAATTAAAAATTTTCTTCAGACATTCTCAAATAGTGTTTATATGAATTTTCGTCATTTATCCTAAATGAATTGACGATACTAAACGCTAATCCAGATGACTTTGCTGTTTCGGCACGGTTTAATACAAACAGACTTTTTCATGCGAGAATGCTTTTAATTGTTGTCACAGTTTCATTAAGTCTTTAATTTTTTATAACTTGTCTGTGAGTATCATATAATTGTGATACATTTCCGGCATATTGATTTGCTAATGTGATCAAATGTATTCCTAAAATATCAACATTATTTGCACTTATATTATTTGTCTCCATCTTCTTAAATGTAAATGTCACAAAACGAAATAACTTCACAATACAAAAGGTAGGAGAAAACTACCAAATATTTGCATAGAACATTCAATCAAAGCAACCACGTATGAACACTTGTTCAATCAAATATTTCAAAGAGATTAAAAGACAACAAAATCGCGGTATTCTTCATTCAATTTGATTGACTTATATACTGTGCTATACGAGATTGTTTGATCGGCAATTAATCACTTTTATTACTATCTTTGGCCTAAATTATGCCGTGGTTATGCTAGTCAAATATGATTCTCGAACATTTTTGTTGTTATTGTTTAACGTGTAAAACTGAGAAATGAACTTTTTCTCAAAAATTAAATAATTTATTTATACAATTTTTTTTAATTGACCACATACGTACGCCGACAAAAATACTTGAGTAAAATTATGCATTTCATGTTAGTGATAAATTCTTGACATATAAGTAACTTGTATAATTTTTTTTTTATACAAATTTAAAAATATAAATTTTATGCACATTTTTATGGCAGTTGCTTATTTTACTTTACTTTGGTTGCTTTATAATAAAACGACGTAGTCTATGAAAAGATTTGGTAACACAAATCGATGTTCACTTTATACAAAACATTTGCTATATAATTCAATTTTTGGATTTTATAATTTAAATATTTTTTTTTATAGAAAGTATTGAATATTTGTTTTATTTTGAAATCATGTAAAGTTCCCACAAAAACAGTTTGGATAATACATACCAAACTGTGTTTTTCAGCTTTAAACATTTTTTTCACAAAAGGTAACTTTTTTAATGTTGATATTGTTTTTCTATGGATGTAAAAATAATTAATAAAGGATCTCATAATTTATACATATATTTTAACCTCTTGAGAAAAAATTAGGAATTAAAAATTTATACATCGCCTGATAATCACCAAACAAACATTTGAGCGAAATTAATAAATTAACGAAAATTAACACCGAACATGTTTGGCTAGCATAATGACCTGTATTTTTGTATCATGCTGTAAGCCCTTTAAAAAGTGTTCACGCCATGCAAACGGTCACCGTGTAATATGGCTAAGTTTTTGTTAAGTTTGTTTTCACTCTTAAAAAATGCTTCTGCATGCTCTTTAGCTATGTTGTCTTCGATGTATTCTGCTATTGTTTGGTTCTCTTCTTTTGTCGTTTAGGGGGATTTTTCCACAGTTCGGTATTATTTTTTGACTTGTACAGATCAAAAATGGAAAATTATTTTAGCTCCTATAGTTTTTGCGTGTCGTTTGGGTTGGTTGGAACAACATTCTATGATATGCGAAATTTTTTTGAAATAATGATTTGAAACGATTTTTAAATGATTTGTTTTTGCGTGTCGTTTGGGTTGGTTGGAACAACATTCTATGATATGCGAAATTTTTTTGAAATAATGATTTTAAACGATTTTTAAATGATAAAACTGGGCGAATAGCCTTGAGTAGACCATTGCAAATTGTAAAAAGGCCTTTCGTGAGTTATGTGCATGCGAGGAGGCAAGCGTAAGCGAGAGTTTCAAACGTCAACTGGAAAATAAAAAAAAACAAAAAAATCATATAAGAGACAGTTAATAAAACTTTTAAACGAGAGTTCCAAATAAATATTATCTGCGTTATAGCAAACAATAAATAAAAAGTCTTTATAAATAAACAAACAGTCTTCAAACAGTTTTGAAGGCAACCAGTTTTATTGATATAAAAATACTTACATGTGCAGAAGGCTCTGCTTTTAACCAGTTATTAGTGGCAACAAAAGACTGCTGCGATCAGACCATCAACAGAGCGCAGTATTTTGACCAATATTTGGTTCTTTGACTGGCATATCGACGAGACCTCCTTCATCACCACCAAGTGGCAATGTACTCAATGGCAGCTCGAACTGCCTCTCAAAATCAAATATATATGCTCGCTACGCCACGAGCACCAGATAACTCTGCAGCTCCAACTGTCACAAAAACTGTGGTACCATCAACATGTAGCATTCATCTACTCAAATTTTTAACTTCCGTAGCTTCATTAGCCACTCTTACGACGACCCCTTTTTAGGTAGTGTCAGAGCGTATCTCCACCACAATTGGGTCGTATGCATAAAAATGAGCTTGATCTCTCAGTTGAGTCGATCGAGCTTAAGCTCAACCAGTGTTGCCAGAGAGCCGAATTGAAATTTACCACTATTTGGGAAAAAAAATTACCACTTTCTGAGAAAATTTAACTTTTTCTAAAAAAAATTACAAAATTTTAAATGATTAACAGTCATTATAACTCACTTCACTACTTCCACAATAAAACATTTCTTTGTTAGCCTTGAACAATTCGTTTTTTCCCATTGCCAACAACTTTTCCAATTCACGATGTGTAAGGGACTTCTTTTATCCACTTTTCCATTAACTTTTTTTGTAGGAACTGGTCATGGCTTTCTATAACCGATATTCTTTTAAGCAATATTCAATGCAGTTTCAAAACATTTGATTACTTCTTTTGTCTTGGTGTGTTTCAACAATTTCCTTAGTTTTTAAGTTAAAATTTGCAGCAAATCAAAAATTAAAACAATCCTACACCTGTTATTTTTTGGTACAAAAGGGGGGCTCCCAATAATAAAGGACTGATTGTGAGTACGTTCAGAGAGGTTACAAAAGTGCAAAAAACTTAAAATATTTGGAAATCTAAGAGATAATTATATTGCAAAAATTTACCACTTTTAGTCAAAAATTACCTTTTTTACCTCTGCCCAAAAAATGAGTCAAAAATTACCTCATTAAGGGAAATTTACCCTATCTGGCAGCAGTGAGCTCAACTACCTGAAATAAAGAGTTTTCTCATGTTCGAACTCTGTTTCGTATGCAGAAAGATGAGCTTGAGCTCACCACCATAACCCGAGTCCATTGAAATGTAGATTAAAGCTATCTTCATTTTGATTTATGGATTTGTTGTTGTGATGCGTCTATTGCGTATCATTAAATCTATTGTTACAATTATTAGTAATTCAAGCTTATTTTTAAAAATGAGTTCAACCGAATTGGTCAGCGGTGACGAGAACGTAGAGGACGTTCAGTCAAATATAACTTTATATTTTCTTGAAAAAATTAAAGAAAATAAAATTTTATTACAAAAATGCCAGTTGCCGGTATTAAGGCTGAAAAAAGAAGACATTTAAAAAAAAAAATTATAGAATTAAATGAAAAGTACAATGTGGATATAACTAAAAATTGATTTAAATAAGACCGGCAATAGAAAAATTGTATTAATAAGTTGGGAGAAGGAAATGGTTGCACTTTTACGCGAAGAAGATAACCCAACAATTCACCAAGTTCTAGGTCAGTTGTATTTTTGTAATAGATATGTACATTAGACCGTATCACCTTGTATGGCAGAAAAATATACCTATTTTGACCCCGCCTCAATCGTTAGATATTTGAAAGACATTTTCGAAAAAAATATTTTGTTTTTTTTTTAAAGTGGTCCCTATGGTGCTATTTTGGTTTTTTCGTTATATCTTCGGTGTTTCTTGTTCGATCCGGAAGATTTTATATCTGTGTGTTTGTTGGTGTTATCCAAATATTTTCTTATGTTTTTTTTACCTCAAATGTTTTTTTTCTACTGATTACACAATCGATCTTCGTTCCTACCATCTTATCCTGCTCCAAAAAGTCCAAAAAATTAAAGCTTTGAAAAAATCGTTATAACCATGGGAAGAAGTGAAATCGAAAAAAAGGATTTTAGAATCACTTCCGACCTATTTTGCAAAGAATAACACTTTGGATCATAATACATTTTTTTTTAAATATTCGAAATCGGAAATTCGGATTTAAGATTTAAGATTTCGGATTTAAGGTGGCTGTAGCGGTCACTTCATATCAAAAAGTAAATCAATCTTTTTCAGTGATCAATAAAATCGAGCTTTAGCTGGCATGAAACGTGCAAAAATACTTAATTTAAACAAAATGCATTTCCGTAAGCGCGACTTGGACAGAACAAAATTACCAACAAAACGAAATATGGTGGAATACGCGTTGTTTCTTCAGCATAATTAAAAAGTCAAACGCAGTGCATTCACAGAAAATATATACGACGAAGTTTCAAGATTTTGGCATGGCGCAAAAATACCAATAGTGTCGAGAACTTACAATCGAAGCCAAATTCGGCAATTTCGTGGTCCCAACTATAACCCCACATCAACTATAGCAGCACAACTTACACTGAAATGATCGACTGAAATGGTCAAGAGTTCAGATCACTAAGCCGCCATGTCTCCAGTTTTACAAGCAAGACCAACTGTCTGATCTACAGTATTCAGACGAAATCATTAAAATTCCAGGTGAGCACCACAGAAAACATAAGTTAAATAATTGAATGATGTAATGTTGACGTCATAATTTAATCCGTTTGTATTACGTTTTATTTTCGACAGATTAGCGTTGCCAGTTGCAAAACACGGAGCGTTTCGTTCAAATAGTACATAAGTCGGCCACAGCAGTCACTGACGAAAATCGATTGGGGCACATTTTCGCGAAACTTGACAGTTGCGAGCGTTACAGCCACCTTGAATCCCGAAAAGATTTCGAAAATTAAAAAAAAAATTTTATTATGATCCAAAGTGTTATTCTTTGCAAAATAGGTCGAAAGTGCTTCTAAAATCCATTTTTTAGATTTCACTTCTTCCCATGGTTTTAATGATTTTTTCAAAGCTTTAATTTGTTGGACTTTTTGGAGCAGGATGATATGGTGGGAACGAAGATCGATTGTGTAATCAGTCGAAAAAAAAACATGAGGTAAAAAAAACATCAGAAAATATTTGGATAACACCAACAAACACACAGATATAAAATCTTCCTGATCGAACAAGAAACACCGAAGATATAACGAAAAAACCAAAAAAAAAACCATAGGGACCACTTTAAAAAAAAAAAAAACATTTTTTTTGAAAATGTCTTTCAAATATCTAACGATTGAGGCGAGGTCAAAAATAGGTTAGTTTTGGTGATACGCTCTAATGCACATGAATATTTATACTTTTATTATGGTATTCCACACTTTTATACAATTTTATGGAAGTTTATTGATGTTAGAGTTACTTACTCTACCGAGTCGATATATCGATTTTCCGGTTTCGTAAAGGTTAAAACTAATGATGCTATTTGAAAGCTATGCACAAGGTCAAAAAGGTCAGTTGGTCCCATTAAAAGGTCAGTGATAGATAATTTTTTATGAATTTTTTTAAGAAATGTTCAAATTAATGCACAATTTGCTCTATTGTGCGAGCCAGGAGTGGAATTTCAAAAAACTAAATATACCACCTGAAAGATATTAAAAAGGTCAAAAAAGGTCAGTTATCTCCATTAATTGGTCAGTGATAGAAAAATGTTTACGAATTTTTTCAGAAAATTGCAATGTCATACACTATTTGCTCCATTATGCAGTTCACAAGAAGAATTTCAAAAAAGTAAATGCACCAACAGAAAGGTATGAAAAAGATTAAAAAGGCATTAAGCTTAAGAAGGATGATAGTGTGTGAGATTTTGTCTAACGCTTTACTTACGTCGGTGAAAATTGCATCAACTCCGTAACAATTTTTCAACGAGCATAAAGTGTTTGAAACAAATTCTGTGAGGTACCTTTGAGGAAGCCATTTTGACTAAGGGGAAAGAAAAATTTGCAATGGAAGAAGAGAATGTCGTAGATAATACATTCAAAAATTTTGGGAGCACATGACAATCACAGTAATAGGTCTGTAATTAGAAATATCATTTCTAGATCTTTTTTTATGTAAAGGTATTATTTACGAGTTCTTCCATAACTTTGTAAAAACAGTGTAAGAAATTGAAAGTTGAAACAGAGTCAAAAAGGGATGAGCCAAAAAGTTCTTGAATGTTTTTAAGTTATATAATCTTCATCTTTAAGATTATGTAACTTTGCTAAGACATCAGCTAATGTTATAACAACAGAAGTCAATGACGTTTGAGCACAGTTCCTTAATGAAGAAAAGTATTCATAGTCTAGTTCAGGGATGCCCAGCGCCTAACTCTTTCCACTCTTTCCACTCTTTACAACAACTTCGATGTTTTCATGATTGTTGTAATTCGACAAATTCAGTTTGAAGAAAAATTATTGCTTCTTATTGCTTCGTTGTTTTTTAAGAGCCATCAAATGACGCTTCTTGCATTTGCATGTTGTTGTTTTTGTATGTTCAACAATTTTACTTGTGCGCTTGGGCACGGTCAGCATTCGTGTTGTTGTTTGTATGTCTTTTTTTTTGCTTGGGCGCTGCCAGAATTCGTGTTGTTGTTTTTAACATGCTCCACTCTTTGCACTCTTTACAACAACTTCAATATTGCAATGATTGTTGTAATTCGCCGAATTAAGTTTTCAGCTTCACCCTTACTTCTTATAACTTTATTGTTGTATTTGCGCACATTGAAGGATTCGTGTTGTTGTTTTGTGTGTTCAATATTTATAAACTTTTGCGCTGGCGCAGATGTAGGTTTTATGCGTGTTGTTGTTTTATGAGTTTTTGTTGTTAGAAAAATTATTTTGCCACGAATCCAAAGATTTGTTGTTGTTGTTGGCTTTTTGTTGTAATTGTTGTAGCACTCTTCAAATAATTTTTCTGGGCATCACTGGTCTAGTTCATCGTTATGACTTGTGAATGACTGACTGTGAGGGGCGAATATAATAGCAGATAATGAATATGTTTCGTTTTGCAATACAAAAATTGGCACAAACAAATTCAAAGTTAGCTGTATGGGAATTTTTTAAAAATGTTGGATCGAAGCGATTGTGAATAGCAAGAAGGACACCACGACCTGAAGTGAGATCGACTTTATCGATTCCATCGTCTCTGAACACTATGAAATCAGACGCAAAGACCTCAGCATCCTTGAAGTCCTGGATAAAATTAGTCTCTGTAAGGGCAAAAATATCGTAGGGAAGCTTAAGAAACACAGTAGAGATTTTGATGTTTCCTCTTACGTTATGGTAGTAAAGAAATACAAATAATGGGTTTGGAATAGGGTTTTGATTATGAGTAAGTTGGTTAGGAATAATATTGTTGTTGCTCTTTACGGGACTTTTGAAGGTAAGAGACATGTTAAGACCTTACGTGAGCTAAAAGCTAAAAGCTAAAGAGTTCTTCAAACTGGCTAAATTAGCCGACCAAGAGGAAATATGGGGGGAATACAAATGGACATACCTCAAATACTTGGAAAAAACTTAGCGACAAGCTGCGCTATGCATATCCGGCGCGCTGAAGTCAACTCCTACGAAAGCTCTTGAAACCATTCTATGTCTGGATCCTCTAGACATATATGCAAAACTAACGGCTAGTAAAACGGCACAGCGGCTTACGGCAGCTGGCAGCTTCCGCAAACAAAATTTTGAACACTGTAGAATTGGCAAGGATGCAATCAATAGCACAGACTACATGATCCCTAGCACAACTCTCGAACCCAAAATACCCACACTTCTAGGACCAACCGACTGGCGCAAAGGTATTAAACAGGCCCAGAGGGCGGTCAACATATTCACAGATGGCTCCAAAATGAATAGGGGAGTAGGTGCGGCAGTGTATTGCGCAGAGCCCGATATAAGGCAAGCATACAAATTACCGGACCACTGCAGTGTCTTCCAGGCGGAGGTTTTTGCCATCAGGAAGGCTGCAGAGATAGCTCTTAGTACAAACACTCAACACTCTTTCATTAACATCTTTGTTGACAGCCAAGCGGCAATCAAATCCATGCGTTCCGATACCGTCAAGTCCAGAAATGTCCTAGCAAGCAAGGACGCACTAGATGCATTGAACACTTGAAAGAGAGTGTGTATCTTTTGGGTTCCAAGCCACAGGGGCATTGAAGGAAATGAGATGGCAGACGAACTAGCAAAGGGAGGTGCCAGGCTGGGATCAGAGTTCACAGAACACGTAGCTATTCCACTACAGTACAAAAACCTCGAAACCGTAGCTAAACAAGCAGTGAGTCGCAGATGGAGAGATACGACAACATGCAATATCTCAAAAACCATGTGCGATGCAGCATGCGGAAAACGAACGTCGTTTATCCTGGCTCGCACCCGAAGGGACAGCAGGACACTGGTGGGAATTCTCACAGGTCACTGCATGGTGGCGGCCCACGCTAAAAAGCTGGATGACAACTGCAGGAAGTGGATGACAACTGCAGGAAGTGCAAGGAACCAGGTGCCCAGGAAACCCTGGAACACCTTCTTTGCACATGCCCCGCCTTACTTAGATCGAGACTTAAATACTTAGGCTCACCGACTTTATCGTCGCTTAAGGATGTAGCCAAAATTCCCCAAGAATCCCTCCTAAGATTTGCGAATAAGGCGAAAATCTTTGAAGACTTCCACTAATTCCCTCAAGGATTTCACAAACCGGCACCACTAAGGACCATATGGTCTATGTGAGACTCCAATGAGAGGCAACCGGACTAACCTAACCTAACCTAACCTAAAAAATAAAACTTAAAAATAATTTTTATTTTTGATTTAAAAAATAAAAATCAGAAAACGATTTTTATATCTGAGCAAAAAAATAAAAATCATAAAATAATCATTATTTCTTAAGTTTTTCAATATTCCTCATAATTATTACGGTCCCTGGTCTTAACAATTTATTTTATTTTTTTTTTTTTTGGATTCGCCAAAGGAGTGTGGAATCTAATAAATACGTATAACCCGTACTATACTTATGCACGACTTACATTCCAAAATCTATCCGGATCAATCCGGAACAGACAGAATGCACCTACGTACACACCAACACACGCCCAGTTGGCGAAGTATGAATTTCCACTAAGCACATTAATGGGCTTTTTAGCGAAACTTAAAATTTTATACAAAAACACGAAATTATTAAGAATATTTGAATTTAAAAAAGTTAACAACATCAAATAAGTAGTAAACTTTACATAAAACTCTAAAACAAAGAGACCAAAGTAACTATAAATAATATGAATATTAGTAAGTTTGCGGCCACTATCCAACCCAGGATCCTACGTGGAAAAGAGATTAAACTCTTAAACACCAAACCAATCCCAAATATAACGCAGACATATTCGGGTAAATATGTGCAAACATATATGTGTCTATATATACGGGTCACTATGTAATTTTGGAACACCGTGCTAATGTTATTAATTGGATATGTATTTGAGCCAACGCAGGCATAAACTTGCATGGAAAAGAGATAAACTCTTGCGCAACAACCTAAGTAACTAATAAGTCAAATGAATAAGAAAAATTTCAAATTTTTTTGATTAAAAACAAACAAGTTTAAGCATACATATCATATTCGATGGTGTTTACTTCATCAAACGCAATATTATACAGGAAAAACAACTGAAACGGCCTCGAATATGTGGAATTACTTCAGCCAACATTTTAACAGAATATAACACTATTATTAACCGAGTTAATGTTTGAAACAAAATTCTAAAATGTATCAAATGTGCAAATGTAAAATGTGTATCAAATGCAAATGTGTAAAATGTTGTTGAAATCGCTACACATACATCGTAAAGGGTCATGAAGGGCAAACTTTGAAGTGCACTGGCTGAACTTAAAAACCACAAAATGTCCAGATCCTCTTCTTGGAATGTTAAAGTAAAGAGATGAGAGAATATATTGGGAGTCAATATCACCACAAAGTAATTTATATAAGAAGGTGACATTAAGCACCATTCTCAATAATATCTGGGTTCCAACGATGATGACGTAAAGCAAAAAGTAAAAACTGTTTTTGAACCGATTCTATTGCATCAATGTGGACATCAATTGAGGGTTCCATACTACGGAAGCATATTCAAGAATAGGTCTTACGAGAGATATATATAGTAATTTAGTTGTGAAGGCATCATTGAATTCTTTCGCCCACCTTTTAATGAAACCAAGAACACCTCTAGCCTTATTTACAGCCAAATTTACGTGGAGATTGAAGCGAAGTGTTGGATCCATAATTACACCAAGATCAACAAAACTATGTACAATTTCTAAGTGGATGTTATTTATAGTGTAATTTGTGCTATGAGCAGTAGACCGTATCACCTGTATGGCAGAAAAATAAACCTATTTTGACCCCGCCTCAATCGTTAGATATTTGAAAGACATTTTCGAAAAAAATATTTTTTTTTTTTTTAAAGTGGTCCCTATGGTGCTATTTTGGTTTTTTCGTTATATCTTCGGTGTTTCTTGATCGATCCGGAAGATTTTATGTCTATGTGTTTGTTGGTGTTATCCAAATATTTTCTGATGCTTTTTTTACCTCAAATGTTTTTTTTCGACTGATTACACAATCGATCTTCGCTCCTACCATATTATCCTGCTTCAAAAAGTCCAACAAATTAAAGCTTTGAAAAAATCATTATAACCATGGGAAGAAGTGAAATCGAAAAAATGGATTTTAGAAGCACTTCCGACCTATTTTGCAAAGAATAACACTTTGGATCATAATACATTTTTTTTTAATTTTTTAATTCGGAAATTCGGATTTAAGATTTAAGATTTCGGATTTAAGGTGGCTGTAGCGGTCACTTCATATCAAAAAGTAAATCGGTCTTTTTCAGTGATCAATTAAATCAAGCTTTAATTCGCATAAAACGTGCAAAAATACTAAATTTAAACAAAATACATTTCCGTAAGCGCGACTTGGACAGAACAAAATTACCAACAAAACGAAATGTGGTGGAATACGCGTTGTTTCTTCGGAATAATTTAAAAGTCAAACGCAGTGCATTCACAGAAAATATATACCCACAATCGAAGCCAAATTCGGCAATTTCGTGGTCCCAACCACCAACCCCACTTCAACTATAGCAGCACAACTTACACTGAAATGATCGACTGGTCAAGAGTTCAGATCACTGAGCCGCCATGTCTCCAGTTTTACAAGCAAGACCAACTGTCTGATCTACAGTATTCAGACGAAATCATTAAAATTCCAGGTGAGCACCACAGAAAACATTAGTTAAATAATTGAATGATGTAATGTTGACGTCATAATTTAATCCGTTTGTATCACATTTTATTTTCGACAGATTATCTTTGCCACTCGCAAAACACGGAGCGTTTCGTTCAAATAGTACATAAGTCGGCCACAGCAGTCACTGACGAAAATCGATTGGGGCACATTTTCGCGAAACTTGACAGTTGCGAGCGTTACAGCCACCTTGAATCCCGAAAAGATTTCGAAAATACAAAAAAAAATTTTATTATGATCCAAAGTGTTATTCTTTTCAAAATAGGTCGGAAGTGCTTCTAAAATCAATTTTTTCGATTTCACTTCTTCCCATGGTTATAATGATTTTTTCAAATCTTTAATTTTTTGGACTTTTTGAAGCAGGATAATATGGTAGGAACGAAGATCGATTGTGTAATCAGTAGAAAAAAAACATTTGAGGTAAAAAAAACATAAGAAAATATTTGGATAACACCAACAAACACACAGATATAAAATCTTCCGGATCGAACAAGAAACACCGAAGATATAATGAAAAAACCAAAATAGCACCATAGGGACCACTTTAAAAAAAAAAAATATTTTTTTCGAAAATGTCTTTCAAATATCTAACGATTGAGGCGGGGTCAAAAATAGGTTAGTTTTGGTGATACGCTCTAATGTACATATACATAATATGCTATTCGTACAGGTGCATTGTTTTTGGGAAGATCCGACGAAAGCGAAAACTCTCAGCTGCCAACAACATCATCGAAGTCACAAATGACGTTTAACAAGAATAAGCGCAAGTTAGTTATAAAGCTAACGACAAAGCAATTATAAATTCATAATTAATACATTTGAAACATAACGGGAATGTATTGTTGTTGTTTCTTTTGTTGTTTTCACTGTAAAAATGGAAAAGAAGAAACAAATTTGGAATGCAATGAAACAACTGAGACCAAATATTTTAATTTCCAACAACTATAAAGGCTTGTTTTGTTAAAACAAAACAAAGCTCTTTCTTTAAAACTGAACAAATTGCAAAGAGAGCAAGATGACGATATTTCAATGGCGTCTGAAGTGAAGAATATGTGTGAGGCGAAAAATAGGAAAGAGCAAATAGAAAAGATGTTAAGTTTTCTCTTAAATTAAATTAATTTTTATTGTTTTTTTGAATAATTTTGAATAAAAAATTGTTTTTACACTAATAGTGTATTAGCAATGCTTTGTCTCTTTATTTTGCCTATGTATCTTCTTTTTTGTTTTCCGACTTCTTCGAACTGTTGTTCTTCATAAGAACGGTCATCTACGTTCTCAATAAGAATGGAATTGATTGAACGTTCATTTAGATCCAGGTCATAAAAAAATCGTAAGAAATCGCTGTTTTAGTTGACCAAAGCAACGTTCAACTATGACTTCGTTTGAATTAGGCTGTTTGTTAAAGATTTTATTTAACCCTTCTATTGCTGTGCTAGATAATTGCAGATTTGAAGAATAGATTTCTGTTTTTGTGGTGATAGGTTTTTCTTTCCTATGTAGTAAGTATTGGTATAAGCAGGTTGTTGTGGCAAGTATAAGTATTATTGATCCAAGTCCGAAGGTCAGGCCAATATTAGTTTCTTCGTCTTCCTGGAGTAAACTCATAAAATTGGAGTTGTTAATTTGTAGCTCTTTCATCATTTGTAATGAGAGTATTTCTTCAATGTGGTTGGGTTCGGATGAGGGCTGTAACACTGCTGGTAGTGGTTTACTTGCTGATATTTCTGCATTAAAGAATGTATTTCCATCAATTTTTATACTGGCGTTATGGTAGTGTATGATGAATGTTCCATTTAGGCTAAGAGATTCCTCATTAATTAGTGCGTGACCGTTGAATCGGTTCAAAAATATTATTCCAGGTGATATTTCCTCAATTGCTGGTATATGCTGGTTGTTCACTTCAGTGCAATTAGGTGGGCGGCTTTGTAACAAGTTGGCAATACAGGTATCATTATTTTAATTAACTAAACTACTAATTGGACATATTTTTAAATTATTATAGGTCTTACAAATTTCTTTAATTCCGAATATATCTTTTTCACATGAAAGCGTTGAATCGAAATCTATTTTATTTATTCTCAGTAATTTTTTTACAGCTCTAATTTTTACTGTTTTACATATGCGATTTTCAACTGTTGGTAAACTTATTATGTAAATTATGTAATTATTATTTGTTGCAATTTTAATTTCCGAAAATTCAAACGCTTCATCTATATTTATAAATGGTATATTTTCTTTGCTTATTATATTTTTGGCTAGATCGATTTCATTATTTGATAATATAAAAGAATTTATTATATTGGCTTTTGCCCAGTGAATAGCATATGCAACATTTACGATCTCTTCTTTGATTATTTCTAGCTTATATCTTAACTCTAAAAATAGTTAATTTTTAATTTCATTATCATTTTTAACATTTTTGTAATATTATTTGTTATATTTGAAATTTCATTAATTCTCTTTAAAGTAAGTCTGTTAATTATCAATTGATTATTGTTATTTTCTTAAACATTATTTAATTTCTCTACTACAATGCTATGGTCATGGTGGTCAGGACTTCCTGCAATCCATTTCCATGCACTGCCTAAAAAATCGAGTGATCTCTTATTCTTCTTATTGATTTTTAAATTGTTGATATGGGATTTTATTTGGGATATCAGAAGGATTATGAAGGGGTAATGTGGGTTTTTGTCGTGCCTGTACTTGTTTGCTGTTGCTTTGATATTATTAGTTATTTCGATATATTTATCAATGTCTATCTCGTGTATTATTTAAAAAGTTCCCGTCTGTATTTTTGCAGTTCCTTCTTCTATAGTGACTAACTGGGAATTGGTGTAATCCAGGATCTGTACTTCTGCAATACATATAGGAATGAGGAGGCATAAAAGGGAAATTGTATGTTTAATATAAAGGATAGGGATTGGATGTTAGTTTCGTCTTCGACTTTTGTGTATTACTTGATATTTTTCTGTTAAAACAGTGCTGTTTCTATCTTCTTTTACTATTTCCTTAGTGTATGGTTTAGATAGTTTAGTTCCTAATCTTTTGTTTCTTTTTACAAAAATAACTTGTCCTGGTAGATACGTTCTTGGTCTTGTTTATTTTTATTATGGTATTCAATATCTTTCCTCTGTTTGTTTGCTAATTTTCCCATGTTGTCTTGTCTTGTTTTTTCTATGTCGTCAGGTGTAAATGTAACATTTCTATTAAAATATAGGTCAACTGGTCGTTTTTGCGTAACTGAGTGAATTGTATGATTGTACTCTGATACTGAACGTTCTAAGAGTTCTTCAAAATTTGTGTGCCCTCCATTTTCTTTAATACAGCACATTATTTCGATAAGTGTTGAATGGAACCGTTCTTCTTGTCCATTTGCTTGACTCTTATATGGTGGCGTAGTATAAACTTCTATTCCTAGTTCGTCCTGCATCATAAATTTAATTGTAGCGGAATTAAGTGAAGGTTCGTTATCTATGACTATTAGTTTGGGTACACCAAAGTAAAATATGATGTCTCTTAAAGGTCTTCTAACATCTTCTATTGCTCTACTGGCTAACATTTTTGTTTGTGCAAATTTATTAAATTTGTCTAATGCAGTCATAACTATTTTTCCCTCGGTTAAAAATATATCTATATGAACTGTGTGACCGGGAAAGGTGGGTAATGGTGTTTCATTAATTTTTGGCTGATTTGGATGTCTCTCGTATTTATTTTCTTTGCAAGTATTGCAATTTGCTATTATTCATTTGATTTTACTAAGCATCCCTGGAAAATAATACTTTTCTAATATTTGGATTTTATTTTCTGTAGCATTACTGTGTGCTCGTTGGTGAAATTCTAGTATAGTATTTTCTTGGTTCTGCTCACTTGTGACATCTACAACTCATTTCTGCGTAAAGCGGGCTTTGTAACTATTAAAATGCTGCGGATAAAAGTTTTGAATAATACCCATTATTCTTTCTTCTGTGTGGATTCCATTAATGACGGATGAGAAATCGTTTTAGATGTGATATAAGGATATAAGGATATTTATGATATGTTCATTATATTGTCGTTCTGTTATAACGTGTCTATGAATTGTTGGAAATACTATATTAAATTGGTAAGTTGACGTTTCATCTTGTTTGAAAAATATTTGGTTCTTGAAAACATTAATGGGGACTTCTGTACATGGGATTAAATTGTGTGACGAGCTTTCGTCGCTATGAACGGTTGGAGTAAGTGAATTTATCTGAACGGCTATCCTTGAAAGTGCATCTGCTACTACATTGGCGTGTCCTGGCTTATATTTCAATTCGTAATTATATTCTTCTAATATGAATTTCCATCTTTTCATCTTACTATTTGTATTTTTTGAACTAAATGCATATGTTAGAGGCTGATGGTCGGTGTATATTTTTATCTTTTCTGAACCATACAAATAATTTCTAAGAGAATTCAATGACCATATAATGGCTAGCATCTCCTTCTCTTTAGTCGCGTAGTTTTCTTCAGATTTATGGAGAGTTCTAGAAATAAATGTGATTGGCCTATTATCTTGCGATAGTACGGCACCAATCGCATAATCTGACGCATCAGTTGTTAACTCGAAATCTTTCGAAAAATCTGGATGAATAAGGGTGATATCCTTTGATATCAAAGTATTTTCGATTTTATTAAATGCGTCTATTGCCTCGTTGTCGAATGTAATTAATTTCTTTTTTGATGCATTTTTTGGAACATTTCCTGCTTCTCCTCGCAGAAGAGCTGTGAGTGGTTTAGCAATCTTTGAGTAGTCTCTGATAAATCTTCTATAGTAGCCAGACATTCCTAAAAAAGATCGGAGTTCTTTTAAATTTTTGGGTATTGGAAAATTCTTAACAGCTTCTACTTTTTTTGTATTTGTCTTGATTCCTTCAGCACTAACAACATATCCTAAAAATTCCACTTCGTTTTTCAAAAAAATGCACTTGTCTAACTGGATCTTCATATTAGCTCTTTCCAATGTAGCAAACACAAGCTCTAAATTATGTAAATGCTTTTTTTCTTTTTTGCCAAATATTATTACATCATCAATATAGACATAGCATCTTTTTCCTATATGTTGTCGGAGGATGTCGTCTAACGCTCTTTGAAATGTAGAGGGGGCGTTTTTGAGCCCAAAGGGGAGGCGTAAAAATTCGTATTTTCCATTATTTATGGAAAATGCCGTCTTTTCTATGTCTGATTCACGAAGGAGTATTTGGTGGAATCCGCTCTTTAAATCAATAACTGTAAAAAATTTGTTTTATCCGAGGTTTGCAAGAACCTCATTGATTTCTGGTATAGGGTATCTATCGGGGATGGTTACAGAATTTAGTTTTCGGTAGTCGATTGCCATGCGATATTTCTTCTCGCCGGAAGCATCCATTTTTTTTATCAACTATCCAAACGGGAGAGTTATATAGAGATTTGGATTTCCTAATTATGCCATTGGCAAGGAGCTCCTCTACCTGACGTTCGACTTCTCCTTTTAATGCCATTGGGTAAGGGTATGGCTAAGAATAAATTGGGGTATCGGAAGTGGTGCGGATTTCGCCTTTAACTAACGTTGTGTACGTGAGTTTTTCGTCGGGATCTGAAAATAAATTGGGGCAATTTCTAATAATGTTATTTAATTTATGCTGTTGTTCGGGTGATAAATGTGGTAACCTTATGAGAACTGTATTAACTTCTTGTGCGATTCTTTGTTTTAGAGGTATTTTAATATTTGGGAATATCGTCATAAAATTTTTATCAGTATGGATTGTGGCCTTAAGTTCCTTTAGGGTATCGTTCCCTATTATTCCATGAAAAGAGTATAACGTAGGTAAAATATAAAATTTTAATTTATCTGTTCCTGGACCGAAAATATTCAAATATGTGTAATAATTTATTTCTATGTCTCCTGCAACTGAACTAACTTTAAAAGGTTTTTCATTCTTGATAAAATTTCTAATCCTAGTAGATTGAATATAATTTTTATTTGAGCCCGTGTCAATTAAAAATTCTATATTGTCTCCACTTCTAGTTGTGTATTCGAAACACGGAAGTGAAGACGGACTTATTCTAAAAAATTAACGTTGTCCTTTTCACAGAAAATATTGTTTGCATCATCATCAAGTTGTATTTCATTTTCTTGCTCATCATTCGGACAATTTGCATTGAAATCACATTTGCTGTTATCTGTTTCAGTTGGATAGCTTGATTCTAAATTCGGATAATTGGGATAGCTCTCATGAAAGTCAAAGTCGGTGTTGTTATATGGTTCACTTGAATATACTGTGTTTAAATGATAATTCCGTTGTATTTTATTTGGTGGATGTGTCGTCTGACTCATTCCTGGACGCTTTTGTGGAAAATTTTGCTGTGGCCTATTTTGATAGTATATTTGTCTAGATTGTATTGAATTGTCGATGTCCATTGGATCTGGTGACTTTGGGGGTAAATTGGGTCGATTATTTAATCCAGCATGATTTGTTTGGAAAGGTCGATTATTAAATGCATAATAATTTGGCCGGAAATTTGATTGTTTCCAAACCTGTTGTAATTCGCTTGTGGCGAGTAATTTGGTTGAAACGGATTAGGTTGGTTAGAGTTACATCTATTGTTTGGTTGATTAAAAGGTTGTTGTGGCCGATTGTAACGTGGTGGAGGAGGTGGTGCGTAAGCTAGTTCGGGATAAAAACGTTGGTCTTTAAAGTTAACTGGTTGCCGTGAAGGCTTCGACATATTGCTATTGTGCCTATTAGCGCCGTGCGCATAGTTTAATCTGAAGGTCATGTTTTCTAATTTTTGACACTGGTGTAATGCCTGTGGCAAAGTAGATGGTTCTCGGATACTTAATAATCGCGGCAAGTCACCGTTGAGACCGCGTATGAAGGTATCTAGTGCCTTTTCTCTATATGGATTGGTCATAGCGCGGATTGCTTTTTCACTTATATCAAGGCAGGCTTCTTTGTCGAGGATCAGCGAAAGATGCTGATAAACCATTTGATAAAAAGTAGCTATGTCATGGTGACGCTGGGTCAAAGTTGTTAATTGGTACTCGACTGTACCTACATATATCCCGCTTATCGGAAAATGAAGCATCAGGCATTTCCTGATCTGTGGCCAATCTAGTGGAGTACGGTAAGATTCCAGAGCTGTATCGGCATCACCGATAATTTTATGTCTTATAGTGTGCAGAATTGCGAAATATCTTGGAGTGTTTTGAAAATTTTTGTATACATCGAGAATTCGGTCAACTGTTTTTCGCCAAGAGTTGAATTCTCCTGGTCTTCCGGAAAATTCTCTTAGGCATTTTACCATGTCTGGTATCCTGTCCAGTTCGTTAACGTTCGTAGTGTTAACCGTCATCTCTGGGTCCCGAATGTTCCTATTGTCGTTGTTGGCCATGCGATTCATTACTTGCTGTACTATTTCCTGGATGAATTGGGCGTTCGGTTGGAAAATTTGTGAAGGATTTGGTTGGGAAATTTGTGGGGATCTGGTTGGGAAAATTGTTGATCATTACTTATTCCTAATCTTCTAATTCCATCTAAGATTTCTTCTTCCATTTTAAATAAATGTGTAATTATTTACGTATTTTTGTTTATCAATGTAAATATTCCTTTTGCCTTTTTACTAAAATAATTCAATTAACTTTATTTTTTTTTTCGAAAATTTTACTTCTTTTTTTTTTTTTTTTTTTCAAAATTCCTTCCTTTCTTCAAATAAAATTTTTCAAAAATTTTTCTTATGTGTATTCATATGATTCAATTCGTTTTTCAGTTAATTATTCGTTTATTTTTCTACTTCTTATTTTTTCAAATTTTTCAATTATTCATAAAATTTTTCATAAAATTTCTTTACTTATATTCCGTTCAAAGTTTCACTTAAATTTTTTTTCCTTATTTTTTCAATTTTTAATTATTCACTTTCTTTTCATAAATCATATAAACTTATAATCTAAACTTACAACAAAAAAAACTTAGTCATTATCCAGCGTTATATTTGATCCTTTTATTGGGCGTTTCAGGTGATCCTTTTCCGTTTGTACTTGGGGCCTTCTTCGTCACTTCTATTAAGGCAATCTTTTTTGCTAAGCAGACGCTAATCCAGTGATGAGTTCTTCAGAAATTTTCTAATAGGATGTTGGACTTTACTTTTTGTTTTTCAAGCCTTTGTTTAACACTTCTTATTAGTTTATATTGCTTTACTTTTTTATTTTCAAGCTTATTTTTTTTCACTTCGGCACTCGCGAAACCTTCCTTTTTGATTTTCAGGCTATTACTAGTTCGCACGCTGGTCCCTGCTCGGGCGCCAGTTAAATAAACTTTAGTTAATTTATTTTAAAAAAATATTTTTTTTATGGAGCAAGCTCCTTTTCTTTATTAATCCACACTTAAGACTAACTTGACAATTTTTAAATAACTTAAAGCTAATCCTGCCGTCGCTGCCGTTATCACCTGAGCGTCGCTGCTGCCGTTCGTTGACGTTGTTTTATCGGCGCGTGTGTCGAGTCAGCAATAACAATGGGAACATAATTTTGTGGAGTTTCGCAAGATGAAATGTGAAACCTTTGTTTTTCGGTGTTGCAATAGTGGACAGTGTTGGATCGTCAAGCTTTTGATGTGAGGGGTGTTAACTTATATGCTGGCTAGTGTAATAGATGTAAATAAATAAACTGTCTCAAATTATAGGCCTGAAAAAGTTCTTTCAATCTGCATCAAAAATTTGTATTAATTTGCAATTGGATTAAAGATAATGATGTTTTTCAAATATTCTACATTGAAACAAACGCTTGAAATAAAAAAAAATACAGTATTTTGGATTTTGAAAATTTTATTTTCAGGTAAACTGCACACAAATGGAGAAATAAAACAAGTAAAGAAAGTTTAAAGTCGGTCTAGGCCGACTATAAAATACCCTAAACCCACTTTTCAAAAACAAAAAATTTTTATTGTAAATGGGCGTCTCCAAGGGCGGATGAAGCCTATATTTTATATGCATTTAAATGTTGATGAAAAATTTACACATACCAAGTTTTATTCCTGTAGCTCACAAATAATGCCTTTATTGTGCTTTTCCTATGGGAGGTGGGCGTGTTCAAGGACGGATTACTTCCAATTTTTGAAAACACCTTAGTTTTGGTGTACATGCATACCAAATTTAACCTACAAACATAACCTTACTTATAAAGTTTAAAACTTTTTGGGTTGTATGGGAAAAAGGCGTGTCCGTGGGCGTATGATGTCCATTTTTCCAAACCGTCTTTTTTTTGTCATAAAAAACACACGTGCCAAATTTTATCTCTATAGGTTAAACAGAAGCTTATTTATTGCGTTTTCAATTTGTGGGTTGTATGGGAGGTGGGCGTGTCCGTGAGCGGATGACGTTTATTTTTCGAAGACATCTTTGTGTTTGTATAAAACACATACATATCAAATTTTATTGTTGTAGGCTAATTATGAGCTGAGTTATGCAGTTTTCAATTTTCGCGTTGTAAGGTAGGTAGGCGTGTCCGTGGGCGGATGATGTCCACTTTTCAAAACCATCTTTGTTTTGTTACATAAAACATATGTGCCAAATTTTAGCTCTGTAGGTTAAACAGAGGCTTATATATTGCGTTTTCAATTTTTGGGTTGTATTGGAGGTGGGCGTGTCCGTAATCGGATGACGTCCATTTTTCAAAAACATCTTTGTGTTGAAATAATACACATACATACCAAATTTTATTGTTGTAGGCTTTTTATGAGCTGAGCTATGCAGTTTTATATATTTGCGTTGTATGGGAGGTAGGCGTGCCCGTGGGCGGATTCCAAAAATATTCAATAGTGCAGATCCTTGGGTGCATGTGACTATGTGTACCAAGTTTCATCAAATTATCTCAACTCCTCCTATACAACGCAAAAATTGAAAACTGCATAAATAAGCTCATAATTAACCTACAACAATAAAATTTGGTGTGTATGTGTTTTATATCAACACAAAGATGTTTTCGAAAAATGGGTGTCGTCCGCCCACGGACACGCCCACCTCCAATACAACCCAAAAATTGAAAACGCAATAAATAAGCTTCTGCTTAACCTAAAGAGATAAAATTTGGCATGTGTGTTTTTTATAACAAAAAAAAGACGGTTTGTAAAAATGGACATCATACGCCCACGGACACGCTTACCTCCCATACAACGCAAAAACTGAAAACTGCATAACTCAGCTCATAATTAACCAACAACAATAAAATTTGGTGTGGATGTTTATTTGTATCAACACAAAGATGTCTTCGAAAAATGGGTGGCGTCCGCCCACGGACACGCCCACCTCCCATACAACCCACAAATTGAAAACGCAATAAATAAGCTTCTGTTTAACCTATAGAGATAAAATTTGGCACGTGTGTTTTTTATGACAAAAAAAAGACGGTTTGGAAAAATGGACATCATACGCCCACGGACACGCCCACCTCCCTACAACCCAAAAATTTAAAACTCAATAAATAAGCTCGTGTTTAACCTACAGAAATAAAATTTGGTACGTATTTATTTTATATCAAAACAAATACGTCTTCGAAAAATGGGTGTCATCCACTCACGGACACGCCCACCTACCATACTACCCAAGAATTGAAAACTCAATAAATAAGCTTATGTTTAATCTACTGCGATAAAATTTGCTACGCATGTTTTTTATAACAAAAATTGGATGGATGTCATCCAACCACGGACACGCCCACCTCGAATACAACCCAAAAATTGAAAACAATCAATAAATTAGCTTGTGTTTAACCTACAAAGATAAAATTTGGTTTGTGTGTATTTAATATCCAAAACTAAGATGCATTAAAAAATTTGGCGTAATCCGTCTACGAACACGCCCACCTCCCATGCAATCCGCAATAGCGAAAATACTATAAAGGCATTAACATGTGTAGTAGTAAGTTATTATGTTGTCTTAAGCATATGAATACCCCTATTGTTTAGCACTATTTCCTTAAGTATCTTGTTGTATGTATTCTTTATTATAAAACCATGTAATATAAGTTTAAATCACAAATGTGAAACCCTGTAAATAGTAGTTAAGAAAATATTGTTATGCAACCGAGCGTCAGAAAATAAAGCTTGGGTAGTAACTTGAAAAGAAAAGACAGAATAAAAGCAAGCGTCAAGAAGTTTGGTCGTGTTTCACTGCGTACTATACATGTGAGCTACAGGAATAAAATTTTTAATTTTTATAAATGTTTGTAAATTTTTCATCAAAATTTAAATGCATATATAATATGGTCTTCATTTGTTCACGGACACGCCCATTTTCAATACTATTATTGTATTTTGAAAAAGGAGGTTTAGAGTATTTAATAGTCGGGCTAGACCGACTTTAGACTTTCTTTACTTGTTTTTTCTTGCATTTTTCTTTGTTCACAAACTTTGAAAGCGTTTATCTCGAAACCATGTTGTTCGTACTGGTGGCACTAGCGGGTTCATTTTTTAACGAAATTTTTTTTTTTTGTATTTTTTTAAACTTGATTCGCTATCGTATGACACGAGCTTTTTTTAAAATTTTTTTTCGATTTTTTATGAATTTTTAAAGTCAATGTTTTTTTCGAAAAAACATACTTTCAAATTTTGAACATCACCAAAAATTTTAAAAAAAGCTCGTGTCATACGATAACCAATTTTGTTCTTCTTCTTAGGTGGCTATGACAACCCGTTGACGGGTTACGGCCGACTTAACCAATTTTGTTAAGATTTAAAAAAGTCATTTTTTTCGATAGAAACACATTTTTATGCGATTTGAGTCCTCTATCTATTATATGCTCAGTGCTTTGGGCAAGGGGAGCGCACAGCATGAGAATATTGAAAGAGCATTGCAGAGACCAAGTTCAATCAAAGGTCGAAATCTTTTCTCTCAAGCAAGAATTTAAAGCGGTTTCGTTTGGCACTCATAAAAGCTAAAGTTTTGTTCTGAAAAATATTTATTACTTTTTAATGTTCTACGTGGCGCATCTTTATATTATATGGTCTTTGCTTTGACGTTAGTAAAAACATGGGACCGGATAATATCTCCCCACTTTACCTAAAAATGTGTGCTCATAGTTAAGCTTAGCCTTTGGCGAATATTTTAAATTTTCATAAGCGAAGGATGCATTTTTGGATGAATGGAAAGAATCAGTGAAAACGCCCTGATTCCCAAGGTCTTTCAATCACTGGCCAAGGAGCGTATATACGTCAATGCAAAGAATATTATATCAGATTGCCAACATGGGCTTGCGAGTGGAAGATTACTACTTCCAATCTAGTTTTATTTACAAATTTTGTTAAAAATTAAATGGAAAGCGGTAAACACGTTGATGTGATTTTAACAGACTTTGCAAAGCCTTTGACCGAGTACAGCATAGAGTTATAATAAGTAAATTGGAGGAAATAGTTTTCCATTCCTGACTTATGGTTATGGGCCCAGGCTCGTCGAATTGAAAAAAAAAAAAAAAAATCCATTGTAATTGTTTAATAACTGCGTCGAAATGAGTTCCGGGTTATACCAAATTGAAAAGTTAGACGAAACTAACTATGACGGATGGAAGGTCCTAATGAAATCAATTTGGTTCATTGTGACTTATGGAACTATGTGTCTGGAATGACTAATGCTCCTATCGAGGGAACTGCGTTAGCCACGTGGAAGGCAAAAGACGAAAAGGCGCTTGCGACATTGATGTTGTCGATAAAATCAACGCAGTTGCTTCACGTTAAAAACGCAAAGACTTCCAATGTGGCTTGGCAAAAACTGCAGGACGTCCACTCTCCTCAGGGTCCCGCGCGAAAGGTGTCGACTTTTAAGGCGCTGGTGAATTTAAAGATGAGCGAAGGAGGATCTATGTCACAACATTTGAACAAGTTTTTTGATTTGTTCGAAAAACTCGCTGAAATGGATATTAAATTAGCAGATGAGTTGCTTGTAGTTATCATGTTATGCAGTTTGCCAAAAAGCTATGATAATTTTATTATCGCGATTGAATCTCGAGACGAATTACCGAGTTCAACAAAAATTAAGGCTAAGCTGCTTGAGGAGGAAAAGCGACGGAAGAGTGACGGTATGATTGAAGAGCCACGTGAAGTTGCTTTTTTTGCAAATAAGCAAAAGCATCACAAGCAGGTGAAATCAGTGCGAAATCGTGGTAGATGCTATAAATGTCAAAAGAGAGGACATTACGCAGCCTCATGTCAATTTGCAGGCACAGGCAAGCCGAACATAAACTGTGCTATGCTCAATCTCTCTAATGCTGGTGTTGAGCACAGCAGATATTCGTGGATTGTAGACAGCGGCTCGACCTGTCATATGTGCTGCAATAAATCATTGTTCTCCACTATGAATGCGCACAAAGAAAAAATCGAGCTAGCGGGCGACAAATTTATTTACTCTGAAGGTGTCGGCGTTGTGAGCATAGAGACGAATACCTCGAAACTTAATTTACATAATGTACTGTTCGTTCCCGAGTTAAAAAGTAATTTCTTGTCTGTGAGCAAGTTAACGGCAACATGTAAAGTAAATTTTGATAAATATTTCGCGAGAATAATTGCACTTGATAACGGTCTGGCAATAATGAAACTTAGAAGAGCGGGTGATTTATTTATTTATGAACAAAAAATTAATAAGCTGTGTACGGCTGTGGCAAAATCTGAAAACGTCGTAGAGTGGCATCGAAAATTCGGACACTTAAATTTTAAAAGTATGGAACTTTTGTTAAAAAACGAAATGGTGCGTGGTATGCATTTTAAAAACATTAAAAACTTCGAGTGCGATATTTGTTTGAAAGGAAAAATAAATGCTTTGCCATTCCAAAAATATGCAAATCGGTACAGTGAAAACATTTTAGACTTAATACATAGCGATGTTTGTGGGCCAATGCACACGCATCATCTTTTATTGATGATTTCAGCCGTAAAATTTTTATTTATTTTATTAAAAGAAAAAGTGACGTTTTCGAGATATTTAAAAATTTTAAAGCAAGTGTGGAACGCGAAACGGGAAAAAAGATAAAAGTTTTTCATTCGGATAATGGCCGAGAATACTTAAATAGGGACTTCGATACCTTTTTAGCGGTGGAGGGTATTCGTAGACAATTGACTATACCTTATACACCGCAGCAAAACGGCATTGCTGAACGCGTTAATCGGACGCTGGTCGAAATGGGTAGGTGTATGCTCATTGACTCACGGCTGCCGGAATCGATGTGGGCTGAGGCCATTAACACCGCAGTTTATCTGAGAAATCGCTCACCTACAAAAATACTATACAATGTGACACCACATGAGGTATGGAGCGGCAAGAAACCAAATGTGTCGCATCTGCAACTTTTTGGCAAAATATGTATTGCTTTGGACAAAAAGCCTCGAAAATCAAAGTTGGCAGCTAAAGGAGTAGAGTGCGTCATGGTAGGCTATGCAAGTGGCTCAAAAGCATACAGGCTCTATAGTCAACAACGAAGAACTGTGGTTATAGCACGTGATGTTAGATTTTTAAATAATCAAGATAATGGTTCTACAGTCACTCATGTTCCAATGAATTGTTCCAGACTTATCACAAATTTAAATGAAGGTATAGACGTGAGTTCTGTTTTGACGAAACAAGAAGATTTTTCTTCAGATGATGAAGAGTACAACGATGCTATTGGTCCTGAAAACAAGTTGGAGTCTGGAGATGCTGCTTCCGCTATTGTTGACACAAAGAATGCTGCTGATGTTACTGTTGTTGTTGGCAAGGGTGATAATGTTCCTGCTGATGTTGTTGTCGATGATGCTGAAAATGTTGCTGCTGCTGGCGAAGGTGGTTTGAGTAACCAAAGAGAGTTTGACAATGTTACCGAAGAGGGAAGAGATCAAAATGAGGATGATGCTCATTTCTTTGATTATCGGTCAAAGCTACGCTCAAGAAAGGCGGTAAGTCCGCATGAAGTTAATTTTATGAATTATGCTACCAAGACATCATCTAATCCGCTTACGGTGAGTCAAGCTATGCAACGGCCTGACGCTGCTAAATGGAAAGCATCTATGGATTCAGAATACAAATCCCTTATGGAAAATAAAACTTGGGATCTTGTGAATGCATCTGATACTTGCCATCCCATTAGGTGTAAATGGGTTTTCAACATTAAGCGTGACAAAAATGGTGCTATAGTGCGCTATAAAGCACGACTTGTAGCTAAAGGATGTGGACAGCGATATGGAATCGATTAAAAAGAAGTGTTTTCGCCAGTAGTAAGATACTCCTCCATACGACTTATTCTGGCTTTAGCCGCAGAATTTAATCTTTTTGTTCACCAAATGGATGTATCATGTGCTTACTTTAATGGCAAGGTTACGGAAGAAGTATACATGTTCCAACCCGAGTGCTTTATTGACCAAAACAATAAAAATAAAATATGCAGATTGAGGAGGTCAATCTATGGGCTGAAACAGTCCGGCCGCAACTGGAACAAAGAATTGGATTGTTTTTTACGACAAATTGGCTTCACGAAATGCAACGGTGATGCTTGCGTATATGTTCTGCGCCAGTCAAATGAAATAAACATTGTTGCTGTCTACGTGGACGATATCCTGCTTGCATGTTCTAATTTTGGAAGGATGGAAAGTATTAAATCCAAAATTAGTAATAAATTCGAAAGCATCGACAAAGGTCCAATTGATCATTTTGTTGGTATGGAAATCAACATAGGACGGAACGGAGTTCAAATATCACAACAACAAATTATCCGGAAACTTTTGTCTGATTTTGGAATGACGGATTGCAGGAGTTGTGCTACCCCATTGGAGCCTGGGACAAATTTCAAAAAATGCGAAGACTGCACACAATGCGTCAAAGTGGATCTGAAGCTATACCAATCATTGATCGGTTCACTCACTTATTTGGGTATTTGTACAAGACCAGATATCATACACTCTGTTGTGAAACTCGCGCAGTTTAACACGAATCCCCATGTAGAGCATTTGTTGAGGTACTTAAACACAACAATAAATTAAAAAATTAACTATTTTCAGACTGGTATGGGATTGAAGGGTTACGTAGATGCGGACTGGGGAGGAAGCTGTGATCGAAAATCTTACACCGGTTTCGCTTTCTTTGCAGCTTTTTCTTGGGAAAGCAAAAAACAGTCAACTATCGCCCTTAGCAGTACTGAGGCAGAATACGTTGCCCTGTCAACGGCATCAAAAGAAGTGGTGTATCTACGGCATTTTCTGAGTGAAATGGGTTTTGATGCACTTGTGAATGGACCAACGGAGCTTTTCAGCGACAATCTGAGTGCTCAGAAGTTGGCAAAAAATCCGGTTTTTCATAACCGAACGAAGCATATCGATATAAGGGCTCATTACGTTCGTGACGTTGCAGATAAGGAGTTGCTTACACTTAAGTATATTTCAACGAACAATATGATAGCAGATATTTTACTAAAAATTTAAAGAAAATAAAACATAACGAATTCAATATTAAGTTAGGTCTTAAATCATAAAGCAAACTTAAATTCATAAGCATGTTATTGGAATTTTTTTTTAATTCTTGTTTTTGTAAAAATTTACTAAAATTGCAATTAATTGAAAATAGTTTTGAGAGAAGGTTTGTTGGATTGTATTCTCTTATACAAAAATATTATATAACATATTTTGCTCTTATTATTTACTTCACACATATAATGAAATGTTAGATGTTTGAGTTATTATTTTTGTCATATAATCATGCATATAAGAGAACTATAAAAAGCAAAACTGTTTATAACTGAAGTGAAGTCTTTGTAATAAAGTTATCAAGTACAGTTGAATTTCTGAACGCGTCTTTATTTTCTGGTCTGGTTTAGATTTTACCCAACAGTTAAAATGAATCAAAAATTATTTGACCGTCCGTAAACAGTTCGCTCAAATTGGAAGCAAAAAATCTAGGATATCCTTTAATCACTCGGTTGTCCCGCAAGGAAGTTATCTTAGTCCTTTTGTATTTATTCTCGTTATAAATGATTTGCCTTGTTTTCTTGATGACGTAAAATTTTTTAAATATGTGAAACATGTTTCTGATTCTTACCTTTTTCAGAATGATCTAAACAATCTCTCCAGATGGTGTGCCTTAAATAGATTAGTGGTATTCACGATGTATGGCAACTGGTCTAGCATATGAGTAAAAGAGCAGATTAGCTCTAAACAACAAAAAAATAAATTTGAAAGAGTAAAAGAGCAGATTAGCTCTAAACAACAACAAAATACATTTGACGTAAATTAGCTACTCATTAGCTCTTTTGCTACACACAAACCCTTGATTTGAGTAGCTTATCTACCATAGTAAAATGCAACTCTGTGTTTGACGTTTCCTTATATTTTACTTTGATTGTTATATATTATAATCATAGATGCCACATTTATTTTTAACAAATTTCTATATATTATTCTCTTCTGTTTTTCTGTCCATCTGGTTTATATGTGCCTAAAGTTAACTCTCCAACTTGCTCGCTCTCATGTTAAGCTCTAATCATTCGTCTGTTGGCGCTAATGAAAATCATCAAGTTTTAATTCAGGTGCTGTGCAAACAAAATACTGGACTCAATGTTGTTCATTTCAATGCCCGTAGCCTGAATACGGCCTAATTGGACTACATTAAGCACGTGTTTGTAGATTCATCTGTTGACATTATATGTATATCTGAAACATTTGAATGAATGATACCATCTGTGACATAGATAACTTTAATTTGTTCAGAAATGATAGATGTGACAAGAAGGGAGTAGGAGTTTCAGTTTACTGTTAAAATAATCTGACAGCCAATATAATAAGTAGATCAAGTGGACATGGAATTGAGTTTCTTAATTTAACTTTATCTGACAGTAACACCAATATTTGTTTATCGTGTGTATATAACCCCAATAAATGTCATCGTGTTGATCCATTGTTTTGTGAATTGACTAAATTGATCACCAATCTTGACGTTGCTCTACTATGTGGAGACTTCAATATCAATCTTTTATCGACTGATTCTGTAAAACAATCGTTATACGAAAAGATTTCTTCACTGGGGTTATCAGTCGTTAATGATATGTTGCCTACCCGGTTTTCCAATGAGACCACTGCAAGCCTCCTTAATTTCTTCATTGTCTCTGATTCTTCTCTTGTTTCACTGTTTGATCAGATTTATTTTCTCTCAGATCATAACTTAATCTTTTGATCGTTAAATGTTAATTTGTCTCGTAATGTAACTTCTAACTCTTTATCTTATCGTGATTTCAAACATATTGACTACCCGTCTGCTCAATGACATATCCATGATTTCGTTTAATGAATGTTATTGCTGTAGTACTGTTAACAACAAACTTAGTGCCTCATTAAATCCTATTAAATACCTCTTCGATAAACATGTTCCACTGCGTACTTTTCGTGTAAATAATGTGTATTGTCCTTGGTTTTCTCTACATGTTCTCAATGCAATAAAAAACAGAAATAAGCTGCACAGTTTATGGAGAAGAAATCCATCATCTTCTAACTGGGAAAAATATAGAATAGCGAGAAATAAAGCTGTTTTAATAACAAAGCAATCTAAGTCTAAATACTTCTCAGCTAAGCTAAACCTATAACTCCCTTCCAAAACTTTGTGTGCAAATATTAAAAAACTCGGGGTATGTCATAAAAAAAACGGTGACTGTCATATTGACCCTGAAACACTCAATAACTATGTTTTAGAGAATTCATCTCCAATGACTGTTAATAATGTGCAAGTCAGTTGTAATATGTCCGTTCTGCAATCTTTTAATTTTGTGCCTGTTAATGAATTTGATGTTGGTAAATGTGTGATGCAGTTGAATTCTAATGCGATGGGTGAAGAGGAAATTCCGATTAAATTCATTAAAATCGTATTACCTCATATAATAAACCAGCTTACATACCTTATTAATTATCGCTATTGTATTACCTGTGGCAAAAATAACAAACCCTTCAGAGGCTGCTGATTTCAGACCTATAAGCATTCTCTTGCCATTTTCAAAGGTATGTGAAAAACTCATGGCTCAACAAATAAATACACAGTAAAAAAAATTGAGCGTGAATTTATCTTTTTTATAACATTTCTGTAGTATAGACTCGTTTTATTCTAAATTTATTATAAGTTTTATCCCACTCTTTAGTATAAAACTTGTATTTCCATGCAAGCATCTATTTTACTCGAAAATAGTATCATTTTTATATCATTAATTTATAAATTTGTATATATTCCAGTTATACACACGAAAACCTCACGGAGCCACTCGGCTTTCATGTAAAAATTGAGTGTGTGAAGGTGCCGAACTTCAGCGATGCTAGCAGACAATGAGTTTGCATTTGTTCTTCAGTCAGTAATCATGTTATGCGCAAATAATATGTTGCATATTTTTTTGTAAATACATACTTAAAAAGACAAAAATATTGTGCTTGACTATTGAAAATGTCATTGAAAGTGTACACCAACCTGGTGTAAATACATGTTATACACTTTTCGGTCAAAATCTATACCAACTTTGTATAAATTTGGTTTATACGATTTTATGGTATAAATTTTATAACATATTTGGTATGGATTTATATTTATACCAAATAGTATAAAATTTATCCTCATATTTTTTACTGTGTAGTCATATTCAGGACAAGAAACTCCTATCTCCATTTCAGTCTGGTTTCCGTGCAGGGCATGGATGTTCCACAGCTGTAGTAAAGGTGTTGGATGACATAAGGTCGGAATATGATGCTGGTAACATCACCTAACTAAGTTTGCTTGATTTTTCTAAAGCTTTCGACAAGGTAAATCATAATTATTTGTGTTAAAAACTCAAGCTTTTATTTGGATTCAGTGCAAATGCTGCTAAGTTAATGTCTAGTTACTTATCTAATCGGTTGCAAAACGTTAAAGTTGGGAATAGGTTTTTGCAGTATAAATTGGTACTAAGTGGTGTTCCACAAAGTTCTATTTGTTCATCACATTTGGTCAGGGTCTTAAGCAACAAATAAGATCCTAAAAGCCCTGCCCAAATGTGCGAATTGCACTCCATTTTTTGGCTAGTATATGAGCTTTACCTCACCAAGCGAAGATCAGCTGGATGCAGTATTTCTTTTATTGCACCGTTCTAAAAAACCTAGACACTTGGCCGCTTCTTTCCACACATCAAATATATTATCATTCTAACGAAGATCAGATTGGATCGATATGCACAGAACGTCAAGAGTTGCTGAATCCACAAGATCTACACCGTTCAAGGGCCAATCTACTCGCTTGTGACTTATGAATTCAGAGCTATCTGAATAAGGAGCACAAGGAGCACTATCATCTTAGAATGAAGAGCACAAGGCCGTCCTCATTAATTGTGCCTTGATAGAAAAAGTGTCTTGGACAGCTCCAAAAACAACATCGAAACAATTAGGCAGGAGGGCAAGATATGGAGTGAAGTTTCTGGCCTGTTGGCTGCATTGGCTGCTCATGGCCTGCAAATAGGTGCAAAGAAGTCTGTTATCTTAAAGCTAGCAGCCAATAGAGTCAGCGCATGGGTGGTGGGTCAAGGCCAAACTCGGTATCCATTGTAGATATGGCAATGGCACCGGTAAATGGTTGTTATGATGGCTCTTATGAAGACCTAGCCAGCAATGACGGCGAGATGGAGGTAAGTTTTTTACACAATGTTGTTTTTCGTACAACACCATAGTCCGTCAGGATTTCTCTGCCACATAAATAAACTTTCTTCGTCCATGTTAAGTTAAATTTTTCAATTTTAAAATAATTTTAAATTATAAATAAGTCCAAACATTAGTTGAATGTCAAAAAAGTAGCAAGTTTTAAAATAAAATACATGGAAAAGCTATGTATTTTCTGAGCTGACTATTTTTTAAACTTAAAAACTGACTTTATGTTTGTATTGGTACCGTTTTTGCTTAATGTTCAACGTTTTGGAAAATGTTGTACATTAAAATCGTTTTTTGGTAAGGCTGTGTATGTAACTAAATAGATGTAAGTATTGATGGAGAATCTTTCAAAAGTTTATTGTTAACTATTCTTTAGGCTTATTCTTTGTAAATTTTACTATCTGATAGACTTGTTCGACAGATGAATTAAAGAAATAAATAAATAAAATCTGTTGTCAATCCTTCTTGTCTACATTTTGTTACATTTTGTTAGAAATATAATTGATGTTTTTAAATTAGTTTTGGTTCTACATTTGTTGGAATATTTGTGTATGCATTTGTTAATTTTGTTGTCATATTTTTTTTTTAATTCTTTGTACAGCTTCATCTTGATTGCTGTGTTCCGGCGCACAGTGGATCGACTGGAAAGAAAAGGCGGAACTAGGAAACAAAATCAAACTCAGAAACGCGAAGTAAAATACGAAATTTATATTTTTAATAAAATAGCCGATTGATGTTGCTTTAGGAATTACCAGTACCTCTTGAAAATCTAAAGTTTTTTATAAAAAAAAAGCAGTAAAAATATATATAACGCACAAACGTTAAAAAAACAGTAGATTTTATAAATAAAACTTTTTATATTTCTTATTGTTGTATTTGACTTAAATTTGTAATAAATAAAATAAAAACAACAATGAGCATTTACTTAAAGTGAGTTTAAGTAATGTCCACATGAACTTTTTAATATTTGGATGTGGAATCTAAAATTGTAAACACTTTCGTATATAGAAATAGTTCAAGTTTTTATTTTAATAGGTTTCAGCTGTGACATTTTGCATATTTAGTGGAAAATTGGGTGAAAGTTTCACGCATTTTCCTTATTAAATTATTATTAATTTGATTTAAACGGTGCTGAAGGGGGGGTACTGATTGGAGGAAAAACAATTAATTTTTGTATATTTTGTGTATTTTTATCCTAGTTCCGCATTTTCCTTATTTCGATCCACTGTGCAGAGTGCCCTACGTTTCAAATTGTATGAGATTTTTGGTTATTAAATAAATTTAATTAAATACTGAGTCACAATAAATTTATTAATTTTATATCCAATATTTCGACTATGGTCGGCAGTCATTTTCAGGAAAAAAACTGAAATACAACTTATATCACTAATATAACATTTAAATTTGAAGAACATATCACTTATAATTATATATAAACTAAGTCATTTTTTAAACGTTAAAACTCTTCTCGACAATGAACACTTAACATTAAGCCACGAAGAAATTAATAACACAATTATATTTAAAAAACCAAAAAGGCAAACGTCTACTAATTCGTCATTAATGTCAATAAAAATTTTTTACAAATTTTCTATATAATGTGTCCGTTTTATAGTTTAGGCTCTTTTCTTTTGTTAGAATAATTATGGTTAACATTCCTAAAGTGTAGCGTCTAAAGTAGTTGTTCTCTTGTTGTAAAATGATAACATTGTCAAAGTCAGGTATTCGAAGAAACTCTTGCAATTTATTTCTTTTTTGCCTAGTCACATATGCCTGGTCACATACGTTGGACCTGGGGCTCAAACAGAAAAACCAATTTTTTGTAAGAGAAATTTTTAACCACTTAATTCCTCGGTTTGGTGTTTCAAAGAAATTTTGTGCGATTTTCAGTGGGTTAATAGGCCTTTTGTTGATTCTTCATTTGTTTTTAAGACAGCCCGACATTGTTTGCGTTTGGAAGTTTCATTATTTTCCTTGTGCACCAATAATTAATACCAGGCTAAGCTTCAGTCCGCCATTTTGCTATTATATAGAATATATTCGTCATATCCAATGAACTCTGTGAAAATAAAGACAAGGCTGGTTTGTAGTCATTTTTGAAAAACAGCAAACATAATCATTTTTAACCAGCAAGCTGACATAAACAAACAGTGTTGTACACAATTATAACTCTGATGTCAAACCATAGTGTTGCATTCTTTCTACTAATATATTCAAATTCCATTACTCGAAAAAGAATTGCAAGCTTTTTATTTTATTATATCAATTATTTATATCAATCTTTATAAATAATTTTGTTTATTTCAAATGAACTGTCTTATAAATTCTTGTTTTTCATCAAAATTTATGAAAAAAATTGGAAAAATCTGCCAAATCCAGAAATTTGAAAACAATCTCAGGATTACAACGCCTGAAAGCCCGGGATTTTCGGGACTGGAAAAAGTCTGGAATCCCGGGATTGGAAGCCCTAGTTGTAATTTTATATATTTAGCATGATGCCAAAAAATAACTTTTTTTAACTTTAAGATACAAATGTGTGACTACAACCAATAAAGACAGTAAACATTTAGCTTCACATCGTAGAACTCCAAAATGCCCTTGCTTTCAGGGTGCGTGCTAACTAGATGTTTGAAAAAATATCTTTTTTTTTTTGGATGTGTTGATAAATTTGGATTCATTTTCTTGGTGGAAAACCAAACATTTTATAATTTTGTATTATTGAAAAAGATAAATTCTTTACAGAATAATCTCTATACTGCAAGATTCAAAATACAAATTATAAAAATAGTTGTTTTGAAAAATGCAAGAAAAATGCACTTTTATATTTAAAATGCCATGAATATATGAAGCAATCAGAAAGAGTCATCTAAGCAACATTTGTTTATCTAATGGATATCTAAATTTTCACCGAGTGGCTTAACGATATTTGCAATGGTTTTGCAGAAAAATGAGCTACAAAAAAAGTCTGTTTTTGACCCTTTTTTTGCATCAAATGCCATCGTAGCCGTGCCTAAAAAATTAAGCATAAATTAATTTTTATTGATGGATTTTTAAAAAATTCACCGAGTGGCTTTAAGTTTTTCCTTACCATTGTTGAGAAATTAACCTTAATATGAAGTAAGGTTTGGAAAAAAAAAATTAAAAACAACTAGAAAAATAAATTTTCTTTGCTCAACATTAGGCATAGAGTAGAATCAAAGTTGGATTAAATGATGTTTTAGGCCCATGGGGACAACGCCCTCTGTGTACATTTATGTATATGTGATCAAATAATATCGTCATGTGGAATTTAAATTTTTAATATTGTATGTTTTTAGCTTCAGTTTTAAACTGTTTAAATCAAGTTACGTTAGTTATATAAGTATGCTTTAATTTTGGCTTAAGATTCAACAATAAAAAAATATTTAAGTAGACTGCTTGATGATGTCTATTAATTTTTTAATAACATAAACTGAAAGGATATTTTTGCAATGACAAAAAGAAATGAGGATATGTCTCATACCAGAAAATATATATTAGGTGTCAACAAGTCAAGTGGCGTTCAAATAAATTTACACAAAATATCTTCGATTTGGTAGAAAATGACTTAACAAACATTAAATTCAACGAGGGCACAAAATTGGTGACAAAATACTTTGACTGCAATGCAAAATGGAATGTACTGGAATGCATGAAACGTTTAGCTGAAAATGAAGACGCAGCTCTTAAAAAGTCGTGTGAAAGCAAAGAATTATTTATAAAGCTTTGAGTGGTGCGCGGAATCATAGCGTAGAAAACGACTTACAAGAAAAACTTATATATTTTCTTTGTTATACATAGATTTTTTTTGTTAAAAACACCTTCCTAAAACATTTTTTCTGAAATATCTCTTTTGTTTAAAAATCATTTTTGGGTCAGTCCGCAGAGATTGATCACATAGTGGTCGCTCGACTATTTTAAAAAAATTTTCTTTTTTTACCATAAATTTCGTTGTGTTTCAGCACCTTAGAACTGCTTTAAAAAAAATTTTTTTTGTTGTATTTACAAAATGGCGACCATGTTTGTCATGCAACTACGAGCGATTTTCGTATCTTATAGAGTTTGCAGTAATGATCATATCTCAGCTCCTATTAAACATACAGTAATAAATGAAAAAACTAAATATTAATTATACCTTAGGCTATTATCTTGCATATCAGAAAAATTAATTGGGATGTTACTTAATTTAAAAAAAAACGTTAAAGTTACCAAAAAAAATCGTAATTTTTGGTAACTTTGAAAAAAAAATTTTAATAGAAAGAAGCTAGTGGCAGACCTATTTTAATACCTATTCATATGGTATTAGATACGTCTTAGTAAGAACTTAAAATATAAATTTTTTAAAGTAACTAGATCATAAACTTTTTGAGTTACATCGCTTTGAAAAATAAGAAATCTCAAATTTGCCCCAACTTTGGGGTCAAGTATCTCCAATGGGCACGGGTGAAAAAATTTGAAATTTATTCTAAATAAACTACGTATTAAGAGGATTCTGATGATATAAGAATGAAAGTGGTTTTTATGGTTCATTAAAAAGATATAGCATTTTTAAATTCATGCATTTTATTACATGAGGCATGATTATTTAGGTGGGACAACCCATATGGGAAAAAAAGTTTGCATTTCCGGCCCCTAATATGAAAGCTTATGTTGAGAGGATCTCAGAAAAATAACAAATTTTTTTTTGTGAACCCAAAATCTGCCCCAAATGGTCTTTTTTGTATAACTTCACTAGTTTTAGCCCGATCGTGAAAAGAAGTATATCGTTTGATAGGTTCAATTGGATAGGTTTCAATTAGTACAATAGACCGTTTTTATAACAGTTTTTTCTTGGAATCCATTTTTGCTCAAATATTTAAATTTTTCGTTGTATTTCCTCAGCACCCCAAAATTTTAAATTTTTTTTTAATATAACAAAAATTCATAAAAAATCATTAAACTTTTGTTAAGAAACTATTTAATTTCATTCGTAGGGAAAAAAGTTACAGCGAATCAAAATTTTAGTGAAGTTCGTCTTCGTTTTTGGAATTTAGTCTTCGGTTTATCTTCGTTTTGCTTCGTATCTCTTCGAAATGACTTCGTTAAACTTCGGTGTTGTTCGTTAGTATTCGGTTCATCTTCAATTGGGTTCGTTTTTCATACCAAATTCGTTTTTCTATCTTGCATTCTTAGGTCAGAAGAATCTTCGTACAATTTGGTCAAAATCGCTCCATTCGTTAAGCCATATTATAACATAAAAAAAACAACCTAACAAGCAAAGCAGCAACTAAAGGAAAGGCACACAACCTCACACACAAGCGAACAAAATATTTTCAATACTAAAAACAAACTATCTGCTATTCATAAAAAATGCGCTTCGTTAAAATTAACACAAACTTAACAAAACAACCGAATAATCGCGATGTTATTGAGTATCTTCTGTTTCTTCAGCATTAAGGAACTTTCATATAATAAACTTTCGATAGAGGGCGCTTAAAGTACTAAAATATATATGGCTCAATAACGCCTGAACGACTGGACCGAATGTAAAGAAATTTGGTATGAAAAACGAACCCAAACGACGATGATCCGAATACTAACGAACAAAACCGAAGTTGAACGAAATCATTTCGAAGGGATACGAAGCCAAACGAAGATAAACTGAAAGCTAAAGTCGAAAAGCGAAGACGAACTTCACTAAAATTTTGATTCGCTGTAACTTTTTTCCCTACGAATGAAATCAAATAGTTTCTTAACAAAAGTTTAATGATTTTTTATGAACTTTTGTTATATTAAAAAAAAATTTAAAGTTTTGGAGGTGCTGAGGAAATACAACGAAAAATTTAAATATTTGAGCAAAAATGGATTCCAAGAAAAAACTGTTATAAAAACGGTCTATTGTACTAATTGAAACCTATCCAACGATATACTTCTTTTCAAATTTTAACTTTTATTCTTGACTGAAAAAATATAAGTCAAATTTTAACTTATATTTCTTACCGGAAAAATAGAAGTCATAATTTAACTTTTATTTTTGACTGAAAAAATATAAGTCAAATTTTAACTTATATTTTTGACCGAAAAAAAATCGGTCAAAAAATAACTATTATTTTTGACTTTTTTTATAAAAGTCAACCAAATAAAAAGCTTTTAAGATAAATTCCTTAGCTTACAAGCATCGCACTGCTATATTCAAATATCGAATAAACAAATTCTTTTTGTCTGACTTTTTGAATTGAAATTTCGATAATAACAGTTATTTTCGGTCCCTGCTTAAAAATAAAAACCCATGTTAGTTTACCCAAGGGCTTGGTCTGTTTTGATCCTACAAAGATCTTCGATAAGACAACAAAGTTTAATCAGTTAATTTATAGAATTTTATATATAATGTGAATTGACGTTATTATAGTTAATAGTAATTTAACCATTAGTTGTAAGCACATTTTCACAAGTATATGAGTAGAATTGTACAAGCTTTTTGGGGAAGTATTATCTATATATTTCGATTATTTAACATTGTAAAATGCAAAAAATTGAAAGCTTGATCGATAGCTATTTGCATCTCCTAGTTCGCAGTGTTTGTGTTATTTTTGTTTTAAGCTACCAGCCATAAATTGAATGCTTTATACATGAGTTTGGTTAATTGTACAAATTATCATATTTTTCATTTTAAAACCACGTTCAGCTCACACAAAAACTTTTGTAATTATACATAGTTATTTCATTTAGTACATTTACATTATTAGCAAAAGCCATTTAAGATCATTTTACTATTGTTTTTTCTTGCTGTAAGAACGTTTTCGATAGATATTTTATAAAAATAATACGAAATGACAAAAATTTTAAAATTTGAAAAAATTAAATAAAAAAATTTTATAAATTTTTCTAGTGGAAATAGCGAAAAAATTTTAGAAAAGTTTAATGATTTTTATGGGCTTTTGATTTCTGAAATCAAAATGGTGCGTTAAGATGGTATAAACTGAGGTCTGGTGGGTCAGTACTAGAAGAGATCAACTGAGGTCAATGAGTTCTAAAGACAAAAAATAGGTCATTTTGAGACAAAAATAAAAACATATCAGACCTAGAAGAGATCCAATGAGATCAATGAGTTCTAAAGACAAAAACTAGGTATCACTCTTTAAGATCGGACGGTAAATACCGAAGTTATAAAGAAATATGTCGATGCGCGACCTTTTTTCGAATAACGCCCACTTAATTTTGAATATTAATTAATTTATTATTAATTTTAATAATTAATTTTAATAGTAATTTTTAATATTTGTGCCTTCCCTTGTAATTTTACTGTGATTTTTATTACCCTTGTGTTAATATTTACTGAGATACATTGTTTTTCTTATAGCGACACGCCCCTTTGTCGAATACCGTCCACTTTTATAGACGGGCACCTCCTCGTTTATGGTCTCTATATGTTGACAAAGAATTACGGCAATTGGGCAGTTCTTTAGAAGTAATCGATGTACATACATTTACAAAAAAATATAAAAAAAACATAGAAACCAATAAACTTGAGAACCTCCTCCTGTTTGGTTAAAAAACTCGATGAAGCTTGTATGGCACTTGTATGACTTTAAACTTTAAAACAAGTTTTCTCAAAACTTGATATAAGGCTTTAGCTGTTATTATAAAAAGACCCGGACATGATCCGACGGAAATTCAACTTTAATTTCTCACAAAAAAAATTAACGCAATCCTATTTAACTGTGAGTGTGAGCTAAGTCATCACTAGGGTCCGGATGTTGATGACCTAAAAAATAAGTAAAAATGCAATATAAAAAATGACAAAAAGCACTGAAAATTGCAAAAAAATGAATTAAAAATTTAAAAAACTGACTTTTAAGTTCATGTTTTCAAAGAAGTTTTATTCATTACAATATATAATAATGTACTTTTTTAAATTTTCAAATGTAAAATTTCTTCGATTGTCTGCCAAAACAGTTTTGAACAGTGAAAAACTGCGTTTCACTTCCGTACTCACTATAGGTGCATATTTAAAATGTGTTAAGTCATTGGCTGTCAATTCTAAGTTTTCAGTATTAAAATTTTGGCCACCAAGAATTTTTGAAATTTTAGCTAAAATTTTGAATCTTGAATTTTTATTGACAACATTTTCAAATTTCTCAAAAATTTTTATTCCTACTTCCCCCGTGACACAACTCAACTGCTCTTTAAGCTGCTCAATCATATTAACTCCGCATTCTAATTCTAAGCACCTCGATTCTAGTTTTTCAATAATTTTTGGTAAAATTAGGTAATTGCTTTTAATAAAGGCTAATTGACCCTTGATTTCGGTATTATTTAATAAAAGTTGACTTTTCTGTATTGCCTTTGAATGCCTGTATTACAACCTTTTTTATAGCTTCAAAATTGTCACAGTAATATTCACAGGCAGTCAACCACGAGCCCCAGCGTGTAATAACTGGTTCTGGAGGCAATGGAATCCCAGGTGCAATGGTTTTAAAAGCGCTTCTTCGCAATCGTGCCTTTACAAAAATCTTTTTTGTTTCTGCTATCAACTTATCAATGACTTCAAATTCATGTCTGATAGTCTCTGCAACTCTATGTAACGCATGTGCGAGACAAGTTACATGAATCATTTTAGAGTAAAAGCTCTGGATAGCTGAACCAGCTTTTACCATATACGGCGCTGCATATATGTAACATTAATTTTTAAAAGAAAAAATGAAATGAGCAATAGTAAATATGTAATTGGAATTTCCATGCATAAAATTTTAAAAACCTAAGAAGCAAAAGACAATGCAAAAACGACATAAAATGCTCCTAAATTATAAAAATGCAAAGAAAATGCAACAACTTTAAGAAATGTTATTAAATGCCAAAAAAATGCCCTTATAAATTTTGTTTGGTGTAACTAGAGCATCTAAGTGATCATTTACAATAGATATGCTATGTTTCTGAAGAAGCAAAAAAAAGATGCAAAGTCATCAACATCCGGACCCTAGTCATCACTTTCAAAGTCATCACTTTCATTATTGGTTGATTTTTATTCTCATTTTTACACATGAAAAATATGAACTTTTAAAGCTCTACTAAAAACTAATTTAACTTATATATTTTATTTTATTTATTTTAAGGTAACGGACGGTTTGCCAGCAACTGCACTAGGCTTTAATCCACCTGATTTGGACATTATGGAAAAACCACCTCGCAAAGCTGATGAAGGCTTAATTTCTGGATGGTTATTCTTTCGGTTAGTTTGATTATATAATTGTTATAAAAGACAATAATTTTTTTTTAAGTTATATGGCTATTGGCGGTTATGTTGGTGCTGCTACAGTTGGAGCTGCTGCCTGGTGGTTTATATTTGCGGAAACAGGTCCTCATCTTTCCTATTGGCAACTTACGCATCACTTATCATGTTTGGGTGGTGGGGACGAGTTTAAGGGAGTTGATTGTAAAATTTTCAGCGATCCACATGCAATGACAATGGCATTGTCAGTATTGGTAACAATTGAAATGCTAAATGCAATGAATAGGTACGGAAAACACAAATTGTTTTTGAGTGAATTTACATGTATTTTTGTAGCTTGTCTGAGAACCAATCCTTGATTACGATGCCGCCCTGGTGTAACTTGTGGTTAATTGGATCAATGGCGCTTTCCTTCACATTACACTTTGTTATTTTGCATGTAGATGTTCTTTCCGTAAGTATTTATCAAGTTATCTTTGTTTTGTAAACTAACGACGGCTGTTTTCATAAAGAGTTATGAAGCTCTTATAAGGGTCGTAGCCAGGATTGTTCTTGGGGTGGGGTTGTGACATGGTTATGATAGCAGAAATATATAAGAAAAGTGGGCGTCATCAGAACAAGAACACGCATACCTCCCACACAACCCACAAAAGTGAAATCTATAGGGGCTAATATTTAAGCTACAAAAATAAAATTCGGTATTTATGTATTTTATATCAAAATAAAGCGTGCTAGTAAACACGACCACCTTCCATACAACCCCAAAATTGAAAACTCTTTAAGCTGCAGAAAAACAATTTGATATGTATGTATTTAAGACGTCATCAAAGAAGTAAAATCTTTAAAAATCTCATTCAGAAAGAGCTACAATTTGAGATTTTTTTACCCTTTCCAATCGGCGTTGGGGGTATTTGAACTTCGGCCAAGCAGAAGATATGGCTTACTAGTTTGTTTATGAATCCAGCGAAACTTTGGGGTTTGATTTTGTTTGATTATGTTAAAAAATAAAATCAATTATGTCCTTAATCTATCATTTTCGGACTTGCTTTTAAAGTACTCACCCATTTATTAGTTTTTTAATGAAATTGCCAAGGTTTGATGATTTTTTCTTAGTTTTATTTTATTTTAAGTTATTGTTATTGTTGGTTTTTTATTATTGTTATTGTAGAACTCACTGCCGTAACCTGCATAGACACAGCTAATGTCTATGAAGGAGAACCAGTAAGCGAATTGGACCTTGGCAGTTTGAGAATCTCTAGAAAGAGACTGCGTACATCGCAGAAGAAAATGATCAAGTGCCTTTTGGCAGACAAAATGCCATATAAAGAAGCACTGGAGAAGGTCCTGGCGGTGCCGTCACCTAGTGCATCTGTCCCTTCTGGAAAGAGAAGAGGTCCTAGTGACGACTCACCAGTCATCACAGTGAAAAATAAGTCGAGGCCAGAAAAACCTTCTTTCGCTAAGGTGGCAGGTGTAATCAACGCGGCTGTGGTTCCACTGGACTTTCCCGACAGTCATCTAAACCAAGATGAACAAAAAGCAGTGGAAACTACCATCGTAAAGGAGCTGCACAAGCTCCCCACCGGTGGTCCACAGATCAGATTTCTGGGATGCTCACTCAAACCGGGCTGGAGGATTGTTAAATGTGCGTACGTTCCATCACGAGACTGGTTGAAGAAAACAGTTGCAGTCATGGCCCCTTGGAAGTATGCTAAGCTAAAGCCATGCGTTGCCACTGCTTCCCTGGAGCAGGCTGTGGTGTAGACGAAATACTCCGTGTGCTCAACGTACAAAACAACACGTTGACAACCTCAGACTGAAAAGTTTTGAGGAAGGTAGTATTATGTTCTCGATGAATGAAAACTCGGTCAAACTGCTCGAGAAACTGGATAATCATCCGTTTTATTATATGAACAGGGTCCAGATTCGCATCAAGCGGAACTCGTACTCTCGTCCATCCCTCCTGATTAAGATGAGTGGGAATTTGGGACGGAAGGGGCTGATCACCGACCCTCAGTTCCAACGAGTCAACTGACTAATACTATAGTCACGACTCCTGGACTCAGGGTGGATGACCAGCGCCCTTCCTGCTCTGGGTCACCATCAACACCTGGAGCCTCTGTCGAATAAGAGGGAAGAATGAACAGACCTCTCCCCTCTGACAAAACAACACTGCCCTCAACCAGTGCAGAGACAAGAAGACCTGCCCCTGCACTGCGAGCTTGAAAAAAAAAATTAAATAATTTAATTCAACTACAAATTAATATAACACACAAAGTTACTTAAAACAATTGTTAGCTTTTCTTATTATACTTTAAATAATGTTAATATGATGGTGAAAAAATAATATAAATGAAAATAAAACACGTATTTTTTAATTCTTGTTTAATGTTGTAAAATAACTACACATGTAGTAGGAATTACTACACATGTAGTAAAAATTCAATTTGAATACTGCAAAAAAATTTGATTTTTTCAAAACCTTTAAATAAATATGAAGAAAAATATACTACACTTGTTGTAAAATTAACTGCAATAAATAGTTTTAATTTTCTGTAGTATAAATAAATAATTTAATTTAGTAAAAATATATACATTTTTATTTGGACGGTGAGTTACTTATTTACATTTGTTTGATACTATGTTCACACTGAGTTCAAATTAGGTAATTTCATGAGATAATTTCGCAATTGTACAAAAGTGTTCACACTGCCCAGGTAGACCGGTAACGGTTAGATTTATTTATCAAGAGCGCTAATAAAAAGTGCGTAACCCCCGTACAAAATTCTTCATGCAAAGGTTGTTATCTTTGTTCGGGCGTTGGGCAAAAAGTAACATGCTTTTTTGTATTCGAGTGATGTAGCATCTCTTTCTGATACTTATGTTTTTCCATATAATAAGACTATTAGCTGCACTTTGCACACCAATAGAAAATTGCGTAAGGAAAAGTAAACAAATTCAGCTGTTTATATAAGATTGTAATTAGCGGCTGCGCGACGCTTCTGCTTTATAGTCTAACTAGCAGGCCACAGTCGTCCAAGGCTTCGCCACGGACATTTTCTCTTTATCAATAATACCTTTGTATATTTGAAAAATTTCAATAATAAAAAAAGGTAAAATATTTGCATATTATTTGTATTTGGAAGCAAATTATATTAAATAGTATAATTATAATAAAGTGAAGATATTTCCAATTTAGTTATTTAATACTTCAGTATAAGCAACGTTTTTTGATTCATTGGCATTACCAGGAATAAGAAAAATCTGATTATCTGCTGTACCGACTCGTTTACCATAATCTACTTGTTCGTTTTTCAAAGTTTTGCATTAAATATTTATTATACTTCACCCGCAAAGCGTAGCGGACAAAATAATTTTGTCACGAAATTTTTTTCACGACCATGAGTCGATTAAGCCATGTTCGTCTGTCTATCTGTTCATTAGTTTGTCCACACGATTACAGCCGTGTCTTTAATGCAAATCTTTTTAAAGTCCATAATGAAATAATTTTCATTATTTGAGATTTGTCATACAGTGGTGCTGTATGTGGTGCTGTGATAACAACATTAAATAAGGGTTCGTTATATTGGAAGTTCGTTAAATTGGTGTTCGCTAAATTGGAGCACCACTGTAATGCTTAAATTTGAAACATATACCCTGCAGTTGAAATTCAACAAAATTTTGTGAATACTTCCATAGAAAGTGACGTCAACAAAATATCAAAACTTTCATAATTTATACAAAAATTAATGTGTTGAATTGAAAGATCATACATAAGTCTTGTTTTCTTGATAAATAAAACGTACTCTGAGTTTGAAATATGAAAAATTGGAAAAAAATATAACCTAAATAAATCCGTGATCATTAAAGTGATGAATTAAAGTATATTCCTATGTATATATTCCTCACTTTATATTCCATAAAGTTTTTTAAAAAAGCTTTTATACTTCAAATATTCATCTTAAGAAGTGCTCAAACATGCTAGTATAGTAGACATTTCATTCAATATCCCAGCAAAATTTTTCGTTAGGTCTTGTTTTTTAATCGATTCTAAAATGCATTACATAAATGCTAATGCAAGAACTTAAATTGAATCCGTAATCCGTAATAAATGCATTCACATCAACTTGAAAGTTGTTATTCAAGTATTAATTTCGTGAAATCAATTATAAACCAACCGTTGTAAGCGCTTAATCTTTTCAAGTGACAGCGCTTTCGATTACCTCTAATGACTGGCTATATAAAAATAATGGGTTTAGTAAGCGAGAGGGTAAGCGATGAATGAAATTTTCTGGATTACTTTTTCGATTATATGTAAGCGAAGATTTTCCTGGGATGTTCTCCAGCAATACATTTATCCAGAGCTTTTTAGAAAAACGGGCTCGTGTCATAAATGTCAGGAATAAAAATATACTTTATAATTTTGTGATTACTAAGTTCTAAGTCTATACATCGACAAACAAACCTTATTTGCAGCTCATAACCTGCTAGAACACAATTTTTAATAGTAATATGTTTTTCGGTGTCCTGTTACATAAAACAATTTAAAAGCTCAATTTATTACATACTTCAAAATTTCTAAAAAAAAATGAAATTGATTAAAATTCATTACATTTTTTATTTAAATTAAATAAATGGCGTTTTATAACAATTTTATGGCGTTCTGATGTTTTTTCAATTTATTTTGAAAATGTCTATTTAAAACTCTAAGATGGTTTCCTAGCTCCTTTAATTTACTAAAATACATAATTATTATTCTGTTCAAATCAACTTACAAAAACTGTCAAAAATACAGTTTATAAGAAAAAACTATTCTAAAAATTATTCTAATTTTCATGACTCTTGACCTTGTTCTCCCAGGGCAAGTTTGCTTTTGGAATTATGTAGATAATGACTATGAAACAAATTTCTGATATCAATTTGGTATCACTGTGATATTGTGATATTTATGGTCGAGAATAAGGCAGTCAAATGTTACAGACCTCAGTCTTGTCTATTAAAGTCGAAGCTAAAATGTATAAAGAGTACTATGAAGAAATTTATAAAAATTAGAAAAAAAGTTTTTTAACTTAATTTTAATATTTTGTTCTAATTTTCACTTTACTTTTATATAGAAGACGTGGATTGACTTCGAAAAAATATTTAAATTTATAGTTATTCAGGGTCACTGAGGGAAAATTTGTTAACGTTTTACTTCCCGGTCCTATTTTCTACTCAATTATGGAAAATTCAATTCCAATTATCAAAATAGATCTTTGGGGATTTACTCACTATTGCTAGTCAAAATTTTACGTAAGCAAAACATTTTTGAAAAATTTCTTGATTGAGGAAAATTTTTCAGTTTTGTATTAGTTACCAAATTATCTTTCAAATGATATCAAATATATTAATATCGATGAGATTAATTTTGTATATAGTTACCTACTTTTATAAATAATACAATGAATTATAATATATCTCTTTACTCATTTGCACTATAACAAAATATCCAGCAAACAAAAAAATATAACAGCAAACTATTATTTAAAAAAATTATATTAATTTCGTAGTACTTTTTAAGCATTGCTTTTATGAGGTTAAGTATAACGTTCTTAAAGGGTGCACAATTTAGTTTTTACCCCGGGTGCCAGCAAACCTAGCTACGCCACTGCCTCACTCCAATTACAGTCGTGAAAGCAAATAATTGCATGCATAATTTACCAACAATTTTCTCTTTGAGTCGCTGCTTTTGCTCTCCTAGCGCGGAGCATCGCTCTTGCATTTTCTGTTAAACTTGTCAAACTTGTTTTACGTCGAGGCATTTATTTGTAGCTGTGTTTGTAGTTTAAGGGAAATACGAACACTTCATTTTTCAAACTTTTAATTTATCTTTAATCTATACAAAACATGCTATCACACTTGTGAATGCCGCATTTTGAAATATTAAAAAATTGGAAAACTACAATAAAAATATGTGTAAAGAAATTGTATGCGGCGAAACAAATATGCACACATTGGTTTACAGCTCATCATTCCACAGCAACAACAATACAGCAAGCTTTATTTAAGTTGTATTCCCATCACGTCAAAGAGCGCCAACTGCTTTTGGTTACTCTTCGAATGAGTGTGGAGAGCGAGATCAATAAACTTTATAGAGAAGGGTTGATAGCAACATGTAGTTTAAACTCTCGTAACACAGACGCGTGAAAAGCAAGCGACCAAGCAATGCTTAACATCGGTGGTAATTTCCTAAAAAACTTAACAACTTAATTAAATATATTTATTGTTAAATTTTCTTAAATAAACCCCACCTATGGCATTCTGTAGCACAAATATGATATTTTAAAATTTTTTTCATAAAAATCGGTCCAGTAGTTTTGGAGTCATTGGTGCACTTAATATTTCCACTTCAATTTTATATAATAGTATAGATGGCTATGGGGTATGTTCGAGCTGCAAACACTGCGGCTGTGTTGCATGATTTGTCAAAGCATCACGTTCTATGCAACTTTCTGGCAACATTGGCCAAAGCAAAACGTTCTAGCGAACAAAAATTTGACATTTGATGCGCAGGAAATGCAAAAAAGTGGCAACACAAAATTTTTGTCTGCAGAATAATACTGGATGAAGAAAAGTAAGACAAATGTTTATTTACTTTATTTTTTATTATTATTATTGGCCACGTATATACATTTTATAATAATTCAATCGGAAATGCGTGAAAAATATATCATCAGGATATAATTGAATGGTTTTAAAAAAATTCTTCTTCTCTTCTTAAGTCTGTTAATTCTAGCTTCTTCCAATTTCAATAACAAACTTTTATCATTTTCTATTCTATACAAAATTAAACTTGCACAAAAATCTATTCTTGCTTTAATTTATGAAAACTGTGTAAAATACGCGCAAAATATCAGCAACGTATCAGCTGAGCATCTGCAACAGTGTTGCAAGCGTGTTGAAAAACCGCAGTGTTGCCGCATTTATTGAGTGCCTCGAACATACCCTAGAGCTCTGGCTTTTCATGATCGGGTACGAGCATCGGATAAGCAAAACAAATTGGGAAATTTTTTCTCAATATATGTTTTATTTTTATTTTCTTCATATTTTTAAAACCAAGTTAAAATACATTTTTGAATTGAATTGATACTTTTACACTTATAATTCTATTATTTAAAAAACTTATAATACTGAATTGTATAGTTTAAGGAAATAAATATACAAACACACACAAACAAAATAAAATTTACACAACAAGGACTATAATGAATATTTGAATATACACAAATCAATGTTTTATAATGTTTTATAATGTTTTATAATGTTTTATAATCTTTCTTTTATTTAATTTTATTAAATATATAATTTTATAATATTTCTTTTAAATCAAAACATCCTAAGTTTCGCTTCTTCCTTTGTTTAGGTGTATTTATTTATTTGTGCTCGTTCAACAAATTTTTACCCTAAAAAGAATAAGATATATAAATACCTATATCTATTTTTGTTAAACATCAAATGACAATGTAAGAGTGTGTAAGTAACCTACTAACCTACAAATTTCTTTTCGCTGTGTTTGTAAACTTGTTAGCGCTGTCTAGCTGGGTGGGCTAAGATCATGGTATAATAACTTACAAGGTAGTATTGACGTTTCTGTTGAATAAGACCATCTGTCAAAAAATATAACAAAAACGAGAGCGCACACCATCCGCCATGACATACAATTAATTTTCATTGGTCACTTTCAGCGAACTCAACAGTTGGCAACTGTTAAGTCCAAACTTGATGCACATCAATATGATAAATTTTGCATTGCGCACAAAAATGCATTTAAAACTAGAACATATCGCACACGATCTTCAAAAGTGACACAACTCAAAATTTTAAAATTTTCAGGAGAGGCAAAAAACTATTTCTTTTTCAAAGCAACTTCATACAAAAGAAGGACACAAAATGATTTTTTAAAAATGAAAGAGCAATCAGATTAAAACAAAATTTTAACAATCGATGGAGATGTGCATTACGAATTGGTTTATATTAAAAAGTCGAAATTGAAAAATTTTGAGTTGTGTCACTTTTGAAGATGGTGTGCGATATTTTATTTGTCGGTAAAGTTTCCATTGGTAGTTGATACAATGCTTGACATTTCATCAACTTGACAACTTTTCTGATACTTCCGTAGCGATAACTTCGCTCCCCTATGTGTCGCTATCATAACAGTTGACACAGCTGTTTTTGACATGACTTGTAGATGAGAAAATCAACACTTGTCAATGCTACCTTGTAAATTATGGATGACAGCGTTGAAGTTCCGCTGCCCGACTATAACGAGGTCTTAACAGCTATAGCTCGGCATAAAATCAACAAAGCCTCACGAGCCGATGGCCTACCGGCTGAGCTGTTTAAGACCGATGTCGAAGCTCTGTTTAAATGCATTCACAGACTTCTATGCAGAATATGGTCGGAAGAATGCATTCCAGATGATTGAAACCTCAGTGTGCTCTGTCCAATCCACAAGAAAGGCGATACCACCATTTGCACCAACTACCGTGGGATTAACCTTCTTAATATCGCATATAAGGTTCTGTCGAGCGTATTGTGTGAAATACTGAAGCCCACCTATAACCAACTGATTGGACTTTATCAGTGTGGCTTCAGACCTGGAAAGTCCACCATCTTCTGGAAAGACCAGATCTTCACGCTCCGACAAATCTTGGAAAAGACCCTCGAAAAACAAATCGACCAAAGTCATTTTTTTGTCGATTTCAAAGCCGCCTTCGACAGTCCTATAAGGAGTTGCCTACACTCCATCATGTCTGAATTTGGTATTCCTGCGAAGCTAATACGTCTTTGCAGGATGACACTGAAGAACATCAGCAGCGCAGTGAAAATTGGGAAGGACCTCTCCCTTCCGTTCGATACCAAGCGAGGTTTCAGACAAGGTGATTCCTTATCGTGCGACTTCTTTAATATAATCATGGAGAAGATCATCCGAGCTGCTGACCTGAGACACAGCGGCACAATTTTCTATAAGAGTGTTATGCTGCTGGCGTATGCTGATGACATCATTGGCCAAAATACGCGCGAAGTCAGTACAGCATTCTCCAGGCTAGAAAAAAAGTCGAGTCGAATGGGTCTTACAGTAAACGCAGATAAAACGAAGTATCTTGTGTTTTGTTTACCTGGGATCCAGCATTAACTCCTCCAACGATATCAGTATTGAGATTAAACGAAGAATAACTCTTGCCAACAGATGTTACTTTGGGCTCAGTAGGCATTTGAGAAGCAGAGCTCTCTCTCGACGAACAAAACTGACGCTCTATAAGTCAATAATCATGCCCGTCCTACTATACGCATCACAGACCTGGACGTTGAGCAGCTCTGATGAAAGGACTTTGGGAGCGTTCGAGAGAAAAATCCTTCGAAAAATCTATGGTCCAATCTGCGTCAATGGCGAGTACCGAATACGATGGAACCACGAGCTGTATGAGCTTTATGCCGACATCGATATAGTCAAGCGTATTAAAATAGAGCGGCTTCGCTGGCTAGGTAATGTCGAGAGAATGAACGACGAAGCTCCAGCGAAAAAAATATTGGATTCGGTACCCAGCGGTGGCCAACGCAGACGAGGAAGACCGCATCTCCGTTGGAAAGACCAGGCATTGGATAACCTGACAACGCTTGGAGTTTCCAACTGGCGCCAGCAAGCGCACGACAAAAGAGGCTGGCGCAAATTCTTAGACCAGGCAAAAACCGACAAACGATTGTAAGCGCCATCTAAGTAAGTAAGTAGTGCATATCTATTAATCTCTCGAAAGTTCTAAGAAGGAAATATTAAAGACTGATTGCTCTACGGTCTTTTGGGTTAACATGTGAGCTCTTTCCTGCCTTAGGTATGAAAACTATCTTCACGTATTTCCAGCGTGTTGAGATGTGATTCAGGTCAAGACAGCTTTGGTAGATCATCAAAAGCCATTGGTTTATAAGTCGTAAGTTTTGAATTTCAATTGTTTGAACGGCTTGAAGCTTTCTATTGCCCATTTTAGCTTCGATTTTGTAGTAATGTCTAAGGAGTTGTCAACAGCGGGTAGATGCTCTTCTTGTGTTGGAACATTACTTACCTTTGAACAGCTGTTGTAGAAACATACATACTACATTGCAATTCATTTACTTCCGCGATCGATTTCCAGCTATGTTAACAGAAACGCATCTCAAGTTGCTGGCTTGCTTGATATTTTAAACTGACCGTTGCATTTTTTACTTGTTCGGTACTTGACCGTAAACTCCAATTGTTAAGCATTGCAAAAACGCTGATCGCTGCATTTATTATTGAGGCAGATCAATGTTTGTAATTTATAATATAAAATAAATTAAAGAAAAACAAGTAAACTTCGCTTGTGACGATTTTGTCACAACATTTCTCCCCCCCCCCCCCCCCCCTTTGACAAAAAAAAATTATGGTATTCATTTAGCAATAATTTTTCATCACATAAATTTCTTGCATTATGTATGTATGTATGGTTCTCTTTAATCTTTTATTAATTCATATTTTATCCCTTTTTCGGTTATTGATTTCTTTGAATTTTATTTTTTTTTAAATGCAGTGTTTTCTATTGTAATTTTTCTTTTAATATTTTTTTTTTTATTATAACAATTCTTTAAATTTTGTTGTTTGTTATAATAATTATTTATAATTTAAATTTGTGTCTTATGTTTTCCTTTTAAACATCTATTTTTCTTATTTTATACACTCTTTCTTCTTTTGTTGTTGTGTATATACTCTTAAAAAAAATTTTGTATATTATTTTTATCCATAATCTTAATTACTTGACAAATTATATTGCTGGTTTCCTGCCCCTTATGAAAGAAAATTTTTACTTGAAGAGGTTTAACCCTTCATTGCATTGCGGTGGAAGACCAAAAAATATATACAAAACCAGTTAGTGTGATGATTTTTTTCATAAAACAACTTCCTATTTTTTTTTTATTATTTTAATCATGCAATAAAGGGCTAATTTTCTTCAAACTTATATGGAAGAAGAGACAGGCATCATTTTACAGTTAATTTTCCTTGCAAAATTTATAAAAATAGTTTATTAATATATATTCAGTGTCAATTCAAAATATTTTGTGCTAAATAGTTTTTATATAAGTTATCTTATATTCTCTACTATATATATATGTATCTGGTCCTAGTAATTTTGATGATTATTTATTTGACTGCCGATAAAGTTTTTCTTCTTCCTGACATCATTTATGATGCCTCTGCTGATGATTTGATAAACGTCACTGACAAGTATATGTCACTCCTTTTCTTCTCTATTGACGTATTTAACTACTATACTTCGGTGAAATCTTGAAGTAACGAAAAAGATGCCAAATTTCGTTTTTGTTTCGTGTTTTGTGTTGTTATATTTTCGTCAGTTTATATTAAAGTTTGCTCTTAGTTTTGACAAGCTATGTTTGCTAGTGTTGTTAATTTGGAAAGCGACTCTATAAATTTATCAAAAACTTTGGTTTCGTTCTGGCTAAGAGTTTCTGTTAGAAAGGTATGAATTATATGCAGGTACTTCACAATATAGAAATACTTTCGTGGTGTTTCTTAAACCAGACTGCATTTTGTAATAACAAATTATGCAAATCCGAACTCAGGTGTTCTTAAGCGTAGCACTTGTATAGCCCGTTTAAAAGAGAAGAACTTTTTTTTAGTTTCATTTTTCGATGCGCAGTGAGAAATTATTTTTAAAGCTTTAAAATTTTTTTAGAGCGAAATTTCTTGCTCTTTTTGTACTGTTCGCTGAACTTTATGCTTTTTTTGAGTGTTTTTTACTATTTTTCTATATATTTAAATGCGCAAACATTCGGAACAAATGTTCGCACAAGTACGGTGTTGCACCGACGGCCTGCATATTGAGAGAGAAATCAAACTCAAATTACATAAAAAATAAATTATTTTCTCAAGAAAAAATTTTGAAGTCAAATTTTGGCTAACAAATTATTTTTTGACGCCCCCTTTTTTTCAATTTTGATTGGTTGATTTTGAAAAATAGAATTCAGTACTTCCGCAGCGCAGTTGCGATGAACAACAAAATTTAGAAATATACATTAATTTTTTTATTTATTTTTCTGCTCAGAGAAAATTCAATTTTTTTTTTAATGTCGACCAATCAGAATGAAGAACGCTCTCAAAATTATTTTCTTATTCTCAAATATGCGCGAAAATGTTCTCTCTTTTGAAACAGGCTATAAGCATTACAATCATAAAGAAACCTTAAGATTTGATTGATTTTCTGGCTTAAATTGAAAAAAATAAAAAATTGATTGACTCTTTGTGTCATATTGTTGTGTATACAATCTGTTGCTGTAATTTCAAATTTTTACTTACAGTTTGTAACCCTCTACCTTCCACTTTTTGTGCTGCATTATTTAGCCTTTGATACTATGATACCACATCGACTCATTTTTATTGCTGCTACCGCCAACTCGAATCAGAACTAGGACCACGATTATTGATACGGAAAAGTTTCGTGTACAAAATGTGTAGTTACTATACATTTTGAGTTTTAGCATTTTCTAATCTTAAATGTTGATTATTATATTTTTCAGTAGACTTCTGAATTATCTTTTCTTTTATCTTAATTTTAATTTAATTTCTGTATTATCTCTTTAAAATCACATTTTTTATATCGATGGTTAAGCGCACTAAAGTGATATGTGAACTTTTGACGAAAATAGGTTTACTGCATTTTTCAATCCATCAATATAATATCTACCTTGTGTAAATTTCTTGAAAATGCATAGCCAGTGAATGCGTGCCAGTACTCAGTTAAAATTTGTGTTTTGTATTGAGATGTATTGAAATTTAAAAACAAAATCGACGTTCCTGAACATTTGAAATTTTTCACTTATCACTTGAGTGCGCTTAACTATCGATATTTTATATTTTAACCCTATATTAACAATTAATTAATTTGATATTGTTAATTTATTATACCCAATTTTCTTTTAATCTAATGTTCGGAAACTTCTTTTCAAAAATTAAAAATTAAATTTTCAAATTTCTATGTTAAAATTAAAAAAATTAATGAATGCTCTGTTATAAGGGATTTTTAATTTATCAACAAACTTTTTTTTTCTCAAAAAACAACCAATATCGTTGGCATTTCTGAATTAAATCCATGTAAAGTTTTAAACGGTGTTTGTTTTGTACTCATGTGCGGTGTATTATTGTGCACATGCATTACAGCACCCATAAGTGCAAAAGTGTTCAATTTTTTCGCTCCCCGCGCATTTTCCGAGAGAATGGGTGTTAAAAATAAGATCTGCAAAAAAACCACGCATCTCTAGTGGTAAAAAGACAGTCGCTTTTGAGTTTTATCTCAAAGAATACTTAAAAATTTTCTCAAAAAAACTCTAATAACATAATTGCTTTGTATCTTTTAAAATATCAATATGAGGTAAAAGAGGATTATACAACTTTTCATTTAAAATTCATCAACAAAGATGTTTTTGTGATTATTTTTCCTTTTTACGCATCCGGTTATGAGTTTTTTTAAGCTCAAACTAAAATTTTTCGAAAAAATTTAAGACAGCTTTTGTTTTAAAATGCTCTCATTTATGCTTCGTCCAACGTAAACACTATATTGTATTTTTTGTGAATAGCTATTGAATTGGTCTTTAAGTTGTATGAAAATTTTTTTACTTATTCTTCGTATTTATAGGCGTTAAAAAGTTTTAAAGTTAAAAAACCTAAATTAAAAATTACTTAACAAATTTTTACAATACAGGGTGTCCCGCAACTGAATGCAACTATTTACGGAAGTGAAAGGTAATGTCGAGTTGAGCAAAAATTCGTATGGGATGGGGGTCTATTTTCACATTCTTAGGAGCTACAGGGTTAATTAGTATTTCACGAGTTTGATTTGAATTATTGTTTCTAGCACAAAAACTAACTCACAGAAAACTTATTTTGAGAACTCACTGTAAAGGCAATAAAATCACCTTTCTAATGGCTTATCAACAAACCCCACCGACTTAACCGTTTCTGAGCTTCGCTCGTCTGAAAATGAAATCAACCGGTGGAAACTACTAAATTTAAACTTTGAGTCCAAATTTCTCAGTATTTCACGTAATAAATTATATTTTATAATAATTCTTGTAATTTATTCAGTTCTCTTTTCAATGACAGTAAAAACATAAACATACATATATCTAAAAATAAAAAAGTTGACTGTACTAAAAAAATCATACTAATTAGAAAACAATGATAATGAAATTTTATTCTCAAATAATATTTTATCCTACCTCCATATGTTTTCTAATAAGTATAATTTTTTTAGTACAGTCAACTTTTTTATTTTTAGAGATATGTTTATGTTTTAAGTGTCATTGAAAAGAGAATTGAATAAATTACAAGATATATTATGAAAAATAATTTAATTTATTACGTGAAATTCTGAGAAATTCTGAGAAAAGTTGAAATTCAGTAGTTTCCAGTGACTTTAGGTCACTTTTAAGCAAATTATTTATTGGTAACATGATTTGTGACATATTTTTTATAAGTTTTCTATGGTTATTTACTAATCCTAAAAATGCCTGAATTTCCTTTCTTTTTCTCGGAACTGGTATATTTTTCACATATTCCAGTTTTTGTGGATCTGGCAAAGCTCCCATTTCCGAACATTTTTGTCCAAAATATGCTATCTCACGACCAAAAATTGTCATTTCTCTGTGTTTAACTACAAACAATTCTCCCTCAATTTCTGAAAAACTCTTCCAAGTCTCCTCATGTTGCTGTAAATTTTTACCATAGATTACAATATCGTTTGAATATTCAAAACAATCTATCCCTTGTAGTCCTGTGAGTATATGATTCATAAGCCTTTGGAATGTAGCTGGGGCTCCAGTTAGTCCAAACGGCATTCTGTTAAAATCATAATGACCTAACGACGTACAAAAAGCTGTCTTTTCCTTATCCTTGCAATTGACCATAACTTCATGATAGCCGCTAGCTAGATCTAGTGTTGAAAAATATCTACAATGACCTTACTGATCCCGAATTTCGCCAGTTCGAGGAATAGGGAAAATTTGTTTGATTGCGGCATAGTTTATTTTCTAAAATATATTACTCCACTTTTTCTCTCTGTTTTTTTCTTTTTCTCCACTTTTCTGTCCGTCTTCCTCGGCTTTCTTTGGAACTAGCAACAGTGGTGAATTCCACGGTGACTTGCTTGGTCTGATAATGTCGTCATCTAAATGTTTTTCTACTTGTCTTTGTATCTCATTCCCATGCATTTGTGGTAACCTATCTTGAGCTAGATCTCTTTGCATTTGAATCTCATGGTTTAAAACAGAGGTGCATGACAATTTATCCCCTTCAAGCAAAAAAATATCATGAAAAGACGTCACTAAATTTTCTACTGATGCTCTTTCAGTGTTTAAACTTTTGTCTGTGACCGTGGCATGCAGGTTAAGTATGTGGCTTAGCATGCTCGGCGAAAAGTTTTCTTCAATAAAAAAAAAAAAATTTTTCTGATTGGTCACCACCTCTCTGTAAACAATGGCAAACCTCAGAGAGTAAATAATGCCATGTTAAGCTTCTTGAGAACATGAACTTTAGCCGTTCGGCATAAAACGTGTAGGTCTAGTTCTCGGTCAATTGTGTGCAAACATTTAATAACACACATAATACTATTGATCATAAGAACCTCGATCAAAGTCCTTTCAAGGGCTGAAATGGCCAATTTGTTTTTTTTTCTATTAATCTATTAACCCTTTCTCTCACGTCTTTTTCCCTTGCACTTCTATTCTGAAACGTAAAATTCATATTGTGTAATGAGTTTGCTAAATCTGTATCTTTCCTGAAAAGTACTGAATATAGCTTCTTTTTATACTGTATCTTTATCTGTTGATACTTTCCCCTTTGACTCAGAGGTGCGGATGTTTACTATCTTTTGCGACGTCAAATCATCCTCCACTATTTTTTCTAGCTCTGTTACCTTCAATTCTTGTATGTTTGAATAAAAATCGTTGAATAAAAAATTAGCTGTTTCCTCTGACGTTCTCTTTGCTGTCGAGGTGTTTACCGTTATTTCACATTAGCCATAACTTTAGTCTTATCTACCGATGTACGGTTTTCTGGTTGTTTGTTCCCGGTTTTGCCTGGTGTACAGATGTTTACAAACTTCCTTGACGTGAAATCATCTGTGACTACCTAACTTGGCCCAGTTTTCCTTAATTTTTGGGTTCCCAGCTCATTGGCCTTAGCTGGGCCCTTGATAGTTTCCCTGTTTTGAATCTTATTCTCTCTTTGCAAAAAATCCTTCATTTTGTGTCCTAACCTTGAACACCATTTACATATTACCTCATATCTGTTTGATACTTGAATAATGTTACCATTCCTCCTTTGATTTATGTTATAATTACTCTGACTTCTATCATAACAACTTTGATTTCTATTTGTTTTATTGTTATTCATATTTCTGCTAGCTGAACAGTTTAAGTTATATTCGTGACCATATTCTGTACACTTCTAACAATAAACTTGATTTTTTACTACAAGTCTATTCTCATCATTTCTTGTTATTTGAATCTCTGGCAGGTTCTCTGATGATGAATAAGCCCTATGACCTGCCTCAACCTTATGATCAACCGGCATTAAAGGCACTACATTGGTAATAAGATTTATACCAAATGTCCTTTGATTTGGTCTCGTATTTTTCCCTCTTTCAATAAGCCCAAATGCACTTATCGCTTCTTCCACTACACTCTCAAATGTTCCTGTTTTAATGCTTAGCATATGTATTCTAAGAGTTGAATCCTGCAGACCAACCCTGAAATTTGTAATTACAGTTGTAACGAGTGTATTTGTTTCGAAGGCTGAGGTATGCTCAGCCGCTCCAGGGTCCGTCCAAGGGATCTCGCAACCCTTGGGCAAAAGTAAATTTTTCTCAATCAGAAATTAAATAGATTAATTAATCGCAGAATTAGTCACGGTTGACGTTAAGGTCAACACAATCACTAAACCTCAAAGGTTTTAGCTCGGCACGATTAATAATCTATTTTGTTCTTTTTTTATTTTGTTTAATTATTATATTTTTTTTTATATAAAATATTTATTACAAACTTAGTGTATACCTAAACTTAGTGCATATACGTTATAAACATTAGTGGCAAAGTGCGCACGGTGGCAGAGGGCCAACTATTCAGGCGGACTTAGTATATACTTAAAATTTAGTTCATATACGATATAAACATTAGTGGCAAAGTGCGCACGGGGGCAGAGGGCCAAACGGATTCAGGCGGCAGACGGCAGAGGGCCGACGGCAAAGCAGGCCTTCACAACGTAGACCTACTTAGAATACGGTGGGTTGCTGAACCCGGCAAGCCGAAGCTTAAGTTGTGACCGGAGTCGAAAAGCCGGAGCTTGAGGGTGACCGGAGTCGAAAATCCGGAGCATGAGTGTGACCGGAGTCGAAAAGCCGTAGCTTGAGTGTGACCGTAGTCGAAAAGCCGTAGCTTGAGTGTGACCGTAGTCGAAAAGCCGGAGCTTGGGGTTAGGTGGCTTGATTACAGAATTCTGTAATCAATTTTTAATTCCCTGACTTTATCACCACCCGAAAGTTGACTGACAATTTAAATATTAATTGAAATCAACTGGGATGTCAAGCGAACTCAACATCCTCAACCAACATTTTGCGCACTACTCATTCAATGTTCACTGCTAACTGCCTGTGAATCATATTATTGTTATAATGTCAGCAAGTGCTACAATTCAACGTTGCTATAAATAGCCTGGCTGCTTACATTGCTGCTAAACGAGTTCTGTGTGGATGTGTGCTGCACTGTGATTGATACATTAAGCAGCCTTCACTGCGGCTAGTACTTAGATGGGGGACCACATTGGATCCTCCATCCGCATTATTTATTTTTTTTTATATTCTACTCTACTTTATTTATTAATTCTTCTTTTTCTTTTTTTTCCCCTTTTATTTATTCATTGGTATCTTTTTAATTTAAATTAAATGTTGCCATCGGCTTTTAAAATTATTATTTATTTTTTTTTTTACATTATAGGAATCTATATATTTTTATTTTAATATTTATTTGTAACGACTTCAGTCGTTACACAGTTTTATTCCATTCACTTAAAAGTGCGGACACACGTCTTTATATTCATTATAAATAATATCATCTGCTGTTGTTTTTAGAACACTTAACCGTCTTGCATATTGTCCATACGTGCATACGTTCTAAATACGTTTTCTTTATAAGTATCAATAATTCATTCAAATTATTGAATTGTATTTGTCTTACTGACTTGAAAGCATCTCCATAAAGTCTCACACATTTAATAAATTTTTCTCAATTCGATTCTTCTACCCCTTGAAAAGCTGATTCTGTTCCAAATATAAACTAATACACTTCCTCGTGTAGCTCACCGCAGTCTGCTCCTGAAAATAGAGGCACAAACTCCGATACTGTTTTCGCTATCTCGTATATGTTCATATTGAATTTTTTTTTATGAAGCTATTTTCCTTATCTTTTCGTTGTCTTTAAAAATTTTCTTTGTGTTCTATAACAATTCTCGCCATATACCATAGTTTCTCTGTGAGTCTATTTTTGTAATCTAATGTACAAATTTTTATGTTTTACGGTTTTACACCTTGTTAATTATATTCTGGATGGTCCGGTCAACTACATGGAATTGGCTACGGAATCGCAGAATCTTTGGGAAGTTATATATTATTTATTTAATTGAATACGGGTTGCCGAGTTCGAATCACTAACAGGGTAGTCCTTTATAAAAAAGACTACTGGCTGCGTCATAATGTGCGTCCTTGTCGAACCCACTCAACTCTGTTGTGTAACGTGTTGTGCTATAAGTGTTACATCGTAGTATTTATACTCACTGTAAATATTCCGATTGGAGGGGAGATTTAAACTTTAAGAAACTTAAACTTGGGGAGTTGTCGAAGAAACTAAAAATAAAAAGTCGCAGGTTTAAACAGACCTCTTGCTCGTAAGCTGTCGCTTTTATTTTTAAAAACCTTAAAACTAACAAAGTTTAAAAAGAGCAGCGGGAAGCGCTGCTCAAAAGAAAGTGAGGAATAAGAGCCGCAGTTCCTCATTGAACACCACTTTACCGACAATTTACAGGGTATTCACCGGTGGAGCGAACATTGCGCCCGCCTTGCCCGAGTGCAAGACGCTGCCAGCAACCCTGCCTTGATAAGACCCATCCAAATATGGAGTTCTGGGCCAACGGCATGCTAAATCTAGCCGGGTTACTGTCAGGCTGCATTATTCTTGTGTAGACATCGTCACCCAGCAGAAGTCGCAATGGCGCCTGCTTGTAGAAGTAAGTATCAGCCAGATTGATTTTTGGATAGCTCTGGCTGATCCTCTCGTCGATGTCCTTCGATGGTGAAACGACCTCCAGCGATAGTGTGCATACCAAAGAACTGCAACGAGTAGCTTTTTTGAGACTCTGAGTAGATCCGAAAAAATGAGTCCAAAAACCTAGTCAACCCTCACAGCACGCAACCCAATTCATACTCACTGTCACGAAGCTGCAATGCGGCGGCTCAAATAAATATGAGTATATTCAATCACAAGTCGGATCGGGCAAAGATCTGGTTTTTCGGTTCATAAATACTTATGGTTGCTGTCGTCTTGCTAATACTCCTCATACTTACCCAAGAACTCATAATCAACACAAACACCCGAATCACTCGGTTCATTCTGCCACTGATGTGAAGCAGAGCGCAGATGAGCGGAGCAGTGAGAAGTAAACCAGTTTTTTGTGTGTAACAGAAACACGTATTCTTCTTTTTTTGTTTTTTATTTTGTTTGTTTTTGTATTCAGCTTACTCGAACGAACGCGTAAGAGAAAAAAAAAAACAAAACTCACAAGCGTTGTTGTTATTTTCTGTTCTTCCTAGAGTGCAACAGAAAAATACCAACATCGAAATTCCTATAAAAACACAATAAAAAATTTTTAGCTGATATTGCCTGCAATGCGATATTGAAAAAACATACGCAAAAAACAAATCCAAACAAAATAGAGACGTTGGCATAGAAAGAGCAGTACTCAGGATACACTCAAATTAGACTCGGGTCGAGCTTCCTTGCTTATACGGTTACTCAACGCACTCATTGGAAACAACAAGTAGTTCGGATCCCGCCACTCTCGGATTAAAGTACGAACGAAAGGGCTGCAGGAATGAATACCTGTTGCTTACCATTTTAGATAATGTCAAAAACCGACAGAAAAATCGTCTGAAAAATGCAACCCTGACAAAAATGCGGCAAAGGTACAAAAAGCAATGGAAATTTCGAATAAGCAGTTTTATTTTAAACAGAAAATTGTACAATAGACACACTCGTTTTTATAGAATGTGCAATATTTAACGAACGTTCTATTTAAAATAAAGTCAATGAAGAATTTTTAGAAACTAGTGATAAAACTGGTTTTTTTATAAACTGTAATAGATACAAAAAATTGTGAATTTTCTAAAAATGTTTGATAGATTTAATGCAGAATAAAAAACCACAAAAATTTTGTAAGAAGCTTTTAAAAAAAATTCTTTAAAGTTCAATGTGTATATTCTTAAAAATCTTTTTAAAAACGATCGGTTTTTGCGAAAACCGGTGTTTTACTTCGGTTTTTAGTTTTGCTTGAAACCAATATTAAAAAAACCGTTAAACCGAAGAGTAGTTTTTTTTGTTAATGTGCCGATGTGAGTATTCCATATTCTCAAATCATTTACCAAAAGAAACGAAAGGGTGCAAAACATACATTTTTAAATATATAAGGTCGCACTTTACCAAAATATTGCACCAAAAATATTTAAAAAAAAAACGCGAACATCTCGAAAATGAAGCGAGATAGGCCAAAATAACCACCTTTTACGTGTTTCTAAAGGGGTTTAGTATTATTGAGACGCGTAGATAGAGGGGTCGCACCATACCAAAATATTGCACCAAAAATATTAAAATCCCAGAAAAAGCAGGATATCTAGAAAATGGAGCGAGATAGGCGAATAATAACCACTTTTTACAAGTTTTTAAGGGTGGTATTGTAGAGACGCGAAGATAGAGGGGTCACACTATATCAAAATATTGCACCAAAAATATTTAAAAAATTTATTTATTTATATAGAGAAGGCTCGTCGTTGTTGGTCTTATGGGGGGAGACCGTTCGAGAATTGGTCCCTAGACGATGAAGCAACAGGAAGCATCGACTGCGGTCTCTTCTGGGAAGAAGACCGCTTCGGGAAGTGCTCCCTCGAAGACGATACAGACGGTACAGTCAACTGCGGTCCCTTCCAAGACGATCTTCGATTCTACCCCAGACCTCGTCGCTTTGCTAGCAGCGGCAGAAGCAGGCTGCAGTTTAGGCTGCTTCGCGCGTGATCGTGTTCCTCGCCTTCTTGAATCGGTTCGACTGAACAAAGTTTGTACCGTTGTCGGCTGCTAGAAAAGTAGCGGTTTATAAATCGCTAGTGGCTTCAAGATGAATTGCCTTAGTTGAAAAGCACACAATCAAACAAACATAGCCCTTACTTATTCGACATGATTTACCTTTGTAGCTTTTAATGTCGAATGGCCCCGTGAAATCAATAGCAGTCGCAGCAAATGGCCTTGAAATGACAGTTCGCTCAGCTGGCAGCGCAGCCATTATTTGTGTTCGTTGGCGTTTTATGTGAATTACACAAGTTTTGCAACTGTGTAAAGTTGATTTTATGAGGGTTCAAGCACGTGGGATCCAATATTGCATTCGAATACGTCGAAGCACTAATTGATTCCCTCTATGAAGTGAGATCTCTTGGACAAAACGTACTAAAAGGCATGAAAAGTGACAATTATATGGTAATATAATTGGATGCCTTTCATCATATGATAGGATTGGTGAAGAGGGTAGCCGTCCACCAACACGCATTAACTTGTCGTTTTTCAACAATGGATTTAGAGCAGTGCCGGGCATTTTCAAGTTTCCTATTCACATGTGAATAGGCTTCAATTCGCTGCCAACGCAATGCTATCACACGTACGCTATAAGCTTCTTCGTCAAACAATGAACGAACAGTGTTTTTCGTCCGTACTGTGAGAGCAATTTTATCAACGCAAAGCATGTCAGTTGACGGTAAGCATTCATTCAAGTGAGCTCATTAACAGCTCTGCCACACTCACTGGCACACACACAAGTAAGCATATTTAAGTATTGGTGTTGCCCTGCTCTGATTTAGAGCAATAATGGGACTCTTCGGTGCAATTATTTGATTTGTTTCCAAACAGTGATATTCGTTGGAAAAGCTTCTATTTGACATAAGAGTGCCAATCGTGTTTTCACAAATTTGATTTCTGCCGTTTCTAGGCATTTTGATTTTTTTGAAAAAGACGCACGACACTTGGGATGGGAGCGATGTAGAAAGCGAAACACGTAAGCTATACTCTCAATCCACACAATAGAGAGGAAAACCGCTTTAAAATGTCTTCATATTTCGAACAATATGCAACACTATATGTGTACTTTTACAGCTTTTCCGCTCAAGCGAAGTTTCTAGAGCTGGAGGTTGCGTCATTCTTGGCCAAGCCGATCGTTTGAGCGAGAGCCAAGAAGGCCCATGCCACAAAAGAGCATTATCGACTTACTCTTGTGACGTAACTCCAGCGTTGCTAAATCTGCAGGGTTCTCATGTGTTGCTAAATCTGCAGGGTCTCAGGGTTCCAACTTTTTCTGTCACTTTCGAAACTCTGTTGGCTACGTAGGTTGTCCAGGAACAAGGGGGCTTACAAAGCCATGCAAGCACTATTGTCCAGTAATATAAACTTTGCCTTTCAATTTAAAGGTGCGATAATAAAGTGTATACCATATCCGCGAGAAGTGCTGCTTCACATAATTCAAGACGCGGTAGTGAGATCGTCTTGACTGGACCAACTTTACTTTTCGCATAAAACAGATGACTGACAACACAGTCATTTTGTTTTACGCGAATGTAAATTGACACTGCGTATGTTTTCAGAAGCATCGCAAAAGGCGTGAAACTCGACGTCGGAATCAGGTGAAAAACCAAAAAAACGTGGTATATTTTTTATGTTCTTATAATCTTGCAAAAAAGATTGCCAAGATTGAAAGTGTAATGGGAGATTTTCATCCCAATCTATTTCATTCAACCAGATGCGCTGCATTCGAATTTTTACTTATAGTACGAATTCCTACCGCGTTGGCGCAGCTTGAATCTTCTAACTCTAAAATTCTTCTTAAAAGTCTTCTTGTAAAATATGCTCTGTAGGTAGGTCTGCCAAAATGCTTGAAACATTTGCACTCCATTTCCGCATAGTAAAACCTGCAGAGTCTAAAGCAGCGATAAGCTAATTTCTAGCCTTTATTGCGCTTTCCACATCGTGAGCTCCAGCAAGTGCGTCATCGATATATGTGAAATGTCGCAAAATTTGAGCAGCAAGAGGATATTGCTGCTGAACATCATGTGCTAATTGCGGCATCGTTCTAATGGCTAAATATGGAGCACAGTTTAGGCCAATCGTAACTGTCTTGAGCTCATAATCCTGAATCATATTATCAGGTGAGCGTAGAAAAAGAATTCGTTGGAAAACAGAATGTTTCTGATCAACAAGAATCTGACAGTACATCTGCTGGATGTCACCATTAAAAACATGAAAAACCGCCATTTCAATACCAGGAGGGTCGAATCATGTTGAAGAACTGGGCCTGCATGCAGGTCATCGTTCAAGTTGACCCCATTCGAGGTGGGACTTGATGCATTGAATACTACCCGAACTTTTGTTGTAGTACTCTCTGGCATCATTACTGCATTATGCGGAAAATAATAATGAGATGGTGACTTTTCAAATTTTGGAGCTGCAACTTTTTACATGTGACTCAATTTGAGGTACTCATTCCCCACTTCTTTGTATTCCGATTTTAATTCTGGATTTTGTTCAATCGAGCTTCACTTCTGACCACTGCTGGAAAGCAATATCTCGAGAAAATCCAAGATCATCAAGGAATCCATTTTTAAATCGTAAGGTAATTATTTATCGACCTTTGTAATCGCGTTTTGTGGTTTTCTGATAGTTTTCATCACAAAACTTATCAGACTGGGATAAAAATTGTTTTTTAGGTAGTTCCTCCAACTTCCAAAAACGTGCGATCTGTTCATCGATCACAACTTCACTATAATAGCTCAAACATGGTTTTAAGCTGGATATTTCGTTGCAAGGCATAGGACCTGTGAAATCTAGCCGAAAAATGCTTCTTGCACCAAAAGTGATCCAAAAATATTGCGTTGAATGCCATCGGGAATGATGGCAGGGTACAAATCGCCACCGATAAGTACGCCAACTTGATCACTTCTGAAGTAGTGCGGGTCTGACATTTGTAAATCCGGCAAACTATTGCACAAAAAAGGATCAATGGAGCATGACGGCAGATTCCCAGTTAAGTGTGACAGCACGAATGCTGTAGCTTCTATTTGACATTGCCTATTTAAAGGCGAACTGAGAATTATTTCGCAAGCTTTCGTCACTTGCGCTGAAACTGCGTTATTAAGCCCCGAAAATTGAGCGCTTACGGCTCTTGTGGGTAACTTCAATAGCTTCTGCAATCTTTCAGATACGAACGTACCTTCAGAGCCAGAGTCGATCAGAGCTCTAGTTGTGTACGCTGATCCTAGGTGACATACGGTCACCATTGCTGTACTAAGCAATACGTGCTTGGTAGTGGTAGCGAAGCTTGATTGAACGTCATTGCTAGTGGTCTGTATTAGGTAGAATGGGATTGCCCGGGGGGTTGGGTCGAGAGCTCGACCTACTTGAGTCAACACTCGAAGCAGGGGTTTGGGGTGGAGTTGAGTCTCGATGCAAGACAGTATTATGATGTTGTTTGCTCATCACACACGAATACTGACTCTTGCACTCTTTCACCTCATGAGAATGGGCTAGGCAATTGAGACAAAACTTAATTTTGCGAATCATTGCTAGCCGATTTTGAGTATCCATTCTCAAAAAACGGGGGCAAAAGCAAAGTGCCTGCTGGTCGGTAGAGCACAGCTTACAATTCGCTGAAGTAATTTTAACTTGGTAGTTATTTGATTTTTTACCAGATGAATTGCTCTGGTTTGGTTTAGAGTTGGAGGAAGATGTGGTGAAGTTTTGCCTAGGTATTGCGCCGCTAGAGCTGCGAATATCAGACACGGTTTCAAGAGTTTGAAACCGACTCGTGAGGATGCAATCGAGATCGGTCCATTTAGGAATCTTGTTTTTATTCTAAATAGACTGCTCCCATAAGGAGAGCGTGACCTCTGGCAGTCTTGTCGAACATTGGTAAACAAAGATTGCATCCCAGTTATTGATATAAATGTTGTGCATTTTTAGAGCAAAAATACAACCATTGATATCTCTTTGGAGTTTTTTAAGTTCTGTACCAGATTCTTTTGGCACATGGGGAAAATTAAATAATATTTTTAATTGGCTCTTAACCATGATACGCTTGTTTTCGTATCGGTCAGATACGCCTTGCCAAGCTTTTGAAAACCATCATTGGTTTAAGGAGATTTTCGTACAATCTCTTTTGCTTCTCCCCGTGTTTTTAGATTTCAGTGGAATAACTTTCCACTGACGTTAGCCGCGAGTTCATTATATAAATGGCCGTAAACATGTCTGAAGGACGGCCATGAGGGGTAATCACCACTGAAAACCTCAGTATCGCATGGTGGCACAGGCATGCTGTGGCCCATGACTGCCGCCGGCTCTGAAGCAATTGTTTGCTTCGAGGGCTTATCCTCAGAAAGCTCAGAAATTCTTCCTGCTACCCGTATATAGGATTGATAGCAGGCGCGGTACTTTTTTTAATTGATTCAATACCTGAATCCTCGTCATTGGACATTTTGTTCAAACAAGCATCAAATGCAACTTTAACTTTTCTTCACTGGGCTGTAAGCTCTTCACTTTGAGCCTCCAGGGAGAAGACGTCATGAGTTTCCACGGCATTAAAGTCCGTTTCAAACTCGACCAGCGCATCAGACAGACGAATAAATGCCTTTAAAGAGGACATTTTATTTTGTTTCGATAGTATCGTAAGTGTAGACGTAGAATTCCGTTTAAGTTGTAACCTCTTCTACTTTGTCTCTTTGGTCCGATTGTTTTGTCCACTTTGCACGTATTTTTTATTGATCTTCCGAAAATTAACAAATAAATTAAAAACACTCAATTAATGACTACTTATCGAGACCAAAACAAAGAAAAAGTAAAAAGTAAGCGTGATTAAATGAGCAAGCAAAAAGAAACAAGCAAAATTTTAAATTTTTTCGATCATTTCGTTAAGTTTGATAGGTTGAGTTCATTGACTTTGTTGAAAAGAAGGCGAAGCAAATGCACTTTCCATTGATGCATGTATCTTTGCCCGATATATAGTTTGCGAGCTACAGTCAGTTTAACTACTAATTTCAAAATAAAATTAAGACCCCGATTTTGAAAAAAATCGTTTGGTGACTATATTTCACGCTGAGCACATGTCCTTTCCATTAGTTCTTCTCTCGTCTCTGCCCGATATTTAAATTGCTTCACTTTCGTCTCTGTTCGATGTATAGTTTCCAACTCGTTTTTTTTCATAAGAGTTAAATCTAAAGCCCTAACCAAAATAGACGATTTGCTCCGTAACGAGCGAAGACGAAAATGTTCGCTTGAATGCAACTCAATGTTGTTGCCCAAAATAAGCAAACCTAAACACATCGAAACTGAACGAAACGGTTTGACGAGACGATTTGTTCCGTAAGACCCGAACTGTTTGCATCTCAACTCGTCAGCAACAATAGTGCAGAGCATTTTTACATCAAGTTTTGTTGCATTTTTATCAATTAGTGCAAGAAACAATATTTTAATGAATTTATAGCAATTGTTAGGGATGCACAAGGCATTTATATGCATTTGAAACAGTTGGCAGCTGACCAGAATGGACGAGTTCAAGAACGTTTCATTTTGGGTTAAATGTCAAAACAGACGTAACGAGTGTACACGCTCGTCGAGCTGCAATCGTCTCGTTTCGTCTATTTTGGTTAGGGCTTAACCGGATCACAGACCCATTTCGTTAAATTTGACAGTTTGAGTTCATTGACTGAGTTGAAAAGAGGTTTATGACCTTTGGTGTCAATATAGAGCACTAAGCAAACTAGAACAGTAGTGCATACATAAACCCAATGCGAACCAATGCTTACATAGTACCAAGACGAACCAATCAGTTCGTGCAAAACAAAAACAATGCAAGCATAAACAACGAAACAAAAACAAAGAAAGTAGCAGGCACATTATAAGCAGCTGATGATTGATTTTCTTATATAAAAACATGCATTTTTCTTCTTTTATTTTACTATTTTGTGACTTTAATATAATAGTGACAAAATCCAAAATTAGATATTCATTCAGCGCAGGATATATCTGATATTTAAGTATATATATTATCTTTGAACGATAAGTATTAAAGGCTGTAGGTATGCCCTAAAGTATAGGCCAAAAAAAGTTTCATGACCTTGAAAAAATCTGTTAAAACGACCCCATACAAACCGCGCTGTAAGACTTAATTCTACGTCAAAAAACAAAAATCTATAAATGTATAGACAAATGTTAACAACAACAAGTAAAAATATTTTTTTTTTGTTATAAATAAAAAAATGCACTAAAAACCGTGTAAAAAAAACCGTTGCTATTAGCAAGCAGTTAGCATTTCTACTACTTCTACGATTAGAGTTAAAGTTTATAAGAGAAAGTAATTCCAGACAATCGAATACACCGCTTATGAGTTGGTGTAAATAGACGATATCCGCAGACTTCCTTCGTTCAATTAAAGAGGAAGGTTCAAAAAATCAATCCCATCTAAGCCCCTAAGTGCAAACCGAAAAAAAAAGTTTTTGGATTCTCTATATACATTCAACATGCACACTAGACCGTACCTCAAAAAAAAAGTGCGCCGTAAACCAGCGAATATGACGCATTTGTGCAAGGCAATTACGAAAAAAATTTTTTTTTTTTTTTTGACCGAACGTAGGGGTCGCGCATTGACATATTTCTTCATATCTCTGGTGTTTACAGTTGGATTTTAAAGTTTGGTACAACAATGTTTTTGTCTCAAGAAGATCAATATGACCTCTTTAGAAGTCATTGACCTCAGGTGTACCGTTCTGGTACTTACCCTCCAGATCTCAGTTGCTACCATCCTAATGTACCATCCTTATATTAAAAAAATAAAGCTCTTAAAATATCATTAATCTTTTGCCAAGGAAGTATATCGAAATTTCAAGCAGAACTATTTTTAAAAAATTTTTGAAAATTTTTTGCCGAACGTAGGGCTCCCTTTTTTCATTTTCATCATATCTTCGGTATTAAAAGTCTGATCATATTGAATGACATATCGATGTTTTTGTTTAAAAGAGACCAATTATTTTTATTCCAAAATAAAAAAAAATATTCCTACAAGTCCTTGGAAGGTCTTTAATTGATTTTGAGGAACTTTAAAGCTCGTAAAAAGCTCTAAAAAAGGTTTCAACGCTATTTTTGTTGTGATTTTCTAAATGTACAATGGATTATTAGTTTCACAGCCACATCGAAAATATCAATTTCAAACACTGGCTATTGCAATTCGTTTTTCCCCTTGAAAAAACAGTTGAAAATTGCGTCTGTCTAATATTTATTTCAAACGAGAGTTTTATAGAGTTTTGATCATTTTCAATAAAAATCGAACAAAAAACATTTAAAAAACAAATGTCTTTTATTGCGAGTGACTTAAATAATACCAAATTTCTAACGGAGTATGATGTTATAAATTTGTTATTGTATCTGCGGCATAACAGTGATAAAAGTCGAAAGTTGGATGTTTTTAAATAAGAAGCTGTTAGAAATGTAATCGTTTTGTGGCAACGCGCCGGCATACCAATTATAATCCTAACGGCGGTTCGGAAACGTGTTGATGTACTTGTGAATACCTATTATACAATTTCTAAAAATCGATTGAGATATACCCTGAATGATTGGAATAAATTGTTTAAAATTTCGATTTGTTTTAAAAATCCATCAAATTTTGACGTGATTCAAGTTGGCTATATTTCTGACAGCTCTCGAGTTTTGATAAAATGTGGCCCATGCGTTGTTCATCGGTGACCGCCGAAGCAGATTCATTTACTACATGAACAAAACGCTCGGTGTTTTGAGAATGGCATGGATAGGCTGTGAAGTTATATAGGTTTACTATAAAAATTAATCAAATTAAGTCATTTTCATTGTGCGAACCTGGTAATTTGATTAATTTGTTTGAATATTGCAATGATTCTTGCTGGTCTTAACAAAATATTCTCCGGGTGCGAGAAGTACGCATTGTTTTTTATAAAAGGACGAACTGCCAGTTGAATATCTTATGACTTATTGTTTAACTTTCGACTTTTATCACTGTTATGCCGCAGATACAATAAAAAATTTGTAACATCATACTCCGTTGGTAATTTGGTATTATTTAAGTCATTCGCAATAAAAGACATTTTTTTAAATGTTTTTTGGCCAATTTTCATTGAAAAAGATCAAAACTCTATAAAACTCTCGTTTGAAATAAATATTACACGGAAGTAATTTTTAACTGTTTTTTCACGGGGAAAAACGAATTGCAATAGCCAGTGTTTGAAATTGCTATTTTTAATGTGGCTGTGAAAATAATTATACATTGTATATTTAGAAAATCACAACAAAAATAGTGTTGATACCTCTGTTAGCATTGGCATTATTTTTTATTTTTTTACGAGCTTTAAAGTTCCTCAAAATCAGTTCGAGGCCTTCCAAGGACTTGTAGGAATATTTTTTTTTTTATTTTGGAAAAAAGTAATTGGTCTCTTTTAAACAAAAACATCGATATGTCATTCAATATGATCAGACTTTAAATACCGAAGATATGATGAAAATAAAAAAAGGGAGCCCTACGTTCGGCAAAAAAATTTCAAAAATTTTTTTAAAATAGTTCTGCCAGAAATTTCGATATACTTTCTGGGCAAAAGATTAATGATATTTTAAGAGCTTTATTTTTTTTATATAAGGATGGTACATTAGGATGGTAGCAACTGAGATCTGGAGGGTAAGTACTAGAACGGTACACCTGAGGTCAATGACTTCTAAAGAGGTCATATTGATCTTCTTGAGACAAAAACATTGTTGTACCAAACTTTAAAATCCGACTGTAAACACCAGAGATATGAAGAAATATGTCAATGCGCGACCCCTACGTTCGGTCAAAAAAAAAAAAAAATTTTTTTTCGTAATTGTCTTGCACAAATGCGTCATATTCGCTGGTTTACGGCGCACTTTTTTTTTTTTGCATAGGAGGTGGTACGGTCTAATGCACACTATAACTTGGGGACCAAACTTGACTTGCGTTCTCAAAGTGAGGGCGCACTATTGCATAATACAACGTTGTAGTTGTAATCATTCTATTAAATTCTTTGGCCCTGCAAAACGTTGAAGATGCTTTATTACAAATGTAGTCAATATGATTGTTGAATGACAGCTAAGAATCCATGCATATTTTCATATCATCTGCATAAATTAACAGGTGAGAGTGTTTAATAATGTGGGTAACATCATTAATGACTTAAATAAACAGAATTGGACCTAAGTGACTGCCTTGAGGAACACCTGATTCCGCAACAAATTCAGGAGACAGAACCTCTCGGAATCGTATTTGATAAGATCGTTCTGTCAAATACGATTTAATCCAGCTAACAAAATATTCTGGAAATCCCAATAACTTGAGTTTAAATAAAATTAAATTATGTGGTAATTTATCAAACGCTTTACTGAAGTCAGTGTAAATGCAGTCCACCTGGTTACCTGATTCAATTGTATTAAGGCAGAAAGATGTAAAATCGAGAAGGTTGGACACAGTGGATCTGCCGTTAACAAAAGCATGCTGACGAGTTATAACTTCTCCACAGTATCTCTTAACACGATCATATCCCACTCTCTCAAAAAGTTTTGGAATCGATGATAGTCTAGCAATGGACCTGTAATTAGTAACATAATTTCTGCAACCCTTTTTATAAATGGGGCTTATAAATGATTTTGCCAAAATTGAAGAAAAAGGCTTTCATTTATAGATTTATTAAACCACAAAGAAAGTGGTTGACACAAAAAAGAACCGCATTTTTTTAACACAGCGGCAGGAATTCCATCAGGTCCAGCGCTTAAATCTTCATCTATCGATCAAATATAATTAAAATATCCTCAGCGGTAAAGGATATAGATTCCAAAGAAACCTAGGATGTAGAACTCATATAATCAAAATACCCAACATCTGGGTTGAAAGAATCAGAACAGAATGATTCTTTAAAAAGAGCAGCAAATAGGCCACAGACTATGCCGGGATCATCAGTAAATCCATCAAGAGTTTTAAATGATGAGGGGAATCCATCGGATTTCTTTTTTGTATTAATGAATCCCCAGAATTTCTTTGGATCAGACAATATTCTCAGCTTAATATTGTCTAAGTATTCATTATATAGAGTAGCTGAGCGATTTTCAAGTTCCAGAAACAAACATTTGTAAGTTTCTAGGTCATTTGAGTCTAAGCGGCAGACATATTTCTTCCATGCTCTGTTTCTGTTGTTGGGAAGTGCTTTTAATTCCTTTGTGTACCAAGGGTTCGTTGAATTATTCGCAAATTTGAGGCTATATGGTGCGGATTGAGAAAACAAAGCAAAGAGTTCCAAATAAAAATAACTAATGGAATTATTAAGACATGTAAACCTGTTGCCATAATTCGAGCAATTCAATAAAAATTAAATGTTAGAAACATTATAGACGTTAAATATATGATATTCTATTTAACCAGCTATTTTCCTCAATAACGATATATTCAGTCTCAATAATGATATAAAAGCTCAATATCTGAATGCTTTGACTTAAAACGTATGATCTGACACTAAATTTTTTAATGTAACTGTCAAAATACGAAAACGGACTTACACTAATATTACTACTGAGACAAACATTATAACTATTCGAAAACATCGAAGCTTTACTTTTCAAGCTATAAAACATTTCTAATTTTAAAAAAAGAAGTAAAAAAACAGATTTAAGACACAAAATAATACTATGATATAGTTAAGAAATTAATGAAAAATACTTACAGAACAGCTACAACATCGATTTATAACACATTTCGATGAAAAAACGCCAAAAAACTTAAAAAAAATTTTTTTTGAAAACTGTTAAAATTTGACTGAGTTGCTTGCTCGGAAAGTGGAGTTTTGGATTTTGGAACTGCATTTTTCGGACAATTGACATTTGAGGAATGTATAAAAGATAATTTTGGTGAAAAAATTTTAGTTTTGAAAAAAATTAAAATTCGATCAATTCATAAGCTCTTCTCACACTAAATTAAAAATCAATTATTTTTTGTACAAAAATTTTATTTCTGTTTTAAAAGGTTGGGAACCCCTGAAGCGAAATTTCAATTTTTAAAACTGGTTTGCACATCTACAGCCTAAACCTGATCTAATGACATCTGAGTCGATAAAATCGGTTCATTGGTCTGGAAGGAGTTGAAGTCACAAAAAAAACCTTAGTCTATTAATTATATAGATTATTTTCATTTATATTTTATTTATATTTTTGTGGTGACCATGGCATGCAGGTTAAGTGTGTGGCTTAGCATGCTCGGAGCCCGGGTTCGATCCCCAGCCGCGGCGAAAAGTTTTTTCAATAAAAAATTTTCTGATCGGTCACCACCTCTCTGCAGACAATGGCAAACCTCAGAGAGTAAATAATGCCATGTAAAGCTTCTTCAGAACATGAACTTTAGCCGCTCGGAGTCGGCATAAAACATGTAGGTCCAGTTCTCGGTCAATTGTGTGCAAACATTTAATAACACACACAACAAAATTGATCATAAGAAGCTCGGTCAAAGTCCTTTCAAGGGCTGAAATGGCCAATTTTTTTTTTTTTTTTCATTTATGTATTCTAAAATTACATTGATTTTACTATGAATTAAATTATTGAACTTCAACAAGTCAGCTTTTTTAAAGTTGATTTCATAAACTTTGTCTATGGAATTTGAATTAACTATATTTTCTCTATCTGATTTGTACCAAATACTCAATGATGGATGGTATTCATCAACAGTTGTAAGAGTATGGAAGACCCTCTTAACATTGACATTGTTACTGTCTGTAGTTAAGACCAGGTCAAGAAGTTGATTTAGACTATTATAAATACAACTCACTTGTTGTAAGTCAGAACATATATTATCAACAAATATATGTTCTTGGCGGGTCTTCGAACTAGATACACATAAATATGTATCATCGTCAGAAGAATGCCATTTTAAGTCAGGCAAATTAAAATCGCCCAACAATAAAATGTCGTCATTAACGTCAATATATATCGAAAAAAGTGCGCTTACGTTTTTTAGGCGATTAGGGCTGTTACCTGCGCAACTTGGACGATGTTTGCCTTGCATTCACGCATTTTATGCATTCTTGTTAGAATAAAAAATTTTCCGGAGGAAGTCAAATTAATTTATTCTACCTAACTGTATGCATGGAATAATCTGACGATGGATCAACACTCTTGACCGTTCTTAATACTTCAGATAAAAAAAAAAATCACAAAAATATCTTAAAGACATAACCGAATAAAATATTTTTGTATGCCGAAATCTTTCTTATTTCTTTTTAAATAAAAAGAAATATGCCGAACACGAAGAACTTTTTGTTGCAACGTTTGATTTCTGAAATATTATCTACTCATGGTGCAAAACCAAACTATTTTATGATGGTGCACAAATTAATAAATAAATATTTACTAACTATTTTATGATGGTGCACGAATTAATAAATAAATATTAACTACACAACTTTTTATAAACATAAACCTATTAAAAGTAAACATTATTATACGCTTTAATTATTAACAATAATAACACCACACAAATAAATTCAAAAATACGCAGCGAGAATAAACAGGCAAATATTGTGCGCACAATGATTTGGGAGTGTTTGGCATGATTTGGGAGTGTTTTTGTTTCGTGTCTTTCGACCACTTTCTACTCACAAGCTCGTGTCTTGCTGACGCTTGTGTTTGACAAATCATGAGTTCCAGTTGAACGTTGTGTGCAAGCATCAAATGATTATATGAATTTTAAAATTCGTGCAAGGCACAAGTGGTTTGTGAGTGGAAGCCATTTGCTGCAGAGCTCTGAAGACACATTCTGGTGCGATGAGAAAATGGGATTGAGAAAAATGTTCTCATTCACTATTCATTTCTATTTTCTCATTTTATGTTCTCATATCTTTGTAAATTTGTATTCTGAAACACTTGTGAGAAACTTCCAATGATCGAAAAAGATATTGGAAAGTTCTAATAAGTCATTTATAAGTTCTCAAACCAAATGTCAATAAATTATTTGTTTAAGTTTTTATTTAAACAAGAATTTATTTATTTTTCATAAAAAAATCATTTATGGGCTACAAAATTCATCACAAATTATGTAAAACCTAACTTAACGGGCAATAAGGCTGCATGCCACAAACCATATTTAATAATGCATTCATGTGGATTCCAAGTCGTCAGTCACAGCTCCTATAAGAGGTGCCAAAGCATCTAGATGTTATGATGACATGTCGGAACTCTTGATATGGGTTGAAGCCTATACAATTCTTCTTCCATAATGCGGAGTATGGCATCCGAATTGAGAATGGCACTCATAGAGCTAGGTAGCTCTGCCCGCGATATTGGTAGGAAACCTCAACCACAACATAATCCAGGGTCCTCACAATGAAATCTTCATTTCAAAATTCACAATGAAATTTTCAATTAAAAAAACCGAATTTTTCCCATTCCCATCAGCTTAGAATTAGAAATTGAAATTTTTCATTATTTTATTTCTCATTTTCATTTCTCATCACCCCAGAATAGTCTGTACGCCACATTGATAAGCATTGGCATATATATAATATAAATCGTTCTGTCATTGCTAAAGCCAATAAAGTCCTGGCTAAGAAAGGTGGTATTTCGACAAACTTAGTCATATATACCACACCAATTTCACTATATACAAAGAAATGGTAGAGAACGTAGGCACTAATACAACTTGGTATCATTGGCCAGTTATATTATTATATATATAATACAAATCGTTCTTGCATGGTTGTAGGAAAAAATCCAAAATATACAACCAGTACGGTCCGGAATAAGAATAATTGAGGAGGTCCAACAGGTTCAGGTCCATTCATATTAATGTAGTTTTATATCCATCACCAAGTGAAAATTATGTGTCCTTGGAAAGAGCGTGATCAGAATCAGCGGCGGTAGTGCAGGTAATCTATAATCTTATGTTTAATTGAGTACATGGATTCATTTAAAGAAATAACATCTGAAACGAAATTAAAGTCTCCGCAAGCGCTTCTTAGTGATTAATTTTGCAAGTAATTAGTTCTACAAAAGTTCATAAAAATTAGCTCAAAAGACCTTCTAGGACGAAGAGGAACATTAAAGTAAATTTTCTAATTAAATATGGACTGTTAACATATCCATGTAAAAGTTTTATGATCCAACTAACATTTAGTATAATTCTCCTTTTTTTCAAGAAGGCAGATTAATAACCTGTAATCGATATTCATAAGAAGGTAAATTAAAGTTTGAACCACAACATGGATCGCGAAGGCAACATAGAAGAAAAGGTTTCTGAACAGATTCGATATCGTCAATATAACACCCATAACGAGGGCACCAAACAATTGACGCGTATTCTAGAATGGGCCTTACCAGCGATGTGAATAAGGTTTTAGTTATAAAAGGATCATTAAACTCTTTAGACCATCGTTTAATAAATCCTAGAGTATTATTAGCTTTGCTTATAGCTTTATTAATGTGAATGTTAAAGCGAAGTTTGGTGTCCAAAGTTACACCAAGATCATCGAAAGACTCTAAGCACTCAAGTGTATAGTCACCTATTTTGTAAGAACTGCGAGAAGGTTGTCTCCGAGAAAAATTCATGTGTTTACACTTCGTCAAGTTGAGCTTCATGCAGTTAATTTCGCACAGATGGTTCATCATTTACATAAAGTAAAAACAATAAAGGGCCAAGATAACTTCCTTGAGGTACACCAGTAGTAACAAGAAACTCATTTGACTTTACGAGGTTAAATATAACGCTTTGTGTTCTTTTTAATAAATATGATTCAATCCACCGCACTAAATGCGTTGGAAAACCCAGAAGAGACAGTTTTATAACAAATTTCTTATGATTTACAACATCGAAGGTTGTACAGACAATTTTCCATAAATCTCTTCAAATCAGTCTCTTCAGTCTACTTCTTGCTTTTGAGTTGACCGGTTCGTTTTGTTGAAATGTCTCAATTACGATCTCGTTGCGCGGTTTGTAACAAACCTACAGCTAAATTGGCAGCTTTATGCTGTAATATATGCAAAAACTGGCACCATAGGTGTTTTGTTTATATTTGTGAAACTTTCTATGATTCTATAATCAATCATCAGAATATTGTGTTTAATTGCTCAAGTTGCATAAATAGCTCAAATAACTTTGGCGACATTATGAAAAAATTAGTGCAAGATGTTAGTGATATAAAAGCCTTTGTAGGTGTTGATGCGAAAGGCCTGAAAAGCAAATCTAATTTGCCGAAAAAAGTGTCGTTGCCCTCTGGATTGAATGCTTGCTCAAATATAAAGAGTGCTGATAGCGTTGTTGTTCCTGTTGTTGCTTTGTCGTCTCATATTGATGGTGTGCCACCGGCTGTTTTTTCATCTAATTCGCCTGCTTTATCTTCCCCACTGCCTAATGAGAAATTGCCATCCATACCGCTGCCTGTTGATGCTGATTATCGCCCTCACCCAATTTCTAAACCGGTTTTGAGTGCTGATGAGTTAGCTGCTCATTCTGCTGCTGCTGCTGTCTCGTTGCCGTCATCTGATGTGTTGTTGCCTGTTGTTACTGAACCTGCTGTAAATGAACTAGCGTTAACTATTTATAAGCCTAATGATGCTTTGTTATCTAAAATTCTGCCTGCTGGAAATAATTCTTGCGCTCTCTCTATCTCTAATCCGATTTTGAGTGCTGCTGGGTTATCTGCTCAAAATGCTGCTGTTGCTGTCTCGTTACACTCATCTGCTGCTATGGAACCTGCGTCATCTTTTGCTTTGACTGAACCGCTCTCAAATGAATTTGCTGATTGGACTGAAGTGAGAAAAAGGAATGCAGAAAAGCTAAATGTTATTGTTGGTCAGAACTTAAGTGCAAACTTAGAAGTTGTTGATAACAAGCGCTGGTTGCATTTGTCATCGTTTTCGCCGTCGGTTTCTGAAGCGAATATAAGTGATTATGTTATGACGCATGCTAATCTAATTAGAAGCCAAATTGCTTGTTACAAATTAGTCAAGAGGGATGCACCAGTTGAGTCTCTTAAGCAAATTAGCTTTAAAATCGCAGTTCCAGCATCGAAATATAGCCAAGTTTTTAATGCAGCGCTTTGGCCACTAAATGTGATAGTGAAAGATTTTTTTCATCAAGTGGGAAACTTCCAGTCAATGACGTAGAATCCAGTAAAAATGTTATTAGAAATAATCATAAATTCAAGCTGTTTTATCAGAATGTGTCAGGTATGCGGACCAAATCGTCATCAATCTTTGCTGCTTCATCTCAATATGATCATGATGTTATTGTCCTAACGGAGACATGGTTAAATTATGCTTTTTATGCTGGGATTGGACTTATTCCATCAAATGTAATCAGTGACTTAGAGGTTTATGTTATTGATAGTTTTTTTGATGTTGGTTTAATGCAAGTAAATAGTTGTTTTAACAAATTACATAAAATTCTTGATTTGGTTTATATTAGCAGCAATATTAATTTTAATTTATTTGAATCAGTTTTTCCTATATCTACTTCAGATATGCATCATACTCCGTTATCTATTGATTTAGGTTTTTATTCATTTTTATCTCATAAAGCTTCTGAATTCAAATTTAATTTTAATAACTGTAATTGGGAACTGATTAACAGCATAATTTGTGATATTGATTGGAACAGTAGGCTTAATTCGTTAAATCTAGATACGGCTTTCAAATTCTTTAAATCGTCATTGATATCAATATGCAATGAACGTATTCCACGCTCTTTAAAAAAATCGTTTAAATCTCCCTGGTATACTCCAGGTCTGAAAAAACTCAAAAATTTAAGGAATAAATTTTACAAAAAGTTTGCTACCTCGAATAAAACTGAGTTCTTTATAAAATATCGACATTACATGAGGGAATTTAACTTTCTCGATAAATATCTCTTTAAGCAATATATTCTGAGTGTTGAGTCCAATATTAAATTAAACCCGAAAGCATTTTGGAGCTTTGTAAATTCCAAAAGGAAGACATCGTATATTCCAAATACTATGTTCTATAAGAACAAACATTCCTATTCTGCGCGTGAAACAGCTAATATTTTTGCTGAATTTTTTCAGAGTAACTTTGAGCAGAAAACTGACTATACTGGGGAATATGATGGTAAACATTTCCATTCCATTGATTTTGGTTCGTTATCTGTTTCTGAAACTGATGTCGTAAGTGGTATACGTAATCTTAAAAGTTCCATGAAACCTGATATTGATGGGTTTTCTTCATATCTGTTCAAAAATTGCTGTGTTTCTCTTGTCAAGCCACTTAAAATAATTTTCAATAAATCCCTTAATTCAGGAAATTTCTTATCTGACTGGAAGGTGGCATCTATAACACCTATTTTTAAATCTGGTAATAAAAATAATATTGCCAATTATAGACCGATTTCTAAATTATCAACAGTGTCCAAACTCTTTGAGCATATCGTGAAACAAAAAATATTTTTTGCAGTTAAAAGTCTTATTTCAACACTTCAACATGGTTTTTTTCCGTGTCGGTCCACAGTAACGAACCTTGCTTGTTTTACACAGTATTGTATCTCCACTTTTCATTCTGGTTGTCAAGTTGATGCTGCCTAGACGGATTTTGCAAAAGCTTTTGATAAAGTTTCCCATTCACTATTGATCAATAAATTAGATAAACTTGGTTTCCACTCTACAGCCCTTATGTGGCTATCGTCATATCTAAGTAACAGAAAATGTTTTGTTAACATTGAAAATTGAAACTCCCTTTCTTTCATAGCCTCATCTGGGGTTCCACAAGGTAGCATTTTGGGCCCACTATTATTTAATTTATTCATAAATGATATTACCAATGTCTTTAAGCATTCTAAGTGCCTACTCTTTGCAGATGATCTTAAGATTTTTTTAAAAATTCGAAATTTCTCTGATTCAATTTTGCTGCAGACTGACATTGATGCTCTTTATAACTGGTGTACATTAAATCGAATTAGTCTTAACATTGATAAATGTGTTTTTGCCAGGTTCTCGAAGTCTAGTCGTCCACAATTGACGTCCTATAAGTTAGCCAATGTTCCTTTAAGGTGTGTAAATGAGGTTAAGGATCTTGGTATCATTTTTGATGCTAAATTTTCTTTTGTTAGCCACTTGGATAACATAATTCCTAAAGCATATGCGTTGTTAGCTTTCATGCGCCGGAGTAGTTCAAATTTCTTAGATGCCTACACACTTAAATCTATTTTTACTTCTATTATTCGTTCAAAGTTGGAATATGGTTCTTTTATATGGAGCCCTTTTTATGATGTCCATATCTTACGACTGGAACGTGTCCAAAAATCTTTCGTTAGATTTGCATTAAGAACTTTAAATTTCGAAGAGCCTATTCCCTCTTATAATGCCCGGTGTCTACTTATTCATCTTCAATCTCTGCAATCTCGACGAACTATTTCATCACTTTTGTTCATTTTTGATCTAGTATCGGGTAATGAATAATTGTACACTTATTCGTGAGAGTTGTAAGTTCTGATTTATTTTTGAAAATGCATCGCCTTTTATACAAAAAGCCTTCAATACTTCTTAACTATAACATACATATTTTGGTCGCATGCCTGCTACATGTTTTGCTATCGCATGCGACCGTTCTTATCTTCTAATTTTATTATCTACTTCTTATCTTCTAATTTTAGACCCACGCAGCTCGACCGTCATAAAATGTTAATCGTTGTGTTTTCACACGCTGATCCTTTACGCGTTCTGTGTACCGACAGAACGCATAAATTATGTAACACGAACCCATGTTCATGCTTGAACAGGTAACATTGACTGTCCAGAGTTATTAGAATTAATTGATTTCAATGTTCCATCAAGAATGCTCAGAAGATCGGATATATTTTACCTTGAGACGTTTAGAACAAATTATGCTGTTAATTCTCCATTATATAGGGCGTTCTTGAATTTTAATGTTTTAGCAGCTAAGTGTAATGTTGATTTCTCTATGTCTAAATTGTCAATGAAGCATTTATTAAATAGTCATTTTTAGTTATGGTCCTATATAATTTGAATTATGGATTTATTTATATATATTTTGTTATTAAAATTTTTTTTTTATTACTTGCGTGGTCTGTAAGAACCTTGTTCATAGACTGAAATAAATAAATAAATAAAAAATGCAGATAAATTACCATGAGGCAAATAGATAACGCCGACTAGCAGCTTCACTGAAGCGCTTACTGCTATATCAACAAATAAAGCTTCACAGTTTCCTTTATATCGGTGTTCATAAGCAACCTTAGACTTAAATTTAAGAGCGACGTACAGGCAGACACCTCCGCCCCTACCGCCTTCTCGATCATTTCGATGCACATAGCCGTAAATTTTTATAGCATTATTGTAAACATAACTTTTATGTCTCTGAAACACCACATCTACGAAACTTCATCAAACTTAGGGGAATTATGACGCAGTGCCATACTTTGAGCATTGAAATGAGCTTCATTTAAGTTATTATTACTATTATTCAAAATACTTTTGCAAAAACTGCTATTGCTGGTTACTGGACCAATATTATCCAAAATCAAAATTAAGTTTACCCCAAATTCTTGCGTTAATCAACAAACTCATATTTTAAATGAAAAACTAAATAAACTTATTAATTTTAGTTTATAATTCTTAAAAAACATATTCTTTACGAATTATATTTTGAGCTTTATGCCAAAAAATTCATGACGTAACAGGTTTGCTACAACATAGAGAGAGAGATTACTGATGAGTCGGAGTAGCGTCCGACGAAACGATGGTCTAGTCTGCTCGGTTCTTCTGAAAAGAATTTTGTTGTTGTTGAATGCAATAATCTGTTCATTGGTCAGAACTCTTGCCTTGGATTCTGTTGAATCTACGAACCGCGATAAAGGAAGACTTAAATTGTTCTTTTGCAGCATTGGATAACGGTCAAAGTGACCAGGAGAATTAGTTGTTCAAAATAATGGTACCATAAACATGGACCATACTCTTCAAAGGTTAAGAGAACATTTATCACATGTTCGTTCGAAAATTGTTCATCATAATAAAAATCAAATAATGAAATTAATGAATTGAATCTGACCAATGAATGAAGATATAATTGACGTCTTAAGTTATCGATGAAAGCGTTCTACCATCCCATTTGATTGTTGATGATAAGGTGAGGTGTGAATTTTATGCGCACCCTTTAAATTTGTTAAATCTCTAAATAACTTTGAAGTGAATTGCGTGCTTTGATCCATAGAAATTTTGAGTGGAACACCATAACGTGTAAAGAGGTTACACTTCTGGCCAACGTATCTGTCTATTGACAATCGTTAACATATATTTAAAATCATTTGAAACGGGTAATGGTCGCACCAGATTCATACTGATGTGCTCAAACCTACTTAGTGGAATTTCAATTTTTTGGTTAGATGTTTTCGTGTATACATTGATTTTAGATTTTTGACAATTGATACAACTGGATGACCAATGGCATGCAGTGGTGACCGTGGCATGCAGGTTAAGTGTGTGGCTTAGCATGCTCGGAGCCCGAGTTCGATCCCCAGTCGCGGGATTTTGATATTTTGATAAATAATAAAAATATTTTGATTGTATCAATCGTCTCGTAGCTCAAACGCCAGGATGTGATAATGAATGTAATTTGGCAAATATGCTTCTCCGCATGGAAATTGGAACAAATGGTCGAGAAGCATTACTAGAAATGTCGGAATTTCTTTTATAGGAATTTCTTTTATATAATAGGAACTAGAATTTCTTTAATATTGCATTAAGAATTTGGAGAGAAAGAGAGAAGAGAATTTGGAATAGAGATGAAAGATTTTAGTGTTTTGTCAGATTGTTGTTCTTTGTGAAGTATTTGAAAATTTATTTCTTCTGTAGATATAGCATCAATTTCTGGAATGTGTGAAAGAGTGTCTGCGACTATATTTTGTTTTTCCGGAAATGTATTGTATGTTGTTTGTAAACTGAGCTTTGTATTATAAGTGTCGTGTTTGTCTGGATGATCTGTCTGTTTTTGAATTTATGATAAATGTTAAAGGTTTGCGGTCTGTATAAATAATAAATTGTGTTTTTCTATGAAGTGTCTAAAATGTTTAACAGCACGATAAATTCCTAAAAGTTCTCTGTCGAAAGTAAAATATTTTATATCTATTCGACTTAGTTTTGTAGAACAGCTCCAATGGCAACATTTGATGCATCTACTGCTAGAGATAATTGCGCATATTTATTGAAATGTGTGAAAAGAGTATTTTTGGCAAAAAGTGTTCGAACTTTCTCAAGTGCAGCGATTGATTTTTCGGTCCAATTTAACTGTTTGGATTTACATTTAGATGCAGATGTTAACATGTCGTGCAGATAACTTAGTTCTGCAGCTAACATCGGAATGTAACGTTGGTAGTAATTAAAAAAAAAAAAAAACAAATTGGCCATTTCAGCCCTTGAAAGGACTTTGACCGAGCTTCTTATGATCAATTGTGTTGTGTGTGTTATTAAATGTTTCCACACAATTGACCGAGAACTGGACCTGGTAGTACATGGTAGTAATTAAATGGTTAATTAACATGGTAGTAATTAACCATTCCAATAATTCTTGTAGTTTATGGAAGTTGTGTAGGATGCTCTGTGCTTGGCATGCTTGCATTGGCTGAACTCGTCGGAAAATGGGTGGGACCTTGAACGACCTACAGACCAAAGCCACAACTAAAGAAAATATTTTCATGCCAAGTCTTATTGTTGTAAATATGTAGTGGTTCAAATTTACTCTTAAAAATCTTACTTTAGATGTTTATATTACCTTTAATTTGAGTTAGCTATACGGAAGCTGTTAGTCCTGAATGAGCACCATTATTTTCCCTCCCAAGACTGTGCTAAATATGCACAACACCATTGACAATTACCGTGCTCAACTAAAATGCCCATGATTGCCCCATTAAAATTACAACCGCTTTTGTTTAGATTACCAATAAAGTTACCCGCATTCCCAATTATTTAATTTACTCTTGCATTTTGCTTTTCATTATTTCACACCTGATTTATTCATATAAATTGTTCTTGACATTCGATAATTAAATTAACTTATTTATTTTCTTTTTTTTTGTTTTATATACTTACTTTAATTTATAATTCCTTAATTCTTTTCAAATATGAAAATTTATAATTGTCAAACAAAGAAAGAAATCATAATAATATAGCTTTAAGCGAAATCAAGATAAGCGAAATTCAATGCGTGGCTTATTCTGATATGTTAAGAAAAATTGTTAGATTAATGCCCCTATTATGATTTACAACTGAAGTTAAAGTTGAGTTGTAATTAAAAAATCGGTATTATGATTTACAACTGTGTCTGTCAGTTGTCTGTTAGTTGTCTGTCAAGTTGTCTCTCCAGTTGTGTATGTAACTTTCCAGTGTAAAACTGGTATTATGAGTGACAACTCAACTTTTTTGCAGTTGTATGAGATGTCAAAATTAGACAACTGCATTTTTGAGGTTGTCTTCAGGTTGTGTTGAACACGAATATGGCGAATATCTTGTAAGTTGCAATAATTATTAACAAACCACTATTTTTATTGTAACAAATAACTTTTAGAAAAAAAACTAACCAGAAGCAATTCGAAAGAATGATTTCGTTGCTAGAGAAGCACCCAGATGTGGCTAGGGGAAAAGGCCATTTTGGGTCAAGCAAGCAGCTGGCCAACGAGCTCTGGGAGCAGTTTACAGTTGAGCTCAATAGCATTGGTCCTCCAACACGCTCATCGCAAGAATGGCAAAGGGTTTGTTTATAAAGAGCAATAAATGAAATCATATTTTGCTAAAATATTTTTGTTCTCGCAATAGGTGTGGATACACTATAAGGCCAACTTGAAAAGGAAGTTGGTAAACAACAAAAAAAATATTTCCGCAACAGGAGGAGGACCATCAGAAGAAATAAGTTTGAGTCCACTTGAAAAAAGTGTTGCAGACTTGATGAAATTTCAAAACTCAGTTGCACCATCCGGCAGATCGTACACCAATCCTTCTAGTTTTGACGTGGAAAATGATGGCAACCTGTTGAACTGCCAACTCCATAATGACTCTGCCCAACCTCCAAGCCAATCTCAGACAGATCTTTGTTGGTCTCCACAGCCTAGCCGATCTCCTACACATCCAGGCCCATCTACTCAACATCCAACACGATCTCCTCCAAATCTTAGCCGCAGACGAACAAAGAAAAAGAGCATTGAAGAGGAACGCCTTAATGCTATAAAAACGCAAACAAAAAATCACTGCGAAATTTTGCAGACTCTGAAAGTGTTGGAAAAAACCAACTATAAAAACTATTTGCTGAACAAAAAGACATACGAACTGCAAAAGAAAAATACTGCGTTGCTAGAAAAGCAAATGGCCCTTACAAGTGAGCTCCATGAATTAGAAATAGCATACAAAACCAAAAAACTTGAAATGCTGAATGCTAGATACCCAGCATGAGCAGCATATTTTCTTTTTCAGTTCGAATGCCTTTTTGTTTAGCAAATAGGGTTTTAGTTTGTGGCTTGTGAATTTTTTTTTTTTTCATTATAAGTTCTTTTTTTCAAATTTTTGTTTTCTTAATTTTTTTATTTCTATAGAATATAAGTTTTAGTTTTAATACGCATGGACTGATATTAATATTTTTTTTGTTCTTTTAAGTTTAAAGCACATTTATGTTTTTATAATTTAAGGCACATGAAGTGATATTTTTTTTACCTTATATTATTAATCAATTAATTTAAGGCACATGAAGTGATATTTTTTTTTACATATTATTATTAATCAATTAATTTAAGGCACATGAAGTGATATTTTTTTTTACATATTATTATTAATCAATTAATTTAAGGCACATGAAGTGATATTTTTTTTACCTATTATTATTAATCAATTAAATTTAAGACACATGAAGTGATATTTTATTTTAACCTATTATTATTAATCATTTAAATTTAAGACACATGAAGTGATATTTAATTTTAGTTTATTATATAAAATAAAGGCATTTTTATAAAATTTTGTGCGATTATTTTTGTATTTCCATTATTTTTATTTCAATTTCAAAAAGTAATATTATTAATTCCACAAAAAGTTATCGGTTGTGTGTTACAAAGATAGCATGATTTCATTTCTTATAGCTCTGGCGTGCTCAATGCTATTGTTCGAAATATTATTTGTAACGTCTTCTTCGACAGTGAAAGTAGAATGTACTTCATCTTCGGGTTCGACGTTAAAACGTTGGCAAATGTTGTGTAAAGCACAACACACATTTACAATTTGCGTTGCCTTTTTTGGAGTGTAATGCAACGCTCGACTTGAAAGCAGACATCTAAATTTGCTTTTGAGCACACCAATCGTTCTTTCTACCACGTTCCTGGCTTTCGCATGAATATGATTGTACCGAGACTCTGGCGAATCAGTGCTAGTGGCTCGAAAAGGAGTCATCAGATAAGGCTCTAAAGGGTATCCAGCATCGCCTTTAAAAAATATAATTAATTTTAAAAATTGTTGTTATGAACTCAACGTACCTAAGATCAATGAGTTTTCTTGAATGTTATTTTGCAAGAATTGCTTGTAGTCGCTCATGTTCCAAATCAGGGAATCGTGATTGGAGCCTGGATATCGAGCATCAACACAGCGAATCCTCATTTTATAGTCACATGCCTGGAAAAAGAAGTGTTTTATGATATATTTATTTTAAGACCAACATTTAATTATGCATACTTACAATCATCACATTCAAGCTGTAATATCCTTTCCGATTAAGGTAAAGATGCTGAACTTCTTTTTTTGGAGCAATTATTCGAACATGGGTTCCATCTATGCATCCCACAACCCCTGGAAAACCTGTCCGTGAATAAAATGATATTTTGGACTCATTTTGTTCCTCTTCAGTGAGTTTGGCGCTTATCCATGTTCCACAAATATGCTGCTCCATGATACTTAAAACTTCACTCAACACCAAAGACACAGTTGGTTGCGCGAGCCCTAAATTGAAGTCGTTGCCACTGCATTTCTGGTAGCTTCCTTCTCCGAAAAAACGTAGTGCTGTACAAAGCTTCAAAATTGGTGGCATTGCTGAAGCATTCATTGCAGGCTTGAAATAAACCTCAATTTTCTCCAAAAGATAACGAAATGCTTCTTTGTTAAGTCTAAAATAACTCACAAACCTACAAAATTAAATTTTGTTCAACAATAATTAAAAAAAATAGTGCACTTTACTTGGTGTCCGGCAATTCTAAAGGATTGGTTCGATCCCGCAACGATTTCCGTATGCGCGCAACATGTACGCTGCTTTCCTCTACGTCGTCGTCAAAATACAAATCAAAACTACTTTCCATTTATTATTATTTATTAACTAAATTTTTTCAGCGATCAACAAAAATTTAACCACGGAAAAATTACAAATTAAAAACAGCTGTTATTGTTTACATTCAGCTGTCAAAAATTTCCAATACATTCCATTTTAAGTCTGGAAATATTCCTTACAACTCAACTTAACACGGTTGTAAATCATAATACCGAAAAAAATTCCAGTTGTCTTTGAGTTGAGTTGTCTCCGAGTCAACTCAACTAAGTTTGGTTGTAAATCATAATAGGGGCATAAACCTTGTTTTCTATATATATATATATGTATATATTTCTATTTATATATATGTATATATATTAAGGCGTAGTGAAATGTATGGGATGAGACTTTTGGTACTAAACGGGATGGAGAAACTGAAAACTTACAGCATTTTAAGGAACTTGGCCGAAGCATTGAGTTGTTTTGTGAAAATTGAAGCGGTACAAATTTTTTTTAAGGTTATGGTACCCACAAAGCTCGTTTACGGGACATTTGAGTCGCCTCTTGTAAGAGTTAACCAACACTACTTAATTTGTACTCATGTTCCGGAGCAATAAGCCTAAAAATCAGTATTTTGCTTTCAGAAATTGTAGGGTGGGGCCATAGTGGGTGAAAAAAATTTTTGCAAAAACTTTTTTTTCTAATCGTAACTTCTTATCACTATCTTGCTTTGATATAGAACAATAATTCACCTTTTATGAGCAAAAAACCCTCTTGAACCAATATATCTTAAACCATTCATATCAAAAGCTGTTTTTAAAAAGTTGGCGGTTCAAAATTCGTCGTAAAGCTGCATCCTTCGGCCATGTTGCTTAAAATGCTGTAAGTTTTCAGTTTCTCAATCCCGCTTTATAGAAAAAAAATTTCACTACGCCTTAATATATATATTTCTATTTAGTTTCTATTTCTATATATTATATAGAAATATTTATTCGAAATTATTAGAAATACTAGTGTAAAAGCCCGTCCTACGACGGGAAGGAACCATTTAGAGTACAAAATGCGACAAAAAATTTATTGGACCACCTTCCATTACAGATCTCTCTTTTACATACATCTCTTTTGGTATTGAAATTTCGAAGAAGTGTTATAATACTTCCATTTTCGAGGTTTAACTTATGCAGTGGCATTCCTGAATTTTTTGGGCACAGGATAGCAATTTTGGAATAACGGTTGATGTTATTCGGACTCAAAGTATCGCCAAAAATCTATTTAACCCTTTCAATGGATTTGTCCATTATATTGGACACTTCGGAAAAAATTTTTTTTTTATTTTCCAACGTCTTTTCTAAAATCAAATAGGTTGGTACTATGAAATGAAGTTGTGCCAACATGACAAAAATTATTTTAGGCAGATATATAACGTTTAACTTAGTTAGATTTTCGATTTTATGCCCAACAGAAGCCTTCAATTTTTTTAAATCGCGTGTTAATAAATTTTGCAAAAAAGAAGTGATTATTGTGATTGGTGTGCAAAGTATAATTTTTTTTTTATAATAACATTTGCATAAATAACGCATTTGCATTTGTCTCCGGATGTTTTAGTTGAACTAAAATCTATATATTTAAAAAGAAGTGTACGTTTGGTTGAAATCGCATCACTTCAGAACCGCTGGACCGATTTGGATAATTTTTTTTTTAAATGTTCGTTTTAGTCCAAGTTAGGTTTTTAAGGAAAGAAAAATTGACCACGCCCACTTTTGCGCCCACCTTTTTTTTATTTATCTAAAATCGGAAAACGGCTGGACCGATTTGGATAATTTTTTTCAAATGTTCGAAGTAATCCAATTTAAGTTTTGTCGGAAATAAAAATTGACCACGCCCACTTTTGCGCCCACTTTTTTCGATTTATCTAAAATCGGAAAACGGCTGGACCGATTTGGATATTTTTTTTTTCAAATGTTCGTAGTAATCCAATTTAAGTGTTTACTGAAAGAAAAATTGACCACGCCCACTTTTGCGCCCACTGTTTTGATATATATATCTAAAATCGCAGAACGCCTGCGCTGATTTTTTTTTTAAATGTTTGTAATAGTCTACAAAAGTTTTTTACATAAAGAAAAATTGTCTACAATATCGATAATATCAATATTATCCATTATCGATATTAAATTTCATTTTCACACTTGACACTTTTGAAGTTTTCAAGATGTCACATATCAGAAGACACTTGCTTATTTTTTATTCACACCACCCAATGTACCCAGTGTGCTTTCTTTTTCATTTGGATGCCGACGTAAACAGACATAAATTTTGCCGAAGCAAATTCTTTTGGATAATTTTATTACTTACAAGCAGCAATTGTTCTATTAGATGAATGTTCAATGAGCCACAAAAAATCACTGGAGACAACTGGAGACATCGTACAATGAAAGATTTACGTGGCAATCAACAACTTTTCGGTGGTGCATTGATATTATTGTCTGGTGATTTTCGACAAACATTGCCCGTGATTGCACGATCCACACCAGCGGATGAAATTAATGCATGCTTGAAGTCTTCCTTTCTGTGGCGATATGTCCAAAAATTGACATTGCACATAAATATGCGTGTTCAGTTGCACAATGATCAATCTGCAGATCGTTTCTCGAAACAATTGTTAGAAATCGGCAATGGAAAAGTTCAAATCGATAATGCAAATGGTTTGATTATTTTGCCAGATAATTTCTGTACAATTCTCAAATCAAAAGAAGAACTGATTGAACGCGTTTTTCCAAATATTGTACAAAATTACAGAGATCACAATTGGTTGAGAGAACGCGCAATTTTGGCACCAACAAATTTACATGTCAATGCAATTAATTTTCTGATCCAAGAAAAATTACCAGTTGCAGTGACATCATATAAATCTATTGATAGCGCAATGAATAACGATGATGCCATACATTATCCAATCGAGTTTTTAAATTCATTAGAACCACCTGGTATGCCACCGCATTGTTTAAATTTAAAGGCCGGCTCATCAATCATTTTGCTACGGAATTTAAACGCACCAAAACTGTGCAATGGCACCAGATTGGCTGTAAAAAAATTGATGCTGAATTTGATTGAAGCAATAATATTGACTGGAAAAGCTAAAGGCGAAATTGTACTCATACCGCGTATTCTGCTGATACCAACAGATATGCCATTCAAATTCAAGCGTTTACAATTTCCGGTGCGTCTGTCATTTGCCATCATGTCATGTCCATCAATAAGGCGCAAGGACAAACGCTTCAAGTATGCGGATTAAATTTGGAACAGCCGTGTTTCTTGCACGGTCAATTATACGTTGCCTGTTCAAGAGTTGGCATTCCAAGCACTTTATTTATTTACGCACCGGATGGAAAAACAAAAAATGTTGTTTATCAAAATGTATTGGATTGAGTTCGGTGATAAGAAATCATAAAGTTCGAAATACAACTATTTTTTAAGATTTCATACAAAAAACAACACTTGGTTTCACTTTACTGTGTCTTATAAATTGCTAAAAGAAATGTGTGAATTTTTCAGCATTGATAAAAACTGAACTGATGCAACATCAACGTTATGTTAAAGTTTGAATCATTAGTAGTAAAAGCTTTCATATAATCTTTTTGTAACCGAAATAGTATAATTTCACAATTTTTCTTCAGTGTAACGAAGTGCACCGGGTTTCGCTATATATTTATACTTTTCCAATATATGTGTCGGGTGTAGCAACGCGCACCGGGAATTGCTAGTATTATAATACAACGTTATCGTGGTTTTCTCCATTATATTAGACAGCCTGCCAAAAGCAAAGCAGCTCATGTAAAAATCAGAGGGATGTTTTTTAATCTTTTTATCGCTTAAATGATGGGAATATATGCTCAAAAAAATTGTCCACGATTATTCTAGGCAAGCGATTATTGAAAGGGTTAATAAGCGAACCTTTACAAACAAAATGATCGGGAATTTCTATGATATCTTCATCTCTTAATTCTAGCAATTCCAATTGACGCCAACGTCACTGAATGTAATAAATGCTGTTCAGTTTATGCAGACCGAATAGGTTCTGGTTCTGTTAATTAAGAAGCACCGTAATAGCAAGACATGATGTTTGATGTATAGTAGTAGTTAAGGAAAATGACGATAGTCTTCAAGTACAAAGATTTCCAATACATAATTTAGGAATAGGTTCTGGTCCAGGCTGAACAGGTTCTAAAAAGTATAGTAAGTACAAAGATTTCAAATAGATAATTTTAGAACAGGTGCTGGTCCAGGCTGAACAGGTTTTAAAAAGTACAGTACGTACAAACATTTCAAATGGATAATTTTACAACAGGTTCTGGTTCAGACTGAACAGGTTTAAAAAAGTAAAGTACGTACAAAAATTTTAAATAGATAATTTTACAACAGATTTTGGTCCAGGCTGAACAGGTTTTACGATATAGAGCAAAAGGTTTAGTAAGAACAAACATTTCAAATGGATAATTTTACAACAGGTTCTGGTACAGGCTGAACAGGTTTTACGATATAGAGCAAAAGGTTAAGTAAGTAAAAAAATTTCAAATGGATAATTTCACAACAGGTTCTGATCCAGGCTGAACATGTTTTACGACATAGAGCACGGAGCAGGACTTGTCTTTTATTTATTAAGATATTTTATATTTCTATATATTACTAGCAATTCCCGGTGCGCGTTGCTACACCCGACACCTATATTGGAAAAGTATAAATATATAGCGAAACCCGGTGCACTTCGTTACACTGAAGAAAAATTGTGAAATTATACTATTTAGGTTACAAAAAGATTATATGAAAGCTTTTACTACTAATGATTCAAACTTTAACATAACGTTAATGTTGCATCAGTTCATTTTGTATCAATGCTGAAAAATTCACACATTTGTTTGAGCAATTTATAAGACACAGTAAAGTGAAACCAAGTGTTGTTTTTTGTATGAAATCTTAAAAAATAGTTGTATTTCGAACTTTATGATTTCTTATCACCGAACTCAATCCAATACATTTTGATAAACAACATTTTTTGTTTTTCCATCCGGTGCGTAAATAAATAAAGTGCTTGGAATGCCAACTCTTGAACAGGCAACGTATAATTGACCGTGCAAGAAACACGGCTGTTCCAAATTTAATCCGCATACTTGAAGCGTTTGTTCTTGCGCCTTATTGATGGACATGACATGATGGCAAATGACAGACGCACCGGAAATTGTAAACGCTTGAATTTGAATGGCATATCTGTTGGTATCAGCAGAATACGCGGTATGAGTACAATTTCGCCTTTAGCTTTTCCAGTCAATATTATTGCTTCAATCAAATTCAGCATCAATTTTTTTACAGCCAATCTGGTGCCATTGCACAGTTTTGGTGCGTTTAAATTCCGTAGCAAAATGATTGATGAGCCGGCCTTTAAATTTAAACAATGCGGTGGCATACCAGGTGGTTCTAATGAATTTAAAAATTCGATTGGATAATGTATGGCATCATCGTTATTCATTGCGCTATCAATAGATTTATATGATGTCACTGCAACTGGTAATTTTTCTTGGATCAGAAAATTAATTGCATTGACATGTAAATTTGTTGGTGCCAAAATTGCGCGTTCTCTCAACCAATTGTGATCTCTGTAATTTTGTACAATATTTGGAAAAACGCGTTCAATCAGTTCTTCTTTTGATTTGAGAATTGTACAGAAATTATCTGGCAAAATAATCAAACCATTTGCATTATCGATTTGAACTTTTCCATTGCCGATTTCTAACAATTGTTTCGAGAAACGATCTGCAGATTGATCATTGTGCAACTGAACACGCATATTTATGTGCAATGTCAATTTTTGGACATATCGCCACAGAAAGGAAGACTTCAAGCATGCATTAATTTCATCCGCTGGTGTGGATCGTGCAATCACGGGCAATGTTTGTCGAAAATCACCAGACAATAATATCAATGCACCACCGAAAAGTTGTTGATTGCCACGTAAATCTTTCATTGTACGATGTCTCCAGTTGTCTCCAGTGATTTTTTGTGGCTCATTGAACATTCATCTAATAGAACAATTGCTGCTTGTAAGTAATAAAATTATCCAAAAGAATTTGCTTCGGCAAAATTTATGTCTGTTTACGTCGGAATCCAAATGAAAAAGAAAGCACACTGGGTACATTGGGTGGTGTGAATAAAAAATAAGCAAGTGTCTTCTGATATGTGACATCTTGAAAACTTCAAAAGTGTCAAGTGTGAAAATGAAATTTAATATCGATAATGGATAATATTGATATTATCGATATTGTAGACAATTTTTCTTTATGTAAAAAACTTTTGTAGACTATTACAAACATTTAAAAAAAAAATCAGCGCAGGCGTTCTGCGATTTTAGATATATATATCAAAACAGTGGGCGCAAAAGTGGGCGTGGTCAATTTTTCTTTCAGTAAACACTTAAATTGGATTACTACGAACATTTGAAAAAAAAAATATCCAAATCGGTCCAGCCGTTTTCCGATTTTAGATAAATCGAAAAAAGTGGGCGCAAAAGTTGGCGTGGTCAATTTTTCTTTCCGACAAAACTTAAATTGGATTACTTCGAACATTTGAAAAAAAAATATCCAAATCGGTCCAGCCGTTTTCCGATTTTAGATAAATCAAAAAAGTGGGCGCAAAAGTGGGCGTGGTCAATTTTTCTTTCCTTAAAAACCTAACTTGGACTAAAACGAACATTTAAAAAAAAAAATTATCCAAATCGGTCCAGCGGTTCTGAAGTGATGCGATTTCAACCAAACGTACACTTCTTTTTATATATATAGATATATATATTTCTTTTTTTTTTTTGTTTTGTTTTAGGTAAAATAAAATAAAATGTATCTTATGACTTACAGTCTTTTATCAATCAAAGCTTACTTTATAACCATTTCGATGATACATGTTGAAATTTAGTAAAACTTATGTTTGTGTGTTTGATCTGTCCATGTGATGAAATGAGCTCACTGCATCTATGTATGTTTATCAAATCTGAAAGCATAAACATTATTAAAAAAAAAATTATTTTGTTTTATATTTTAAATACCAAGCAAACCATAATTTTAGTCTGTGATTGCAGATTTAAGTTACCGTATGCTTAACAACGCTTGTAAACTAATAGGGGAGACTCGTCCCCGTTGTCTCAAGTACTAGTTGTCACAACGCCGATATCTTTTGATTCAACACGTTATCGAATGGAATATCAATGCCATCTATACGCTTTTGCAATGTCTAGCATCCCAAGAAAGTTTAAGTGCCGTTAGTTTTTTTTTTGCAAAAATTAAAAGAAATTTAAGAAACTAAGTTGGATTTGTGCATTTTTATATTATTTTAAATTTTGTAATTAAACAAATAGAAGTGTGTTATATTCAACTTTAAATAAATTTCCAATACAATTAATATTATATTTTGCAAATACTTATGAATTTTAAGATAAAATTTAATATTTAAATTTACAGAACATTGTTAACATTTTTTTCTAAATGGTACAGGTTGTCAGCGCTTGTGGGGCTTGTTTTCACATAAAATTTCATATAACCATTTTGAAAGTATTCTATGATTTATTGGAAATTATGGAAATATGCTAAGAAATCGCAAACGACTTACAAACCGAGGTCGGACATCTTCAGATATCATGATGCAAGCCGAATACAGCTAATATCAATGAAGATAACGTGGATTCACTATGTGTAGATTGTTGTCGAGCGTCAAATCCAATATCAATTGTCGTCAATGTATAAAATGCAAACGTTGTGCACATAATGCATTGAAAGTGATAGTTTAATACATTGCTGGTTAAATTGTGTTTCGGAGTGTGGCAGCAATGACGATTAAGAAGTGTGACAACGGGGACTACGCATTGGGACAACTTACCCCACGAGTGGGGTAACTTGTCACAGACGAGTTAAATTTTTTATCAAGGAAATTTTTTAATTTATTTTAAAATAATATATGTTTTTCACATCAGGATTGAAGAATAAAAGATTGAATTTATGTTTACAAGATTTGCAGTGCCATTATTGATTGATTTGTGGGAGTTACAGCGGTTCATTAAAATTTTGTGACAACTAGTACCACTCTCCCCTACATATATTTTTTTCTTTTTTGTGACTCATTAGTCGTTAGTCTAGTGTAATAGTTCGAATAGAAATTATATTAGGCTAGATTTAACCAAAAATAAATTAGTTTAAAACAAAATGTTCACTGCAGCCGTCAATTCGACTGCAGTGGTTGCTACGGCCACGAGGTTGCCAATCTTCAGTAGTGATTCTCTCTCTGCTTAATGATTTTACTGCACAAACAGGTTTTAGCAGCAGGTTGGCTCGCTGTTGCTTTAATTGCTTCAGTATTTGTTTTTTTTTTTTCTATTATTTTTTTATATTGATGATGGAATAGTTCTTCTCAGGAGAAATTGTTGTTGTGACCAAATTTAATGTCTTTCCGAACTTCTTCTTTCCGTCCTGACTCGAACTCCTAATGAACCAATCTATGTTTTAATGAAACTTTTTCTTTAACTTTATTTAGCAACCTTTAGTACGAGCAAGAGACGATCTTTCTTTTATCTATGTAACTTCAGCTTTTTAATAAGAAAATCACACATCAAGGGAAAACTTTAACTTTATTAAGCAACCTTTAGTACGAGCAAGAGACGATCTTTCTTCTATGACGGTCACCGGAAAAGAGATTGCTCCACGTCTTTTCAGGTCTTTACAAGAATTCCTCTTTTTGTTTATGCATTAATTCCGACATTCATTCAGTCTCTCAATATTTATTTAATTTTTTATTAAAGTAAGTTGGTTGAAGTCCTTGCTAACGTACGTAAAGTTTTTGTTACACAACGTATCGCTTCGAAGCGTATCGTCTGGTATTGCTTGAAAGAAATCTGATATTATATAAAAATAACAAATAAAAATATAACACTTCTATATTTTATCAAGAACTTACAAGGACAACCGCTACAAGCATTCTGTAATCTCCACATGGTCGCTAGTCATTTTGTGCTTTTTTGGGAACTAAATGAAGAGCTAATTTTGACAAAGTGTTGCAGTAATTTGGGTTAAACTCTGAACGCACTGTTTGATTGAATTCTGATTGATGCTCGAAATTTTTGCTGAATTTTGTGATTTATTTGTGACTTCATATATTTTATCTGCGAAAATAATTCTTTCATCAACACTTTTATCACTACAAGACGTCAAATGTATCTGTAAGTGTTGTGGTAATTTTCGTTGCCACAACTTATACAATAATTCACAACCGACGATTGAGTTAGATTGTATTTTCTAACAGGTTATGTTAGAAAAATTGGCGTCAACCACCCACGACCACGCCCATCTCCCATACAACCTTCAAAATGAAAACTTTATAAAGAGGCTTATCTTAAAGCTGCAAAAATCAATTTGTTATGTATATATTTTAAACGTCATCAAAATAGTAAAATCTTTAAAAATCTCATGCAATAACAGCTGCAGTTTAAGATGTTTTAGCCTTACGAAGCCGTGATTTTTATGATGAAACAAAAAAGTTTCAAATTTCTGCCATTTAGCGAATTCTCAACTGATGTCTATGTTATTAGATTCAATGTAAAGGTCTTTTATAGTGCAAGTTAGTTCCGTGAAAAAACAAATGTCCTCCATGGCACATTATTTCAATAAAATTAATAGCAACATAACTTTTTTTGAAGAAACTTACGAAAACAACAAAAACTTGCTTCGCTCCTTACGCCGTTTAACACTTTTTCTTATTTATTTTTGCACAGTCTTATTCTACCATAAATTCTACTGATTACTCTGGTCAAAAATTTTGCAACTTTATCGTGCCTCACGAACTTTGATTACTAATACTGTTTAAGCGTTCTTCCCAAGATATAAAACTGCATTTTGTTCTTTTTAGTTAGCCTCAGATTTTTTGTGATTTCGGATTTTGTTTTTTACGACTTTTTGCTGTGGGGTCCAATTCACTTAACGCAGAGCATAAATTAAAAAAATCCCACAAAATATCTCTATTTCCCTAATCATACAATTTTTAACGGATTCAGAATAAATGTTATTCAATCAATGAAAAATAAAAAATATATTGTAATTAAATTATAAATTGGCCTGTTTGAATAAGCTTAGATCTTTGTAATTTAGTAAAATATTTAAAAAATTAAGACTTAAGCATATTACTCTGTTCGGCTTCACGTGAAATTTCACTCATCTTCATTCAAAAAATGACAGCTGTGAAACAAGCGTGAACATTTCACAACTTTTTCGTCAAAGCTGTACTATGCTTCGCTGCGGAAAATCTAGTACTATATTCCGCAACATGCATCTAGCAACATTATTTTCACGGCAATTTAATTGAACCGACCATTTATTTTGCCGTGAAAAGTGGCAGTTGTCATTTAATTTAAGAAAAAATGCAAGCAAAAGAACAGTTTGTAATTGAAATTATATTTTTTGTACTATTTCTAAAGTTTTGCAATTAATAATTGCAGTTGTTGGAAGTTGTAAATACGAATACAGCTAGCGGTCGCAAAACTTCGCAGCTTGCAGACTGCCATAAACTAATGACTTTTTCTCCACAATAAAGGACATGTATACTTGTATAAATATTTATTTTGTATTTATATAATCACAAATATGAAAATTAAAGAACTTAAATGATTTTCTGCTTTTCCTCTAATAAATTGTGGCTGTTTATTTATATTTTGTCGAAATTTGTAAGCTGATCATCAGCTGTTCGTTTGCAACAAAATATCCGTCAAAATTTTCACGCAACAAATAAATGGCTGTTGCCAGTGAAATTTCACTCAATCGAGCATAGTACTAGGCTTTAGGCTGTAAGTTCGGAAACGATCCGAAATATAATTATTATTATGTATATTTTATCTTTCGATGTATATATCCGCGTAATTTTTTTTATATAAGGAGTTACTTTCTTTGACCTCGGCAAGCAAGTTAAGTGTGTGGCTTAGCATGCCCGGAGCCCAAAATCGATACCCAATTGCATTAAAGTTTTTTTTTCAATAAAAAATTTTTTCTGATTGGTCACCACCTTTCTGCAGACAATGGCAAACCTCAGAGAGTACATAATGCCGTTCGGAGTCGGCATAAAACATTAGGTCCAGTTCTCGGTCAATTGTGTGCAAAAATGTAATAACACACACAACACAATTGACCATAAGAAGCTCGGTGAAAGTCCTTTCAAGGGCTGAAATGGCCAATTTGTTTTTTTTTTTGTGATAGGTAGACCGAACTGCGATGAGTACCCCTCCACCACGTAATTGGCCAGCGTTCATATAGTTACAAGCTACAAACTTGTAGCAAATCATAGAGGGTTCGATGTTAGCATTCGATGAGACCAGAGTGGTGACTGTAACGCAAAGTAATATAATATATTACGTAATATTATAACTTTTCCCTAATGTTATGTTAAGCTGGTTAATAAGTTATGTATATTACCGTCACCAACATCCCTCTAAATTTAGCAATAAAAACAATAATGACGCAATGGGACAAAATTAAAAACTTGACAAAAATTCCAAGACAACAATTCCTCAACATCTTAGAATTTTGTCTTAAAGATAATAACTATTTCATCTTTGATCAGCAAATTTATGGTATGCCTATGGGTAATCCCCTCTCACCGACCATCGCAGACATTATTTTAGACACTTTACAAGACGACACTATACAAAAACTAAAAAATAGTGGCACAAATATTGCTTTCATATGCAAATATGTAGACGATATTTTAGCTATAATATAGAAAAAAGACTTGGACATTATTCTACAAACACTTAACAATTACAATAAAAACATACAATTCACGATTGAAATTGAACAAAATAAAAGCATTTCATATCTTGACGTCAAATTGCACAGGAAAAACAATCGAATAATTTTTGACTGATTTTCAAAAGTAACCTCTTCAGGTAGATTAATGAATTATCACTCCACGCAACCAATACAACAAAAAATTAACACAGCAACAAATTTAATTAATAAAGTTTTTACATTGACAGATACACAATTTCTAGAACAAAACATAAAAAAGGTTAAAACAATACTTAATAACAACGACTACCCTAAACATCTGACTTACTCAATTATTACTTCAAGAATTTTGAAAAATAAACAAAACAAACAAATTACAGAACATAACAAACAGTCTGGCAAATTGGACTTTTGTTGACTGGCGGGTCATTGGACTTTTTAATGGTTCCATGGAACATTTGGACCAAAATGGATGATTCTATGGCCAATCAGATGCAATGGGATTATCTTAGGTCACAGGCGGGTCATTGGAACTTTTATGGGTTCCATGGAACATTTTGACCAAAATGGAAGATTATATGGCCAATCGGATGCAATGGGATTATCTGAGGTCACAGGCGTGTTATTGGAACTTTTATGGGTTCCATGGAACATTTGGACCAAAACGGATGATTCTATGGCCAATCAGATGCAATGGGATTATCTGAGGTCACAGGGAGGTCATTGGAACTTTTATGGGTTCCATGGAACATTTGGACCAAAACGGATGATTCTATGGCCGATCTTATGCAATGGGATTATCTGAGGTCACAGGCGGGTCATTGGAACTTTTATGGGTTCCATGGAACATTTGGACCAAAACGGATGATTCTATGGCCAATCTTATGCAATGGGATTATCTAAGGTCACAGGCGGGTCATTGGAACTTTTATGGGTTCCATGGAACATTTGGACCAAAACGGATGATTCTATGGCCAATCTTATGCAATAGGATTATCTGAGGTCACAGGGGGCATTGGAACTTTTAATGGTTCCATGGAACATTTGGACCAAAATAGATGATTCTATGGCCAATCGGATGCAATGGGATTATCTGAGGCTATGGGTTCCATGGAACATTTGGACCAAAATAGATTATTCTATGGCCAATCAGATGCAATGGGATTATCTGAGGTCACAGGCGGGTCATTGGAACTTTTATGGGTTCCATGGAACATTTTGACCAAAACGGATGATTCTATGGCCAATCGGATGCAATGGGATGATCTGAGGTCATAGGCGGGTCATTGTAACTTTTATGGGTTCCATGGAACATTTGGACCCAAATAGATGATTCTATGGCCAATCGGATGCAATGGGATTATCTGAGGTCACAGTCGGGTCATTGGAACTTTTATGGGTTCCATGGAACATTTGGACCAAAACGGATGATTCTATGGCCAATCTTATGCAATGGGACTATCTGAGGTCACAGGCGGGTCATTGGAACTTTTATGGGTTCCATGGAACATTTGGACCAAAACGGATGATTCTATGGCCAATCGGATGCAATGGGATTATCTTAAGTCATAGGCGGGTCATTGGAACTTTTATGGGTTCCATGGAACATTTGGACCAAAACGGATGATTTTATGGCCAATCGGGTGCAATGAGATTATCTGAGGTCACAAGCGGGTCATTGGACTTTTTAATGGTTCCATGGAACATTTGGACCAAAATAGATGATTCTATGGCCAATCGGATGCAATGGGATTATCTGAGGTCACAGGCGGGTCATTGGAACTTTTATGGGTTCCATGGAACATTTTGACCAAAATGGATGAGTCTATGGCCAATCGGATGCAATGGGATTATCTGAGGTCACAGGCGGGTCATTGGAACTTTTATGGGTTCCATGGAACATTTGAACCAAAACGGATGATTCTATGGCCAATCAGATGCAATGGGATTTTCTGAGGTCACTGGCAGGTCATTGGAACTTTAATGGGTTCCATGGAACCTTTGGACCAAAATGGATGATTCTATGGCCAATCGGATGCAATGGGATTATCTGAGGTCACAGGCGGGTCATTGGAACTTTTATGGGTTCCATGGAACATTTGGATCAAAATGGATGATTCTATGGCCAATCGGGTGCAATGGAATTATCTGAGGTAATAGGCGGGTCATTGGAACTTTTATGGGTTCCATGGAAAATTTGGACCAAAACGGATGATTCTATGGCCAATCTCACATAATGTTATTATGATGTTACTCACATTATTAAATATTCTCATTTGTTAATTTATGCAGATGATATGAAAATATACAGAACAATAAATGCTTAAGATAATTCAGACCTACTCCAGGCCGATCTGAAATCCTTTGAAGTTTGGTGTTCTAAAAATAATATGTTTTTAAATCCAGATAAATGCCAAACTATAACCTTTTCGCGACAAAGGAATAATTTAATTTTGAAAAAAATTTAATTACGATAAATTTTTTATTTTTCATTGATTTATTAACATTAAATCTGAATCGATTAAAAATTGTATGATTTGAAAAAAATGGAAGTTTTGTGGGTTTTTTCATAGCTTATTTTATTGGCATCATCGAAATGAGAGATGCAAGATCTGTCAAAGCAACATTATGTTTTTCGATAGGTCGTGCGTTTCGATAGATGATTTCGTTAAGTATCTACAACGCATATCAAAGTACGGGCAGCGCACGACCGACCCAACGCAGCAATGCGTTTTAGCTATTGTTCTACTCAATGCGTCAGATCGTACTTAACCCCTACTTTGCTATTTTACAGGATGAGGTCGATGCATCGCATGAGGTCGTATTTTGTGTTGCTTCAGAAGAATTCGTTGGTTCTAGTCTAGCTGTCAACGGACAACCGACCTAACGCAGCATTGCGTTTAAGTTATAATTGTGAAATCATAGTAGCGCTTTGACAAGCGCACAGTCTATCACTTAGATGATGCCAATACACAGTCAAATCAAAAAATCCCACAAAGTCCCATTTACCAAAATATTAATAGATATATTTATTTATTAAAAAAATGTTGGCACAAATATTTTAATTAAATTATAAAATGTTTAATGCATCAAATCTTTCATTTCCATTAAGAGAAGTATAAAATTAAATCAATTTCAATATAATCATTCTGACAAAGTAACACTCCCATACAAACACGTCTTTACCATTGAAACTGAACAATACCCACATATTCAGCTAACTTAATTAACATGCAACCCTGTTCATAGCGACAAATGTCAAACGCACGACCGAGTAGAACATGTTTCAACTTTTTTCGGAGCTTGATCGGAGCTTGAGGTCGAATTGTGAATTGCTTCATACGAACTCGTTGTTTCTACTTTAGCTGTCAAAGCGCGACCGACCTAACGCGCCTTTGTGATTTGGGTATTACTTTTTTGATGGTTAGTGTATCCGAAAGTACTTTTTGGGCCAAAAGGAGTTGCGGACTTTTTTAAATCGAAAGGATGTGAGTATATAGCTAAAACGCAATGCTGCGTTAGGTTGGTCGTGCGTTGACAGCTAGACTAGAACCAACGAGTTCTTATGAAGCAACACAAAATACGACCTCATGCGTTAGGGGTTAAGTACGATCTTGCGCAATGAGTAGAACAGTGTTCTACTAGCTCGTGCGTTTGACATTCCATTGCCATGTAGGGTTGCAGGTAGCATTGAACATGCTGATATGCAGGGTTGATTTTTCGTTGAGAGATGTTTATATTTGGATGTTTAAGTAATCCGATGGTTAACCAAGATTTTCATGGGATTTGTTATAAAAACATGGAAACTTTTAATTTAAGCTACTTTTTTAAATATTAAAATAATAAAATAATGATTTTCATGAATAAAAAAAAAACACAAATTGGCCATTTCAGCCCTTGAAAGGACTTTCACCGAGCTTCTTATGATCAATTGTGTTGTGTGTGTTATTAAATGTTTGCACACAATTAACCGAGAACTGGACCTACATGTTTTATGCCGACTCCGAACGGCTAAAGTTCATGTTCTCAAGAAGCTTTACATGGCATTATTTACTCTCTGGGGTTTGCCATTGTCTGCAGAGAGGTGGTGACCGATCAGAAAATTTTTTTTATTGAAAAAACTTTTCGCCGCAACTGGGGATCGAACTCGGGCTCCGAGTGTGTTAAGCCACACACTTAACCTGCACGCCACGGTCACCACAATTGACCATGAATATGATGATTTATCCATGATTTTCATGAATATTATATGATATAATAATAAATCAGTTATAACTTAACCTATTCAAATTAATGCAAATAAATATTAGTAAAAAATGTTTGCGTATTAAAGTAATGTCACAAGAATAAAGAAAGAGTTTTGAGCTTAAATCAATTTTTTTAAAGAACAGCAAACTTTAGGTAATATTTCAACAAATTTATTCAATATTTTGGGCCATTTGTTTGCCAAACATTGATAACACTGGTTTACAAATAACGAAAAGTTGTTTGTACTTTGAATGCCACTATCCTTTTCTCATGTAAAATCGGTCGCTAATTCCGAAAAAAAATTTTTTTTTTTCTGTCACTCCGTTTTCGAGATATTGCCACTGTAGGGTTTTCAACGAAAAAAAAAGTTGGTTCCACTTAATTGCATATATCTCCAGAACCAACAACAGTAATCAAACAAATGATATATCAAATAAAAGCTAATAAAATTTCTTACAAACAATGCAGACACCATTTTTTGGTCGAGTTGTTAGTTTTGGCGGAATAAATTAAAATTTCGGGGATTTTTTTTATTTTTCAGAAAAATTTCCAAAAAAACACAAAATAGTTGCAAATTTCGTTAAGAAATCAAAATATATTATTACTTTTGATATTTTTTACTAAAAGCTTTTATTTTTCCAAAAAAAATAAGCTATTGTTGAAGAAAATCTATTGAGAACTGAAAAAGTTGTGTTTAATGGAACGAAATCACCCAAATTGTGTGATTATCAATTTATGCATTTGGACTTAGTTTATTGCCATAAAAAAAAAAATGAGAACTAAAGGTTGTTGTAATAAAATCATATATTCTTCATTTTTATTGTTCTTCTAATAATTTACATTATTTTTACATTATTTAAATTGTATATAATTATTATTAATAATTTTTATTGTTGCATTAAATCATTTATATTGTTATTTACATTGTAAATAATTTTTATTTATCATTCAGAAATTCAAAATGATTAGAATTCTTGTTTTGTCGTTAATTTAATTCGGGATCGGTTTCTCTGATGAGAATTTATACCTTATTTAATACCTTCGGTCAGCCGTACATTCCCAAAGAGTGGCGTTTGTTTATTGATAGCAGTAAAATAAGTCCAAATGCATAAATTGATAATCACACAATTTGGGTGATTTCGTTCCATTAAACACAACTTTTTCATTCCTCAATAGATTTTCTTCAACAATAGCTTATTTTTTTTGGAAAAATAAAGGCTTTTAGTATAAAATATCAAAAGTAATAAAATGTTTTGATTTCTTAACGAAATTTGCAACTATTTTGTGTTTTTTTGGAAATTTTTCTGAAAAATAAAAAAAATCCCCGAAATTTGAATTTATTCCGCCAAAACTAACAACTCGACCAAAAAATGGTGTCTGCATTGTTTGTAAGAAATTTTATTAGCTTTAATTTGATATATCATTTGTTTCTTTACTGTTGTTGGTTCTGGAGATATATGCAATTAAGTGGAACCAACTTTTTTTTTTCGTTGAAAACCCTACAGTGGGCAATATCTCGAAAACGGAGTGACAGAAAAAAAAAATAATTTTTTTTTAGGAATTAGCGACCGATTTTACATGAGAAAAGGATAGTGGCATTCAAAGTACATATTGGCTGTAAACCAGTGTAATTTTGGACAATCTTTCAACGAGACATTTAATATTTTGGATATAAATGTGTGGTTGCATTTATATTAGATAGCTTAGTCGATATGAAAAAAAATTCCAAGCTCCTACCACCATTTAGTTAGGATATCGCAAAATTTTTAAATAGTTAGTTATGATCAAATTTTTTAGTAAATATACATTTTTTCAGTCCAAATTTGGAAATAACAAATAGTAATCAAACTAAAAGTAAGAATGAAAACAAATAATTTTCGTTTTTCGAAATACTTTTTTACATATGTATATTTAAGGAATTGTTCAATAAAGTGTGTGCATTATAAAAATATATAGGATATCTAAACATTTATTGTACCTATGTCTTGCTTGAAACAAATGCAAGTTTCGTAATCTTGAGTGACTTCATGGTCAAGGATTTGAGATATAATCCTTCCTTTGAAAATTATTTCCATAAAAGTTTAATTTTTTTGCAACTGTTAGTTCAAAAACTGACATTATCGACTTTTAAAATTCTTTGAAATCACCGTCATGATTTATCCGTCACTAAGAAAATTAATTTTTTATATGCATGTCGAACAAATGTTTTATTTTCACAAATTTCAGTAAATGTGCTGTTTTGATAGAACATTAAATTTTTTATCAAATTTTTTATCAAATTCATTAGTATATACCTAGTTTCGACTAAATATATCTACTGTTTTTAATGAAAATAAAAATGTTTAAATTGTATAAAGTCAGTTTTGATCGATCTCGGACATTTTTAGTTCTTTGAGTTCTTCATTTATGAGACTCAATTTACAAATTTTAAAAAATGAACACATCTATGCTTAGTTAAATTCTACGAATACGAAAAGAATGCTTGAATGCCCGTAAATAAATTTTTTATCAAATTCATTAGTATATACCTAGTTTCGACTAAATATATCTACTGTTTTTAATGAAAATAAAAATGTTTAAATTGTATAAAGTCAGTTTTGATCGATCTCGGACATTTTTAGTTCTTTGAGTTCTTCATTTATGAGACTCAATTTACAAATTTTAAAAAATGAACACATCTATGCTTAGTTAAATTCTACGAATACGAAAAGAATGCTTGAATGCCTGTTTTGAACAGTCACTCCTCAAATAAAAAAAATACACATATACATATCTAAATCAAAAGAGAACTTAATATTTCGGATCGTTTTCCTGACTTAAATTGGAAAGACTTAATTTTTTTAAATAATATATTGCACAAAAAATATGTTAGCTTATTCAAACAGGTCCTTTTCTAATTAAATTACGATATTGTTTTTTATTTTTCATTGTTTATTAACATTAAATCTGAATCCATTAAAAATTGAATGATTTGGAAAAATGGAAGTTGTGTGGGTTTTTTCATAGCTTATTTTATTGTCATCATCGAAAGACGCACGATCTGTCAAAGCAACATTATGTTTTGAAAAGTTTGAGGTCATGCGTTTTGACAGATGATATCCTAAAGTTTCTACAACGCATACCAAAGTACGGGCAGCGCACGACCGAGCTAACGCAGCAGTGCGTTTTAGCTAATATTCGTGCTTTTGCTTTTTACTTAACACTGACTTAGATGGTTTTCAAAGCTGAAGTGATTTCTCTTTTTTTTCTTTAAAAATCAAACAATTTTATAAAAAGTGTGACTCGATGTGTGTGTGACTCGATTCTGTGTGAGTCATGAAATATGAATTTCTTCACACAAAAATAAAAATGAAAGTGCGATAAAATTCGATCACTTTCTTTCTCGCATGTCGTAACACACAGTAGGATAATATAAAGTGGCTTTGAGAGCTTTAGGAAAGTATATAGCTGAAATCTTGATTTCTGTTCCTAAAAAATATTAACATGAATGAATTGTAGTCTTATATAAGATTCTTTCACATTCCGTCTGCAATTCACTACCGAAATTTGCTCAAATTTTACATTATATATTATTATTATGTTAATTGTGTTTTTAAACTATCTTGCATTCATACTGTACATTTACAATGTTTTATAGACTGTTTTCCAAGTGACGCCATTGTCAACCGAAGAGTGGATAACTGTGATGAAATTCTCTATTCCTGTAGTGTTATTAGACGAGACGCTGAAATTTGTGGCTAGAAAAATAGCTGATGGTGAGCATCCAATTTACAAAATGCACGGAATTGTTATAATGTGGGCTGTGTTTTTTGGCTTAATGTATGTTACGATGCCTTAATTTTCATTATTGCTAAAAGTTTTATATATAAGTAAAGAAATTATTTTATTATAGAACTAAAACATGCATACAAAAAGTTCGTTAATGGGCCTGAAAGTAGCGATGTGAATGTTATTTATAATGTCTGTATATTATTGAACTAGAATATTAATTTTATACATCAATAAACTAAATATCGATCATAAAACCAAAGAATGATTTCGACTGCATGTTTTTAATAAAGTACTAACAAAGCTATTTTGCGTTTGTTGTTTTAATTGTATTGATTTTTATCTGATTCGCGACAATTGCTTCAACCTAAAAATAATGTGCAGAATTTGAACAATTTTTAAAATATCTCTATAATAATTAATCCCGATATTACCTTTCTTCAGTAAATCCCGATTTTCATTAAGATTTACCCACGGTAAATTGCTGTTGTCTCCAAAACACTAATACGCTTCCGTCAAGTTCCATGATCTGTAATTCAACAGCCCTGAATGCTTATTCTGAATGCTGATTCAACAAACCTTTTACAGTTTATGATACAGGATATGGATGTATATACTCCATATAAACATATTGCTTACTTTCATTTTAAAAAAACAATGATTTTGTTTAAGAAATAATTTTAACTTATGTCCTTTTTTGTTACAATCAAAACATATTTCATAATAAAACACCAAACAATGTATAACTTTCAATAATGTTAAAATTGACAATTATAGTTCCAGACGTTGTCGTTGATAAGTGGTAATCGATTGGGTATAAGCATTTTGACGTCCAACAACCAGAGGCTAGAGATTTCATCTATAATGCTATATAAAGTGTCGGCAATGTTAACAATGAAGTTTATTTTAATTTCTTGAATAAAATAGATCTGAACCATACTTATTTTTTTCTTTTAATTACTGAATTTATATTTTGAAGTTGATGTTCTTGGAGGAACAGGTAATTGCATGTTTTAAGAGTTCGTAATTTCAATAACAGAGTTTTTCTATAATGCTGTATAACACTGCTCATCATGTCTAGTTTGCGTATTTGAGTTTAAATTCGAACTTTTCACTAACATGAACACACTACGAAGTTCTCTCATTCAGTTGGCGCTGAGACTTCAAACGAAAAGGTAACGCTGGTTGATTCGTTAATATTTCTTTTCCAATATTAATTAATTAATATGATTACTTTTTTATAATAATTCAAAACTTATTATTTTAGTGGCGGCCATGCTCGTGCATTTTAATCAACTGATCCCGGTTTAAGATTATTGTGTTGTTCGCTTACCCATTGTATTTATATATCTTGTCATTTATATAAATTAGCAAACAGAAATATTGAGTGTTTCACCCACAATGGTTATATATTAAACTACAAAAGATAATAAAGATTACCTAATCCAATGTGCCAAAGGCAGAGTTGTGTCATATTACTTTGGAAAACAATATATTACTAATTACATATTACCGATAACTACAAGTAATAATATTATATAACATATTTCTTCAAAATAAAAGTAGTAAGTTAAATATTACTTTATTACTTTTTTGCTAAAAAGTCAACAAAAAGAAAAACAACTGAAAAAAACCAACATGTTTAGTAGGCCGGGTCAAATTTTCCATCGTCCAAGCGCATAGCAGGAACGTAATCTTTGATGAATTCTAAGAAAATCTCACCAAGAAACCATAGGTCTACAATCAATCCCAATATCGCCCAAATCGAGGTCAAAATTTGGTTATAGAATTAAAATAATAAATAAGTTTTATATAAAAATACTGCGGAAAAGTTAAAAAAAGGCAGCGGGTATCATTGATTTTTGGCATGTTGCAAAGGAAACTTTGCTAGCTTTGGAATCTGAATTTATTTTAAAAATATTTTGCCAACCTGATATTTAAATATTGTTGATATAAAAAGATTTTAATTTAATCAGTCAAAAAACCATTTTATTTAATCAGTGCAAAAAGTTAAATTTAAGAGCTTTAAGTCTCGTTTGCTCTCAATGCGGAGTATTTTAGTTCGGCTTTTCGTAGCTACTACCATAACGTCGTTTCTTTTTTTCAATTATGCGTCATGAAACACTTGAAAGAAACTGAACAAATCGCTTAGTTCAGTGAATATGTGATGGAATTTGTGGATGTGGCAGCGGCGGATCTTCAAACTTTAGATAACTTAACATGTGCTCGTAAGGATTGTTTGCGGTGAATGGAGGTTCGGATACAATGCTGTCATCATCTAGGTTTATCAAATCAATATAGTCAAAATTAATACTATGCTTTTTAAAAGTCCTTATCACTGTTGGATCATAAAGCTTATCTCGATAATACAAAATCTTCTTGATTGCTCTTTTGCGAACCGGTTTTCTATCACCGGTACTTTTCTAGTCGACTTTTCCAATGCACCAAACAAGTGGCGAAACGGTAATTCATTAAAATGCAGCAAGAAAACAGACCAATGTAATGGTTTTTTAGAGCAATTTCGTACCTACGTAAAATGCCGTTTACGGTGTCAATATTGCTTACTTCCCCATCGCAACAAATTCCAACCAAATCGTCAAGAGATACATTTTTTGTTTGCAAGAACTCGAGTAGTTGTTTTGGCTTTGTACAAGAGTCCTCAGCATCAAGATTTAAGTGTGTCACAGTTTATTTTTAATATAATGTAAGCAATCGTTATAATTTATTAAATAGTTTCATTAATAGTTATAATAGAAAAAGGTTTTTAAGAGGATGCCGATTTAAAAATTACCGTCCGTTCACTCTCGAATAGTTGGTGAGGGTGGTTAAGATGCTATGGCAGGATATTTATGACAGCTCGGCCGATCCTGATTAGGACATCGCCCCGATGTTATCCTGAACTGGAACCTCTTTGTCAAAATCAATAAAATCGTCGTCGCCATCATCCGATTCCGGTGGAGCTGAACACGAAGGTTTGATTTTATCGGCAGCATAAACAGACTGAACTTTCGCTGGGTAACCTGCATCCCTGGAACATCTTCTAAAAAGTATCGGTTGTTTTCAAGTACTCTCTTCACGGCATACTGCCCACGGAATATTGGTTCAAGCTTTCGAGATTCTCCAGTCGCTTGTAACTCGTTTTCAATGACCACCAAATCGTTTTCAGCATACTTTGTTGGAGTTTGGTGTTTTGAGTCGAACCGCTTCTTCCATTCCTCTCGCTTGTGTTGTATATTATCCAACGCTAAGGACCTTTTTTCCTGAATGGTAACTTTGTCTTGTTCGTCAACCATGGCCGCAACCATCTTGTTTTAGATAATATCAACGAGCTTAAAATCGAAAATTTATTCGTTAGGACTGTAACCAGTTGTAGAATTTTTTTGTGTGTTGATACTCCATTGAAGTTTACGTAGCTGGTCGTCCCATTCCTTGGCAATGGTATTCGATGTCCGAAGAAAATTTAAGATCGTTTGATTAGCGCGCTCAACTTGACCATTAGCGCGTGGTGTTCGAACGGCAGTTTTAATGTGCGTTATGTCGTTAGTCTCGCAATAATCTGAAAACAGCTTAGACGTGAACGATGTACCTCTATCGGAGACAATACGCTTGGGTAATCCAAAATACATAGTCAAGTCGTTGAGCATCTGGAGCACCGGCTGCGTTTTGGTGTTTCGTGCAGGCTTAGCAAGCAAGTATTTGCTGAATGCATCACTTATGGCGATAACGTGGGTATTTCCTCGTTTACTTTTTATAAACGGACCTAAATGGTCAACATGAATAAGCCTGAATGGTAAAGGCTCCATTATTTCGATATTAAGGCTCCCTTCTGGTTTTCCTCCCTTTTTCTTGTTGTAGCAGCAGTCCATACAAGCAGATATGTAATCTTTGACATATTGCCGCATGCGAAGGAACCAGAAATGTTCTTTTATACGCTGTATGATTTTTTCTATTCCAAAATGTCCAACGTCATCGTGGCAAAACGAGCTATCCGCCATCGGACACCTTTTGGAACAACAAACAAATACTTTTCGTTCTCTCGTCGGTAGACTCGGTTATTTCGCAAACAATACTCGGCTTTAATTTGTTTCTCCTGAGGCCGGATTCTGAAACACGCTAAAGCTAAATCTCCATCGCTAAAGCTAAATTTGAAGTTTTTAGCTATAACTGCGATTCTGAAAAACTCCATCGCATATTTTCATGTTAAAAAATTAGAGACTGAACAAACTATTAACGAAGAATAAAATTTAAGCTGTCATCGCTAAAATTTTAGCGATTGAAGCGATTCTGAACTTTTTTTGGCGATTTTCAGAAACGCTAATATTATTTTTAGCTAAAATATTGGAGTCCAATATTTTGTTGCCGCTAAATGTAAAATTAACATATTTTTTAATAAATATCAACATTTATGACATATTTATTGAAAATAAATTAATGTTTTGTCTGCTTTGAATGTATGTATGTAAATATATACCAATTTAAGGCAGTTTTATTCGAAAAATTGCAGTTTGAATTTTAAGTTATATTAATATTGGGTCAGTTAAATAGGTTGTTAGCAAGGTTTTAAGTCTTAAAACTTCACAAAAATGTATTTAATGAATTGGCATTTTTCACATAAGCTTCAATTGTTGTTTCGTGCTCTTAAACAAATTTGAAATTTGGTTTAAATTAGTAGAAATTATTTATTATAAAAATCCTATTAAAACAACATGCACTTCCTATTTCTCCACGCCCAATTCGGCTTAAGGTTCTGCTTAAAGTTTATAATTTTCAAAAAATGTAAATAACATTTTTTTCGATTCTTACATTTATCCGCGCCCAATTTGGCTTAAGGTTCTGCTTAAAGTTTATAATTTTCAAAAAAATCTAAATGAAATTTTTTAGATTCTTAGACACAATTAAAATAATTTTCGTAACTCATCTCATTTTTATCGGCAGTTTACTTAACCTCTGTTTAAAAATTTTAACTGAATTTAAAATACATATTTGAACAACACTATAGTAAAAGTTCAAAAACATTGACGTAAAACATCAAAAAATTTCAAAAATGTTTGATAAAATAATGCTGATTGTCAGTTTCATTGAAATCATTTTTTCAAAACTTCGAAAAATTTTGAAAATTTCAAACGTATTGAAATGTTTTCAATGTTCTCTGAGAATTTTTGTACAAATCTAAGCTTAAATATTTTAAACCTGGAATTTCTGTCTTTAAATTTAAATTTGCTTCACCAAGCAAAAAATAAATTTTTTGATGCGTGAATATTTAAACTCAGGTCAAGGTATTTTAAACTTTGTTTAAGTTAACCTTTGTTTAAAATTGAGATGAGTTAACAGGCCTTCTATCAATCACGTCTTTGAGAAACTCGATGATTATTTGTGATATATAAATTGATTTGCTATAATTTGGATGATTTGATTTGATTAAACTTTAAATGTGTTTTTCTCAAGATTATCTTTCAAATGTTTAGATAAAAGTAAGTTTTTTCAATTGTATTTGTTCTATATATAACAATAAAAAAATATAATATCTATTAAATATATATTCTGCAACTTGAAACTTTTGTTTTATGCTACAGTGTCAGCTGAGGATGTAAATCACGAGTATTTTATTAAAATATATTTACATAGTTATAAAGCAAACAAAACAAGCAACAGTATAATAATAATTATAATTAAATAAGTTTCAACCCCATTCACGTTTTTATAATTGAAGGCATGAGTGAATGAAGGTGATATGTCGCGTTTTCGTATTTTTGGTGTTCTAAGCATGAATGAAGGTCTTATGTACATAAAAACAATTTTAAAACAACAATGTTTGTGCCTTTTTTAGAAATTAACTACTTGACGAAGCATGATTGAATATAGATTTCAGTATAAATGTGAAATTTAAAACTCAATTTTTTTCGAAACAACATTTCTGCGACATATCACCTTATTCACTTTGTCTTCAATTGTCATTGCCAATCGTTTTGCTTTGAGGGTATTCCGCTGATTTTCCTGGTGGGTTTTCATCCACTTCGAGATCATCCAGCATTGTTGATTTCTTTATTATTTACTAATAAGACCGCACATAAGTCCGGAAGCATAAAACTTACTTCCAAAGCATTTGAGCAAATTTTATTTGCGCTTTAAATTTCATCATTAAATTGCTCTGCGTTTAGTCTTCCATGAATTAGTTGCCTTGAATTTTGATGAAATGTGTGCCTTTTCCGTTTTTCTCCAGGGACAATTGCGTGCTGTCTTCAGTCGGCTGATGCTGTTGCTGCATTTTGTTTTTCTTTTAATTACAATCATTGTTGATCAATATATCAATTCATATATGTTTCTGCAAGTAGTAGACAATTAAAACCAAGATGATTAATGATTGTTTTTCCATTTTAAAATAAACCATTACTGCTGCTTTTTAATGTTTACAATATTATTGAATAAATTTTTGACATAAGAATCTCTACAGCAGCGATTTTTGCGGAAAATAGTAGAAGCAACATTTTTAGCTAGGCGATTGAAAACTCAGAATCGCATTTTAGCGATATCGCCAAGGAATTGAACGAAGCATTTTTTTAGATTTTTAGCGATAGAGATTTAGCTTTAGCTAGGCGATTTTCAGAATCCGACCTCTGCTCGGACTTCCGAATCCTTTGAAGAGTTTCAGCTAACCACGTAATTTTACGTACTGTAGTTGCATCGTTAATATCCAATCATCGCTCACGTAATCTATCCACATGACACAAGCCGTTGCAGCTTCGTATGCTGGAGCCCTGCTAAGGGCATCGACGTGGCTCATACGGGTACCAGCCCGATGAACGGTCTCAAAATTGTACTCCATCAACCGCATCTACCAGCGAGCAATACGGGCTATCATTGGTGTTCCCTTTTTAAACTAGTTATTGGCGTACAATCAGTCACCACCTTGAAGTATTTCCCCAACAGATACGTTCTAAATCGATGCAATGCTTCTACAACCGCTAAGACCTCCAATTCGTAGCTATGATATCAAGACTCCACCTCCGTGCAATGACGGCTAAAGAACATTACAGCGTGCCATAGTTTGCCGTTATCTGCTAGCACAGGTTCGCTCCTCAAGCTCGTTATAAGAGAGTCAAATGAATTTTGTTCAATTTCGCCTCAAACAAAATTTTGTGATGCTGCTTTCGTCGTGAGTCGCGTAGGCGGTCTTGATAGCAATGAGTAGTTTTTCACAAATTTGCGGAAAAATCCGGTCAGCCCTAGAAATCGACGTATTTCCGTGACCGTCTCTGGTTTCTTAGAATTTTTTTTTCTGTTGTTTTTCGTTCGCCTGGAACAATTCCGCGTGCTCTAACTTTGTGTCCAAGAAAATCAATTTCGCGCGCTAGATATTGACATTTATCTAGGCGCAACGTTTAATTGCATTTCTGCAATAATTCTAGAAAAAAGTAATGTTTATAAGGCCCTCGTCAACCGTTTTGCTTGGTATAACCGAGTCATCAAAATAGGCAATAGCGGTGTTTGGCTCTAACATACAAATTAATTTTAACATCATACCTTGAAAGACAGCAGGTGCATTTACAAGTCCAAAGGCTTATATTCATAGTGACTCTCTCTTCCAACTCGATTTGATGTTAGCCCATCTTGAAGGCTAAAGTTTTAAAATAACTGTTACCAGCCAGTTGCACACAAAGTCCTTCTATTACTGGCATGGGAATTTGTTGTTTTATAGTTACGCGATTTAACTGTCTGTAATCGACGCACAAACGGAATTCTTTATTATTTTTTTCGACTAAAACGACCGACGAATTATGTTATTCAGAAATTACATTTTTAACTATTTCGCGCCTGGCAAAAAATATTCTATATGGCTTCATGTATATAGGTACGTCCGAGTTCAATTGTATGCGCATTTTTGCAATTTTACACTGATCTAAGTCAGAAGATTCGTTTGAAAAGCGGTTTTTAAATTTTGTTAAAATATTGTCTAAATTAGCAAATTCTAAATTAGCAAATATTTTTGATTATTTGTTTTTTCGCTTTTAAGCAACCAGCACTGTTCACCTTGTATTTTTTTTTTTTTTTTTTGGATTCGCCAAGGGAGTGTGAAATCTCATGAATACGTATAGCCCGTACTATACGCATACACGACTTACATTCTAAAACAGTCCGGATTAACCGGAGAAGATAGAATGCACCTACGTACTAAAACACACAACCAGTTGGCGAAGTATGAATTTCCACTAAGCACATTAATTGGCTTTTCAGCGGAACTTAAAAATTTTATACAAAAACACGAATTTATTAAGAATTTATGAATTTGAAAAAGTAAACAACATCAAATAAGTAGTAAACTTTACATAAAACTCTAAAACAAAGAGACCAAAGTAACTATAAATAATATGAATATTAGTAAGTTTGTGGCAACTATCCAACCCAAGATCCTACGTATAAAAGAGAGTAAACTCTTAAACACCAAAACAATTCCAAATATAACGCAGATATATACGTGTAAATATGTACAAACATATATGTGTATATATATACGGGTCACTATGTAATTTTGGAACACCGTGCTAATGTTATTAATTGGATATGTATTTGGGCCAACGCAGGAATAAACTTGCATGGAAAAGAGATAAACTCTTGCGCAACAAACTAAGTAACTAATAAGTCAAATGAATAAGAAAAATTTAAAATTGTTTGATTAAAAACAAACAAGTTTAAGCATACATATCATATTCGATGGTGTTTACTTCATCAAACGCAATATTATAAAGGAAAAACAACTGAAACGGTCTCGAATATATGGAATAACTTCAGCCAACATTTTAACAGAATATAACAATATTATTAACCGAGTTAATGTTTGAAACAAAATTCTAAAATGTATCAATTATTTAAATGTAAAATCATTTTCCGTTTCAAGGCATACACCGAATCACAAAAATAATTAAGCTGTAGCTATTGTTGAAATCACTGCACATACATCGTAAAGGGTCACGAAGGGCAAAATTTGCACTGGCTCAACTTAAAAAGCACAAAATGTCTAGATCCTCTTCTTGGGATGTTAAAGTTAAGAGATGAGAGAATATATTGGGAGTCAATTTCACCACAAAGTAATTTATATAGGAAGGTGACATTAAGCACCATCCTTCTGCTTCTCAGGGAAGGCATTAAAATTTGTTTAAGGCGGGTTTCATACGAAGGAAGAATAATATCTGGGTTCCAACGATGATGACGTAAAGCGAAAAGTAAAAACTGTTTTTGAACCGATTCTATTGCATCAATGTGGACGTGATATTGAGGGTTCCATACTACGGAAGCATATTCAAGAATAGGTCTTACGAGAGATATACAGTCAGTCACATGTAAAGTCGGGCAGCTGAATGAAACTATTTCTAGTCGCAATATCTATGGTTTGGTAAAAGAAAACACATCTCAGTTTTTTGTATTTTGTCACAATAACTCTTTTATTTAAAAAAAAAAAAAAAAATTATTCCAAGTTCCGTTATAAAATGTACATGAAGGCTAAACTAATATAGGGACACTTTTCTGTCTCACATTTAAAGTCGGGCAAGCAATGTTTTGAGCTAGGAGAACGGTAAATATACAGTTTTTTTTGCGATTTCTTTCTTTATTTTCACAATTACTGGTCATTGTTATCTTGTCGAGCATTCAGTGAAGTCTATTGAAACATATTTTGTAAAATGCCACGTATTATTAAACAGTCCACCTTGGAAGAGCGTAAAATAGTTATTGAACAGCATTTAGAAGGAAAATCGGAACGCGAAATATCGAAATTGGTTCAAAAAAGCAAATCAACGGTGCATGATATTATCTCTAGATATAAAGAAAACGGATTGATTGCAAACAAACAACGTGAGCCCCGATCAAAGAAACTATCCTCCAGGGACGAGAGTATGGTTTTAAGAGAAGTGAAGAAAAATCCTTTTATATCTGCACCGAAATTAACTGCAATGGTCAAAGAAGCTTCTGGGACAGAGGTTAACCCAGAAACAATAAGAAGACTTCTTCGAAAAAATGACTTTCATGGCCGAGTTGCACGAAAGAAGCCCCTCATTAGCAAGAAAAACCAAAATGACCGACTTGTTTTTGCCCGTCAATATATGGCGAAGGATTTTGATTTTTGGAGAACTGTAAGTAGAGGGAAAAATAAGAGTTTCATTGTTTTAAAAATCAATATTTAGGTACGTTTTACTGACGAAAGTAAATTTAATTTATTTGGATGTGATGGAAGGGGTAAAGTATGGCGCAAACCAAACAAAGAGCTAGAAGGCAAAAATTTGAGTCGGTGATGGTTTGGGGGTGTATGGCTGCTTCAGGAGTTGGAAACTTACATTTTATTGATGGAATAATGAACAAGCATGTTTATTTAGCCATTTTGAAAACCAATTTGAAGGAGAGTGTCAGAAATCTAGGCATTGAAAGTAACTTCCAATTCTATCAGGATAACGACCCGAAGCATTCTGATCACGATGTAAAGAATTGGTTGCTCTATAACTGCCCGAAGGTGATCAAAACACCTGCACAAAGTCCCGATCTCAATGTCATTGAACATTTATGGGACGAATTAGGACGCAGGATGCAGAATAGGCTGTGCACATCAAAACAACAGTTGAAAACTGCTTTGCAGGAAGAATGGAGTAAGATTAGTCCTGATGTTTGCAAAAAACTAGTTGAATCAATGCCAAGCCGACTACAAGCTGTTTAGAATCAAAAAGGTGGAGCAACAAAGTACTAACTTTGGTTTTTTTTACATATTATTAATTTTTTATACAATGCCCGACTTTTAATGTGAGACAGAAAAGTGTCCCTATCTTAGTTTAGCCTTCATGTACATTTTATAACGGAACTTGGAATAATTTTTTTTTGTTGTTTTTAAATAAAAGAGTTATTGTGACAAAATACAAAAAACTGAGATGTATTTTTTTTTACCAAACCATAGATATTGCGACTAGAAATAGTTTCATTCAGCTGCCCGACTTTACATGTGACTGACTGTATATAGTAATTTAGTTGTGAAGGCATCATTGAATTCTTTCGCCCATCTTTTAATGAAACCAATAACACCTCTAGCCTTATTTACAGCCAAATTTACGTGGAGATTGAAGCGAAGTTTTGGATCCATAATTACACCAAGATCAACAAAACTATGAACAATTTCTAAATGGATGTTATTTATAGTGAAATTTGTGCTATGAGCAGTTCTACGTGAGAAGGTCATTGATTGGCATTTTTTTAAGTTAAGGTTTAATAGGTTGAAGTTACACCAATCCACTAGTCTGTTTAATTCAGATTGTAAAAGTTGTTGTTCGTCGAGTGACTTGTAGGTAAGAAAAAGTTTCACATCGTCAGCATACATTAAGACGTCACAGTGTTTAATTGCCGAGAGAAGGTCATTAATAAATAGTAAGAATAAAACCGGTCCAAGATGACTTCCTTGCGGAACACCAGATGTAACCATAATATTTTGTGATAGAGAATTTTTATATAAAACTTTTTGAAAACGCGATAAATAAGATTCTATCCAATTTAGCAATTTTACAGGAAACCCAATTAGCTTAAGTTTATTCAATAGAAGATTATGATTCACGCTGTCAAAAGCTTTGCTAAATTCCGTATAAATAACGTCAGTCTGTTTTCCCAAAGTGAAACCTTTTATTACACGAGTTGTAAACTCCAAAAGGTTTGTTGAAGTTGATTTACCCTTTAAAAAACCATGCTGAGTGACAGAAATGGAAGATGAAACGAAGTGGGTTAGTTGTTCAGTTATGATTTTCTCAAATAATTTAGGGATTGCGCTTAATTTGGCGATGCCTCGGTAGTTAGTGACATCAATTTTGGAGCCAGATTTATGAAGGGGTATAATATATGAATCTTTCCATATAATGGGAAAATGTCCACTTTGCAGGGATATCTATATATATAAAAAGAAGTGTACGTTTGGTTGAAATCGCATCACTTCAGAACGGCTGGACCGATTTGGATAATTTTTTTTCAAATGTTCGTTTTAGTCCAAGTTAGGTTTTAAGGAAAGAAAAATTGACCACGCCCACTTTTGCGCCCACTTTTTTGATTTATCTAAAATCGGAAAACGGCTGGACCGATTTGGATAATTTTTTTTCAAATGTTCGAAGTAATCCAATTTAAGTTTTGTCGGAAATAAAAATTGACCACGCCCACTTTTGCGCCCACTTTTTTCGATTTATCTAAAATCGGAAAACGGCTGGACCGATTTGGATAATTTTTTTTCAAATGTTCGTAGTAATCCAATTTAAGTGTTTACTGAAAGAAAAATTGACCACGCCCACTTTTGCGCCCACTGTTTTGATATATATATCTAAAATCGCAGAACGCCTGCGCTGATATTTTTTTTAAATGTTTGTAATAGTCTACAAAAGTTTTTTACATAAAGAAAAATTGTCTACAATAGGTCTGTTTCCGTACTCACTTCAAGTAACTTGAAGTTACTCGAAAGCGTTTCTTTACACATTTTTCCAGCACGAGAGAGAAGAAGAACAAGCAAAATGTCACATTTTGTCGCTCTCTATTACTCGAACTTTACTTGAAAAATTTCTTCGAGCTCGAATCTCGAGCTTCAAACAGCTGATTGCCAAAGTGATAAAATTAAATTACTGCATTGTTTTGTGAAAAAAATTTATGAAATTGGTTACCAAATTAATAACAATAGTTAATATAACCATAATTAATGCTTAGGAAAGTGTTTTAAATACAATAACAAAGTAAATAAATTTTATTGTTTTCAAAAAACAGCTGTTGTGCTTGAAACTTACTTGAAACCGTTTCCGTACTTTTTGACAAATTTTCTTATTTTGACAAATAATCAAATACTCTCTATTACCCGAACTTTACTCGAACTTTACTTGAAGTGCGTACGGAAACAGACCTAATATCGATAATATCAATATTATCCATTATCGATATTAAATTTCATTTTCACACTTGACACTTTTGAAGTTTTCAAGATGTCACATATTAGAAGACACTTGCTTATTTTTTATTCACACCACCCAATGTACCCAGTGTGCTTTCTTCTTCATTTGGATTCCGACGTAAACAGACATAAATTTTTCCGAAGCAAATTTTTTTGGATAATTTTATTACTTACAAGCAGCAATTGTTCTATTAGATGAAAATTCAATGAGCCACAAAAAATCACTGGAGACAACTGGAGACATCGTACAATGAAAGATTTACGTGGCAATCAACAACTTTTCGGTGGTGCATTGATATTATTGTCTGGTGATTTTCGACAAACATTGCCCGTGATTGCACGATCCACACCAGCGGATGAAATTAATGCATGCTTGAAGTCTTCCTTTCTGTGGCGATATGTCCAAAAATTGACATTGCACATAAATATGCGTGTTCAGTTGCACAATGATCAATCTGCAGATCGTTTCTCGAAACAATTGTTAGAAATCGGCAATGGAAAAGTTCAAATCGATAATGCAAATGGTTTGATTACTTTGCCAGATAATTTCTGTACAATTCTCAAATCAAAAGAAGAACTGATTGAACGCGTTTTTCCAAATATTGTACAAAATTACAGAGATCACAATTGGTTGAGAGAACGCGCAATTTTGGCACCAACAAATTTACATGTCAATGCAATTAATTTTCTGATCCAAGAAAAATTACCAGGTGCAGTGACATCATATAAATCTATTGATAACGCAATGAATAACGATGATGCCATACATTATCCAATCGAATTTTTAAATTCATTCGAACCACCTGGTATGCCACCGCATTGTTTAAATTTAAAGGCCGGCTCATCAATCATTTTGCTACGGAATTTAAATGCACCAAAACTGTGCAATGGCACCAGATTGGCTGTAAAAAAATTGATGCCGAATTTGATTGAAGCAATAATATTGACTGGAAAAGCTAAAGGCGAAATTGTACTCATACCGCGTATTCTGCTGATACCAACAGATATGCCATTCGAATTCAAGCGTTTACAATTTCCGGTGCGTCTGTCATTTGCCATGTCCATCAATAAGGCGCAAGGACAAACGCTTCAAGTATGCGGATTAAATTTGGAACAGCCGTGTTTCTTGCACGGTCAATTATACGTTGCCTGTTCAAGAGTTGGCATTCCAAGCACTTTATTTATTTACGCACCGGATGGAAAAACAAAAAATATTGTTTATCAAAATGTATTGGATTGAGTTCGGTGATAAGAAATCATAAAGTTCGAAATACAACTATTTTTTAAGATTTCATACAAAAAACAACACTTGGTTTCACTTTACTGTGTCTTATAAATTGCTAAAACAAATGTGTGAATCTTTCAGCATTGATACAAACTGAACTGATGCAACATTAACGTTATGTTAAAGTTTGAATCATTAGTAGTAAAAGCTTTCATATAATCTTTTTGTAATCTAAATAGTATAATTTCACAATTTTTCTTCAGTGTAACGAAGTGCACCGGGTTTCGCTATATATTTATACTTTTCCAATATAGGTGTCGGGTGTAGCAACGCGCACCGGGAATTGCTAGTATTAAATATGTTTGATAGAGGAGCACACAGGTTGCTAGCACATTCCTTTAGAATGCAACTCGGAATTTCATTAGGGCCAGTCGAAAAAGAGCATTTAACTTGACGAAGGTTATGCATAACAATAATTGAGTCTATTACTGGAGTTTCAAAAGAGCTAACTGGAGGTAAATAAGGATGCTCAGAACACATATTAAATGGTATGTTGGAGTAAGTTGATTTGAAGAAGCTTGCAAACATGTTGGAAATAACATTGTCACAAGACGATTTCTCTTGATTGAATCTCATAAGGGCTGGAAAGTTGGAAGCCTTACGTTTTGAATGAACAAAAGTATAGAAGAGTTTCGGATTATCATTAAATTGAGATTGGATGTTGGCTATATAAGCAGAATAACACTGTTTATTTAATAGCTGGTATCTACAACGACAAGATGAATAACAAGCAAAGTCAATATTAGAACCAGATTTTTTATATTTTTTAAATAAGCGATTTTTTTTAAAAATTTTTAATGACATAAGTTCACTTGTTAGCCAGGGTGGACTTAAGGGTTTAGAATTAATTTGCTTTGTTGGGACGCACAAAAAGAAGCACCTTTGCAAAGTATCATTAAAAAACTGTACCGAGGTTTCGACGTCATAATATGAATACGGTGGTTTAATAGATTGAATCGGTGACCAGTCAGTCTGCGATTGTAAGGCGTTGAGTTTAACATAGTCTGTTCTTTTGAAATTATATATTTTTGTATTTCGCTTATCAGGTGTAAGTTTATTTTCATTTTCATGAGCAAGTAAAACTGTTGTTTCAAGAGTTGGATGATGTTCATCTTCCGGAAATGATACAGGGTTTGAGCGATTGAGATATACAGTAGTGCATCTATCTACAAACACAAGGTCCAGCATTCTATGGTTGTTATTAAAAGTATTATTGACTTGTTGAAGACACAGGTCAGATAACTTATCTAAAAAATCATTTATCCAATAACTAGTGGAAACAGGTGTAAGAAATGAAGAGTCATCTGTCGAATTCCAAGACACAAAGGGTAGGTTAAAATCGCCCAACACAATAAGAACATCATTATTTTTTTAACATATTATGAACTTGCTCGATGGCGTTTATATGTCTTAAGTAAATTGATATGTCACAATTTGGAGGAATGTAAGAACAGGTAAGATAAGCAATGCAATTATTTAATTTAACTGAAACACAAATAAACTCCAGTTCACTAGTGTCGAGAATTGTTAATTCATCAGATGCAAACGAGATATGAACAGCTATCAGAACACCACCACCGATCTTATTATAACGGTCTTTACGGAAAATTTGATAATTTTTACACATTATTTCAGAATTTAGAATATTAGAGCGAAGCCAAGTCTCCGTGAAAATTATAATGTTATATTCGAAATCAAAACTGTTAATGAACATTGCAGAAAGTTTGGAATTAAGACGCCTTACGTTTTGATAAACAAGTTCTTATTTAGACTTGCGATTTGTTAATCGTTTTTTGGATGAGATTGCGGGCTATTTCGCGGGTGAGGCAAGTGTACTACATTTACTAATCGCGGATTATTTTTGAATTCGAATTCGCGTACAATTGTATTTCGCGGCCAGAAACTTACATCAACAATATTATTAAATAAATTTTCTGGAACTGTCAATCTAAAGGAAGTAGTCGGACGTGCGTTTACATATTTGAATTTATGAATAGAAATAGAAAGAGTCGATGAACATTTCAACTTTGATTTAATGAAAAAATCTATATCATTATCTGTTGTATCAGATGCTAAGCATGAAACAAAGATTGATTTAGTTGGAGGAATAGCAATCAAAGGTTTAGGAACAGAAATGTCAGAAGTAATTGCAATTTGTTGGACATCAGCAACAGTAGAAGCAAGAGAAGCAGCTTGTGCATACGATATTTCAGGCAAAGCGAGAGGTGGAGCTGATAATGGAAAAGGAGCAGACATAGACAAATTTGCCGAAGAAGAAAATATAGGAGGAGGAGCATCCGTGTCCATGTCGTCAACGTTGTCTTGTTCTATAGAAGGTTGTGTTGGTGTCGTCAGTTTTCTGTTTGCTTCGAAGGGTCATATGTTTTTTTTTCGCTTTGGTGAAGGAACTGACTCATCAATATATTTAAATTCATTGAAAAGAGTTTGATATTTTAAAAATTTATCAGAAAGTGAAGAAAGTTCTCTACTTATTTCCGAGAAACCTTGCTTCGTTTGCTTAAAAAGCTTATAAAAGTTAATGTCGGCCAACCTACACTTCTCACAAGACCAACGCAACCCTTTACCTTCATCAATGGCATCTGCCACTCGACCTGACACTCCTGCACACTTGATGTGAACAATATTGTCACATAACCAACATGACAAAAATCGTTCATTTTCACCTTAAGCGGAGCAGCCAGGCTTAGCACAAACCATTGTTTTTTTTTTTTTTTAGTTTAACAATTTATTTAATTTAAACAAAGAAAAAGAAAACAATAAAGTAAAAAGATATAAAAATAAATAGTGGCGAAAGTTTAAAAACAATGAGATAAAAACTTTGAGACACCCTGTGGGAATAGCTAAAAAAGTGCCTACAGGTATGCAACGCTTTCTACTTAACTTAAGAGAAGCTAAGAAATAAAATAGTGAAATGTCAAAAAATAAAAAGAACAACAAGAACAGAATTGAAAGAATAAAAATAAAGCACAACAATGTTTGTATGTTTTTGTTTTTTGTTGATTTTTTTTTTCACTGCTTATAAAAATAAGCACAAGTGTCAAGCACTTAAAACTTATGCACTTATATATATATTTTAAACGCGGAAATTATTGCAATTCGCGGAAACTGTGCACAATTATTAAAGGCACAGAAACACTCAATTCTATTAACGAATTAAAAGACCAAAATTACGTATTTAAACCGTTTATTAAATAACACAAATCCAGACCAGAAATTTTCGATGCTGAAAGTTTGAAGTATTAACAATTGATTTCCGTCCGCGCACAAACCATCTCTACCTAACAACACTTCATGGCCAATATGCTCATGGTCGACAATTAATAGTTCTGTTTCACAAATTTGACCGGCAATATCAATTTTCGCTTTAACCTGCCACTCGCACTCATAAAACCACCACCTAATCCTCTTTACCGCACAAAACATTTATTTTTTTGACCTAATCCATTTGCAAAGGATTTTCTTACAAGTGAGCGTGCACTTCCCGAGTCAACGAAGGCAATTGTTTCTATATTATTTATTTTTATATTTTTCATTGTTAAATATTCAGTTTTGTCTAAAATTTGATTTACGGATTCTGAGTCTTTGGTTTTTACAAAACAGTTCGCGGCGATATGACGGTTTTTAGAACACTGCGCAGTTCTCACGATGTTGCGGCTTTGGACAATCTTTTGAAATGTGGCCTGGGTCACGGTAATTATAGCACAAGACACTGTTTTTGGTTTCCTTCGTCGGAAAATTTTAATAACTTTCTTTTTTAACCGGCATGTTATTGTTTTGCGAAAACGAAGTTTTAAAATTTTACTTCGAAAATGAAATACGTTTAATATTATTATAAGAGCAATAATTCGCGATGGCATGCAACAATTCATTGCATATGTTGAAAAGCCTTGCTGAAACACACTTTTTCAAGTCATCGTCGTTTAAACCATGAATTATTACGTCTATTACGGTACACAGCATTAAATTGATGTGTCTTCTATAGAGCAGACACAACAGTCAGGAAGACACAACAGTTTCGAGCTATTATGATTCACTACAATGCATTGTTGTTATTCTTGATTGTGGAACCTTAACCACCCTCACCAACTTTTCGATCACCAACACTGGACAATGGACAACAGTTTCGAGCTATTATGATTCACAACAATGCATTGTTGTTATTCTTGATTGTGGAACCTATGTAGAATGTGTTACTTTGAGTGTTCACTGTCAAAATAAGCAAACAATTTTCGTTTTAATTTGAAAAAAGATGAAAATAAAAAAAGTTAGAACGCATTTTTCTCCTATTTATTATGAGGTGACGGTGAACACGATGTGACGATTGGTAGCGATAAGAGACGGCTTCGGGACCACTCCAATTCATTGAAGAACGTTACTTGGAAATACTATTGAATTGGCTCTTGCAAGTCCATCCGTTCTTCCAAGTACAGATTTGTTCAATTTTCTGTAGGATGCAATTCCAGGCAAGCTCAAGAAAAAAACCAAATCAACTGCAATCCCACCAATACTGACCCTTACCGCTGTGTTGTGCTTCTTTGTCGATGGCTATTAGCTATCGTACAGGACAATGATTTTGGGTTGGATAGGCTTAGTCACAAGTGTTATAAATATCCTGCCATAGCACCTTAACCACCCTCACCAACTTTTCGATCACCAACACTGGATTTACATAATACTTGACAACACGAGAACAAAGAACAACACGAGAACAAAGAAAGATATAAAATGATACAGTCGGAAAGCATCGCATGAGTGAACGGACGGTAATTTTTAAATCGACATCTTTTCTTAAAAACATTTTCTATTATAACTAATTTAACTATTTAATAAATTATAACGGTTGCTTAAATTATATTAAAAATAAACTGTGACAAAAGTTTCAGGTATATTAAGAGAAGCGCTAGATTTCGGTGGATCTATGTTACTCCTTCAACACAACACCAAATTAGTTATCTTGAAATTTTGACTGATACCAAGACAATCCAACAAAACTGTTGTGAATCATAATAAGTGTATTGAAGACACATTATCATTGACAGACAACAGTGGAATGTATTCAGTTGCATTGTTGTCTAGCGTGATAGCAATTTGCACATTGCAGACAGAAATGACTGTTGTGTGCATGAGTGCATTCAAATGGCGTTTTGAATGTGTCGTCAAAAAACGAGCTACGAATGTGCCTTCTGCATTAATATTAATGCGCAAATACATGTACCTATCGCTGTGGTACGAATGCCGTAGAGTACGAGTGATGACGAATACGAATGCCTGCGAAACATGAATGTCCGACGAAGCCAGACATTCGCAACATTCGCCAAAAGCAACGAATATTCATGCTTTTATGTTTATTCGCAGCAAGGAAAAAAATGTTAATTGCAGTCTGTAGCAGTGATCACCAGCCCCTTACACTTTCCACTATACTATTTTTCATAATAAAATGTATGAAAAAAAACAGAAAAAGCGGGATATCTCGAAAACGGAGCGAGATAGGCCAAAAATAACCACTTTTTACGGATTCCTAAAGCCCGTATGATACTTCATTTTTTTGTCCAATTTTTCTTACTGAAAACAAGTGGTGCGTGGGCAAGACAATAAATGTATTAAACAATAATAATACATATGCGAGAATGGGATAGACGCATACTCACTGCCAAGAACTAATTTTGACAGTTCAGCATCATTGTTAGTCGGCGCTGTTTTTTTTTTGTCAACAGCTTATTGCATTGAAAAACATTGACAGTTGACAGTTAATTTTTGACCATTAACTTGACGAGGAACGAATTGAGAGAAACGTCAATAACAATGCATTGAAAATGCAGTCCGTCCCACATTTTTTTCTCCAATTCGTACTATATGCATATCCTCTCACACCAATTGAATTTACCCTTGCGCTATATTTCAGCCCTTCTAAATTCATTTTCAATGCATTGAATTTGAAAAAAGCAATGAAGTATCATACGGGCTTAAGGGGGATGATATTTTTGAGACGCGTGGATAGAAGGGTCGCACTTTGCTAAAATATTGCACCAAACTATATGAAAAAAAACAGAAAAAGCGGGATATCTCGAAAACGGAGCGAGATAGGCCAAAAATAACCACTTTTTACGGATTTCTAAGGGGACGCGTTGCACTTTTCTTTCGTGACGCGTAGATAGAGGGGTCGCACTATGCCAAAATATAGCACCAAAATATATGAAAAAAACAGAAAATGCGGGATATCTCGAAAACAGAGCGAGATAAGCCAAAAATAACCACTTTTAAGGAGTTCCTAAGGGGGATGGTATTTTCGAGACGCGTAGATAGAGGGGCAAAAATATTAAAAAAAAAAAATTTTAAAAACGGGACAGGCCAAAAATAACCACTTTTTACTTAGAGTTAAAAAAACTATAAAAAGCAGCAGAAAACACTCGAGCTTTCAGCGAATCATTCGAATGTCAGCATTGTCTGGATGCTACCTTTGTATCGATTCGCAGTCGTCACACACTGTGCTAAGCAGCAATCGTTGTTTACGAACTCGAGTGGTATGCATGCATTTTATTTTTTGTGCGATTGTGGCTGACGACGATAGTTATTCGAGTCTCATGTAGTTCTCTGTTGTGAACCATAATAAGGCAATATATTTTTAATAATTGACTGATCATCGAGACCACTGCCAATACGTGGTAATAAAAGGTCTCTGATGTCTCGTTGACACCTAGCCGCATATGCACCAACTGCACCAACTACTTCTTCCGCATTAATGTTTGATGGAACTTCGTGCAAAAATATATGCACAAATTGCTGCTAATTCATAAAGATATGCTGGCTTGAGTCCACCCATAATTTTACTGACCCTTGCAACTTTGTTTGGACAGCAAAATGCGACCATACCACTGATATGCTCTTCGAAGATGTTCAATTCCGAAATGAACTGCGTTGAGATTATGTTTCGATCTGCCGGGTTACGCCTGGATGTGGCGGCCACCCTTCGTGGTGCTCCATACGCTGTACTGATACGTTCGTTGGATATGCGTTCCACCTTCCAAACTTCGGTGGTATCGTCGGAGGCATCCAGTACCAGTGTACATCTTAAGACAGTCGAAGAGACTTTTTGTACAGTCGTAGAAGATTGTTTAAGATCACATTGCTTTCTACAGCACATGGCGACTGTACCAATTCGCCATGTAAGAAATTTTCGCTTGTGTCACGTACACCACAACTTTCGCAAAGCACGGTTGACTGGCTTAACAGCGGTGTCCCGTTATTTCCACTTCGTTGAAGGATTTGCATGTCTGCGATTGTTTTTTCTAACAAATCTATACGCTGCTGCATGCTTCCACACTGTGCACTTGTGAAGCGCTCATTTTGGAAATGCTTCTCGAACCTGTCAACAAGCGTAGCCTTGCTGCCCGAGCAAGCTAAACCAAGCTGACGTAATTGCCTTTTAAGTTCATCAACTTTTAAACCACCGAAATTCATTTTTCGTTTGTTTCTTTTTTTATTAAGCGCGTCACTTCTGAAATTGTCACAGTTAATTTTAATATAATTGAAGCAATCATTATAATTGATTTATTAGTTAAATTGATAGTTATAATAGAAAAATGTTTTTTAAAGGTTTAAAATGTGAACTACCGTCCGTTCACTCTTGCGACGCTTTCCGACTGTGTCTTTTTTATATCTTTATTTGTTCTCGTGTTGTTCTTCGTTCTCGTGTTATCAAGTGTTGTAAAGTATTTTTTAAGTCCAGTGTTGATGATCGAATAGTTGGTGAGGGTGGTTAAGGTGCTATGGCAGGATATTAATGACAAGTGTCTCAACAATTTTGTGTCTGACTACCAAGTGAGATTCATTTCACATCCTAGAATGAAATTTTCCATTTGTTTCCACTCTCGAAAAAACCTAATTTTTTCCGTCAAAAGAAAAAGCAATTATGTTGGTATCGCCGAGGTATTTCTGACAAACTGAATCTCTACATTTCTTTTTTCCCAAGTTACTTTGGCTTTATCCAGTCAAGAAGACACAACAGTTTCGAGCTTTTATGATTCACAACAATACATTGTTGTTATTCTTGATTGTGGAACGTATGTAGAATTTGTTACTTTGGCTGTTCACTGTCAAAAAAAAAAATTAAAATAAACAAACAATTTTCGTTTTAATTTGAAAAAATTCAAATAAAAAAAGTTAGAACGCGATGGATATTATGAGATGACGATGAACACGATGTGACGATCGGAAGAGATAAGAGACGGCTTCGGGACCACTACAATCCATTGAAGAACGTTACTTGGAAATACTATTGAATTGGCTCTTGTTAGTCCATCTGTTCTTCCAAGTACAGATTTGTTAAGTTTTCTGTACGATGCGATTCCAGGCAAGCTCCAGAAAAAAACCAAATCAACTGCTATCCTACTAATACTGACTCTAACTGCTGAGCTGCACTTCTTTGCCGATGGCTATCAAAAGTGCACGACAATGATTTTTGGGTTGAATAGGCTAAGTCCAAAGTTTCAGGTGTATTAAGAGAAGCGCTAGATTTCGTTAAGACTTCGATGGATCCATGTTTCTACTTCACCACAACACCAAATTAGCTATCTTAAAATTTTGACAGATGCCAAGACAATCCAACAAAACTGTTGTGTATCATAATAAGTGTATTGAAGACACATTATCATTGACAGACAACAGCGGAATGTATTTAGCTGCATTGTTGTCTAGCGTAATAGCAGTTTCATATTGAAGACAAAAATGACTGTTGGGTTGTGAACCATAATAAGGCTAATTATGTTTTAATAAAAAATGCAACTTTTATCGGATGAGCTTTCTTCCAAATCATTTAACATTGCTGCGAAGTTATTTTTTGGACCTCGAATATTAATTTCTAAATATCATAAATTGTATAAATACTAAATATTTTTCTATACATTTATCATTTCGCTTTTGAACTTTTAATTCAAGTCCCTTTTTAATACAATCCCTGGATTAGATGACAAAATAGTACAAAGTCAAAACTAATGATATGTAAAAAAAAATCTTACCGAATTATATGTATATTTTTTTAAATGTCTTCGCAATATTGCCAATTTTATAATTTTAATGCCCGGTTTCGCCAACATTCATTTAACACCCTCTTCGCTAACACGCTGTTAAAATTTAACATGCTATTAAATTTATTTATGTTTCACCAAACATCAAATAATGAATTTTAACAAACACGCTGTTAAAGCTTAGTACTGTACGAATCAAATGTTATTGTGACATTTCTCAACTTTATTTGAAATAAAATTTAAATTTTTATGAAAAGCAACATGGAAACAGAAAAACGAACAAAATGGCGTGGTAAAAATTTTCTGGAGGAGGAAAAACACAATCTTGTGGATCTGGTTAGTAAATTTAAGAGAACCATTGAAAACAAGGCGACGGATGGTATCACACTGTCTGGATGAAAGTAGCCACCATGTTTAATAGCAGCTTTGCTAAAACTGGTGAGAGGATTCCTCAGCAACTAAAGCAGATGTTTGAAAGCATGAAATACAAAACCAAGAAGAAAATATCCACCAATAAGGTACTATACCCAGCTAGACAGGTAACCGTGACATACGGCGTATGCTTGGCAGACGCGTCACGACTTTGACGTTATTTTGATATAAAGCACTCCATACAAATGCACGTTGCATTTGTTCTAGCAACATGAAAAACATTACGTACCGACACTTGCCGACACTCATCCGTGTGATCTGGCATCCCTGTCTACCACCCATGTTTTACCCTTAAGAATACAGTATATCTGAACTGCTTACACCAATAACGAATTCATTTCCTCCCCTCATCCCTGATATCATACCCTTCTTGCTTACCGACAGTCAACATAGCCTAGTGGCTAGTGTTCTGGCCTACAACCCGCAAGTGCCCGGGTTGTACCAGCGCAAACAAACACATTTTGTTATAAATTTTTTTTTCATTTTATTTTTGTTTTATTTTTATGTACATTGATTATTATTAAAAATTTTATTTATTAAAAAATATGCAATTAACAAGTGAAAATAACAAAAAACGGATCGGTTAAAGAAACAATAAATAATTATTCATATACATAAAAATATTTGCATAAAATAAGAGATCAAGCCACCGCCACCATATAAAGTTACTAATTATTGTTAACTAAAATAGGAAGCAAAAAAGTTAGTAAAGAAGAAAATATTGCAAAAGACCAATCTGAGGTAGTCTTGTTACAGAGTTAGATTGTTGTGCTTTCGATGTTAGTGCTTTTTTAATTATATTATTTTTTAATTTAAGGGGGGACATGACATTGGCAGTTTTTTAAAATCGACTTTTTTATAATTTATAATTTTGTATTTTAGTAAAGATTCTAAGAAAAAAATGTCTACGGGTTCAAAAGTTACAGCCGGATTGGTGAGAGCGCATTTTTATTTTTCTTTGAACTATGAACGCGTTTATCTCGAAACCATGTTTTTCGTACCGGTTGCGGCACAGCGGGTTCAATTTTTGACGAAATTTTTTTTTTGTATTTTTGTAAACTTGATTCGCTATCGTATGACACGAGATTTTTTTTTTAATTTTTTCGATTTTTTATGAATTTTTAAAGTCAATATTTTTTTCGAAAAAACACACTTTCTAATTTGGAACATAACCAAAAATTTTTCAGTTTGTTTTTGACTGAGTTATGAATTTTTAAAAAGAGGTCTGTTTTCTCTGCCTTGAATGTAATGTCCCTCCTTAAACTTAACCCTTAAATAAATTATTTCATCTGGGCCACTGAGTGGTAATTCCCACTACTGTTCCATTTTAGAGTTAACAAGTTTACAAGAAAAATATGACATATACCAGAACACAATCAAGCAATATAACAAAACCATTAATCTAACCATTAGTATAATATAAAAAAGATTAAATTACTGGTTGGTTTAGGTTTTTTCGTCACACGGTGCTGCCTCTGCCTATGCCGGTTATGGCTGAGGTTCACGAACCTCCGTATACCTCGATTGAATGCTTGACGCCCTTTATTTTGGAAAACATCTGCAAGATAAGTTTTCATGAAAACAATATAGCAAGGATATATAGAAATCCTTACCAAACAGTGTGCTGTTTATTAAATGCATTTCAATTAATGACTGCTTCCCCATTTTGACGTCAAAATTGAAATTAATACAGAACTCGTCTGTGAGCAAACAGCTGAGGACATCATTAAGAGTTCCCGAGGATCCCTTCAGCTTATAATGTAATTTAATTTAAAATTTAAATATTGCATTGAAAAGAAGTTAAAACTGCTCCGTTTTCATACCCTTGCCTCGTATTCTTGATTTTGGAGTTTTTCCTCCACTTCTACGAACCCATCGATGGTGGAAATGGGCAGAGTGGACGCGATTTCAATTCCTGTGCCTCCGGTAATGCGGCACAATGACTAATGCACCCGTTTTATGAAAGCTTTGCACTCACGTACCATGACATTCTGTGCTAAAGTTTCACTTCTTTGAATATTCTGAAAACATAAAATATTTATAAGAAAAGCATTTTTTTATATTTAATTGAAGATGAATGCACCATTTTGAATGTTGAAAATAATATATGAAAACCCGTATTTTTTGCCTATATCTCACCGTGTCCGAGATATATCGTTTTTTCAAATCATAAATTATTTTTGGTATAATATTATGGTATAGTGCAACCCCTCCATCTACGCGTCTCGATATTTTTGGCCTATCTCGCTCCGTTTTCGAGATATCCCGCTTTTCCTGGTTTTTTTAATAATTTTGGTGCAATATTTTGGTATAGTGCGACCCCTCTATGTACGCGTCTCGGTAATATCATCCCCCTTTGAAACTCATAAAATGTGGCTCGCTCCGTCTTCGAGATATCACGTTTTTTCTATTTTTTATAAATAATTTAAAAATTTTTTTTTTGTGATATTGGTACAATTACGCTACCATTTACCACAGTACTTACAATGTCTGTATTAATTGTCTCCAATTTTTCCAACCGCTTCTCTATGTTTTGCAAGCTTTCTTGCACACAATTTTGTTTCGAAATAATTGCACGTTGGTTGCTTAAAATCAATTCAAGAATTGTCCCGTCTGAAAATTTTTTTAAAGAATATATCATAAAAGTACCTTTGTCCGTCGAGGAACTATGTGTTGCGCAATTAAAATTGCGAGGCGTTTGGAATGTCTTCCGCTTCGGTTTTTGACTGGTTCGTGGCACTTCAACTTGGATTTCTACAAAAATTTAAATTAGTTTTTATAGAAGAAAATATTGCAGAGAACATAAAATATCATTATTAGTTAAAATCTTACCTTCGATAAGTGTGCTCGGATCGTCGAAGTTTATTAGATCCACTGTAATTACAAAAATTAAATGAATGAATGAAATGAAATTAAATAAATTAGCAATGAAATAAGCAAATTAATAAAATAAATAAATTAAAATAAGAAGTTATGAAATTGCACAAAGTAATGAAAAGCTCAATGGAACAAAAATTTTAAATAATAACAAAGTAATAAGAAATCAAATTATATACAAGAGTGAAAGATAATGAGGTGTGAGTGCGATACAAATTAATTTAAAAAATCATGGAAAACATGATGCAAAATAGGTATCAACAAAAATTTGTTAAAAAGTGGAATACAAAAAAATTTATATTTTACTTCACTTTTAGGTGATTTCACTAACTCATTACTAAAATCACTACCTTATAATATCCCTTATCCTGAAAAGGATTGAAGTGGTTCTTGAAAATAATCTTCAACCGTTTGAAAACGTTTTCCAAAAAACACATCTTTCTTTCCTTCCACCTTCTTTCTTTAAGAATAAAACTTTAAAAGGTCCTGTCTTTTGGCTGAAACAATAGCTATCATTTTCTTTCTGAGGATTAATATTAAAAGATCCCATTTGAGACATTTTATGATAACCTTATCCGTCCCTATTCTCTTCTTCAAACCTTAAATAAATCTGCTGCAGAATTTGGTTTGGTTTTTTATTATATTTTTTAGATGCTGCACATAATTCTCAAATTTGTAAGCAGAAAAACTATCTAATGTTCCAAACTGTTTGCTACAATCTACTAAATGCAGCAATCCATGTACATTAAAACTAACTAAGTGATTCCCAAAAATGTCTCCAAATTGGTCTACAAACACTGTTAACATTTCCGAAGAAATTTGAAACATAAGTTATTCCTTCATTTGTGGTATATTTCCTATTTTTAAGTATAGCCGCACTAACTTCTTTGCTACCCCTTAATTTACTAAGTGCATGGGATCTAGCGGAAATTGTGAAACCATGCCTATTTCAGCATTTTCCAACACATTTTTTTTTGCCGAATGATTTCATTGTGGTGAACAACATCTACTCTATTTTTAAAAGTAATGTCTGTTCTTAAGGAGCAAACACTTTCAGAAAATGTAACTCTATGTTGAGTGTAGCTACCGACCTGACAGCATTTGAGACAACTATTTTTTCCTGTGAAGGATTGCACACCTGTCACAAAAGCTCGAGCTGGAGAGTCGCAACAAAAAAGTCTCACATTAAATTTTTAAAAATTCCATCTGCTTTACTTTTTAAATACGCTACTTCATTAGAAAACTCTTTTAAGAAGTCATTTGCATGACAAGGTTTTTCCATGCCTGAAAAGCAGGCAATGGTAAATGGCCTTTCTTGTAGAAAGCCAACAATTGCGCCGAGGATAAGCCATAACACCCTACTGGAACTATGAAATAGTTTTAAGCCGTCAATCCCAACGTCAATTAAAACCTCTTCACTATCTTTTAAATACGACAAGCAATTATTATTGAAAAATTCTTGAATCCCTATATATAAAAATTCACCATATTTTGCACTTCCACTTTCTTTCTACTTGTCTTGAAGAGACCTTTGGCTGATATAGGCAATTCATTAATTCCTATTATTTTAAGAGTTTGCAGTTAATCAGTAACAACGTTTTGTGAAACTTTGTTTCTTATTGCCCAGGACTCCATTTCTGCTACTTTATCTACCTGAGCAGATTCATTAAAAAACACATCACTATTTTCCAGGGACCGAAAATAACAGTTATTTTCGAAATCTCAATTCAAAAAGTCAGACAGAAAGAATTTGTTTATTCAATATTTGAATACAGCAGTGCGATGCTTGTTAGCTAAGGAATAGTAATCTTAAAAGCTTTTTATTTTATTTACTTTTATAAAAAAAGTCAAAAATTATAGTTATTTTTCGACCAATTTTTTTTCGGTCAAAAATATAAGTTAAAATTTGACTTTTATTTTTTCAGACAAAAATATAAGTTAAAATATGACTTTTATTTTTCCGGTCTGAAATATAAGTTAAAATTTGACTTATATTTTTTCAGTCAAGAATAAAAGTTAAAATTTGACTTTTATTTTTTGAGTCAAAAATTACAGTTAAAATTTGACTTTTATTTTTTCGGTCAAAAATAAAAGTTAAAATTTTACTTTTATGTTGGCATCTCAAAAATGTTAAAAGAGTATTGTTAATTTTTAAATACATTTGGCATCTTATCCAAATCATTCACTCAAATAAATTGATTTTACCAGTAAATAAGTGATAATAATGTAGCCAAGGACGCCGAAAATAATTTTTCACGATCTAGTTTTCATCTTCAAGGGGCTTAGTTCCTGTTAAGAAAATTGTGTTGCACAGTATAACAATATATATAATATTAAAGGTCATTTTCAAACAAGCTAAAAATTGCAAAGATCGAACCATATTATTATTATTATGGAAATTTTTTATTTTAAATTTTAAACGCACCACGACAAATAAAATCCGGCTGCAAAACAACTGCAAAAAAATTAAAGCCAAATTTTAACTTATATTTCTGACCGGAAAAATATAAGTCATATCTTAACATTTATTATTGACTGAAAAAATAAAAGTCAAATTTTAACTTATATTTTTGAAACTTGCATGGCTATGTCCACTTCCACTTCTGCGTGCACATGCATCTCAGCGTTTACCTGCATCTCTATGTTAGATGCACCTTGTTCACAGTCTGTCCTTCCACTCACACCACCATTTTCTTGCACTTCTGTACAATCGAGAATCCTTCTATATTTCTTCACATTCTCAAGGAAAATACTCTTTTCATCACACAATAAATTGTTTATATTTCTTTTATTCATTTTATTGACACTTTTTACTTTTCAATTCTCTACTTCTTTAATTATGTTATTTTATTTGTTTAAAAACTTCCTTTAGATTTCACCGCTCAACGTTTTTTGACGACTTTTTTGCCGACTCAGCTGTTTGACGCAGAAAAGATCAAGCTATGCAATAATATATTGCTTGCTTTGTTTTGCACAACATCTTAACGTAAGAGTGTATTAGTGAACACCAAAATTTGTTTCGTTGTGTTCGTAAGCACGTTACATCTGTCTACCCAATAAACATTCATGCAAACGAGTTGATTAATAAACTTATTCCAAACATTTTTTTTCAACAGTTTCCAAACTAGTTTGTAAAAATTATTTTCCAAACATTTTCCAATGTCTTTACAAACAGGCTTGCTAAAACTTAGTTCTCGCAATGTTTTCGTAAGTGGCGATGAAGCAACAATCTTTTACAGTTAGCTTCTGCATAAAAACGTATTTTTTGTTTTGTTTTCTTTGCGTATTTTGCATCGCACATCATTCGATGTTCGTATTTGCACTACATAGCACGTGCAAATTTTTATTATTTCATTTAAAACTTTTATTATTTAACTTGAAGTACAAAGCAATGTGAGTTATTTTGCAAAACAGCTATTATTTTGTAAGAAAGCGCAGGAAGCTAAATGACGAACATAATTTTAAGCCTTTATTAAAGCCTTATTTTATAATTTTGAAATTCTTTGCTATGCAATACATTACCAAATTTATTTTATAATTGTTGTTAATGATTGGAAAATATTTGGAAATAAATGCAATTATAAATTTAAAACAAACTTCTTAACTTCTTTATTATGCAATACATTTACAAATTTATTTCCAAGTAATTTCCAAACATCAATCACAATTATACAATCAGGGATCCCTTTTGTTTATTCCACATTTGGAAGCAAATGTGTTACAATGCTTGGGGTAAGCATTTTCCAAATTAGAAGTTTACTGATGCAAGTTTGTAGTAGCTTTATAGTAAACGCATTTTGTTTATTGGGTAGCTGGGTATTATTTAAGTTGTCCCTTTAGTAATAACATTCATGTTTAAGCGGACGTGACACCTTCAAAAATTTTTTAATTTAATGTTTTAAAATGCATATAAGTTGAATTAAAAAGAATATCAAATAAGATATCATTTTGAAAAATTACAAATATATTTTTCGGAAAAAATTGTATTTTCTTTTCATTATTATAAGCACGTATATTGCTACTGGAAATACTCGACCGATCGTACTGAAATTTTAATATGTTGTTTAACACTTGTTGATGCATGGAATGAACTACGGACAGAAAAATAGGTTCTATAGTTTTTGAGTTTTTGGCCGATTTTGACCAAAAAACTTGACAGTTTTCGAAAAAGGGCGCCATTTTGTTACTTTTCAACCAAAATTATTTTTCTATTTCAGTCCATGGCGGTTTTGATGCTGATAAAAATCCCGTTTTTTTATTTTTTTCCGATGTCCCAGTGAATCGTAATCATGCCCGCCATGGTTTTTTGATGTTTTTTAAAATAATTGCAGTAGCCATATATGCAAGCAAAAAAATCAAAAAACAATTTTTTTGTGTAATTTTTATACTAGAAAACATGAATTTAATTTAAAAAAAAATATATATTTTTTTTATTCAACTAATAAGCATTTTAAAACATAAAAAGTAAATTTTTTTGAAGGTGTCACGTCCCCTTAAAGAGGGACATAACATTCGCGGCAGAGAAAACAGACCTTCTTTAAAAATTCATAACTCAGTCAAAAACAAACATTTTTCCAAAATTATTGTAGAGAATTGAACAAATTACAAGAAAAAAAATTAAAAAAAAAATATATTTTACACTCCAACATGGTTTTATAGAGCTCCAAACTGGCGGTAGAGAAAAAAAGGGGGCCTCGTGGTCTGTGGCGTAGCGAGCATAACTGGCGCCCGGGGCAAAATAATTTTTTGGCGCCCCAATGAAATAATGAAAAAAATTCATTATTCATTAATCATTTAATATTTAGTACAAATAATTATAATACAATTATTAAATTACATTAATACAAATAACACTATGCGTGGAAATCAGAAAAAGGTTCTGTACACGACAGTTCATTATATTTTGTCTCAGATTTAGGGTCTCTTAACACGAAAATCGCAAAACAAGTTTTTATAGTTAAGCCTAGTAGGGTAAACTGGGTTACCCTTGACTTTGGTGCACATTTGACTATGACGTTTTCGGTATGAACGAACCGTTATTTTACAATAATTTGTTTTATAAATTTTGCATCATTGTATTTCAATAATCGTCACGAAGTTTGACGATTCTTGCATTACATGAAGAAAAGTAACAGAAAAGTTCTTATGTTTTGCGCGCGTAACTGTTATTTTCCGGCACTGATACGTAACGACTTCCTGACCGAGTTATAAAAGTTAATCAAAGTACCTTTTACAAAAGGTAAAAACTATTTATTTTTTTGAAAATATAAGTGAATTTCAATAGAACTAAATATAAACTAAAAAAGTTTTAAAAAAAAGATGCCGAGAGCATTTGGGTACATTTGACATTTTTGATTGAGGTACATTTGACAAATATTAGTTGTACGAGTACAAAGATCGAGTAACATCGAGATGTTACCAATTCATTTAAAAGTTTTTTAATATATTTCTAAATTGGTTTTAATAAAAAAGGTGGTTTCAAACATTAGAATAGGTGTATCATTAGCCGAAGAAATAAAAGGACATGAAGAGAAAATAACGTTGGTTAAGGAATGAAGAATGAAAGTCTAAGGATATAAGTAATTCTGAGCTTTGATTATTTTGGGTTGTTCTGTAATGCTAGTCTTATTTTTTCCCAAGTATCCAGCCACTTCATTTTTAAATTATTTTTTATGTAGAGCATTAACATCAGTGGAATTCCCAAAAGCGTTAAAGACACTTGTGGTTATCAGTAACTGGCCGTTAACTACCTTACCTGTTAACTCGTATCCATAACATCTTTGCTAGCAATGTTTATTCCTAACTTTGACAGTTCGTTAAAGATAACTGTTGCTTGCTCAACTACTCGCTAACTGAAATAATAAAGTATATTTTTTTATTTCAATTAAGTAAATTTTACTATATATAATTTTGACATCAATTGTATCGAACTGATCATGTTACATTCGATATTTAAACTATATTCTACTCTTACAAACACGAACTAAAGATATATTGAATTTTTGTATGAATAAGGCTGGTCTATTTTGAGAAGTAAAGCATGACTTTCTCAAATTTTTCAATTTCTTCCCAACAAAATATTTGTCAGAATTTTCACGCAACAAAAAAATGAATGTTGCGAGTGAAATTTCACGCAAACGGACAGAGTACTAGGATTTACGTGTTTTTTAAAGATTTTATAAGATTTATAAGATTTTTAAAGTTTTTCTCACTTTTTTTAAAATATAGTCGCATATGTTGAAATATATCTTGTACACTTCTTGTTAAATATTAATAATCACGCTAAGCCGAATAAAATTTCTAATTTTCTTCATGTTTGATCAACAAATTTTTTCATTTGGATGAGTAGTTTTTGCGCTATCATAATTCATAAAAAATCGAAAACTATTTTCATTTTTAGTGGAGAATATAAACTACCGCCGAAAGAAATGCGTGCAAAAATACGGTCAGGAGATGCATTTGAGTGAAGACGCTAAAATTTGACATTGTACTGTATTTTACATATTTTATTCAATTTTACACTGATTGATACTGAAATAGAAATAAATATTTGAAGTGCTACTCTCATTTTTGAAAAAACATCTTTTTCTTTAAATGGAAAGTCTGTTCCATTTAAATCTGTATTATAAAACTCACCCAAATTTTTACAATTCTTTTCAAGATCGTTGTACGGATTATTCTTACTTAATAAATTTTCAACGTCAAGAAAATACCAAAATTTGGAATTAAGGTCCCTTGTCTTGTAAATTGTGAACTTATTTCCTGATGCAGACGACCAAGAACGCTTTTCATAACGCCAGATTTTTCGCTTTCTGCGGAAAGACCATATCTCGAGTCAATTCTCCGCGCATTTGTCGGCGACATTTTATACGGATTGTTGTATCGATTTTCCATTTTTTACAAAGATTTTTAGCCTTTTCGATAACTTTTTCACATATCTCGTTACGAATTTCTGCAAGTTCAGTCGCCAATAATTTGAGATCATGGAACGCTTCTTTAAACTTAGTTTTAGGACTGTACGATTTCAGGGTCGCTGAATCGTACGGTTTTCATGGTCATTTGAAGTTAATTTTTTCATTTAAAATTCATGTATCGGTCTTGGCACTGCAACTTGAGTCAGCTAAAATATTACCTCTTTCGAGGCCTTGGTTTAGCACATTGCTCCCACCTGCAACTTTGGCACGGTAAACAAATGTATAACAGTAACAAAACTGCACTAAGCAGTCTGCTGAAATACTACCCCGTTAGCCAATGCATGCTTACATAAATTGCTGACATAGCTTTTGCAGTTCCAAGACCGTATATTTGTCATTAAAATATATATGTAATTTTTTAGCATTGTTTATTTGTCATTCAAATATATATGTAATTTGTTTATTGTATTATAATTTGTTTATTGTATTTTATATTATTGGGTTTTCGCCTATAAAAGGGTCGAAAGCTCATCAATAAATTCAGTTTTATTGTTAAGCCTAGTACTATGCTCGATTGCGTGAAACTTCACTGGCAACAGCCATTAATTGTTGCGTGAAAATTTTGACAGATATTTTGTTGCGAACGAACAGCTGATGATCAGCTTACAAATTTCGACAAGATGTAAATAAACAGCCACAATTTATTACAGGAAAAGCAGAAAATCATTTAAGTTCTTTAATTTTCATATTTGTGATTATATAAATACAAAATAAATATTTATACAAGTATGCATGTCCTTTGTTTTGGAGCAGAACAAATCATTAGTTTATGGCAGTCTGCAAGCTGCGAAGTTTTGCGACCGCCAACACCGCGGAAAGGTGCATCCGTATTTACAATTTCAAACAACCGCAATTATTAATTGCAAAACTTTAGAAATAGTACAAAAATATCATTTCAATTATAAACATTGTTCTTTTGCTTGCACTTATTTCTTAAATGAAATGGCAATTGTCACTTTTCACGGCAAAATAAATGGTCGGTTCAATTAAATTGCCGTGAAAACAATGTTGCTAGATGCATGTTGCAGAATATAGTACTAGATTTTCACCAGTGAAGCATAGTACAGCTTTGACGAAAAAGTTGTGAAATGTTCACGGTTGTTTCACAGCTGTCATTTTTTGTATGGAGATTTGAGTGGAATTTCACGTGAAGCCGAACATAGTACTATGCTTTACCAGTAAAAACTCCACATCCAGTGTTTCATTTTTCAAGCAATCGGTTCAAGTGCCGTATTGTCACTCAAAAAAAAAACAATAAGTGCAAGTTCATGTGCTTGGGACTTAAATCTAAAAGAAAATAATTGAAATAAAAACGCTTATTTCTACATTTGGCCCCCCCGGGTGGACTCGAACCACTTCGACGTTAATCGACTACAGAAGCCCGTGCGCCACTTTTTCAATCAACAATCATTCCATAAAATCACCGCCAGTCAGGGGGAAGAAATGGCTACTTTTGAGGAAGTAGTAAATGACCAGAAAAGGATAGGTGAGGCCATACAACGCCTCATCTCAAATTTTAAAAAGGACTCACCAGACAGGAAGAAGTCCAAGGAATATTTTGAAGAACGTCTTCACCGTCTCAGCAGCCAATGGGATATTTTCGAGGAAAATGATAACAAGTTACGGACACTTACTAACCAGCCATTGGGAGCAGGAATATTTCACCTCAGGCTATTGCGAAAATTTTAATGATCTATCAAGCAACCACATTCAATTATTTCAAGATGAAATCAAGCGCTTAGAGAAGCAAGATAGTACCACTGGCAACGAAAAAGACATGTCATTCTCAACAAAGCAGCCTCAAGCAGCAAAAACTATACCAAAAATCATGTTTCCACAAGCAGGAACAGATGCATCAAATTTTCAACAATCAGTTTCACAAGAAGCAACAAATCTTATCATAATGATACGAAGGCAACGAGCAATTCTAAACTCTCTCAACCGCCTGCTTGATGGCTTAACAAAGGATCCAGGCGACCAGTCACAGTATCACGAAGTCAACCTTCAGCAAATTAACAAGCTCTGGCAAGAAATCGAGGAAATAAACTACAGTCTGTGGGAAAATTGTAAACAACCAAGCGATCTCGGATACAATTTTGAGGAGTACATGGCATGTGAATCAAGAGTGCATGCTACTCGAATACAATTATCTACCACAACCAGTGCAGTACCACGATCAACATGTGTTGCAAGCGAAGAAACACTTAGACTTCCAAGAGTCGCCATTCCACAATTTGATGGGGATTTTCTGAAGTGGCGACAATTTTATGAACTTTTTTCTCAAATGGTAGACCAACAAGCATTGCCGAAAATTCATAAAATGTGGTTTCTAAAAACAAACCTATCAGGAGAAGCCGAAAAATTGATCAGGCATCTGTCTCTCACCCAAGACAATTACGACGTGGCTTGGGATATGCTGCGAGATAGATACAATAACAAAAGAGTACTGTGCTCCACGTTAATACAGAGGATGTTGGGGCAAGAATTCAGCGCTTCATCGGTTTCTTCCATCAAAAATTTGCATGATACAACGCAGGAATGCCTGATGTCACTGGAAAACCTCGGAATAACTACATCATCCTGGGATCCACTACTTCTTCACTTACTTGTGAAGAAGCTTGATAGATCAACGCACATTAGATATGAACAATTCCTAAAAAACCCTTAGGAGTTACCGAAAATAAAGGATTTTTTGATTTTTTTGGAAGCCCAGTTTCAATCATTAGAAGCAGTTAATAACAAGGATAGACAGGGATCAGCAAGATCATATGTGTCAGCAATATCAACAAATCAATACTCTCAATATGAGTGCAATGTATGCAAGTCTGGAACTCATCCATTATTTGCTTGCAAGACCTTTTTACTCTTGAAGCCAGCAGAACGGCTGCAGGAAGTAAAAAACAACAAAAGATGCGTCAATTGTTTAAAGGACACGCCGCAAGTTCCTGCGAATCAAGAAAATGCACAAGATGCAACAAAACACACAATACGTTACTTCATCTCGACAACCAAGATAATTTGAAAATTTCGTCAACATCATCCAACAACCAAAAAACTACATCAGCAAGGTCAGCCCGTTCATCATTATCAGCATGCAGTAAACAAAAGGCTATGTCTACAAAGCCAATCAGTTCATCATCATCCAACAACCAAGGATATATGATTTTAAGTTCAGGAAATGCACCCACATCGTCATCTAATAATACGGGATCCATGCCAGTCAGCTTATCCGCAGCAGATAGGTCTATCTGCAACAAATATGTCATGCTCAGCACTGTTCGTATTCATTTTATAACAAACAGTGGTGGTGAGCTGGAATGCAGAGCAGTATTGGACTCCGGCTCGCAAGTCAATCTCGCCACAGAGAGACTTGTTAAGAAGCTAGGACTCCAACAAAACACTTTTCACTAATCATAGAAGGAATTGGAGCCAATAAAAGGGATTGTCAGGCGCGAATAAACGTGACCATGCGATCTCTCTTAAATGGGTTCGAATCACGGCTTGAAGCTTTTGTATTGCCAAAAATTGTTAACGATCAGCCGTCACAACTGATAGACGCATCGTCATGGAACATCCCTTCCAATCTACCACTTGCTGACCCAACATTTCATCACCCCGGTCCAATAGATGTACTGTTAGGAGCAGAATTTTTCTATCAAACACTTTCAATTGGTCAAATCAGACTAAGCGACAAGCTCCCAACTCTACAAAACACTGTATTTGGCTGGGTGATATCAGGCAGAATAGAAGAAACCAACACTATCTCTGCAACTTGTGGCATTTTTAGTGCAGATGAAGAGACCACAAATGGTTTACTCGAGAAATTCTGGAAACTAGAGGAAGTTGAGAACACAAAGCAACATTTTTCAGCTGCAGAAAAACGATGCGAAGCGCATTTCTCCCACAACACTCGAAGAACATCTGAAGGACGATTTGTGGTAAAAATTCCATTCACAGACAATCCATCAACATTGGGAGAATCACGACAACTGGCTCTTAATAGATTTTTAGCTTTAAAAAGGCGGTTGGCTAAAAACCCTGAGATTAAGCAGTCGTACGTCAACTTCATGGACGAATACGAACTCTTAGGACACATGTCTGAAGTGTCAAGTAAGGACATTTCACGAAAACCATGCTACGTCATTCCACACCATTGCGTAATCAAACCGGATAGTAGCACCACTAAATTGCGGGTGGTGTTTGATGCATCAGCAAAAACATCAACCGGATTATCTTTAAATGACATCATGCACACAGGGCCAATTATCCAAAACGAGCTATTCAGCATCTTATTACGTTTTAGACTACCGAAATATGTCTTCACAACAGATATTCAGAAAATGTACAGACAAATTGTGATCGATCCACAAGATCGCATGTATCACATTATTATCTGGAGAAAACATCCCGAAGCAGAGATTAAATATTACCAGCTGAACACGGTGACTTATGGGACCAGAGCAGCACCATATTTAGCAATCAAATGCCTGTTGCAGTTAGCTAAAGAAAATCGCTTAGCATACCCGTTAGGAGCCGCAGCGTTGGATAACAATTTTTATGTGGATGATGGATTATTGGGAAGTGACAGCCTCACTTCGGCTGTTTTGCTTCAGAAGGAAGTCACAACAATTTTGAAATCAGCAGGATTTGAATTGCGAAAATGGTGTGTTAATCACCCTCAACTACTTCAAGGCATCCCAGCAGATCAAAAAGAAATAGACCTCGACTTTGATGAGGACTCACGTGACTCTATCAAGACATTGGGATTAACATGGCTGCCAAAGAACGATGCATTCTGCATTAAGGCCAAAACCATTTTTAACAGCGCCACAAGAGTGTCAAAAAGGAGTGTGAGCTCAGACTTGGCACGGATATTCGATCCATTGGGTATCTTGGCTCCGGTAGTTATCAACGCTAAAATATTTATGCAAGATCTTTGGAAACTGAAGGTGGCATGGGATGAAGCACTACCCGCAGAATTACACAGCAAATGGATTACATTTAGAAACCAGCTTCAAGAAGTAAATGATAAGCAGATCCCTCGTCATGTATTTAATGGCACTGTGCCAGACTCATGTCAACTACATGTTTTTACTGACGCTTCAGAAAAAGCTTATGGGGCCGTCGCATACATTCGGTCTACCACCAAGGATGGAAGGGTTACTACAAGGCTGTTGTGTGCCAAATCAAGAGTCGCACCCATTAATCGGCAGCATCAAACACTTGCCCGATTAGAACTCTGTGCGGCCTTACTAGGTGCACAGCTGGCAACCAGAATTCAACAAGACATTCACTATGGAAGTGAATCCACGTACTTTTGGACTGATTCTGAAGTTGTGCTTTCATGGATAAATGCGGAAGCATCATCATATGAAGTTTTTGTGGCCAATCGCGTTGCAAAAATTCAGGACTGCTCAATAGCACAGCAATGGCGTCATGTATCATCAAAACAAAATCCAGCAGACGTCCTATCACGAGGATGCGATCCAAGGACTTTCAAACAGTGTGATTTATGGTTTTACGGACCTTTCTTTCTGCATGGAAAGGAATCAGTTTGGCCACAACCGTTTTGCACTAATAAATTTAAACCAACTGAAGAAGGCAAAAGAAAGGCACAAATGTCTTTAATAACAGCAAGAAGTGAAGCAGAGAACATGATATATTCAATTAATCATGGTAATTCTTTTAAGAGACTACAGAGGATTCTAGGCTTCATGATCCGATTTGGAGAACACTCACGAGGTGCACGAAAAAATCATCAAACCTCGTGGATGCTAACTCCACTTGAATTAGACAAAGCACTTAAAGTAATTGTGCGAACAATGCAGACGGCGGATTTCAGTTCAGAAATTTTTGCCTTAAAGAAAAAGGGTGTGGTCAGCACAAGCAGTTCGATACACAACCTCAAACCATTTTTGGACAACGACGGCATTTTAAGAGTAGGCGGCCGACTAGATGCATCAACACTTCCATATGAAAATAAACATCAAATGCTAATTCCTTACAATGATCCCATAACAAAATTACTAATGCAAAAAATACACGAAAATCACATGCATTGTGGCCCAACCGCATTAATTGCACATACAAAACAACGCTTTTGGCCCATCAAGGCAGCAAGCATGGCAAGGTCAATCGTTCACCACTGTGTCCGATGTTATAGGGCGCGGCCACAACTACTTCAACAAGTCATGGGAAATCTGCCAGCAACGAGAATTACACCAGCATGACCGTTTATAAACGCAGGAGTGGACTACTGTGGACCTTTTTGGATTCATTATAAGCTGCGAGGAAAAAGACCGACCAAAGCATATTTGGCCATCTTCTGTTGCTTTGCTACAAAAGCAGTTCATATGGAACTTGTAAGCGACCTTACAACCAACGCTTTCATCGGTGCCCTAAAACGATTTATCAGTCGACGAGGGCGATGCCAAAATCTCTACAGCGATAACGCAACTAATTTCATTGGAGCAAAAAATCAACTTTCAGAATTATCAGCTGCAATCCACTCAGCTAACGCCCAAGGTATGATTATGAAAACATGTAATGAAAGGGGAATACATTTTCATTTTATTCCACCCAGAGCTCCTCACTTCGGAGGACTATGGGAAGCTGCAGTAAAATCCGCGAAACATTTACTACTAAGAAGTGTTGCATCCGCATCTCTCACATACGAAGAGTTAGAAACCATTATAGTCGACATTGAACCAATTTTAAACTCACGACCAATTAGTCCCATGTCAAACGACCCAAACGACTTATCTGCGCTCACTCCTGGACATTTTCTGATCGGCGAACCATTAACAACGCAAGTAGATGCAAGATCTGTGGAACCAAAAGTTTCCTTAGGAACACGCTGGAAGGCAGTATCACAAATAAAACATGAATTCTGGCAAAGATGGTCTCGAGATTATCTCAACGAACTTCAGTACAGAAATAAATGGAGAGAGCAAGCCAAGAACATTAAGCCTGGTACCGTAGTCATCATCAAGGAAGACAACGCTCCTGTACTTCAGTGGCCATTAGGAAGAGTCACGAGAACCTACAAAGGGGATGATGATGTAGTCAAAGTAGTGGACGTAAAAACGGAGTCGGGAATTTTCAAACGTCCCATACATCGATTAGCCCCATTACCAATTGAAGACAACAAGTCAGACATATCTGTAGATGTTAGGCTCATAAATAACAGGTCACTTAACAACCATGATGATGAGGAAACAGATGTAGTACGCAAAAAGAGAAAACATTCATCAAACAACCTAGTCTCAGTGTTACTAATCGCTATGCTTACGCTACCTCTGGTATTGGCAAATGGAGTCAAAATATAGAGTTTCCTGATGACTTAGGTATGCACTTCGAAGGAATAGGGACAATAAAAACATCTAGAACGAAGTGGCAGCTTATTGTTTACTATGATCTGGAATCATATTGGGAAGAAGCAAAATCATTTTCAAATGGAGCGGCAGCATTACAGCAACTATGTCAAGAACTAAAGCAGATGGGTGCCTGCAAAACCGTCGTAAACACGCTTAAACATTTTGAGGATGGACTCAACGAAGAAAACAATCTTTTAACAATCAAAAGAAACAAAAGACACACAGCAGACCCTTCAGCAGTAAACAGAACCAGAAGAGGTGCCCTTAATATTGTAGGAAACATTGCAAGTTCATTATTTGGAGTACTGGACTCAGATTATGCTGATCAAATGGTTAAAACCATTGAAATAGTCAAACAAAACGAAGGTAATCTCCAACTATTACTCAAGAATCAAACATCGATTCTCGATTCAACCATCAACATCTTCAAACAGGATCAAACAGCTATTAAAAATAAATTTAACGATATTGACGCACACTTTAACGCGATATGGTCAAAAGTACATGAAATTGAGGACACTAACTATCAATATCAGAGGTTCCAAATCTTCAATTCTTTAGCCATGCAACTCACAATTATAGCAGCAAATTTACAACGCATACAAACGTCAATCATAGACGTATTAACGGATACTCATCACGGGAAAATAAGCCCAATTTTGCAATCACCAAACCAATTACAGGAGGAATTGGTTAAAATTCGAAACTATCTGCCGTCAACCTTGCAACTACCAGTTGAACATGATGAACGCATACAACTTTATAATTTAATGACAGTAGAAGAACGATTAACAGAAAACCATGTTATTTTTAAAATTTCCATACCTCTGTGCGATCAAGAAAAATTTCAGCTATTCAAGATTTTCCCGGTTCCCACTTCCGTAAACCACAGTGTCATTTCAATCATACCTTGTGATGACATGATTGCTATCAATGCTCATCGAGACCAATACTTTCCCATGAGCACAACCAAACTACAATCCTGTATTATGACAACGGGACATTCATACATATGCCCCAACATCCAGTCTAAATACAACAAAGGCTCAGACATATGCTCCTTTGAGATGCAATTGCTAAATAACGACACCCAATCGACTTGCAATACAGAATCACTGCAAACAAATTCAATATGGACCCAGATGTCAAACACCAATCAGTGGATGTATGCTGTAACCATTCCCAAGAGAATAACTGCAGTATGTGAAGGTCAAAGTCAACAACTCACCATAAAGGGGTCCGGAATTCTTTCAATGCAACCACAGTGTGTCCTAAAACGGAATTTCATCACCATTCAAGGACACCAAACCTACTCCAGCAATCGCCATGTCTCTTACACCAGCTTAGGGAAAATGACAGATATTGTACAACCCAAGCAACCTGATTTATTTGCCCAAAAAACTGAACAGTATAATACGCAACTAAGAAACCTCACGGAACTTCAAAATTTATTGTCACACCAAGAATATCTGGATCTTCCGGCACAGATTAAACACATCAACTTTCATTATTCAACAATAGGATATACTGCATTGATTCTGTCGATAATCATCACCAGTTACACCATCTGGAAGGTAAAATCGAAGCAACATAAACCGCAACCAACAGAGACAAGATACCCCAGCCTACTTTGAGGTCACCGTATGAAGAAATTATAAATTTTGTAAGGTCATCAGAATTTCAGACCTTACCAGGGGGAGAATGTACGATTTCAGGGTCGCTGAATCGTACGGTTTTCATGGTCATTTGAAGTTAATTTTTTCATTTAAAATTCATGTATCGGTCTTGGCACTGCAACTTGAGTCAGCTAAAATATTACCTCTTTCGAGACCTTGGTTTAGCACATTGCTCCCACCTGCAACTTTGGCACGGTAAACAAATGTATAACAGCAACAAAACTGCACTAAGCAGTCTGCTGAAATACTACCCCGTTAGCCAATGCATGCTTACATAAATTGCTGACATAGCTTTTGCAGTTCCAAGACCGTATATTTGTCATTAAAATATATATGTAATTTTTTAGCATTGTTTATTTGTCATTCAAATATATATGTAATTTGTTTATTGTATTTTAATTTGTTTATTGTATTTTATATTATTGGGTTTTCGCCTATAAAAGGGTCGAAAGCTCATCAATAAATTCAGTTTTATTGTTACCAGTAAAAACTCCACATCCAGTGTTTCATTTTACAAGCAATCGGTTCAAGTGCCGTATTGTCACTCAAAAAAAAAACAATAAGTCCAAGTTCATGTGCTTGGGACTTAAATCTAAAAGAAAATAATTGAAATAAAAACGCTTATTTCTACAAGGACCTTGTAATCTGAGCTGCACACGGTCAATTCTCTTAGAGTTCAAGCCAGCAATGGACTAAAGTTACGATATTTAAATTCGGTTTAAGATAAAGATTGCAGCATTTCTGGTGTACCACTTGTGGCAGTATTTTCATCTGCTAATTTTTCTTTTAGTTCTACGTATTCTTCCAGACCCTCAACAATAACGCTAACTGCTTGCGCTCTGGCGCTCCATCGTGTTACAGATTCTTTAACAGGTTTTTTAAAGCACTTTTAACAATTTCCATCGTAATATTGAACGTGAGAAAAAGAGACGTATGTTATCAATTATTCGAAAACATGTTACAAAGATTGAGTCTTGGTTAGCTGTCACAAGCTATCACAATGTTGCCTTGTTAGCTATCACAATTTACAAATATTGCCTTATTTTTTTCTATTATTCTTTGTTGAACGCCAGATATTATGATGATTTGACATAAGGGCAGCATTATCATAGCATTGTACCCTACAGTTGGCTAACTTAATTATTGAATTAATTAATTAAAACAAATTTTTTTGCAAAACTTTGCTTGTCTTGATAATGATTTGGCGCCCCTCTGCGAGTGGCGCCCGGGGCATGATGACACCCCTGCCCCCCCTCGCTACGCCACTGCTCGTGGTTGCAGCGCTGGGAGTCGCAAAAATTGTCCGATCTAGAAAAAAATGAATTTTAAATCTTAACAAAATTGGTTATCGTATGACACGAGCTTTTTTTTAAATTTTTTTTTTAATTTTTGGTGATGTTCCAAATTTGAAAGTGTGTTTTTTCGAACAAAGTATTGACTTTAAAAATTCATAAAAAATCGAAAAAAAAATTTAAAAAACAAGCTTTTGTCTTACGATAGCGCATCAAGTTTAAAAAAATACAAAAAAAAAAAATTTCGTCAAAAAATGAACCCGCTAGTGCTGCAACCAGTACGAAAAACATGGTTTCGAGATAAACGCGTTCAAAGTTTGTGAACAAAGAAAAATAAAAATGCGCTCTCACTAATCCGGCTGTAACTTTTGAACTCGTAAGAATTTTTTCATGAAATAGAATCTTAAGAATATTTACTAAAATACAAAATTATAAAAAAAGTCAATTTAAAAAAACGGCCAATGTCATGTTCCCCGTTAAAGGTGGAGTTGTACAAAACTGGAGGTGGTTCAACAGCTTCCTTACCGCTAAGTGGATTACAGGAGAAGATTGCTGCTATTGGCTGCCTTCAATTTTCTCCAGTCAATAATTTTTACGACTCGAATGCAGATTTTGAAGAGGATATTCTACAAGAAATGTATGACGTTGAAGAATGTCCGATTATTTCTGACCCGTCAATATATCTTCAAGCGAAGTTGTACTAGCTCATGTGACTGAATCAGCAAAAGAAACTGAATACAAAAATGCAAATGTTGCTCCATTGGAAGATGAGCTGCGGACATATAAAGAGAAGTCACCTCTTAAAAATGACATTAGAAAATCTTTTGTTCGCAGGGCTAAGGAAAATAAGCGCAAAGAGGTCAAAGTTCAACGGGTTTAAAATGAGGAATTGATTGAACTTAAAAAAGTCAAGCCGGAAAAGGAAATCCAACTTTTGGACACCGAGTTGAAGTTGAAGCAGAGTGAGCTCCAAATAAAAAAGGAAGAACTGAAGAAAGTTAGTTTAAAATAATCGTTTTATTATTAAAAAAGGAAACTGACTAATAAATCTTTAATTTATCATAATATTCTTAAAAGTGTGTCAATGAAAGACAAGGAAAACGTCTTTTCCATACACCAAATGCTCGTTCGATGGTATTCCTTGTTTTAATTTGGCTGTTATTAAAATTGATTTCTGCTTCAGTACTTGGATTGACTAAAGGTGTTAACATGCACCACCTACATGGATATCCGCCGTCACCCAATAAATAACAGTATGGATATTCATTGTTTTCAAACCTAGCCCTAAAAACAGCGAATCATCAAAAATATTTGCATCATGAACACTTCCTGGTCATCTTGCTACTATATCCATAAACCTTAAGTGGGCATCAGATACGCATTGAGTGTTAACTGAGAACCAGCCTTTCCGGTTTCTATAAACTTCTGCTTCTTCACCTCTTTGTAGGGATTGTATTGTATTCTTTGGGATTGGGATTGTATTCTTATGTGGGTGCAATCAATTGTCCCTACCACATGTGGAAATCTTGCAATTTCATAAAAATCATTCTGTATTTTTATAACTTCCTTACGTTGTGATGGCATGTAAGTAAAGTGTGGTCTTAACTTTGCTATGTGATGCGTTAGAGAGGCCGCACACTACAGACTTTTAGTCGGCCGATAGTTTGATGCTTCGTTGCCATCAACTGACTAGCCAACTATTTAGTCGGTTGTAGGTGCGCACACTGTGTCTGGATAGTTTGCCAACTGCAGGGTTGCATTTTCGAAACTTTCTGATGAGGACTTTTTCAATTATTTGACTGTTTTGAATTTTACACAATTATTTATTACTGCCATATTTTTCGTTGATTTTGGAATATTTAACATTTATTTTATTAGATTACTATATTTTAAGCGGCATTCGAAATTTTTCTGGCACTTACGCCATCTTTTTTAACAATAATAAAAGTTGCTTATACCCATTTAAAAATGTAAAAAGCAACTCTTATTCCTACCATTCATACCACAAAAAGCACCACTTTTCGAAGTCATATTTTTCAGCAGTCAAGAGCAAAAACATGGTTTTAATTAAAAAAAACATTAATTTGCGCTATTATTGCCAGAAAAAGGCGAATAAAAACCAAAAAAAGATAATTTTGGGTGCATGGTTTTTATTGAATGAGTGCTCATAGTTTCTCGGAGCTGGTGAGCTTAGTTAGACCAAACATAAAAGCAAGCGATCAAAAACCTGCAATGAGTATCAAAAAAATTAATACACTTAAGTCATGAGCCGTAACTATTGGTGCAAATGTGTACTTATTCCAACTCAACAAAATACTTTGACTCATTCCCACTAAAACCAAAAAATACTCAAAGTTCTCTAACATGCATGTGTGTCTGCAATTAAGACTTTATTGGATGTTTGTTAATAATCTGAAGTGACTCACTTATTCATGAGAGAGCAATATAAGAACTATGAGTGAGTTGAGTATTATTTAGTGTTATGCCCAGGGTACACTGAATAAGGTAGTAGCAAGACGGAGAGCGTGACTGCCGTAAATGTCAAAGCGAACTGCTTGAGCTGTTGTTGTTGTTGCTGTTGTTTTTCAGCAGCCATTTGATTTTGACACTTTCGGATATGCGAAAGAGAGCACAGTCAGTTTTGCAGCAACCTTGTTATTCAACCATGGTTATGCCCTGCTGATGATTTTTGATGTTTTGTTTACATTTTGTGTAAGAAAATGAAAGAGTTGAGTATTATTTTTTGTTATGCCTCTGGCAAAACAGTTTTTGTTTCGTTTGGCACGTGTTGCTGGACATTTACAATTAAATTTCAATGAAATGATAAGAAAGCTGAACTAAAAGTACTTAAGTCATTCCACAGCACTCGTGGTGTTTATTTGTGTTGTGAGTCATTATGGCATAGCACAATAAATTCATTCACTCAATGAGAGAACTGAGCACTGCATCAGTTCACATCAACATAAAAATTATTCTTGTTCATTCATTCGCTATGTGTACGACACACGAACGAGTATGAGTGGATATGAGTGGAAGTTTTTCTTTGACTTAAATCCACTTATACTCTTTTTTGTGTTAGTCAACCAATGACTCAAAAACAAGAATAATTACAGTTCTCTGCAAGCGATGTTTTGCGACTTGCTGTTCCTGTTGAAGAGAGACTGAGTGTAACACTAAGGTTAGTTTAATTTATATCAATGGTCATATGGAAAAGTAGCTCAAGTCGAATTAAGATGAAATTGTGTTAGGGATGGCGATGAATAGCTCGTGTAATGCTCAATACTCACACAATATCTGGGAGCTTTCAGCGTGATTCTACCCAAAGTTATGACACAAAAACCGAAGAACCTTTCATATAACTTATATGGGGATAAAAACTTTTAAGCACGATTTTTCAAAAATGGAATTCAGACTTAAGCTACTTTTTCATATGCCCACAGATATTTGTTTGGAACTAGCACCCAGTGTACCCGGGTAAACAAATATATTGACCATTTCAGCCGTTGAAAGTATTTTTGAGCGAGCTTTTTTATGATGAAATTTTGTTGTGAGTTATTAAATGTTTGCACGTATATGATCGAGAACGGGAGCCACCAGTTTTATGCCGATTCAAACGTCTAATGTGTATGTTCTCAGAAGCTTTACATCATGAAAGTCTATGGGGTTTCCATTGCCAGCACGGAGAGAGGTGTGGTGTACTGCATATTTGTATTAAAATATAAATTTTTATTAACTTATTACCTTTCTTTTATAAACCGGTATTAAACACATTTGCTTCAGTTTCATTAACAAAATTTATTTAAATTTTCATTTTAAGCAAACAAAATATGTGCAATTTTTGTATTAAATTTTTTAATGAATATAAATATTATTTGTATTGTAATGAAAGACATTGATTTTAATTAAAAATAATGGAATTAAATGAAATTCATATAAATATTTGAATTGTTATTAAAGAAATGGCCCATTATTATAAACAAAATAAATTCAACTCTAAATTTAGAAGAAGAATTTTCGACAGTTTTTGTTATATTTAATTTGTTGTAAAATAGCTTTCACTAAATTAAGAGTTGGCTTTATTTTGCTTATGATAGTGAGCCAATGATTTTAATGAATAATAATGGAATTTGAATAGAATAATGGAATGCATATAGATATTATTTGAATGAAGAAAATAATGAATATAATAGAAAAAGAAAATTATTTGAATGAAGAATAATGGAATTTAAATCAAATTCATATAAATATTTGAATTGTTATTAAAGAACAAACACCTCTGATACGGTACAAACTTACTTTTCAAACTTTACGAATTCACAAGAAAATGTTTTCAATGAAGAATAATGGAATTTAAATCAAATTATATAAATATTTGAATTGTTATTAAAAAATTAAAATACTTCTGATAATGCACAAAGTTACATTTCAAACTTTACGGATTCACAAGAAAATGATTTTAATGAAGAATAATATAAATCATAATATATATAATATAAATAATATAAAATGATAAATGAAGAATAAATCGACCGACTAAAAGTCTGTAGTGTGCGGTACCTCTTACCCTTTGAACTATGCGGCAAACAGTTGGTTGAGAAACATTGAACATATCTGCCACACAGTTTTGGTAATTTTTTTCTCTTACCTATTTTCAAGATGCTACAATAAATACATAAAATTAATTAAAAAAAAGTGTCAACTTTTAAAACCTGTAGCTGGCGTAAATTTAACTTTAAAAAATGTTGTTCATATGTTTTAGTTGATGTTTTACTTTTAAAACGGTACCAAACTTATTTTCTACCATACATTTTTTTTTTTTTTTTTTATCGATGGGACGTATCACTGCGCACCGTAATGTATAAAAATGTTGTGATCACGAGAATATATCGCATCATTAAAAACTATCTATAGTATTGATCGACGATCAAGTATATCCGACGAAGTATAAGTATAAAAGCCGCTTCAGACTATCTGATAAATCAAACAACTTTTTGTATGCTTTTTTTGTCAGAGTTCTCAAAGCATCTGACAGGTCATAGCATTTTCTTATAATTATGTTCACACTATCAGAGACTTTCTATAAGAGAAAAATTAATTTTGGAAAACAGAACTAAATAATTGCATAATATATGCAAGTTATTTGCTTAACCAATTTCATTGTCTATTTCATGTAATTTTCCATCATTTTAAAGTGTTGGCAATAAAAAAATTAACAATTTTGGTTTGATTTTGGTTTTGGTTTGAAACAATCCTTATGTCAAAAAAATCGTATGCTTTGTTGTTTGAGAACTCTAACAACAGATAAAAATGTGTTCACATTATCTGAGCTTCATTGTTTGACAGATCATATGAGAAGTTGTATGATTTATCAGATAGTCTGAAGCGGCTTTAAGCGATTGGTGAGTGACGCACGAATATGTACGCAAATTTACGTGAATAATGAAATAGAGCATCAAAATTGTGAAAAATTAGTAATTGTGAAAAAATTTTTATAATAAAATTGTTATTAAATTATTATAACATTACTCGATCTACGGAGTCTGTATATATGAGGATCATATAAAACGAGGGTTTTAGAAATAGTGAGGATTTAGAAATAGTGATTGGATACATGCAATACAAAAATCAAGCCTTATCCAAACACGCTTGAAAAACGCTTGCCTAGGTCATAAATTTCCAAGTTGCTTTGTATAACTAGGTCTGTTCTCGTACTTTTGTAGCAGAAATTTGCAAGTTGAAAAATTTGAGAGAGTAAGTAAAAAAGTGCTCTCTTTGCGTGAAAAATCGCAAAAAGTACGGGAACAGGTTTTTGCAAAAAGTTGCAACTTTTGATGAAACTGCAACAAACTGTTGGTGACAGAATTACTATAGTTGATATCTAAGGAAGAAAATACGCTATTTTTTATTGGAAAAAATTATATGATACACACTTACATTTTATTCTGCTTAATGTGTCTGTCGAACAATTCATTTCTACTTTTCTCGACATGTTGCTTTAATGGCTGCCTTTCTAATTTGACTTTATTTAATTTTTTGTCAGCTGACATTGGCTGACGCAACATAAGCTGTCAAAATAAGGCACTTGCTAATTGCTGCGAGTTTTGCAACTCCAAATTTGTGTAGCAGAAAATAGCAACATTTGACAAGGACTGGATTTCACATTTTCGCTCTCTTTTGCGATTTTTTGCGTACGGGAACAGGAAATAGTAGAAAATAGCACGAATTCGTACGAATGTTCAAGTACGGGAACAGACCTACTATTGCGTTAAACACAAAAAGCAAGTGATGTACAATAATAGTTGGAAAGGCTTGCATTAAGTAAGTGTTTTGGAATCATACTTAGAAAACGCTAACAACAGTAATAGTTTTGCAATGTTCAAAGTTGTAATAAATTATTAAATTTATTTTTTAGAAGAACATCAGAGAATGCCTCTGATGCACTTATTTATTTATTGAGTTACTTCTTAACACTAACTTAACATTCTCGATAACTTAAATAAAGTGCTCCTGACAGCAAAGCAGCGGCGTAGCAGCGCATTGTTGATTGCACGTAGGCAGCTCGTGCAGGAAACAATGTAGACCTAGCTTCAGCCGTTTTATCCGTTTTATTCGCTTAGTTGGAATTATGACAAAGTGTGTTGTTAACTCTTCCCCTGTTAAATACAAACGTCCTCGTTTGTTTAGAAGAAGGGTATTTGACTCAATCTCGATGGTTTAGGTGGTCCTTGAAATTTCGGCTGATCCTGGGATCCAGATGATGGGCCGCGAGAGGGTGTTTCTAAAGTTGTTCTGACTTCTTATCTTGTTTTTGTTCTATTTGATATAATATTGAATAGTATGATAATGATAACCGATATTGTTAGAATCGAAAGACTTATATTTAATGCCAGATTATAGTTTGTTTTCGTTTTTAGGAGTTCCATATGTTCCGTATTTCTTATGTGTAGGTCTTTCACCAATTCCAGTGACAGTAGTTCTTCGTAAAAGTCTGCTGTTGATTGTTGAATGGCTATCGGTATTGGCTTATATCCCGAAGATTCATGAAAGCTGTAACTAGTATTTCCTATCCTTATGGTTGTATTACTATTATAGATAACGTATGAACCGGTTAAGTTGAGGATAGTGTTGTCTGCAAGTATTGAACCATTATATTCGTTTAATAGTAAAATTCCTGGATCGATGTTTTCGATAGTTGCTAAGTGTTGGCTGTTTGTTTTTACACATTTAAAAGGCTTTTTTTCTAGTATCTTTGGAATACATTCTGAATTGCTTATATCAATTTCTCTATTAAATTCACATTTTTTTTTCAATTCCATAAGTTTTATTATTACAAACAATTATATTTTCGTATGGTAATTTATTTATAATCTTTTCATGTTTAATTTCTTTTAGTGCCTGTTTAGACCGTCATGCCCATGACAAAAAGTGTGAGCGAGAACGGATAAGAATTGGGTAGTGAAAATGAGATGAAAGATTTTGAGCCGAAATGCCGTTCACAAACTTAAAAATTGGAAATTTCATGCAGGTTTCAATTTCATTTCGTTTCAGTTTGACAAATTTAAAAAAAAAACATAACAAAACAATTCGTTCATCAATTTTTTGTGCTTAAATTAATTCAAAAGTTCAGCAAAAACGTGCGCGCATTGATAAAACTGCAGATGCTAGTTAGTGTTTTCGGTTGATTTGTAACAAAGTGCATTTAACAACGATCAAGAAACCAGCAAGATTGCCAGCGACTTGACGAACTGCAAATATAAGACTGTCCAAGAATTGTTGATTTTATTTCAGTTTCTGTGAGCATGTTGTGTTTTGTGTTAGAATGTAAAGTTTTATATACATATTTATGAATGTGTTTTTGCAAGCAATAAAATGTTATTTTATATAAAAAATATTTCGTATTTCGTCTTTGTCACTTTTTAGTGGCTAAATTTTGTTGTATTTTATTTTATCCGCAAAGGAAAGCAAAGGATTTCAATTACATAATTTAAAAATAATTCTAGCCACCGCATGGCTGGATGCGCAGAATTCTTTGCATTTTCATATTCTAAAAAAAATAGATTTTCTTTGCCTATGAGTTGTCAAAAAATTTTTTATTCCATTGTTTCACTTGTTATTATGAAAAAGAAACAGGCATGCCCATGCTCAAGTGTGGACACGAAGGGCATGAAAATGTGGAATTTCAATGATGAATCTAAACAGGCTCTTAATAACATAGATTCACATTTATATTTTCCGTTGTAGGTATGCTTATAATTATTTATAGTGTATTATTATGCATATTCTAAAAGCCGCTTCAGACTATCTGATGAATCATACAACTTTTCATATGATCTGTCAAACAATGAAGCTCAGATAATGTGAACAGATTTTTATCTGTTGTAAGAGTTCTCAAACAACAAAGCATACAATTTTTTTGACATAAGGATTGTTTCTATTTCCATCAGAGAAATCAAACCAAAATTGTTAATTTTTTTATTGCGAACACTTTAAAATGATGGAAAATTACATGAAATTGGTTAACCCATTTTGGTCAGGTACCCGAACGCGTTGGAATTTTCTTATGAAATTTTCAGGCTTTGTTGTTTTTGATCAAATTAAGAAAATTCTAGAGTTTCAGAATTTTCCCATTTTCCGTTTTCCGGCTACAAGGTGGTCGAAAAATCGACCAATGGCCCAATGTGTATACAAAAATTTTAAAATTTTGAATAAAATATGTTAGCTTTAAATTGAGCATTATATGCCTTGAGAGTTTTCCTGTGAAGTTTGGTACCGATAGAACATGGGGGCGTGGCACCTTCCACCTTCCAGAGTGTTCCTTTGAAGTTTGGTACCGATAGAACGTGGGGGCGTGGCACCTTCCATGCAACTCTTATTTTCGATATCGAACAGCTTTGGAATTACATGTTTTACAGCCATAAAATTCGGTATTCATGCTCAATTTACACGTATTGTTTCAATGGCAATATTTTGGAGCCGTTATACAAGGGGCGTGACACTTTTTAAACATTCAGACTTTTCGGCAAAAATTTCGAAATATAAGGTCACACATCAAAGAATTCGAAACGAATATAAAATTTATTATACAATTCAAATGTTTCACATAGAATAGCTTAGTACAAATGTCACATAACATTGAAACTCAGTATAAAGATACTTATTGGTCATATCTTCTACCAGAAAATTGACACGGGCATTAGAAAATAGGATGTGAAGGAGTAGTAACGCGCGAAGGGCATCGCTAGTAGAAAATAAATAAGTTATTATTTACATTTATTTATTTATTGGACATACTTTTTATGACTTTGATATTCATATTATGATATTGTCCAAAACATTTTGTGTGCACATGTAAACTGCATTTTTTGCATAAATGTATATCTAAATGGTATGCTTGTGGCATACAACGCATCTCCGAGGCTTATTCTCTAGTGTATATCAATGACGTGCTCAAGTTTGTTAACTTGAGGCAAACCGGCCGGTCTTTCCTATTCATCTATATCTGAGTCCACTTCTGGATTCGCCACTTATAAGTTTCTTTCGATCTAAACTGTAACTGTGCTATTGGCTTGTGTTTGTTTATTTTAGCCACAAGACATTGCAATTTCCATGAATTCACTTTCGAATTGCTGATAGCGTTTACCCACAATGACCAACACCATTTCCTACTGTGAATGTCAACGCGATAATTTGCGACCCCATTGAAGTGTAAATTGACTCCACCCATATTGATATTAAAGATATATTCGTTTGAGTTATGACGACGTACTTCTTTTTTGTACGATTATATCGGAGAGCAGACTTTATTGGCACAATGGAATCGTAGTAACTAGCAATTGTTACTTAGGTGGTGTTGTAACAACGCACGAAGTTGAATTTATTCCTCTTGTCAAAAATTGTATCCACTTCACCACGTTTTGCTGGGTTTGTCAACGCAGCGCCTTATACCCGATTTGAACGTTGCCGATTGCAACCAAACGTTTGTACCAGTTGCATAAAATTTTCTCTCATTTAGCAAACAGAGCAATTGGTAAGAGGTAAAAAAGTTGTCGAAGAAAACAGTGTATCTTTCTGGATGGTCAACGTTATGAAGAAGTCTCAAAACAACATATGCGCCAAGTCCAATGCCCATGTTGTAAGCTTCAACTGTACCAGTCTACGGTATAAAGGAAAACATGTACCCATCGCTTGAGCACCAGTATTAGAATCTAAAATGGATTGATTTTTCTGTAAACATTTTACATGAATGTTTCCCAAAGTTGGGTACCATTTGTTAGTCAATTGACAATGCGGGCTTAAAAATTCCATTAAATTTATATCATGTGAAAATGTTAAAATAAAGTATACATATTAGGCCAGTGGTCGAAAAATCGACCACCAATATTCCAACAAAAGTAGCACGTAGGTAAATTAACCTGAGATGTCCAAAACCGATTGATTCTCATAATTTAGTCTTATCGCTGTCTGCTTACGTAAATAGTTTTATTATTCATTACATTTATTAGATTTTTTTTATTTTTTCAAAAATGGTCCAAAAAAGGTGTTTTTTTTAAACGCTTACCTGAGTAGGCAAAATGGAAAATTTGTAAATTGTTATTTTTTTTCTAAATTTCCATTTTACCAAATTGTGTTTATGCGGAAAGAGTTCGAAAAAATTTTGAATAATTTTTCCAGAAATAAATTTCAAAGTTAGTGGTCGAAAAATCGACCAGCTGACCAAAATGGGTTAAGCAAATAACTTGCATATATTATGCAATTATTTAGTTCTGTTTTCCAAAATTAATTTTTCTCTTATAGAAAGTCTCTGATAGTGCGAACATAATTATAAGAAAATGCTATGACCTGTCAGATGCTTTGAGAACTCTGACAAAAACAGCATACAGAAAGTTGTTTGATTTATCAGATAGTCTGAAGCGGCTTTATGGCTAAATCGCAATACTGCGTTAGGTCGGTCGTGCGTTGACAGCTCGAGTAGAGATCAACGTGTTCTTATGGTGCAAATCTAAATTCGATCTCAAGCGTTGGTCGTACTTTATATCGTAAAACAAGAAGAAGAGATAAAATACGACCAAAGTACGATCTAACGAGATAAGTAGAAAAATGTTCTACTCGGTCGTGCGTTTGACGCTTCTTCATATAGCAGAGTTGCATTTTCGTTGAAAGCGCTTAAAATGTGGGTGTTTTATGGTTTTACTGGCAAAGATAGATTTTCGTGGGATTTATTTTATTATCGCTGGAATTTATGTTTTATATAATGTTTTTTAATAACTCATGCTATTTAAGTAATCAAATGAAAATTTAGATAAAGTTAATCTATTTGTATTATTTTTCTTCACATTATCTTTGCATAAATATGCGTTGGCGAAACAGGTAAGAACAACTTTTGTGGGCATTTTTGTATAGCTGCTTTTATTGGCATCGCCAAAATTACAGACGCACGATCTGTCAGCGCAACATTGAGTTTTGTTAATTTATAGGTCGTGCGTTCTGACACCTCATCTCGTTAAGTTTATGCAACGTCGATATAAAGTACGATCGGCGCACGACCGACCTAACGCAATATTGCGATTTCAGCATTAATGCTTCTTCATTATTTATATTTTCGATTTCATTTTCTTCAAAAACATTAGTGGTATTCATGCAATGCCGAATATTTTCCGACACCGTATATAGGAAAATATTCGCTGTTTTTGCATGAGGTACCTTTTTTGTATTTTTTTGTTAGTGCCGTATATCAATCAGCTGTTCTTTAAGTCATATTGCAAAAGTGGCCACTTTGGTTCAATAAATGAGCTGAAAACTAAATTATTAAACAAATACATAAATGGTTTCATAATTAAGATGAATACAAAGAATTCAAGATAAATTCTTGTATTATTTGACAACTGACAACATGCAATTTGTTGTTTTAAAGGATTCTCAAGTTGAAAGTTGAGAAAGATGTTTAAAGTTTGTAATAAATATTGTAAAAAATTTGAAAGGTGGCAACAACTCTTTGCCGAAAGTTTTCGGCGCTGTTTTCGCATCAAAATCGTGAGGAAAACTGGGAACTTTGCCGTACATTAAATTCCATACAAATTTTGACAGTTGATATACGGCGATTTCGCTTTTTCCGATTTTCGGCGTATTCGGCGTATTCGGCATTTTTTCGGCATTGCATGAATACCACTATTATCTAATTCATTTATTTCTGTATCTGATAAAATAAAGGAGTTTACAATTCCTGCCTTTGCCCAAGATAAGGCATAATCTATGTTAATAATTTCTTCTTTTATTATTTGTAATCTATATTTCAGATTTATTGCTAATTCGTGCTGGATAGTATCCATGTTTTTGAGTTTACTTAATATATCATTGTTTATTTTAGTTACATTATTAATTCTTTCAACTATGCATTTATTAATTAAGACCTGTTAATTATTATTTTTTTATACATTATTTATTTTTTCATATATATTTCTTTTATCATGGTAATAAGGACTTCCTGATTTACATTTCCATGTGCTGCCGAGGAGTTGAAAAGATCTTTTTTGTTGGGATTTGTGAACTGGAGTGATTCTGTCGCGGAATAATTTTACTTGGGATACTTCGTGGATTAGGAGAGGTATTAGCGGATTTTGAAGCGAGATTTTGCTGTGAATAGTTCTGTCCAAGTCGATAACTATTTGCCTGTATTTATTTATCTCGATGTTATATATCAATTTAAAGGTTCCGTTCTGTACTTTGGCTGATCCGGTGTCGAACATGACCACTTGTGAATGAGAATAGCCGAAAATTTGTACCTTTGCGTCACCATAACAGCGTCAGCATGTATAAGAATGTAATAAGAATTTTTATGTTTTTATATTACTCTTATGAACTGGGTTTTCCTGATTGTGTTTTTATCGTTGCCCTATGATTCTCTAAAACTATTTCTTTTTTGAATTTTGGTGTTAGTTTAGATCCTAGTCTTCTATTTATTTTTACGAACACTTCGTGTTCTATAGAAAAGTCTTTTCCTAAGGTTCTATTTTTATTATGAAAGTACTGAAATTTGAATATGTTGTTTTACACTTGTCGATGCGGACATGAACTACGGACAGAAAAATCGGTTGTATAGTTTTTGAGTTTTTGGCCGATTTTGTCCAAAAAACGACAATTTTTCGAAAAATTGCCGCCATTTTGTTATTTTTCAACCAAAATTGTTTCTTCTAGTTCATTCCATGGCGGTTTTGGTGCTGATAAAAACCCCGTTTTTTTTCCGATGTACCAGTGAGTTGTAATCACGCGCGCCATGGTTTTTTGATGTTTTTTTTTTAATAATTCCAGTAGCAATGTATGTAAATCAAATAAGTTTTTTTTGGGTAATTTTTTTTACTAGAAAATATATATTTAATTTTTCAAAATGATATCTTATTTTTTATTCAACTTAGAGGCATTTTAAAGCATTTAAATAAATTTTGTTTGAAGGTGTCACGTCCTCTTAAGGCATATGTCAGGGCTTGGTGATCTGTAAAAATAGTAACTTTTGCCATGCCATAAAGATAGTTTCGCAGAGAGTGAAGTGACCAAATAATCGCGAGCATTTCCCCTTCATTAGTGGCGTAATGCTCTTCTGGTTTATTGAGTGTTCTAGAAATTAATACTATGGGTTTTCCTTCCTGTGCTAAGACTGCGCCTAGTGCTTATTCTAAAGCGTCTGTAGTTAGTTGAAATTCTTTATTCATATCTGTATAAGCTAACATTATGTCTCCTGAAACTAGGGAATTTTTAATTTTTTGAAATGCTTCTAATGTCTTATTGTCTAATTTAATGATTTTTTTACTAACTTACTAAGGTGGCCATGACAACCCGTTGACGGGTTACGGCCAACTTCATCAGCTCTCGCCAGGCGTCTCTGCTTCGCGCGCGCCGTCTCCAATCTCTTTCACCAAGCGCGGTAAGGGCTTCCTCGGCCTGGTCAATCCATCGGAGGCATGTTCTTCCTCTTCGTCGTCGACCCTCGGCTTTCGCCTCAAACACCTTTTTCGCTGGAGCTTCTTCATCCATATGAAAGACATGACCCAGCCAACGTAGTTGCTGAATTGTTATACGCTGGACTATGTCAATGTTGTCGTAGAGCTCGTACTGTTCGTGGTTCATTCGAATGCGATAGTCGTCGCCAACTCGAACAGGACCAAAGATTTTGCGAAGAAATTTCCTCTAGAACTCTCCAAGAGCGGCTGCATCTGTTTGCGATACCACCCATGCCTCAGCGCAATAGAGAAGAAGAGGTATGATGAGCGTTTTGTAGAGTGTTAGTTTTGTCGATCGAGAGAGGGCTCTGGAACCTAATTGCTTACTTAGCCCGTAGCAGCACCTATTAGCAATTGTTGTTCTTCGCTTTATCTCCAGGCTGACATTGTTGTTGCTGTTTACGGCGGTGCTAAGGTAAGTAAACTCCTTGACAACTTCAAAGTTATATTTGACTGCTGTAATATGGGAGCCTAGACGCCGCACTTCCCTATTTGCAGACAGCATATACTTTGTTTTGCCCTCGTTCACCGTCAAACCCACTTTGGCTGATTCCTTTTCGATAGCGGAGAAAGCAGTGGTTACATCTCTCTTGGTTCTGCCGATAATATCGATATCATCAGCATACGCAAGGAGCTGGAAACCTTTGTAGAAAATGGTACCATTTCGATGTACACCTGCCTTTCGTAGGATCCCCTCCATGATGAAATTGAAGAGATCGCATGATAGCGGGTCGCCTTGTCTGAAACCTCGTTCGGTATTAAAGGTTTCGGAGAGGTCATTTCCTACCTTGACGGAGCTGCATGTATTGCTCAACGTCATCTTGCAGAGCCTTATCAACTTTGCAGGTATACCGAACTCAGACATTGTTGCGTACAGGCAATCCCGAATCGGGCTATCGAACGCAGCTTTGTAATCAACAAAGAGATGATGGGTGTCGATTTGGTTTTCGTGGGTTTTCTCCAGGATTTGCGTAGTGTAAAAATCTGGTTTATGGTGGACTTGCCAGGACGAAAGCCACATAAGGTCCAATCAGTGTTTTGGTATGCGGCTTCAATCGTTCACACAACACGCTCGAAAGGACCTTATATGCGATGGAAATAAGACTGATACCTTGGTAGTTGGCGCAGATTGTCTGGATAATGATTTTTTTTACTGTATTGATTTTTAGGAAGTCGCCCTCCTTCACCTCTTAAAAAATTTGTGAGAGACTTAGCTAATTTAGCATAGTCTTGAACAAATCTTCTGTAATAGCCAGAAAGACCTAAAAACGAACGGAGGTCTTTTAGAGTTTGTGTTGCAGGAAAGTTAACTATTGTTTCGGTTTTTGTGGGATTGGTTTTGATACCATTAGGTGTGACTATAAAACCTAAGAATTCGACTTCTTTTTTATAAAATTCGCATGTTTTTAGTTGAATTTTTATATTAGTTTGTTCGAGGGTGTAAAAAATCTGTTTAGTATGTTCTTTGTAAACGAAACAAATCCTACCGATATGTTCCCTTAAGATGTCATCAAGAGCTCTGTGGAATATCGATGGTGCGTTCTTGAGACCGAATGGTAAGCGAGTAAATTTGTACTTACCATTATTTATTGAAAATGCTGTTTTTTCCATGTCAGATTCCTTTAAAGGAATCTGATGGAAACCACTTTTTAAATCAAGTATGGTGAAGAATTTGTTCTGTCCTAACTGTGATAAAACATCGTTTATTTCAGGGATTGGATATTTATCTGGGATTGTAATTGTATAAAGCTTGCGGTAGTCTATCACTATTGTATACTTTTTTCAGCGCTGGCATCTGCCTTTTTTTGGAACAACCCACACGGGTGAGTTGTAGGGTGAACGAGACGGTCGTATTATACCGTCTTCGCGAAGTTGCTGTATCTGATTTTCTACTTTGGTTTTTAGAGACATGGGGTATGGATATGGTCGTGAGTAAAGAGGATTATCTGAGTTTGTTCTTTTGTTTGCAACAACTGTCGTTGTATAAGTCAGTTTTTCATTAGGTTCCGAGAATAAATGATTTTTTGTTCCTTTGTCATGTGGTTTGTCCTAAGTTCTATTGCAATATATTCTATTGCTCTGACTAAATATTGATTCAGAGGTGTGTTGTTTGATTTTTATTCGCAGATTATTATTGATAAGCACATAATTTTCTTTAATAAAAATTACAGCATTAAATTCCTTTAGACTGTCGTGTCCAAGAATTTCGTGAAAGGACTTTAAAGATGGTAGCAGATAAAATATTATTTTTGTTTCGTGCATTCCAAATAAATAAACATAAGTATGTTGCGTAATTTCAATATTTTCTGAAACCGAATTTGCTACGAAAGATTTTTAATTTTGAACGGGATTGTTAATTAGTGACTGTTGGATATAGTTCTTATTTGAACCGGTGTCTATCAAAATTTTAAGTGTGGCTCCATTCTTCGCTTTGCACTCAAAGTATGGTAGCGAACAGAGAACTGCAATTATTCTTGTTTTTGAGTCATTGGTTGACTAACACAAAAAAGAGTATAAGTGGATTTAACTCAAAGAAAAACTTCCACTCATATCCACTCATACTCGTTCGTGTGTCGTACACAGGGTTCGGACCCCGCTCCAATTGGAGTAAATTTACTCCGTTTTAAAAAAAAAAAATTAAATACGCTCCGACACTCCGTAACCATAGCAATCTACTCCGCTTTACTTATCGTACCACTTCGAAACCCTTTTTTGTCGTTTTCTGTTAAAAGTATGCGTTTTTAATTGCTTTGCAATGCGAAAATGAGTAGTTCCTAAACTTGCCGTAACTTTTATGCATTGAACACAATTTCGACAGCAAGCGACAAGCGAGAATACAATTGAGGCGGCAGCAGCAGAACGAATAGCTTGTCGCTTGCTGTCGTTATTGTGTTCAAGGCATTACTTGCCAATTTTTTTTTGTGTGGGCAATACTACTTATCGTGTAATAGAAACGACCAGCTGATTCCGAACAGTAACAAGTTAAGTAAGTAAGGTAAACGTAGTGAGTGCTTAGGGTAATAGACTTCTTTAAAATGGACAAATTTGTAATAAGGTGAGACTAAATTTTATATTTTAAAAGTACCTAATGATTTATTTTGCAATAGAAAGAAAAAAAAGAAATGAAGAAATTAAAGAAAATGCCAAAAAAGGTTTTTATAAATGTGTTGAATTTGAGAAACACGTGTACGTATATGATTTCATAGGTACAAATTTTTGATGAAATATCAATATTTTTGCTCCGAAAAATTTCTATCTGCTCCACTTTTTTATTGCTTTTGCTCCGCTTTTCTCTCCGCGGGGTCCGAACCCTGGTCGTACACATAGCGAATGAATGAACAAGAATAATTTTTATGTTGATATGAACCGATGCAGTGCTCAGTTCTCTCATTGAGTGAATGGATTTATTGTGCTATGCCATAATGACTCACAACACTAATAAACACCACGAGTGCCGTGGAATGACTTAAGTACTTTTAGTTCAGCTTTCTTATCATTTCATTGAAATTTAATTGTAAATGTCCAGCAACACGTGCTAAACGAAACAAAAACTGTTTTGCCAGAGGCATAACAAAAAATAATACTCAACTCTTTCATTTTCTTTCACAAAATGTAAACAAAACATCAAAAATCATCAGCAGGGCATAACACTAAATAATACTCAACTCACTCATAGTTCTTATATTGCTCTCTCATGAATAAGTGAGTCACATCAGATTATTAACCAACATCCAATAAAGTCTTAATTGCAGACACACATGCATGTTAGAGAACTTTGAGTATTTTTTGGTTTTAAGCATAGTACTCTGTTCGGCTTCACGTGAAATTCAACTCAAATCTCCATTCAAAAAATGACAGCTGTGAAACAAGCGTGAATATTTCACAACTTTTTCATCAAAGCTGTACTATGCTTCGCTGCGGAAAATCTAGTACTATATTCCGCAACATGCATCTAGCAACATTGTTTTCACGGCAATTTAATTGAACCGACCATTTATTTTGCCGTGAAAAGTAACAGTTGTCATTTAATTTAAGAAAAAAGTGCAAGCAAATGAACAGTTTGTAATTGAAATTATATTTTTTGTACTATTTCTAAAGTTTTGCAATTAATAATTGCAGTTGTTGGAAATTGTAAATACGGATGCTCCTTTCCGCGGTGTTGGCGGTCGCAAAACTTCGCAGCTAGCAGACTGCCACATAAACTAATGACTTGTCCTGCTCGAGTATACTTGTATAAATATTTATTTTGTATTTATATAATCAGAAATAATAAAATTAAAGAACATAAATGATTTCTGCTTTCCTTCTAATAAATTTGTCTAATAAATTTCGAAACTTGCAAGCTGAACATCAGCTGTTCGTTCGCAACAAAATATCTGCCAAAATTTTCACGCAACAAATAAATGGATGTTGCCAGCGGAATTCCACGCAAACGAACATAGTACTAGGCTTTAGTGGGAATGAGTCAAAGTATTTTGTTGAGTTGGAATAAGTACACATTTGCACCAATAGTTACGGCTCATGACTTAAGTGTACTAATTTTTTTGATACTCATTGCAGGTCTCTGGTAGCAAAGAATGCGTTAATCTAAAAAATGAATGTCTGTGAAGTCGACAGTGCCCAATAGGCAATTAAGCCAGCGCTCTTCAAATGAAGGCCTGCATTGACTGCTACTTTTGAAGACCAAACACATCCTTTCTTCGATGCTCTTATGAGCCCTTCTTGAAGGCCTTCTTTTTCTGCACAAAAGACAGCATAACAAACTTTTTTCCCTTGAAAGACTAACTTTTCATATACTTCAGGGCAACTTTTTCGTTTAAAGTCAAAATATATATCAGTTTAAAAATATGACATAATAATGGCCCTTCTTACTGCGGTATCAAAGTTTATAGATTGAAATTAATCTGACATAAAAAAACATAGGAAAGAAGATAAAATAATAGAATTTATAAAAAAAAAACAGGTTTCAAAGAAAAAAATATTTTTTTCAATACTCTTTGTTGACCCGTTCTTTTAGCCATTCGTAAGAAGTGCTTCTATCAGGCCTCTTTTGAGCTATCGGACGGAAGGCCTGCGAAATTTTCCCACTTCATATAAAAAAGAAAGTGTAATTGTATATGAGTGCGGCAGTACTACAAAATCCACAGGAAGGCCTGCTAGCAGCGCTGTCATTGTCTACTGGGTGGTTGTTTGGTCATCTTGTTAGCCTATCTCCTCGTGCTCATTGTATGTTTGTATGTAGTCGGAGAATGGTTCTGTAAATTCTTCGTCAGTTTCTTTACTGATATCTTGTTGAATGTCTTGCTCAGGACATTGAACTTCTATATGATAATTTCTTTGTATTTTATTGAGGTGGTGAATTTGTTTTATAAATGATTGTGGTGATCTCTTACTTTGGAAATTATGATTTGGATTTGGTTTGTTCTGATAATTAATTGCTGCACTCCGGATGCTTCGATCTACATCCATGGGTTCTGGTCTTTGTTGTGGTCGTGGTGGTTACTATGATGGATTTGCATTTGGTTGAAATGATCTGTTTGCTTGAAAGAAGTAAGTTGGCCTTTGTTGATCTGGGGTAAAATTTTGTGGTTGATAAGGTCGTGGAATGGTTCTAAAATTTTGTCGAGGCAAATATGCAATTTTTGGATAAAAGGGTTACCTGTGACTAAAATTATTGGGTTTCCTAGGAGGAAGTCGAGGTGCAGACGTGTTAGATTTCTTAAATGATCCTTGATAGTTATGAGCGTATTGCGTTCTAAAGTTTTGATTTTCAAGCTTGAGGCATAAGTGCAAAGCTTGGGGTAGATCTGCTGGTTCTCGAATCCCAAGCAGTCTCGGTAGGTCGCTTCTTAGACCTCTAACAAAGGTCTAGCGCCTTGTCCCTATATGTTTGCGTAAGAAGTTTAATTGATTCATCGCTTACGTCCATAAAAGCGATCTTATTTAGAATAAAAGACAAATCCCAATATACAGCCTGATAAAAATCTTGAATTGAATTATGGCCTTGTACCAGAGATGTCATCTTTCATTCAAGAGTGCTTAGATCCCTCTTACCCGCATAGTGGATAGTGAGACATCTTTAAATACACTGCCAATCGAGTTTTGTATTATATGGCTCGAGAGCAATCTCTGCATTGCCAGTAATTTTGTTGCGGATTTTACTTAGAATGCCAAAGTATTTAGGGGTGCCTTTAATCGCTTTGTAAATTTCTAAAACCCTTTAAACACTTTTACGCCAGGAGCTAAATTCAGCCGGATTGCCTGAAAATTCCCTAAGGCAGCGAACTATGTCTGGGATTTTGTCCAAGTCTTGAAGATTGGTCATATGCTGTTCGTCTATTCCCTGATTGATTCCATTTAAAATTTCAGAATTGGGGTTTATAATAGAGTGAACTAAATTTTTACACTGCTTTATGGCTGTTATGGCTTCTGTATCTATTGGATTATTGGAGGGCGGATTGAAATTGGGATGAGGAGGTAGATTAAGCAGTGGTGGCCTGATGAGATTATTTTGGTTGGCCATATTGGATTTTCCTTTTCACACTTTTACTTTTATACTTTAAATATAAATTTTAATTTTTCTTTAAAAATTTTTTTTTTGTGTGCTTTAATGTACGCTTATAACTGATTAAATATTTTATTATATTCTTACATATGAAGAAAATAATATAACATTTTTCGTACGTGAATATTTTATAGTAGTTTTTGGTATACACTGGAAGGTCCCCCGTTTAGGTGGTGAATCGCAGTGTGAATTTTATTGTTTTATCGACTATTATTATCTTGATTGTGTTATACACTGGAGGGTCCCCTTTTAGTTGGTGAATCGCAGTGTGAATTTTATTGTTTTATTGACTGTTATTATATTGATATTGTTATTCACTGGAGGGTCCCCCTTTTAGGTGGTGAATCACAGTGTGAACTTTATTATATGTATTTTTTTATTAGAACAATATTCTTATATATATTTTTTTAAAAATCTTTAAAATTCTTTAACTTAATTCTTTAAATCTTTTAACTTTAAATATTCTTATGTTCGTATAGAAAATTATTTTCAAAATTTTAAATGAAACAGATTTAATTTCACCTTAAATAATATCTTAAAAAACATCTTTCAATTTTAAATTATGCACTTTTCACTTTGGGAAATTACTTAACCAATTCTTTATTTTAAGATTCTTTTATTTTTCTTTCAAATTAATTTTTATTACTTATGCTAACTGCTAACAGCTTGTTTACTCCTTTTTGCTTTCGCTACTGGGGGGCCTCTTTTCTCGAACTCCTGGGTAAATTCCTGGGTGAATTCTGGGTGACCCAACGTGCAATTATAATGGTCTATTTGGCAACGGCCCACTTTAAGCCGATTTACGTTATTCCGTGGAGACACTATGATTTTTTGTACGCGACACGCGACGAGCTGCTATGTAGGTCGATTTACTACTTTTTTTCAATTTAACGATCGCGATTTTATTCGTTTATCGCGATTTTATTCGCGCCAGTTAATTAAATAAATTATTAAATTTATTTTTTAGAAGAACATCAGAGAATGCCTCTGATGCACTTATTTATTTATTGAGTTACTTCTTAACACTAAATTAACATTCTCGATAACTTAAATAAAGTGCTACAAACAGCAAAGCAGTGGCGTAACAGCGCAGTGTTGATTCCACGTAGGCAGCTCGTGCAGAAAACAATGCATACCTAGCGTCAGCAGTTTTATCCGTTTTATTCGCTTAGTTGAAATTATGACAAAGTATGTCGTTAGCTTACATACATAAATGTATTTTATTTTCATTTTGTTCGCTCAGCAGCCATCAGTCTTACAGTAAGCTGTTAGAGTATCCGACTCATATTCGGTGGTTCGCGCGTTCGATCCCTTTTGTAGCAAACACAAAACATTTTTGAAGGTATGCAATTTTTCATATAAATATATGCTTCAATTTTAACAAACAAAAATAAAAAACTAAATAAAAATAAAAATGTTTCGGTTGAGAATTGAGCCATGTATGTCCAAATCACAACAAATCAAATAAACAAGTTGCTTACCAACTGAGCCACGGAATAAAAATTTTTCGCGATTGCTAATTGATCACAATGCCACATTTATTTGCTCTTATTTTATGAATAAGTTTTTTTTGTAATGAAATGGATAAATAATAAAAAAAAAGTTAATTTTATATTCGATATTTTAATATAATACAGATTATGGTGTCGGCCTAGAACAGTGGGAGGTATCTAGACAAACAAGGTCCGTACGCCACACTGATAAGTATAACCATATATACAGCTGTGGTCAAAATAATAGCAGTGATCTAAAATTCAGACATGCTTGAATAAATAATACTAGTTAAAATATGTAGGATCCGGAAAACCCAATATAATTTCTATATCAGCTTTTAACGCTGATTCCAAATCTGTGCTCAATTTTTACCGTTGTGTTAGGATTTTCAAGATACAGGGTGTTTTACACTTTTTACGCTTGTCTAGTTTTATTAATCCAGAATCTAAACAACACACCATAAGAAAAAAAAATAAATTTTGTATTTTAGAAAAAATATGAAATGTTCGAACGGTATATCAACTACTATCGTGTTATGTGTTGTATCGGAGCTATAATTAAGAGATCATCAAACGAAATATCGCCAAATTTTGTATCTCTTGTTTTAGCGGAGATATAATCGTCCAAAATTCAAATTTAGAAATAAACTGTTGATTTAGTGTTTATTTACATAAAAAACAGTCACTTTAAATTTGGACGATTATATCTCCGCTAAAACAAGAGATAACAAGAGAGCGAGGTGGTATTTCGACAAACAAGGTCATATTTACCACACCATTTTTCTTAGAAGTAAAAAAATGGTTGCTAGCTAAAGAAATGGACGCTAGCACTAAGACAACTAGGTCTCATTGGCCTTTCATATTATTATATATGTTATACAAATCGTTCTCGCATGGTTGAATGAAAAAGTCAAAAAAATACAACCAGCACGGCACGACATAAAAAATGCGTTAACAATCCCAAGCATGTTCAATTATATTAATTTAGGAGGTCCAAAACAGGTTCAGGTCCATTCAGATGTATTTATTGCTTATATCTATATTCAGTTGAAAAAGATGTGTCAGATGTCAGCATGATCAGAATCATTGTGGGTACTGCAGATAATCTTTAATTTTAAGTTTAATTGAGTACATGGATTCATTTAAAGATATAACATCTGAAACGGAATTAAAGTCTCCGCAAGCGCTTCTAAGTGGTTCATTTTGCAAGCAATTAGTTCTACAAAAGTTCATAAAAAGTAGCTCAAAAGACCTTCTAGGACGAAGAGGAACATTAAAGTAAATTTTACTTAATTAATATGGACTTTCTACATATCCATGTAAAAGCTTAACTATCCAACTTACATTAAGCATAACTCTCCTATTTTTTTATGTAGGAAGATTTAGTAGCTGTAACCGATATTCATAAGATGGTAGATTAAAGTTAGTATTACAATAAAGATAGTTCAGGCAGAACAAAAGAAATTTTTTCTGAACAGTTTCAATGTCATCCGTATCGTGGGCACCATACAATTGAAGCATATTCTAAGGTAGGCTGAACTAGAGAAGTGAATAAAGTTTTCGTAATAAAAGGATCATTAAACTCTTTTGCCCAACGTTTAATAAATCCTAGGGTACTATTTGCTCTTTTTTTATTTTTTTTTGGCCAAACAAGGCAATTACTTATTCTAACTTAAATTAATCCACCTTATGATAGTTTTTTTTTTATAATTTTTTTTTTGTGTATTAAGGATTGAATTACAAAGTGGGCTATTCCGCCCACATGATTGACATTTTGTTTACAAAACTATGTCATAAATTAATTCTACGCCTGCTAGAATCGGGGAGACAAGGACTTGGGGTTATTAGGCATGGGTCGTGCGTTTTCAAGATGATGATGGAGGTGACAAATGAAGGGACATTATTAAAGATGAGATGATTATAAAGGGGAAAGAAGGTTAAGAGGACGAAAATAGGAACTTGTAAAGATTTGTTTTAAAAGAGAATTTCGATATGGATGGTGAGTAGCTATCGCTGATATTATGTATTCTTTACATCTATTAATTGGCTCATTATTGGCGTATATTGTAAGGTGCTGATACTCATATAACATTCGTGTGTGTCTTGTACGTCTTGAGGGTTCGTTGAACTTTATCTTGTTTGATATATATCACTGTCTTTTGTATCACTGTCTACAGCTCCGTTGAGAACATCAAATGTGAAACATGAGGTAAGTAGTGTTCTTCTGGTTGATAGGGGCATTAAATTAAGCATATTTTAGAAGTGGGCGTACTAAAGAAGAATTTAGCGTTTTGGTAACCCATACATTTTTAAACACGTTTGCGCGTCGTTTTATGAAACCGAGTTGTTTGCTGGCTCTTGATAGGATTTTATCATAATGCAGATTAAATCGCAATTTATTATGTAAAACGACTTTTATAGCATTTGTTGACGTTTAGATATAGCTTATTATAGGCGTTTTCGTTTTTATGTTGAGAGAAGAGCATATCACAGAGCTAGAGCGCATGGAGTACATTCCACAAATACTCTACTCTGAGTTATTTCAGAGAACTCTGAATTAATAAAAAATCAAACCGCGCATCAATGTCTTAGCTGTCATTTATGAGTATATTTTGTTAAATTATTATTTACAATCATATATTTTTTGCACAATTTTATATTTTGGATGTTATTCTTATTGTTTTCATTTATTTTTTTTAAAGATTATTTATTTTTATTCATTTCATATAAGTGTGGCAGATTAAACTCTGATATATTCTCTACGTGCTCGAATGTTTGATAGAGAGCACATAGAGTCGCATCGAGAGCACTCTCGTTGTGCTATGAGTGAAAACAAAAACTCGATTAATCCGCTCTTATCGCTCTGAACAAAATAAAAATCATGAACAAGTTTTTTGACAGTCTTTGCTCTGCTCTTAACAAATAAACGAAAACGCCTTATGACTGCACCACTACTCTAAATCAAGAAGTTTGGATTGTAAAAATGTAACATCAAGTTCAGAATTGATTACATGGTACATTTTTAAGTCATCTGCGTATAATAGATGTGGGATATTAGACAAAACGTCGGATATGTCTGATATAAAAATATTGCATAGAAGTGCGCCAAGATGACTTCCTTGTGGGACACCGGATGTGACAGAAATCTCCTTGGATAGGATACCTTATAGGAAGATAAGACTTAAGCCATTTGAGAAAGGAGCCTGAGACACCAAACTTTTCCAGTTTGTTAGCTAGGATATGATGATCAACGCGATCGAAGGCCTTGCTAAAGTCAGTGTAGATTGCGTCAACTCGATGTCCTTTTTCCATTTTGCCTAATAAATCAGAAACCATAATCATAAGATTTGTGGTAGTTGATCTACCTTTACGGAAACCATGTTGCTGTTCATTGAGTAATGGATTTATGAAACCTGTCAGTGTTTCGCACATTATTTTTTCGAATAGTTTTGGGATAGAAGATAAAATGGCAATACCCCTATAGTTCTCGACCGACCTTTTATCACCATTTTTAAATAATGGTGTGAGATGAGATGTTTTCCAATAAGAAGGTGTTGATGTGTAATTAGTAGCTTTACTTCTAACTTCCTAAATTTGACTACAAGGCGGCGATTCTCGCTGTCCTAAAATTTATCTCTTTAAAATTATCTTTCGTTTTTCCGCTACCGAGCCTTCAAGCTATGAATAATTATATTTTTAAGTCACTTATTATAAAGCAGTCAAATTGGTAAGAATAAAGTTTCCGCACAATCTTACAGTTAACTTACTCTTTCTTTCATTTCCTTCATTGTTCTAAATTTCATACATATACAATTGGTTGAGATTTCTCTTTTCAAAAATCCAACACATCGCCTGGCTTTTTCAACTTCCAGAACAAACATTTGGTCCTTCGAGCCGGATCCATACCACCTGAAAAACCTTACGTCTAAGAAAAGTTAAATATATTCCAAGCTCCAGGAAATTCATTCTAAGCTCCAAGAAATTTACTCTAAGCTCCAAGAGATTAACACGAGATCAGAAGAGACTCAGCGAAACGTCCAATCTCTCAACAACGGACATACTCAAACAGGTGCGTTTGCATTTTTTTATATACTATTCAATCAGTCTTAGTGCATTATTTAAAGAGCGCGGGTCGTGAAAATCGCGAAAAGTATACTGATAAAGTTTTCGGTAAAAGTAAAAATTACGCATTAAAGTTTTTAAGTTAAAATTTAAACAAAAAAAAACTAGTAGTGAAAATTTTGCTAAAAATATCAATTAAAAAAAAAAAAACAAAGAAACGAAAAATCTTCCATCTTCCACCAAAACGAGAAAAAAAGAAAAATAAGAAAATTAAAATAGGTTCCAAGCGCTGTATTGGCGAAAAAACAACAAAAAAATATATACAAGTTTCTTCTATAATCAAAATATAAAGGTTTGTGCAAATTTTTAAACGAAGTTATTTTTCTTAATAATTTTTATACACCCGCATGTAAAATATGCATGTACATGAAAAAAAAACAACAAAAAAAAAAACAACAAAAAAAATTTTGCTAGCAAAATTGCATGACATTACGGTTGAAATCATAAAAAAAAAAAAAAATATATATATACTACATCTAACCCCAAAACTGGTTCGATTTCGGTTTCTATGTAGAACATATAAGTACTCGTGGTTCATGTACTCATTTAATTAACACATATAAGCATACATACATTGACATATATATGTCAAGTGCAGGAAAAAATAGAGAAGTCTCCAAAAGTTAAAAAAAAAAAAAAAAAAAAAAGGGCCACGACACAACATTGTTGCTGACAAAAAAAAAAGAAAAAGAAGAGAAAAATTTGCAATACTCTCGCTGGTAGAATTAAAAAAAAAAAAAAACAACGTACGCAACATTAATACCTTTTACTCTATTGCACGAAGAAATTATAGTTAATTATTGATAATTTATGAGAAAAATATGTCTCAAATATTTTTTGATTGCGATAAATTTTATTCACACTGAGACAAAAATAAAAACATACATACTTTAAAATTAAACACAAAATTTTAAAATAGCAATTTAAAGCCTGTGCATTTCTTCAAAACAAAATTTAAAACAAGTGTGTTTAATTTTCAACTACCTTCAACTCCTTTCTTTTTTTAATTTGTTTTATTTTTATCTTATATCTTTGAAAAACAAAAAAAAAAACTTTGTATACAATAACAATATTTGAATTTTTTGAATAGGTTTCACAAATATCGAACATATGATAAAATAAAAACTAACTAATTAAATCTTAAATTATTTCAAATGCAAAGATAACAAACAAAAAAAAAACAAAAGAATACTTATTTTCTTTTCTTCTTCTCTCCGCAACATTCCAGCTTTTACTTTTTTAAAAGTTGCAAGCATCAAAGAGTTTGGTTTGTGGCAACATTCCAGTTTTAACCACAACACTCTCCGCAACATTTCCGCAACATTCCAGCTTGTACTTTATTAAAAGTTGCAAGCATCAAAGAGTTTGGTTTGTGGCAACATTCCAGTTTTAACCACAACACTCTCCGCAACATTTAAAGCAACATTCCGCTTGTACTTTGTTAAAAGTTGCCAGCATCAAAGAGTTTGGTTTGTGGCAACATTCCAGATTTAACACTGTTTTATTTTCTTAGCTTGATTACGTAGTCCAGTTTGCATTAAAGTTGCCGATTGGTTTCCATTGCAATATTTGGCAGTCTAGCAACAACTTGACAATCAACATTTTAAAATAAATTTTTAAACATTTTATTTAAAAAAAGAAAAAAAAAAAAACAAATGATAATAAAACTAAAAACATTTTGATTTTATTTAATAACTTAAAAAATTATGCATAACAATTTGGTGTAAAAGTTGTTTTTTTTTGTTTAATTTATAAAATCATATTTTTTCTGAAATATTTTGAACTTTCTCGTTTGTTCGTTTCTTTCTTAGTTTATCTTTTTTTTTAGAATATTATATTTCTACTAAAGCTTCGTATGCACACATGTTATCTGGAAAGATACATTATCTTTGGGTTACATCTTATTTGCTTAGCTAAGCAATTAGACATTTGTTTTCTCTTTATTTAATTTGTATTTTATTAAAATTAAATTAAATTGATTTCATTGTTTTTCAGGTAAATTTTTAAATTGAGATATATATACCAAAAAAAAAAGAAAAAAAAAAAAGAGTTTTTTCCAAGAAATACTATACCGTTTTGTGAAAATTATACGCAAGTGCTTTTTTTATTTTTTGTTTTCTTTTCTTAATTTAATCACATTCCAAACATTTCTTGTTTAAGCAGTGAAGATAATTTACGTTATTCTCAAACGGTTACATTCAATTTGGTTTTTGCTGATTGTTTTTAAGAAATTTTTGCTCATATTTCTTAAAAGATATCGTGATTTTTTATATATCTTGATAATTTCCCAATTGTTTCGTGGATCCTTTTGCTTCATCTTTGTTTCAAATATGTCTTCTTTGGAATCCTTTATCCGCGTTTCCGACCATCTCGTAGAATTTGAGGCAAATTTAAGCGAAGCCACTACTTCAGAATATTCAACTCATTCATTGGAAGTCCACCGCGAAGAAATGAAATCTATCTGGGCCAACGTTAAGAGCGCCTTCGAAGATTGCCTAAAGGAATACAGCTCTCGTGGAAAGAAAGATATGGACAAAGTGGAAGCGGATCTGGAAACGGTAAGATCGCGTTATCGCAGTACCCATCAGACATATGTCCGCTGTGTGGCAAAGATAGGCGAATTCATTCAGCAGCAAACAAATCCTGTTCCATCAATTCCAACCGTTTCGGCGTCATCCAGTAATTTCCATCTGCCTCCATGTGACACGGAAGTTTTTAGCGGGGACTACTTAACATGGCCGTCATTCCGTGACATGTTTACTGCCATCTACGTAAACAACACCCGTTTGAGTCCGGTGGAAAAGCTATTCCACCTGAATCAGAAAACACGAGGTGAAGCTCGTGACATTGTCAAGAAATCTCCACTTACCAATGAAGGTTTTCCAAAAGCATGGAAAAATCTTCAAGATCGTTTTGAAAACAAACGCATTCTTGTGAATAGTCAGCTTCGAATCTTATTTAATCTTCCTGCAATATCTGTAGAATGCGGAAGTTCCATAAAAAGGTTACAACGTGATATTAACAGCTGTATATCTGCACTTAAGCTGTATGATATAGATATTGTTAACTGGGATTCGATATTCATCTTTCTTTGTTCTACTCGATTACCCGATGCAACTTTAGCTCTTTGGGAGCAGTCGTTAAACAACAAAAATGTTATTCCGCAGTGGGAGGACCTTGACTTATTCCTTACTAACAGATATCAAACACTAGAAACGGTTTCTGATATCCGTTTTTCAGCTCGTCAACGTTCTTCCGCTCCAAATTTAGCTCAAAATCCAAATTCTCGAAACTCCCCTGCCAAAGTCAATTCTTACCATACTAACGTTTCCAGTCCTCAATGCAAGTTGTGTTTGAATGAATATCACACAATTCGAAAATGTCCTAAGTTCCTTCAAATGAATTCTGACGAAAGAATATCATGTGTAAAAAAGTTTGGCTTGTGCTTGAATTGCTTTGCACGAGCTCATGCAGTTAAAGACTGTAAGAGTTCATTTAATTGTTTCACATGTCAAAAGCGCCATAACACCCTATTACATCGAGCTATTGAGAAGCCTAGCTCTCCAGTTGCTTCTACTTCCAATGGGTTAAGTCCCAGTTATATTCGTGAAAGTTCCGGCATTCAACGTTCACATGCCATACAAATACAGTCCACTGAATCCTTTACACCGAATAATTCCGTTCAAAACTGTTTTGCTTCAGGTTCAAAGGGTGTTCTTCTGAGTACAGCAGTAGTAAATATTTGCCACTTAGGTACCATCTATTCTGCACGAGCGCTTATTGACTCAGGTTCTGAAGGAACTTTTATTTCGGAGCGACTTTTTAATTTGCTCAAACTTCCATCTCATGCGGTACAGGCTCAGGTCTCCGGGTTAAATGTTATTTCAGCTAAGACCCAAAAAGTTTGTTCCTTCATCTTCAGCTCACCTGTGGATCCCAACTTTTCAATTGAAGCAAACGCGTTAGTTCTTCCAAATTTGACTGGAAATCTTCCCACTTGCACTGTAGATCCCGCAATATTTTCGAATCTTCCAAAAATCACTCTTGCAGATACCAATTTCTTCAAAAGTTCTCAGATTGATATTTTAATCGGTGGAGATCTGTTTCCTTCCATTCTTCTTGACGGTATTCAAAAGAATATATGCGATTCCTTAGTTGCTCAAGAAACCATTTTTGGATGGATACTTACTGGTCCTGTGAAAAATAATACAAACTCCACCTCATCTACTTATGTCTCCTATTTCAACGAAGTATCTCTGGAAAAACAGATTTCGCGTTTTTGGGAGGTGGAGCATCTTCCACAAAAACACCATAGGACATCATCAGATCGTTTTTGCGAAGAATATTTTGTACGCACTACTAAAAGAAACGATAATGGTCGCTATATTGTTTCACTTCCATTTAAAGACAATTTTCCCGATAAATTGAAACTTGGCCATTCACGTTCCATTGCGTGTGCCCAGTTTCTTAGAAACGAATCTCGCCTTTGTAAAAATATTGAAATGAAGAATCAATATGATAATGTCGTTCGCGAATATGCCCACTTAGGTCATATGAAACCAGTTTCTATTCCAAAGTTTGATAATTTTCCTTCGAATTATTATTTACCCCATCATGCAGTTTTAAAGCCCGATAGTGCTACTACAAAAGTTCGCGTGGTATTTAATGCTTCCAATCCTTCCTCAAATAGAGTTAGCTTAAATGACGCACTGCATACTGGTCCGATATTACAATCCGATTTAACAATTCTTGTATTAAAATGGCGGTTTTAATGCAGACATTGAGAAAATGTATCGCCAGATATTGGTAAATCCTGACCAAACTCCATTCCAACGCATCTTGTTCCGTGATTCTCCAAAAGACGAAATTCGTGATTTTGAGCTAAAAACGGTTACGTTTGGAGTCAATTGTGCTCCATATTTAGCGATCCGCACTCTTTTGCAATTGGCAGACGATGCTGAAGCGTTATTTCCATTAGCAAGTCACATCTTACGTACATGCATGTACGTTGATGATGTACTTGCTGGCAGCCATGACATTTCCACTTCCTTATGCGCACGGGACGAATTAATTACTGCTTTACGTTCAGCAGGGTTTTCGTTACGAAAGTGGACCTCTAATTCCAAAGAAGTCCTTAAGGATTTACCAAAAGAACATCTGCTGAATAAAGATTTTCTTCAGCTGGATGACAGCAGCAATACAAAAACTTTAGGTGTGCGATGGAACGCACTTTCTGACACTTTCAACTTTTCCACAAGCCCTCTAATCAAAAAGTCTTCATTTACCAAACGTGACGTACTATCCCAAATCGCTAAGCTTTTCGATCCTGCGGGATGGTTAGCGCCTTGCATTGTTTTAGCCAAAATATTCATGCAACAACTTTGGCTAATCAAAATTGATTGGGATGAGGATTTACCATCAGCCTCGCTGCAAACATGGCTTCAATTCATTGAAAACTATCCGTATATCGATCAAATCACAATTCCTAGATGGATTGAGTATACACCGGACTGCGATCTTGAATTGCATGCTTTTTGTGATGCTTCCGAAAAAGCATATGCTGCTGCCATATATGTTCGTGTTGATCCAAAATTTGGTCAGGTTTCTACCCATTTGCTGATGGCAAAAACCAAAGTCGCACCAGTTCATACTATTTCAATTCCTCGACTAGAGCTTTGTGGTGCCGTTCTACTGGCTGAAATGTTTGATGCGTTGATATCCCAATTAGACGTTAAGAAGTACCAAGCATACTTTTGGACAGATTCTACAATAGTCCATGCATGGCTACAAAAACCACCATGCCAGTGGAAAACCTTTGTTGCGAATCGTGTGTCGAAAATTATCCAGACGGTTGGTCCAGCTAATTGGTTCCACGTTGACTCACTCAACAATCCAGCGGATATAGCGAGCCGAGGACTATTACCACAAGAGCTCATTGGAAATTATCTCTGGTGGCATGGTCCAAGTTGGCTTAAACTATCCCGCGATAACTGGCCAGAATCATCTAAAACCAATAACCATGAAACTGACCTAGAAATAAAACCAATCAAATCACACTTTACGTATTTTCATAACTTCGAAGATATCCTAGAACGTTTCTCATCATTTTCTAGAGCAATTCGAGTTATTGCTTATATCCTCAGATTCTTTAATCGGACACATCCACTTCACAAAACAACAGTTACTTACGCTTCTAATCTCATAACGAGACAAGAAGTCCAGAGTGTTAAGAAACGCTTATGTATTATTAACCAAAAGGCAAACTATCCCAATGAGTACACAGCTCTTTTGAGCAAAATTTCTATTTCATCAGCTAGTACCTTGCTTAATCTGAATCCTTTTGTAGATTATGACGGAGTTTTAACAGTATGCGGCAGGCTTACCTCTTCACCTGTTCTGTCATATAATGAAAGGCATCCTATCATTCTGCCTTACAATTGTCAATTATCACGACTTTTGGTTTCGTTTACTCATAAAATTTCCCTTCATGGAGGCAATCAACTAGTTTTGAGGTTGATTCGCCTAGAATTCTGGATTCCTAGAGTAAAGAACCTGATTAAAGTTATTATTAATCAATGCAAAACCTGCGTGGTATATAAACATAAGTTACAATCTCAACTTATGGGTGTGCTTCCTCCAGAACGCACTGTTTTAACCCGTCCATTCGCTCAAACCGGTCTTGATTTCGCTGGACCATTTGACATTAAAAACTACACTGGGAGAGCATGCTTAATTACAAAGGGATACGTGTGTGTTTTTGTTTGTTTCTCAACAAAGGCAATACACCTCGAAGCAACAAGCACGCTTACTACTGCCGCATTTCTCGCTGCTTTCAATCGTTTTGTGTCTAGGCGTGGGTGTCCACTAGACTTATAATGGAAAATAATGGATAATGGAAAAACTTTTGCTGGTGCGTCAAAAGAACTGATGCGTGAATTTATCCAAGTGTCTCGCACATCTTTAACCTCTAATTTTTTCCATCAAAATGTAAACTGGCACTTTATTCCACCTGGTGCTCCACACATGGGTGGATTATGGGAGGCTGGGGTCAAGTCATTTAAAACACACCTACGGAAGATTACAGGCTCGCAACGTTACACATTTGAAGAATTTGCCACTCTTCTATCTAAAATTGAAGCATGCCTCAAGTCCCGCCCCCTTTCTCCGATGTCAACGGACCCAACTGATTTAGAGGCTCTAACTCCTGGACATTTTCTTATTGGCACTTGCATTCTCACTCCAATTGAACCCACCATTCGTGAAGAGCCTATCTCCATTCTTAATCGTTGGCAGCGACTTAAAGCCCTCCATCAACATTTTTGCACTCGTTGGAAAAACGAATATCTTAAGGAATTACACACAGCCGCGTACCGTGGGGGGGTGGGGGGGCGGTCCGCCCCGGGCGGCACTATTTTAGGGGCGGCACTGAAGCTAAATAAAGCCTTTTACAAAATAAATCATTTTAAGGTGTACAAAGAAAAGAAAGAACTAAACTTAATGAATAAATTTGGCCACCACTGTAAATGTAACTATATTTATGACCTTCGTATTGAGCACAACCAAAATATAAAATCGTTTTTCGAGTATCGAAGGTAGTTGCCAAAGAAATAAAAAAAAAACATAATATTTAGGCAGGTGCGAATAGTTGAATTTTCGAGTAACTCGGCTGCGACTTGAAACTCGTATTGAATAACTGATGTTTTCGAGTAACTCAAAGTTTTTTGAGTTTTTAAGTGCTTTAACTTATCAGTGGAAATGCCCTGTAGAAAAATGGTTTAACAGAAAAACGTTTTTCAACTAAGGTATATTTGGTAAAATTGAGTGTGGGAGGAAGGCGGACTTTTCGTTTGATTATGGCGAATTGTAAGTTCAGAGTGCATATTCAGAAATAAGACTTATGCGTATAATTTTAAGTCGTATCTATTATAATTTTTTGTGATTTTTGAAGGGATTTCACTGTTTTAATAAAATCAGTTTGGAAAGGAGTTAGGCGTGGTCTATACTGATTTGGGTCATTTTCTAATTCAATTATTAATTTTGAAGATGTAATGACAGAATGTAAACTGAATGAATTCTGTCACGAAGAAATTGACAAGGAAGAGTTTCTCGTTGAGAGAAAGATACTTCAGAATATTGTTTCTATTGCGTACAAAGAAACTGATTCTTCAAAAGATTTTGTTTATTTGAATGTTTTAAAATGTGTATAAGTTCAATAAAAATAAGAAATAATTCTAAAAATTACAAATATAATTTCGGAAAAACATTTCGCAAAAAAATTTTTTTTATTGTTTTAACCACATATACTGCAAATGGAATTTTTTAAAAAAATCATTAAAAAATACATGGCGCTTTTAATTTTATATGTTTTGTTCACCACTTTATATATCATAAATAAATTTTATTTTAAACTGTAGGGTATAAGTGTAGGGTGCATGCAATGACAAAATTTTATTATGCCAGGTTACTCCTTAAAAAATACTTGTTCAGGTGTCAATATATCAGATTTATATTTTAGTAAATATAGAAATCTCCTCTGATATAACAAAACCAAGTAACTTGTTTTTTGAGAATTGTGAGAAATTGTTTTGTTTTGCCTTATAGGATATAATCTTTCCGTATATAAGATTTTTAACAATTTTTTCAAATTATTGAAGAGTTAAGAGTCGAAATTTTTGAAACTTGTGCTAGCCAAATTATTTTGCATTGCAGTTTTTTAACAATCAAGTCGAACTTAAGATACTGAGAAAATGTTTGTAAAATTTTTTTACATTTCATATAAACAAGATTTTTGTGTTTTCACAAAACCAAGCAACTATGAAGGTACTTGAAAGCAAATAAAACATTTTTATGTATTTTAGAACACTATTCTTTCCTGTTTTTTCAAAATCAAGTAACTTTAAGTTGTATAATATCAATTAAAACACAATTGTTTAGAAAATAAGTTGAAAATTTTTTACAATTTTAATTTGCAACTTGTTTAGGGTAAATGGAAAAAAGAATTCACAAGTATCTTATTAAGTAAATTATATATAAATCTATTCATTAAACTCAATAAAAAAATCTTTTTTTACTATTTTTAACAAAATTAATAGAACATATAAATAAATTCATGAATGTTGGTGGTGGTGGCTTGTAAAAACAATAGAAAGATCCTTAGAATCTGCACATTCCTTAAAATCTTCCCAAAAATTAATTTTTGTGTTATCATGCAAACCTCAGAGAGTAAATAATGCCATGTAAAGTTTTTTGAGAACAAAAGCCGTTCGGAGTCGGCATAAAACATGTAGGTCCAGTTCTCGGTCAATTGTGTGCAAACATTTAATAACACACACAACACAATTGATCATAAGAAGCTCGGTCAAAGTCCTTTCAAGGGCTGAAATGGCCAATTTGTTTTTTTTTTTTTGTTATCATGTATTAAAGGAATTCATTTATCTTTAATATCCTTCTTTTTAGATGTGTTTTTCACGATTTCCTTTATTTGTATTTGAATATTTCAGAAGATATTTTTGATGAACTAATGTGCATTCATAAAGCTTTGCATCGGTTTCGAAGGAAGTTTTATAAAAAATTACAATAATCCTTTTCGAATTCTTCTGAAAATTTTGCATTACATTTTTTTCGGCAATTGCTGTATGCTGGATGCAATAATCTTTTCTTTGTAGCACGATTGAAAACGAATGTTTGAGAATCCTTTGTAGTACGATTGCAAAAGATTGTTTGAGAATCTTCAGATCGAGAATCCATGAAATGATTGTCCATGAGCTCCTCTTCGTCACTTTTTTTCATTTTGTGGATCAAAATCAGGATCATAGTACGACGATGCAGGACTAAAATCAATTTTACTTTCTCCGTTATTATCGCAAAATTCACTGGAGAGTATACTAATATTTTTGTAATAATTTCCACAAAAATATTTATTTTGGAAATAAATTTTCGATTGCGGTATTTTTAAGTGAATTTTTTCGCATAAAATTTTACTTCGTTTAAGTAAAGTGCTGAAAAGTACTGAAGTTACTTGGTTTTGTTGTAACCCATTTTATTCTAATCAAAGCATTTCAAGTTACTTGTTTTATTTCTGTTTTAATATTAGTGTTTAGAAATGAGATAGGCAAAAATGGATTGAAGTTGCTCGTAGACCTTTTGCTCTAGGTTTTAAAACTTGATAGAACAACAAAACCAAGTAACTAGCAGTTAACTAGCAGTTACTTGGTTTTGTTATACCATGGGAGAAATGAGAGCAAAAATAGACTCATGCGCGCATTTTGCTCCATTTTTTCCAAACTTGCGTCGTATTAGAAATAGGTTGATGATATGTATAATAGAATTTTTTTTTTATATAATTGAGAACAATGAAAGATCACATTCTTAAGTGAAAACTATGCATACAAAATCGTAAATTAATATAAAAGATGTTTTTTTTTTTGTATTGCATATGAGAGGGGCGGCAAATTTGGAATCCGCACCGGGCGGCTTAGACTCTCGGTACGCCACTGATTACACAAACGAAACAAATGGAAACATCCACAAGAAAACATCGGTATCAATGCTATGGTCGTTATTCGGGACGAAAATCTACCATCGAATGAATGGCGTCTAGGTCGAGTTACAAAGGTTTATTTAGGAAATGATATGAGAGTTCGTGTCGCCGATATTCTTACCGCGCGTGGTTCCGTCACTCGACCAATCGTTAAACTTGTCCTCCTTCCATCCAACTAACACTTTACTACTTCAACTTCCATTGTTTTCAAGAGTCCTTTACCAATTTTCCTTTTCAGCTTAATAATGCCAAGAACCAATATTCATAGCGAGGACTCCACCACCGAAGACAACATCCAAATAATATCGAGACGTCAAATATTTAAACGCAAATCTTTTAAATGTCGAGTTTGCTCTGGCTTCCATCCACTTCGAAGCTGCAAAAAGTTCTTGAAGATGAGCGTCGAAGAGCGAATGAGAGCAGTTCTTGTGCATAAGTACTGCAACAACTGCCTGGCACACCAGCACTCCCGTGGTTCGTGCATCTCCAAAAAGGGCTGTCGCTTCTGTCAGCAAAATCATCACTCTTTGCTTCATGTAAACGAGCGTCTTACAACAACCAATCCAAAACCTCCAATATCGCTTTCCTCAATCCTAATGCAGCGTGCAATTACATTGTTTCCGACTGCTGTAGTCAAACTGCAAATAAGCGGAAAGCAATACATGGCTAGAGCTATGATTGATCCATGCGTCTCAATAAGTCGTATATCCGCGATGCTAGTCCAAGACTTAAAGCTTGCCACAATTTTAATGGGAGAAGAAAGAATTTGCTCGGTAATCCTCCGAGCTCATTCTGATCTTCATGTCAAAATTGAAGCCACTATGAAGGTTGAAAAATATATATCCAACCCATCTCCTCCAAAATCCTTAGATCCAGTAATCAAAGCATCCTTCCGAAACATCACTCTAGCTGATCCAACCTTTTTCAAAACCGGGCCAATATCTTTAATTCTAGGTGCTGATTTATATCCAAAAATTATCCAACCGGGTATGATTCCTAGCACCACTGGCCTTCCTGTTGCCCAAAACACTATTTTTGGGTATATTTTGTCCGGATCATGCTCAACTTAAAAACAACTAACTTTTTTCTTATTAATTAAATTAAAATCATTTTCTTATAAGTAATTTCGAACTCTTCTATGAATTTCTACATCAATGCACTATCAGACTAAGACTGAATTCAAAGAAAAATGCAAACGCTTATATTAAGTATTTTAAGTTTTTAAAGTTTATAGATAATTCTACTAATACATTAAATAAACTGAAGTTAAAATATTGTATAAAATAAGGTTAACTATTTTAATTGCAGCCGTACTGCAAGGCGGGCGGTAATGTTGATGTGTAATTAGTACCTTTACTTCTAACTTCCTAAATTTGACTACCAGGCGGCGCTTCTCGCTGTCCTAAAATTTATCTCTTTAAAATTATCTTTCGTTTTCCGCTACCGAGCCTTCAAGCTATGAATAATTATATTTTTAAGTCACTTATTATAAAGCAGTCAAATTGGAAAGAATAAAGTTTCCGCACAATCTTACAATTAACTTACTCTTTCTTTCATTTCCTTCATTGTTCTAAATTTCATACATATACATATATTGGTTGAGATTTCTCTTTTCCAAAATCCAACACATCGCCTGGCTTTTTCAACTTCCAGAACAAACAGAAGGAAAAACACCGTGATTAAGTGATTTATTGAAGACTATTTGTTAGGGCAAGAGCAGCGAATCTACGCACTGAATAAGAAAATTGGTTGGAATTAGGTCAGGGCCTGGGCCTTTGTTTGGATCTAGCTCAATTATAGCTGCATATATTTCATCACGTGTTAGTTCGATGTGATTGATTTGAGGTGATAAATTTGTGATAGAAGGGGGATTGTAAGATGTGTTTGTAGAAACACAGAAAACTTCCTTGAAATGATCTGCGTAAAGATTGCAAATCTCTTGAGTGTTAGAAGATGTAACATTGCCTTGGAATATGGAGGAAGGGTATCCGTTTGATTTGCGTTTGACATTCACATACTCAAAGAATTTCTTTGGCTCTACAGCAACTCTTTCTCCAATGAGATTAATATAAAGATTAAATGCTTCCTTGGATTTTACAGAAAATACTTGTGATATATCTTCATAATTCGTTCTCAATTCATCGGTGACATTGATGGTGGATTAAATGACTTTATATAATTTGTTTCTCTGATTTCTAAGATGTCTGAGATTTTTATCTAGCCATGGTTCAGAAAGCTTAGTCTTTTTCATAATTTTTGGGACATTTTTATCAACAATTGTGAGGACGCGCTGATAAAAGAGTGAGACTGCACCATCGAGATCAAGTGCTAATAAATCGTTCCAATCAATAGAATCGAGACAGATCTTTATGCTATCATAGCCAGCATTTAGAAAATCGTATACTATAGCGTTATTATATGAATGTACGAAAGTTATATTGGTGGAAAAAAGCTCTGTAGATAGGGCTGAGTGGTGAGAGTTGTTAGAAAATAAGTGTTCGGCGGCAGGGGTTGGAACAACGTTTATTTCAGCATAGGTATTAGTAAAGACTAGGTCCAGCCATTTGCCATTTTGGTTCGGAAACCTGTTAACTTGCTGAAGGTCGTTAACATAGAAGGTACTGAGTAAAGTATAATCAATCAAGTTGGAGAGGTCAACAGGAAGAAGGTAGTTGTCATTTTCATCAATAACAAATGAAATATTTGGCCGATTAAAGTCACCGAAGATAACGATTCTATCTTCCTCTTTCAATGTCGTGGTAAGTGATGAGATATTTCGCATAGATCCCTATATGTGATTTCCGCGGAATTAGGAGGAATGTTAATGACACCAATATAGATATATTGATGATCTTGAGAACAAATCCAAACTATTTGGTGGTCATAAAGTTTGTGAGAGGTAGTTTCGGTTAATTGACTAGTTAGGGAGTTATGTATGGCAATTAAACCACCACCACTACGGGATTGACAGGTGTATTCGGTAGAGATTCCAATTGCTATCGAGGATTTCTTCGTTTTTGAAGGAGTCATTTAACCATGTTTCTGCGAATATCAAAACATTATAGTGACACGACTTTGCGTCTACGAAAAGTTTATTAAGTTTGCCACGCATACCACCACAATTGTGATAAAACATTTTTAGGCTATTGTTTTTTGAAGGGGGTCGACAAAAATCTAGGGGAGTGTCATTAGGAGCAATAATAATTTTTGAAGTTTGAACGAGTTTTGTTTAAATGCCATAGGCGGTTTGAAGTGATGTGTGAGGCATAAGCTGATAAGTCCTTTTCTACTTCGGCTGGTGAGATATTAAACTCTCGTGGTACTGAATGTAAATTTTTGTAAGTTCAGCCAGTTCGGTTGGAAGTCCTTCCTGTTGTATCATTACCATGACGCTTGTTCTAGTTGAACCGTCGATACAAGTGGAGTCAGCTTTGTTATGTAGGTAAGCCAAGTAGAGACGCACATTTTCATATAGCCTCCGGTCTCTAAGGCGAGACAAGACAAAGCGACCTTCAGTGCTAGTTTCAGTGAGATTTTTAGTTAATTTGGCTATTGGCGGAAGCAGAGGATCGAAAAAGGATGGTGCTGTGGTAGGCTTAACTGCGGAAAGCGTGGTTGAAACAGGGGATTGTATGGTTATAGGACGATTAGCGGTATTTACTGTTGTGGTGGGTGTATGTACGGAAGAAATAATAGTAGCAGGAGCAGGGGGAACAGATGCATTGCGTGGAGTGAAGGTGGCAGTATCCTTATTCAGAACGATCATTAGGGCGTATCGAATTAAATTTTTTTTCGAATTTCACATTCTAAGAGGTCTCAAAAGTTTTATGTGGTTGTCAAGATCTGCCAAAAAAAATTTTATGAAAATAAAAGGACATCTTCCTGCCCCGCAAGGACAAAGTTATTTTTTGAGAAAAACATTAAAAAATAAAGATCTTAAAATGCTTTGATTTTTGTAAAAAAAACTACATTTATCTAAAGGAAAAAATTTAAATGCTGTTTAACTAGCAATATCTTACCGAACACGATGATACTCACGATTATTACCCACAGTATCCTGTTTGAAGGATATTCGAAGCGAAAGTTATAATTGAGATGGCACATAACTTTTGATTGTAACCATTGAGTCTAAATTTTGATGGCATTTATTATAGTGTTGGCGTATTTCTTAAATATGATGAATTAATAATTTGCATAGTTTTTGCATATCAATTCTCTTTTTTTAGAGAAATGTATGCTAGAACGCAATTTTTTAACTTTTTCAAAAAAATTAATATTAGATTTTATATCACGAGCATAAGAAGTGGTGTCGAAGATAATTTTCTCAATTTGGATTTTTCAAATATATCTTTACATGACCCTACCTTAAAATATGTATTTATTATGCCAGGCTTAGACCACGATTTTTTTTTATATTTTAATAATTAAAAAAATTTTACTTCGTAACATCAAATTTCTCAATTTGAGTTATATCTTCTTTATGGTTATAATATCGTTTAAATACATTTTATGCCATTCAGTCGGTCTCAAAAGACTAAACAATTGCTTTTAAAAAGTGTTTTAATGAAATTATAACCATAAAGGGGACATAACTCAAATTGAGAAATTTGATGATAGGAAATAACTTTTTTTTAAATATCGAAAAAGAAAAAAAAATCGTGGTCTTAAGCTGATATACTAAATAAATAGTTTTAGGCAGTATCATGTTCAAAAATTTTCCAAAAACTCAAATTAAGAACATTATCTTCGACACCACTTCTGAATCACTTGACATAAAATCTTATATTCATTTTTTTGAAAAAGTTAAAAAATTGCGTTCTAGTACACATTTCTATAAAGCCAGAGAATACAAATGCAAAAACTATGCAAATTATTAATTCATGATATTTATGGAATACATAAACACTATAAACAGTACCACCAAAATTTATAACCAATGCTTACAATACAAAATCTTGTGCTATCCCAAGTACAACTTTCGCTTCGAATATCCTTCAGACAGGATACTTTTGGTAAAAATCATGAGTAGCACCGTGGGTGGCAAGAAATTGTTAGTTCAACTGCATTATTACTTTTGCTTTAAGACATGTGTGGGTTTTCTTAAAAAAATCAAAGCATTTTAAGATCGTTATTTTTTATTGTTTTTCCCAAAAAACAACTTAGTCCTTGCGGGGCAGGAAGATGTCCTTTATTTTTTATAAAATTTTTTTTGGGTGATCTTGACAAGCCTTTGCAACTTTTGAGACCTCTTAGAATACGATCTAAATTTTTCGATACGGCCTACTGTACATGTGAAGTTTGGGTAATTTCCAAAACCCTTATTTGATGAGTGATTCTTATATGATGTATTTGAAGTTGATAAATTGAATGAGATGCGTTTATTTTTAGGTTGAGATTTTAGTGAGAATTGTTTTGATGGCATATTAGTCCTGGATGGATGTGATGTATTATGGTTTGAGAAGGAAAATGGAGATTTATGAGACTTTAATGAGAGTGGCTCTGATGGTTTATAAATCTTTGATGGATGTGAGGGATTATATTTTGTGAGGGAAAATGGGGGAAATATATTTGTTTTAAGGGACCAATTAGGATCCTGGAATTTTGTTTTACTTTTACCCTGCTTATTTCTAACGGTCTTAATTCTATTACTCCTAGACTTGGGATGACTGGTTTGAGATGTCCTATTCGTCCACTCGGATATTCGTATGTTGCCATCTATATAAACTCTATGTGCTCGGGACAGGAACATCCAACAAAGTGGATGCTGCTCACTTTTTTTGCTTTTGCAGAAGAGGTCCTCTGGCAGTCAAGAATGTTTATGTGGTGCTTTTTAAAGTAATTATTTACCCAACTTTCGTTCGCCTTGAGTGGAAATCCTTTGATGAAAAGTACAGTGCTGCTTTCATCATTGCACTCTTTTATACGTTGCATCATTTTTTCCCCACTCCGCATTGGTCCATAATGTTCCAAAACGTTCGATTGCTGGTGGAGAGGCTGCGATAGGTGAGGTAGACGTAGGTATTATGGGAGGTGATGTGACGGGAACTTCCTTTGAAATTTTCGAAGCTACCAACAATTCTTCAAAGATAGAAGAGGTATCGAGTTGGGATCGCTGCAAATCTATGTTTTCGTTGACTCTGAGTAGTTGTTGCATCACGACGTTTACTAACACCTCTAGTGTCGAGCGGAAAGCACTGAGTTCGTCGCTGATTTCACTCATTCTAGCGAATAACATATCGACTAGAGGGGAGTCAGGTAAGTTGTTGTGTGGATGATCTGCTTTGTTTGACGTGGTTTGCAACATGGCGTCAAGGTCATTCCGGATTGCGATCATATTGTCATGGAGTTGACGATCCGGTTCATAGGTTTTTATTTTTTTAACATTTTCTAGTATCTCCATGTACATTCTTTTAGTGTCTGATTCGATTACGAAACATTTGCAATCTTTGCTCACCGTATCTCTTATTGACTTGATGCTTTCTGCCATCGACTTAAGTTTCGATTCAATGGATTTTTTGGATGAATCTATGACCTCTATGATGTCATCGCCTATCTGGATCCTGCCATCGGGTCGTGTGAGCTACTTTGTGGATTTCTTGAAAAAAGATTTCTTTTCTAATGATGCCGCATTCAAAGAGTCACTAATGCATTCAATGGCAAGCATCACGTCCGAAAGTTTTGACTGTCGATTCAGAATGATATATGTGATATATCATTGATATATATGATATTTTATATGAATATGAAATCGTAGTTAAGGATCCATGGTAACTCCAAGATCATGTAAGCTATCTAAGGATTCTAATGTGTAGTCACAAATTTTGAAATTACACTTTAAGAATGGTTTTCGCGAGAAGGTCATGTGCTTACATGTTTTCATATTAAGATTCGTGAGATTTATTCAACACCAGCTATGGGGATTGTTGATGTCAATTTGCAAGAATAAACCATCGAATTCATTCTTAAAAGAAAGGAATAGTTTGACATCGTCAGCATACATCAAGATGTTAGAATGCTTTATATAAAGTAGAAACAAAAAAGGTGACTTCCTTTGGGTACCCCAGAGATAACAGGAAACTCGTATGATTTCACGAGTTTAAAAAGAACAGATTGTGTTCTATTACATAGATACGATTCGATCCATCTCACCATTTTTGTGGGAAATCCAATCAAAAATAATTTTAGAATCAAGTGCTTGTGATTTATAACATCAAAAGCTTTGCTAAAGTCCGTGTAGATAACATCAGTCTGTTAACCTTTCCCAAAATTTTCTTTTGTTTTTGCATCTAATTAGAGGAGGTTAGTGACCGTAGTTTTACCCGAGAGGAATCCATGTTGACATGGTGACATCAAAGACTTAACACTATGTGATAATTGTGAATATAATTGCATCAACAAGTTTGGGCAAATCACTTAATTTCGCAATCCGATAGTTATCAATCAAAGATCTATTTCCAGATTTAAGCAATGGGATAATGAATGAGGACTTCCAGACAGTTGGAAAATAGCAAGAGTTTAAAGAATAGGTGAAAAGCAAAGTGATTGGAGTCACTTATTCTTCATAGCAATATTTCAAAATGCAAGATGAAATGTTGTCGGGACCACTTTTATATGAAGTTTTAAGGTCTTTTAGATAAGATAAAACTGTATTGCTGTCAACTATTGGGAGGCAAATATCCCCAGAATGAACATTTAAAGGATAGCTACCATTATCAAAAGATGACGATGAGAAAGTCGACTTGAAGAAGTCAGCAAAAAGGTTACAAACGCTTTAATCATTAGGCGTGTTTTATTCGTTCTGGTTAAACCAAAAAGGTTCAAAATTACATGCAGAACACTAACAAAGAGATGAACTAGCTCAGTCGCTGGTTCATCTCGTTGAACTGGTTTTTGTTTCGCTACGGCCCCATAGATGTCACTATTTTTTCTTTTTTCCTTGATTCATAGTCACCCATTACCATCAAATGAAACAGCTGTGCTTATTTATTTACAATAAATAAGATGAATGAATGCGAAAGAATCGTAAGTTTATTTTTTAACATTTTTTTTTTTTTTTAACTCAAGTAAAAATCAAATAAGCTTTTTGTTAGCGGGCAAAAATGCACGAAGAAGGAAATGCGTGCGTTGCTTAATGTCTATGGCAGCCGTCTAGAAGACTTCAAGCATCCTGTTTGGAAGAAGTATGGAATGGCGGCAGTTATGTAAGATCTCATGAGCAGAGGAATCTTTGTAACATTCAATTATAAATTTTTTATTATTTAATTGCATAAATTGTTATTTTGCTAGGTCCAGCCAACAAGCGTTAATATGCTGCTAAATCAATTGTAATAATTATTTTGGAACCAGCTGTTTGATCTCATCATCTCCGACAATACCCCAAGCGGTCAGAAGCTAAACTTAAAAAAGTTTAACCAATGCGATCTATTCGTTCATTAGGTTAAACCAGAACGAATAAAACACAGCTATTATCAGATTCCACATTTTTATATTTCATAAAAGAAGGATAGGAATCAATCTTACGTTTTGTATTTACAAAGCTCCAGAAAGATTTTGCATCAGACTTAATGTTTAATTTTACTTTTGTTAAGTATATGTTATAGGATTGCTTGCAAAACTGCTGGTAGTATTTAGTAGAAGTATAAGGGCCAAAATCGATTAAGCTATGTGTTCTTTGCTATCTTTTATAATATTTAGATTTCAAGTTTCTCAATTTTCTTAATTCATTGGTGTACCACACAGGGCCTGAAATTTTAGAAGCTTTTCTTTGCGGAATAGCTCTAAGGAAGCAATCAATGAGCGTTGTATTAAACGCACAGACCGCAGCATCCAGATTCTGTGATGATAAAACTCTTGTATTAAGAAGCACGATAGATGACCAATTTATATTGGACAAACTATTTTTCAGAATAACATAGTTAGTTTTTTTAAAGTTGAATTCAATGAACGATTGACGAGCAAGATTCTGCATAGATGGTTTAGGAAAATTAAGACTGATTTCAATGGTTGGATGATGAGAATCTTCAGGAGTGACCAGAGGATCGGACCTTGAGACTGAAGCAATGTTGCTCTCATCAAAAAATACCAGATCAAGCAAACGGTTGTTCTTGTTTAAGTGATAGTTAAGTTGGAAAAGACCTTGGCTTGAAAGCTCATTTAAAAAGTTATTATCAGATGAACTATCAGACGATGGTAAATAGTTTGTAGGATTCTCAGAACAACAGTTCCAAGAAATATTGGGCAAGTTAAAATCACTAGTTATTAAAATATGATCATTAGGATGCACTTCTAAGTTGGAAAAGGGAGGTAAATATGAGCACGTAATGTACAAACTCACAGAACCGTACTTTGCATGAACACAACAGAATTCTATGTCTGCAGCTTCTAGGATAAATATTTCTTGGGAGAAATGTGTTGATTTAACCTCAATAAGTACGCCCCCACCATTAGAGCAATTACCAGGAATGGAGTTTTTATCTTTACGATATATCGCACACTAAATACAAAACAGTCACAACTCAAAAAACATGACTTTTCAGAAGAAGCGAAAAATTAAACCCTTTGGTTGAAACTGCAGAAGAAAAGCAATTTTCATTTAAACGCAATTTTCATTTTCATTTAAGCAATTTTCATTTGTGAATGGAATTTTAACAAGAAGTAGATATAAAAAAATTTTGAGTTGTGACTGTTTTGTATTTAGTGTGCGATATATTAAATTTGCTAAACAGAATTTCAGAATTCAAAGTGTTAGGCCTAAGCCAAGTCTCACTGAAAGCAATTATATCATGACTCATAATAAATAAATTAATCAATTTTGTGTTAATACCACGAACGTTTTGATATAATATGAGAAACTGAAGGCAGCAATCTAGTTTTTTGGTCCATATCACGAACAGGTAAAGTAGCAGGAAAAGTTCTAGGTTGTGACCTGGGAACAAATTCATGAACCACAGTATATTAAAAAAATGCTAATACTGAAAATTTTTCCAGCATTAACTTTAAATTAGGGATTGCTGCTGATCTATACGACAAGCTCTTTGACCCCTCGCTCTGGCCAACTAATATAAAAATTCGACCATTCGAATTTTTTCAAATCCGATGAAAGCGCAACTACAGACGTAACAATATGCAGTGTGATACGGTCATCTACTTCAATGTTTCAACATGATGTTATCTCTTCGCCAGTCTGAGAAAAAATTAATTTGCCTCTGCAAAGCAGCTTTTCAACCTTTTATTATAATGCAGGCGGGCTCCGTACAAAAACGAACTCTTTGTTCAATGCTGCTTCATCTCATAATTTTGATGCAATAATAATTGTTGAGATCTGGATGCCTTCTCATTTCTTATCTTCTCAACTATTTGACAACTTTTATGAAGTTCATCGTAAAGATCGTTCGCTAATGTCTGGAATGTCTAGAGGTGGAGGCGTCCTGATCGCGGTTTCTTCTAAATTTGCCAGCAGAAAGATATCACCACCTATAGACGACGAGTATACCGAGCAAATATGCGTATCTGTAAACTGTAGTTCTTATGAAATTGTATTTATTTTAAGTAATATTCCACCCAACAGTAGTGCAAACTTATATGATTGTCATCTTTCTAACATAAGCTCTATTATTTCTTCTTTAACTACTAATCAATTACCCTGTAATCTAGGCGACTTTAACTTGGGGAACATTGAATGGAGATATAGCTCGGATGATAAAATCTTGATTCCTTTTAATTTAAAAAACTCAATTGAGTACCACATTTGCGACTCACTGTATTCTCTCGGTCTTTTTTAGACAAACAATGTCAAAAATGACCTTAACAGAATTTTAGATTTAATCTTTGTGAATAACGACTTTAATCATCGCATCTGCAGGTGTGACATACCACTCACAAGTGAATCTGTGCACCACAAAGCTATTTCCTTACAGTTCTCATTTTATTCATATCTTGATAAAACCTCCAATGCCAATGCAAGCTTTAAATAATTTTAATTACAGCATCGACTGGAAATTTATACTGCATGGTAAAGATATATTTTCTATGCACTATATTTTAGAAAAAGCCCTTAATGAAAGTTTTTATCTTTATGTACCCAGTAAATGCAAACGGCGTAGTTTTAACCAACTAAAAAACCAACGAAACAAGGCACACAGCAGATACAAAAAAACTAACTCTGCTGCAGATTGGTCAACTTTTGTGCTGCGAAGAAAAGAATTTGAATTTTTATCGTACTTTCTCTACAAAAAATATCTAGACTCTATCGAGTCCAACATTAAATGCAATCCTAAAGCGTTCTGGGTCTTCTACAACTCAAAACGAAAAAGCTCTGGTATTCCTAAAACTATGGAATATCAAGGAACTCAAGCCACTAATGCGCAGGATATATGTGAACTTTTTGCAAATTTTTTCGGATCGGCGTTTAATGACTACGATCCCGTTGCTAGCTCGATTGATTTCTTCCATTTAAAACAAATTTTTGATGAAGGCAATTTATATATTTCCGAAGAAGAAGTTTACAAAGCTCTTGTCAGTTTAGACGTAAATAAAGGCGCAGGCTTCGACCTTATTCCACCGCGACTTCTTAAATATTGTGCATCCTCTTCTGTACATCCCCTTAACCATTATTTTCAACATGTCCCTCTCAAGCGGGGTTTTTCTTGATGATTGGAAAACTGCCTATATCACACCCGTTTTCAAACCTGGTCTAAAAGGGTTGATCGTTAATTACAGACCAATTACAAAGCTATCAGCTATTACAAAAGTTCTCTACAGTATCGTTAACAAGCGTCTTTTTCAAGAAGTTAAAAATCGCATTTCCACTTACCAACATGGGTTTTTCACTGGCCGTTCGACGTGCAGTAACTTAGCAATTTTTTAAAATTATTGTATCAATACGGTTGAGTGTGGCCTACAAGTAGACCACTTTATACTGATTTCGTGAAAGCTTTCGATTGCCTTCCGCATAAAGTACTCCTGCTTAAATTGGAAAACTTAGGTTTTCATTCAAATTTTCTGAAATGGGTCTCATCGTATTTAACGGAAAGAAAATAAATCGTTAAGGTGGACGAGTGCTGCTCCCGTATCATTTATGCCAAATCAGGAGTCCCACAAGGTAGTCATCTGGGTCCCTTGTTATTTAATATCTTCATAAATGACGTAGTTAAAATTTTTAATTATTGTGATGTCCTACTCTATGCTGATGACTTGAAAATGTACGCAACGACTCAAAGTTTGCCTGAATGCGCGAGATTTCAGGACGACATAAACTCCATTATATCCTCGTGCTCAACAAATGGTACGTCACTTAACTTCTCTAAATGCAAGATTATGACGTTTACTCGTAATGTTTCACCAATTATATTCCACTTTCTCTACCAAACCCAATAATTCACTAGATTGTCACTGATAAAAGATCTCGGAGTTTACTTCGCTTCTAAACTGACTTTCAGCCCTCATAGAGATTACGTAGTTTCCAAAGCCAATTCGCAGCTCGGTTTCGTTAAACGAAATTCTAAAGAATTCTACGATGCTTTTACCCATAGGACAACCTTTATTTCCCTAGTTAGATCAGTTCTCGAATACGCTGCAATAATCTGGTACACAATTTATTAGAATGATGTAGACCGGATCTAGAGAGTACAAAAAAAACTTTACTAAGTTTAAAATAAAGTTATAAAATATAAAATATAAAATATAAAATATAAAATATAAAATATAAAATATAAAATATAAAATATAAAATATAAAATATAAAATATAAAATATAAAATATAAAATATAAAATATAAAATATAAAATATAAAATATAAAATATAAAATATAAAATATAAAATATAAAATATAAAATATAAAATATAAAATATAAAATATAAAATATAAAATATAAAATATAAAATATAAAATATAAAATATAAAATATAAAATATAAAATATAAAATATAAAATATAAAATATAAAATATAAAATATAAAATATAAAATATAAAATATAAAATATAAAATATAAAATATAAAATATAAAATATAAAATATAAAATATAAAATATAAAATATAAAATATAAAATATAAAATATAAAATATAAAATATAAAATATAAAATATAAAATATAAAATATAAAATATAAAATATAAAATATAAAATATAAAATATAAAATATAAAATATAAAATATAAAATATAAAATATAAAATATAAAATATAAAATATAAAATATAAAATATAAAATATAAAATATAAAATATAAAATATAAAATATAAAATATAAAATATAAAATATAAAATATAAAATATAAAATATAAAATATAAAATATAAAATATAAAATATAAAATATAAAATATAAAATATAAAATATAAAATATAAAATATAAAATATAAAATATAAAATATAAAATATAAAATATAAAATATAAAATATAAAATATAAAATATAAAATATAAAATATAAAATATAAAATATAAAATATAAAATATAAAATATAAAATATAAAATATAAAATATAAAATATAAAATATAAAATATAAAATATAAAATATAAAATATAAAATATAAAATATAAAATATAAAATATAAAATATAAAATATAAAATATAAAATATAAAATATAAAATATAAAATATAAAATATAAAATATAAAATATAAAATATAAAATATAAAATATAAAATATAAAATATAAAATATAAAATATAAAATATAAAATATAAAATATAAAATATAAAATATAAAATATAAAATATAAAATATAAAATATAAAATATAAAATATAAAATATAAAATATAAAATATAAAATATAAAATATAAAATATAAAATATAAAATATAAAATATAAAATATAAAATATAAAATATAAAATATAAAATATAAAATATAAAATATAAAATATAAAATATAAAATATAAAATATAAAATATAAAATATAAAATATAAAATATAAAATATAAAATATAAAATATAAAATATAAAATATAAAATATAAAATATAAAATATAAAATATAAAATATAAAATATAAAATATAAAATATAAAATATAAAATATAAAATATAAAATATAAAATATAAAATATAAAATATAAAATATAAAATATAAAATATAAAATATAAAATATAAAATATAAAATATAAAATATAAAATATAAAATATAAAATATAAAATATAAAATATAAAATATAAAATATAAAATATAAAATATAAAATATAAAATATAAAATATAAAATATAAAATATAAAATATAAAATATAAAATATAAAATATAAAATATAAAATATAAAATATAAAATATAAAATATAAAATATAAAATATAAAATATAAAATATAAAATATAAAATATAAAATATAAAATATAAAATATAAAATATAAAATATAAAATATAAAATATAAAATATAAAATATAAAATATAAAATATAAAATATAAAATATAAAATATAAAATATAAAATATAAAATATAAAATATAAAATATAAAATATAAAATATAAAATATAAAATATAAAATATAAAATATAAAATATAAAATATAAAATATAAAATATAAAATATAAAATATAAAATATAAAATATAAAATATAAAATATAAAATATAAAATATAAAATATAAAATATAAAATATAAAATATAAAATATAAAATATAAAATATAAAATATAAAATATAAAATATAAAATATAAAATATAAAATATAAAATATAAAATATAAAATATAAAATATAAAATATAAAATATAAAATATAAAATATAAAATATAAAATATAAAATATAAAATATAAAATATAAAATATAAAATATAAAATATAAAATATAAAATATAAAATATAAAATATAAAATATAAAATATAAAATATAAAATATAAAATATAAAATATAAAATATAAAATATAAAATATAAAATATAAAATATAAAATATAAAATATAAAATATAAAATATAAAATATAAAATATAAAATATAAAATATAAAATATAAAATATAAAATATAAAATATAAAATATAAAATATAAAATATAAAATATAAAATATAAAATATAAAATATAAAATATAAAATATAAAATATAAAATATAAAATATAAAATATAAAATATAAAATATAAAATATAAAATATAAAATATAAAATATAAAATATAAAATATAAAATATAAAATATAAAATATAAAATATAAAATATAAAATATAAAATATAAAATATAAAATATAAAATATAAAATATAAAATATAAAATATAAAATATAAAATATAAAATATAAAATATAAAATATAAAATATAAAATATAAAATATAAAATATAAAATATAAAATATAAAATATAAAATATAAAATATAAAATATAAAATATAAAATATAAAATATAAAATATAAAATATAAAATATAAAATATAAAATATAAAATATAAAATATAAAATATAAAATATAAAATATAAAATATAAAATATAAAATATAAAATATAAAATATAAAATATAAAATATAAAATATAAAATATAAAATATAAAATATAAAATATAAAATATAAAATATAAAATATAAAATATAAAATATAAAATATAAAATATAAAATATAAAATATAAAATATAAAATATAAAATATAAAATATAAAATATAAAATATAAAATATAAAATATAAAATATAAAATATAAAATATAAAATATAAAATATAAAATATAAAATATAAAATATAAAATATAAAATATAAAATATAAAATATAAAATATAAAATATAAAATATAAAATATAAAATATAAAATATAAAATATAAAATATAAAATATAAAATATAAAATATAAAATATAAAATATAAAATATAAAATATAAAATATAAAATATAAAATATAAAATATAAAATATAAAATATAAAATATAAAATATAAAATATAAAATATAAAATATAAAATATAAAATATAAAATATAAAATATAAAATATAAAATATAAAATATAAAATATAAAATATAAAATATAAAATATAAAATATAAAATATAAAATATAAAATATAAAATATAAAATATAAAATATAAAATATAAAATATAAAATATAAAATATAAAATATAAAATATAAAATATAAAATATAAAATATAAAATATAAAATATAAAATATAAAATATAAAATATAAAATATAAAATATAAAATATAAAATATAAAATATAAAATATAAAATATAAAATATAAAATATAAAATATAAAATATAAAATATAAAATATAAAATATAAAATATAAAATATAAAATATAAAATATAAAATATAAAATATAAAATATAAAATATAAAATATAAAATATAAAATATAAAATATAAAATATAAAATATAAAATATAAAATATAAAATATAAAATATAAAATATAAAATATAAAATATAAAATATAAAATATAAAATATAAAATATAAAATATAAAATATAAAATATAAAATATAAAATATAAAATATAAAATATAAAATATAAAATATAAAATATAAAATATAAAATATAAAATATAAAATATAAAATATAAAATATAAAATATAAAATATAAAATATAAAATATAAAATATAAAATATAAAATATAAAATATAAAATATAAAATATAAAATATAAAATATAAAATATAAAATATAAAATATAAAATATAAAATATAAAATATAAAATATAAAATATAAAATATAAAATATAAAATATAAAATATAAAATATAAAATATAAAATATAAAATATAAAATATAAAATATAAAATATAAAATATAAAATATAAAATATAAAATATAAAATATAAAATATAAAATATAAAATATAAAATATAAAATATAAAATATAAAATATAAAATATAAAATATAAAATATAAAATATAAAATATAAAATATAAAATATAAAATATAAAATATAAAATATAAAATATAAAATATAAAATATAAAATATAAAATATAAAATATAAAATATAAAATATAAAATATAAAATATTTTGCTTAAAATATTGCAAGTTTTTTATTTATTTCGTTAATAATTTGTTCCTTTTGCAAGTGACATACAAAATTTATTTCTGAATTATATTCTGCTAAATTGAAGTAAAAATACAAAAAAAAATTTAAAGCTTTTTGTTTTTTTTTTTTTTAATTGAAGTTTCAATTTTTTTTCAACAAACAATTGAATAGTTGAATTCAACAATAAAAAAACAACAATAAATTTAACAATACTACAATAAAAATTGTCAATCTTTGAAAGAAAAAATTAAAACTCAAAATCAAGGGAAACTTTTATCATGGAAATTGTTAAATTTATTAACAATTGTAATTGTTGAATTTTAACAATAGTTTTGGGAGAGTGTGGAGTAATAACATAAAAATGTTCGAGCCTGTAAAGCCATTGGCTTATTTTAAACAATGACGTTGTATATTCTTTTGTACAAATTGTTTACAAAGTTGTTTACCTTATAACAAAAGTGCTGACTCTCATCAGTACTGTTTATAATATTGCACCATAGTGTGGAGATCAGCCTATTTAGAAATTCCCGGAAAAATTCCTATATGGAAGTTTGCTACACATAATTTAGACGTTTCATCTCTTTGATATAATAGAAGCATTCAAAATCATCAACTAATAAAAGCAAGCGTAAAGCTTATGTAAACAAAGCCCACGCTATCTTTAAAAATGCACTTCCCCTAAACTTCCATGAAATGTTGTCGTTGCTTAAGGGCCCATTAAAGTTTTTTTGTATTAATTTTTTTGCGGAAAAATCACCCTTAAATAAACTAAATCGAATAAAAATTCTTTTGATGTATATTTGTCGATACAATGGTTATTCTATCAATTTATATCGATTTAATTTTTATAAATTGTAAAAAATAAAAAAATAAAATTGCTTCCATTTTATCCTTAATAGTGATATTTTGTTTTTCGAATAACTCGAAAACTAGAGCTAACTTAAAAAAACGCACCATTACGATCAGCACACTCGAATTATGTTATCCCCCTGGGTCCCCCGTTTGATGGATTTAGCAACAAGCACAGTGTAATCATCAATGATAAAGCAACTGCAATCAAACTTCTCCACAACACCACCAAGGAATGTATTATGACTCTACAAGGCCTCGTAGTAGACACCGTCAGCTGGGATCCCATTCGTATGTACATTCTAACCCAAGAATTGCACAAAACCACTCACGCATTGTGGGAGCAATCTTTAAAACAACCGAAGGAGATACCATCCCTAAACGAATTCCTGAAATTCCTTGAACTTAGGTTCCAGTCATTGGAAGCTCTAGGAGGAAGACCCAACAAAGATGTGGCAGTACAAGGGTGACGAAAAACTTATCAAGCGCTAAGTATCTCAATGGCATCAGATTCAACATGCATTTCATGCAACCAACATCATGCTCTGTTCCAGTGTCAAGAATTTCTCAAGTTGACAGCAAGTCAGCGCTTATACGTAGCCCAAAAGGCAAAGCACTGCGTAAACTGTTTGAAAAGTAGGCACAATGCCAAATCTTGCGTGTCACACATTGTTTCACTTGGGAGGCTCGCAAGGCACGCAGTCATCAAGCAAGGTTAACCAGTTGCAGTCTCCGGAAACAACGCAAAGGGCTCCGGTAACACTTGCGGCTGTTCAAGATCAACCAATTAAATCAACCACTGTATTGTATAGTACGATTTCGGTAACTATAATCGATAAGTGGAGACATCAAATTCATTGCCGAGCACTCTTAGACAACGGGTCGCAAGCCAACTTCATAACCAGGCGGCTTGTGAACAAACTCGGAATAAAGAAGAATCAGTACATCATTGGGATTGAAGGTATTAGTCAATGACAGAGCCGCATCGCTGAAAGGGTCAACTTGAAGCTGCAATCAAGAACGACAGGTTTCAGCAAGAGAATCGAAGCTCACATTTTGCAGCATAAACATATGCAATAAGAACATTCCAAGCTACCTGCAATTAGCTGACCCCAATTTCTATGAATCTAGAGCAGAGGTGCACACAAGAGCTTCGGGGAGCCACTCGGCTTTCACAGACAATTTTAAAATAACTCATTTTAACACATTTTTCTATTTTATTCACTTATAATTTGTTAACTTTGTTTTAGTTTTTTGTCAATTCGATTATTGTCTACTTTTGGAACAAATCAGTTAATTAGGATGAATTAAAAAACTGGGTACTGGGCAACCGTGCCCGACACAAGGCAACCGAAGATGGAGTTCTACGTCAGAACCAAACCGCTCGGAAAGTTTCCTGGTTGAATTATTTTTGGGTAGACGTCCACCCCTAGCACCATACCGACTGGAGACGAAACCAGAAAGTATGGATCAGCAAGCATCAGATTCGAAAACTGTGCTGTAATAGATGTGTCCAAGGCTTGCCAGCACGTGCCTCGCGTAAAATGCCGTAACACCTTCGCTTGGGCTGTCACCGATTGGTTGGACTCATAGTTTGCTCGGAGGGTTAGGGAGCAAACTTCTTGAGAGCCATTCATCCTTGATGGCAACCCAAGTTGGCGCACGAGACGCTGGGAGATGATGGACATCTCGGCACACGGATCTATTAGAGCACGAACCCGATACATGCGACCCTGATTGATCACCTTGACGACCACCGTGGGGAGAAGAGAAGTTACCTGCTGCAGAATTGGCAGAGGTGATGGCGAGGGCAGGCGCTAAGTGCCATTTTTTGAGCGGCGGTGAGTAAGTCGTGTCTATCCTTGACCACGATTTCGATGCTCTTCTCGCGATACACGAGATCGTCAACCGGAGCGCCGCGTCGTACGCGACGCTCTTGAGACATTGCCATTCAATTTCGGTCGAAATGCACGCAACTCTTCGAGGTTGCGAATGCATCGAGAAAATCGCGCTTCATCTTCTGCTTCTTCAGGCGCCGGAGGTGATGGCATAATTATCAATTTTACAACAGGCCGAGTAATAATACCGCGTTCAGTGCGCAGGTTGGCGACTCGGACACGATTGTCAGAGCCTATATAAACCTTCACGACTCTCCTTAATCGCCACTCAGTGGCCGAAAGATTGTCCGCTTTTATGACCACCAAATCGTCAAATTTCAAGTCTTCGCTGGGATGTATCCTCTTAAATCGCTTGTGAAGTTCCTTTAAATAATAATTTTTCCACATTTGGCAGAACCTTTGGTGCCATGCATTTAACTTTTGCCAACGATTGATATTTGACTTTCAACAATGTCCAGTTCAATCGGAGCAAGCAAAGGCCCCCACTAAGAAATGCGCTGGAGTTAAAGGCGCTAGATCATTTAGATCGGAAGTTAAGTGTTGATGTGCTAATTTTACACCACTTTATCCTTGGAATCATTCAGAACAGCTTGAAAATCTTCTGAACAATATGCTTTTATGTTGTTTTCTTTAGAACAGGCACAATGAGCCGTGTTCTAATCGTTGATTGTATAATTAGTGCATAAACCAATTATACTGTTTGAGTACAATTAAAAACACCGATTTGCTTGGCCTTAATAATAGCCGCGTTTTTTCCAATATCTAAATCTAGATTGTGATTTGGTTTGCAACTCTATAAGATAATCACAGCTAGATGGCGCTGCAAAACAACGTAATAAATGTCAACAACACTGTCATAAATTATTTACAAAACAAGGAAACTAACTTCAAAATAACACATAATATTTTCGCTTCCTTGAATTGAATTGAAACAATTTCAGCTATAAAGGTAAATACATCGATAATCTCACAACGTTTATAAAATTCTTCAGCATTTCTTTATTTTATTCTAGTGCGTTTGTTGTGACAGATAATCATTAGCAGAATGTTCGCTTTGCCGAAAGCCACCGTATTGCTCTGAGTTTTGTTCTTCTCTGAACGAAAAGATTGAAATGCGCATCAAGTAGAATGTAGAAGAAATCCTGCACAGACGGCAGCTTAACAGATCGGCTGACTTCGTAAATGAATTTATGCAAAGCATCAGTGTTTTCTTTTAATTAGTACTTGGTAGGTTCACCAAAACTGCGCAACTGGATTGTTATATTTAAGCACGATTTAGTTGCAAAGTTTCGGTTAATCTACTAAGCACCAATTATACGAAAAACACACTGATGCTTTGCATAAATGCATTTACAAAGTCAGCCATCATGCTGTTGGTAGATGAAGAGTCCTGAGCCAAATAGTACATAACACAAATTTCACATTGTTAGCCATAAAAATAAAAATACACATTCGTCTATACATGCATTTCTTTTAGACCTTAAACCAGTGATTTCCAAACGCACACAACGATATCATGCTTCGTATCTTAATGTAACGATGTGCATACACTGAGCCAATATCAACATTGGCAACAAAACGTTGAAGAAACGTTCAAACAACGTTAAATGCTTAACATAGCACTTGATCAAACAATTTTATATTAGCTGTTTCGGCAAAACGTCAAACGCATAAAAGTACACAGAAACATAGCTGCCAACTTTTGGGAAAAATCTCTTTTGAGGTAATTTTTAATTGCTGTGGGAAAAGGGAATTCCCGTAGTATTTTTTAATTCAGCGGGGTTATTTTTTAATTCGTGTGGGAATTTTTAATATTTGTGGGAATTTTGAAGTATCTTTTAATGGCTGTGAGAGTTTTTGGGGTATTTTTTAATTGCTGTGGTATTTTTTAATGAAAAAAAAAATAATAATTAACATATTAAAAATTCCGTTTATTCTTTGTGGGACTTTTTGTGGTATTTTTTAATTATTGTGGGAATTTTTAATGACTGTGTGAATTTTGTGGTATTTTTTAATTGCTGTGGTATTTTTTAATGAAAAAAGTACCGTGGGAAGTTAGGCAGTTGTGTGGTAATTTCTTAATTTGCTTGTGGGAAAAAGGTATTTTCTGTGGGAATATGGGCTGGCAGCTATGCACAGAAATCAAAATTAAATATTTGTTTGCTTATTTTTGTTTTCAAGGATAATTATTAATAATAATTATGATTTAGAAAACTATAAGTTTGTTAAAAAAATAAAACAAAACACCAACAACAAAAACAAATTATGACCTGTGTATGTACTCATAAACAACAATGTGTGTTATACTACGTTCACACTGATTTCTAAATGCGCATTTAGAAGTTCGAAAATTCAACCAAATGTCAAGTGTTCACATTAGGGAGAAGCGTAAAATGCGAATTTAAATTGACAAGTAATCGAACATGCATTGACAAGTATTCGAACATGCCGAACAAGGCTGTGTGCCAATCGGAAACTTTTCACTCGTGGTAGGAAGGAAAATTCTGAGTTGAACAAAAATTCTGTCTATTGAAATTGAATTGTCATTTTTACTGTGCCAAATGAAGCACGAAAAGTTAACTGCTGCGTTTTCTAATACTTTTTTTAGTCAAAATTAAATATGTTTAATAAATACTGTTGCTTTGCGTAAAATAAGGTTATTAAAGCAATATTTGTGTAAACATGTATAAAAATTAAACAAAAACCATTTGGTCTTTTGACAAAAATAGGTCGTCGTCAATATAATATCTATATTGTGTTAATTTGTTGAAAATGCATAACCAATGAATGCTGCTCAGTACATATGTAGTTCAAATTAGTATTTTGTACTGAAATATATTGAAATGTAAAAACAAAATCGACGTTTCTGCACATGCAAAATTTTGAACTTATCAGTTTAGTGTACTTAACCAACGATTTATTCATAATTATTTTCATTCAACATGTTTTTGATATCATTTTATTCCATTTATAAAATATACTAATGAAAAAAAAAATCAGTAGCAGTGCTAAAATTTTGTCCACCTAACCTAAAAACCTTAAAACTTAACACGCACTCCAAAAAAATCTCACTTAGTCTTGAGCTTGCATCACCCGAAGTTTTAGTAAACCATTCAAAATTTGAAAACGTGCTTTGAAAAAAAGTTCCAATTGTACCCATTCTAAAATTAACCTTGATGTATTTTACGGTGCTTCCCAAAATATTTTGGCTATACCGAAATCCGTCAGTAAGCTAAACCATTTTGCAAAAACCTCCAAAAACCATGTTTTCCGTATATATATTAACAAGTGTAATAGTTATAAGCAAATAAACTGTATCAAGTTATAGGCCTGAAAAAGTTCGTTCAATCCGCATCAAAAATTTGAAAAAATTTGCAATTGCATTAATGATAATAATGTTTTCATGTATTTTTTTTAGATTATTTTCACAAAACTTCAAATAACTTTATTATTTCTTTTACAATCTTCGTTATCAATATACCATTGGAAAAGTATGGACAGCTGTCATTTATTTTTGGACAGAATTGCTTAAACCGAAAAACAAACAAGGACTAATTTAAAAAAAAAAATATATTGGAGAAAAGACCTGCTGGAAAAATACTGTAAACCATCAATAGGCATGTGCGGCTCTTTGTTTAATAATGTGTGGCTCTTATTTTATTTCCCAATTTGTATGCAATTTACCTGAAGGTAAAATTTTCAAAATCCAAAATACTGTATATTTATACTCTATAATTAGATTTATAAATCCTTATATACATTACATTTTGAGTACTACACCACCGCCCGCACATTGCTTTAATGAAAAATTAATATATTCTGAATATTAACATCATCCAGAAACATCATCAAGCAATACTAGTTTTTCAGAAAAAAAAGTCAAAATAATTTAGCTAATATATTTTACACAACCCTCCTCTTAACTTTACCAAACTTCAATGCAACTAAGATATGCTTTTTTTAATTTTCGCTTGTGTCAAAAATTTATCAACATTTTTTTGTGTCAAAATTTATACTATACCCTGAGTATCAATCCGAGTCAAAAGTTTCCGATTGGCACACAGCCTAAGCAAAAAAAATCAGACAGTAAACAAAATTGACAACTAATGAAACGAGTTCAAGTCAGAGATGAGCAAAAAGTAGCGAGTAGCAGTTTTTCGAATATCGAATCAGGGTCGCAAACTGCTAAATGCTCATTAGAAGTAGCATTTAAGTGAATTAACTTGACAGAATTTTCTATGGGTAAATGCGCATTTAGAGAAGCATTAATGAAATAAATGCGCATTAAGCTTTAAATGCGCATTTAGCTTCCAGTGTGAACATAGTATTAAATAAACAACAAACGGCTTGTGTGTTTTTCTTAGAGTGTAAGCATAGTAGTTGTTGCAATCAATTAAAATAAATACGCAAATTATCTGAAAAAAATCAAATTCAAGCAAGCATGTGACGTGAACCTTCTGTGTGGGCAGTTGGCATAAGACTGATGTTCGTTTTTGACCCTGCAGCCACACGTGATAGTAATGTCTTGCCAGTAAAAAATATGTATTAACTTCGAAAATGTTTCGAAATAAGCATGAAATAAGCAACAAATTTCGCTGCGGCCACACGTGGAAGTAAAAGTTCACTTGCAAAATGTTGTCAAAGTTAAAGGTTCTATAGAATTGCTATAGCAACAATTCAACAACTTTCCTCTCTTGTTTACTTTTATTTAGTGATGCTTTTAATGCCAAAACAGCACCAAACTTAAATGGAAGAAAAATGGGAAAAAATATGTTGTAAAATATGTTTTCAAATATGTTTTCAAATATTGACAATATATTTATTGCAATATTTTCAAAAAACTTTTTCATAACAAGTACAATGGTAATTAAAATAATTTCATATGTTTATTTGGCACGATTACGATTTCCGGGGCGCCGCAATTTGAAGATGTTTTCTGGTAGAGAACAAAAAAAAAAACATGATTCGCCGAACGAAAAATCGATAGCTCTATTAGTTATCGAGTTATCGATTTTTTTAAAAAACTTGTTTGTTAAAAGATCTGTTCAAAAAAACATCTATATCTTTATCGTTACTCAATGGATTTTTAAGATTGATATTTCATTTGAAAGGTCATTAAATTACCTTTCAAATATATTTGTTTTATATATCATTGCTACATTATTTTTAGTTTTATAAGCGAATTTATTCCAGAGTTGAATTTTTTAATGAAGAGAACCGTTATTTTCTAAAAAATTTACGTCATTAAGTTACTAAAAATAAATTTTTTTGAAAAGCTTACAGTTAGACCTTTTGTTTGACATATAAAAATATACATATTTTATTTAATTTCACACTATATTACATAAAATTTAAATTTTCCAAGTGTTTTCTTTGTTAAAAAATCTGTTCACAAAATTTTCTACATCTTTGCCAATATCCAATGAATCTTAAAGATTGACATGCTATTCAAAAGGTAATTAAATGCTTTTCAACGATATATAATACAAATATAATTTCAAAAAGTTTTTAAATTTATAACTGAATAAATATCAGATTTGAATTTTTTAAATGAAAGAACCGTTTTTTTCTACAAAATTTACGTTTTTAAGATACTAAAAATATATATTTTTTTGAAAAGCTGAAAGTTTTACCTTTTTTTCGATAGATAAAAATATGTATATTTTTTTATTAACTGATCGAATAAAAAATACAAATTTTTTTCACTGACTCGAAAATTCCGTTAATTCATATAAATATTGTAGCTACAATGTTGCCTTAAAAACAATTATTTATTGTAATGGCAATATTCGTCAATATGGAGTAAGAAAGCCAAACATCTAAGGTACAAATGAGTGAAATAAGCAATTTCCCGTACAAGGGAAAATCATTGTATCATAAAAAACACCACAAAAAGTCAAATAAATTATATATATTATATACCAAATGAAAGATAAATTTTCAAGCTTTAATAATTTACTTTTTATAATTCATAGAAATAACGGTAATTTTTGAGAAAATAACGGTTTTGTGTAAGAAAATATTTTTTTATTGAACAAAAATGCCTATAAAATACAAAGTACTCAACAAATTTCATTAATTTAAAATTTTTCTAAAAGCCTTATATAAAACCTTTTATATAATACCTTAATCATTAAGAATAATATTAAGAATAATATAGCCGATTTTCTTCATAGACTTTAAAGCAAAAAAAAAAATTTAAAAAATCGATAACTCGAAAACAAATCGATAACACAACATTTCCTTTGGCTATTCTTATTTTTATTAAAAGTACTCTTCGAATCCATCGTCAAATCGCGGCGCCCCGGAAATCGTAATCTACAAGAAATGAAAAAAAAAATACAAACTTAAAGTTGGAGTTTGTTGTTTAGGGAGTTTAGGGAGAAAACACAACACTGTTTGCCCTACTTTGATTCCACTGTCTGCGGTTGTCAAAATGCACTGTCTCTGTAAAAGTTGTTGCCAGTGGACTGCTAGTGCTGGCTGTCGATGTCAAAGCGTGAGTGTATTAGTGAAAAAGTGAGAGTGTATTGAGTTTTTCGAACTGTTACTGGCACGTGTGGCTAGGGGGTTAGCTTTGGCTGCACATGCATAAGGTCACTAACACTGATACGTTCCACGGGCGCACTGATAAGAAACACTGCCTTAAACACATAGTTAAACTCTTTACATTATATTATTTTATGGATAATACTGCCGTTACAAAATCTAATACAGATGCATCAATCCAATCATCCCAGTTGTCGTCTTCATAATCGTTGTCCTCATCGCTTTTGACTTCATCCGCTTTGTTCATGTACATATTTGCTATCAGCTTGGTCGACATTCATCATTATTTTTGGCAATTAATGCAAAATAATTTTATTTACATGTTTATAGAATTTTCAAATTATATTGCGCAGATTCAGTTTAGTTTCATAGTTCTTAGTTCAGCATAAACAACTCAACAACGACAGCGAGAAGCTTCAGCAAATAAGGTGTTTGAGGTGAAAGCCAAGGTCGACGATGAGGAGGAAGACCATGTCTCCGATGTATTGACCATTCCGAGGAAGACTTGGTGACACAAATTTGAGGCGTACACTTTGCATAGGCGCAAGCGAGAACTGATGAAGTCGACCGTAACCAGATTACGGGTGTTTATTTATTTATTTATTTATTTATTTATTTGGTTAAGCTTAATACAAGCAGTTTAAATACTTAAAACATAAACTTAAAAACTAAAATTTATAATTAATAGGGAGTATCTTAATTTACAATTGTATTATATCATGTACTGGAAGAATACATTAGAGAGGCGGATGAAGTGGTGTTGGAGAGTTAAGGAGGATATTTCGGAGTAGTGGTCTGCTCAGATGAAAATCGAATTCGTTGATCAAACTATTGGTTACCCGAAGCATTCTGGTTATGGGTTCGCTGCATCCATAGTCGGTGCGGTGAAAGTTAAGGTGGAAGAGAGACATGGTAGGTGGTAGGTTGAAACTGTCAGAACCAGGAAGACCACGAAGTAATGTCCACGAATAATGTCGACTAATAGTTATAATACTAATAACAATAATAATAATAATAATAACAAAAATGATAACAATAAAAAGAATAATATTTATAAAATTAACATTGTTAACAATAAAAATGATAATAATACTAATATTAATGATGATAAAGATAAAGAAAATGATAATGAAAAGAATAATGTTAATAATAATATTATTAATGCAGTACCTCAGTTGTCTGCCCCATTACCTAAAGTGTTAGTTATTTCTGCACCTAGTGATAGTGTTGTGTCTGAAAATTCAGAACATTCTATCGCTAATACCTTGGTTGGTACGCCATCCGTTCAATCTTCAACTGAGCTAACCACTCTAAGAGCAGTTTCGAGGACAAAGAACATTTTTATTTCAAGGCTACAACCCGACACATCAACTAATAATATTCTGACGTTTGTCGAACAATGTAGTTTGATATCCCAAAATGCTTTCCGCTCATGTAAGAAAATTGGCAATAAGCCCACCCACGCTTCATTTATTCTCACAGTTGCAGCCGAAGATTTTTCAACTGTTCTCAATTCTAATATGTGGGCCGATAATATCCTCGTTTCAGAATTTATACCTAAAAACAAGTCAAGGAGCTCAAATAATAAAGCTCGTCGGAACCAAAAAAACTAAATAGGCTATCCCTTTACTATCAAAATGTAAGGGGATTGCGCTCCAAAACGCGAGACTTATTTCTTTCTACTCAGAATTGTTCTGAGGACATTATCGCGTTTACTGAAACGTGGTTGAATGAAAGCATTACTGACTTGGAATTGTTTGACAATTGTTTCCAAGTATTTAGAGAGGACAGATACTCCAGCGATATTTCTTCTGTTGGTGGTGGTGTTCTTATTGCTGTAAGGAACTGCTTTGTCAGTTCCTTTGTTGATATACCCTGCGCTTCTAATATTGAACTAATATGCGTTAACGTTATACATTGTAGCTCAAATGTATACATAATTAATGCATATGTTCCTCCAAACAGTAGTGCAGAGTTATATACAAGTCTGGCAGATTGTCTAGACTATATTCTTAATATTCTTGACGTTAATGACGACATTTTATTGTTGGGCGATTTTAATCTGCCCAACTTAAAGTGGCATTCTTCTGACGATGATACATTTTTTTGTGCATCTAATGCGAAGACTCTTGGAGAGCATATATTCGTTGACAGTATATGTTCTGACTTACAACAAGTGAGTTGTATTTATAATAGTCTGGAAAGACTTCTTGACCTGGTCTTAACTACGGACAGTAACAATGTCATTGTTAAGAGGGCCTTCCATGCTCTAACTACTATTGATGTATATCATCCACCATTGAGTATTTGGTATAAATCGGATAGAGAGAATATAGTTAATTCTAGTTCAATGGATAAAGTTTATGAATTCAATTTCAAAAAAGCTGACTTTTTGAGGTTGAATCATTTACTTAACAATAAACTTAACGTAATTTTAGAATATATTAATGGACATAATCTTGATGATTCCATTAATTTTTTTTATTTAGAACTCTTTGCTGTAACTTCTCAGTCCGTACCTTATAGCCTCAAATTTGCGAAAAAATCTGCATACCCTTGGTACACAAAGGAGTTGAAAACACTTCGCAATAACAGGAATAGGGCTTGGAAGAGATACGTCTGTAGTTTGGACTCAAATGACCTAGAAATCTACAAAAGTTTGTTTCTGGAATTTCAAAACCTTTCAGCTCTTTTGTATAATGAATATTTAGACAATATAAAGTTGAGAATATTGTCAGATCCAAAGAAATTTTGGGGGTTCATAAATACTAAGAAAAAATCTGATGGATTTCCTTCATCCTTCAAAACTCTTGACGGATTTACGGATGATCCTTCTATAATTTGTGGCCTTTTTGCCAATCTTTTCAAGGAATCTTTTTGTTCAGATTCGTTTAATCCTGATGAAGGTTACTTTGACTACATGAACTCTTCACCCAGGGTCTCTTTGGAGTCTATATCCTTTACCTCCGAGGATATTTTAAAGTATATTGGGACAATTGATGAGGACTTTGGCGCTGGACCCGATGGAATTCCTGCCGCAGTGTTAACTCAATGCGGTTCCGTTTTGTGTCAACCACTTGCTTTATTATTTAGTAAATCAATAACAGAAAGTTATTTTCCAGTTTTTTGGAAAAAATCATTTATAAGTCCTATATATAAAAAAGGTTGCAGGAATGATGTTAATAATTATAGGCCCATCGCTAAGCTTTCGTCGATTCCCAAACTTTTTGAGCGAATTGTGTACGATCGTGTTAAAATTCATTGTGGAGAAGTCATAACAACTCGTCAGCATGGTTTTGTTAATGGAAGATCCACAGTGTCTAATCTTCTTGATTTTACAACATTCTGCTTAAATTCAATGGAATCTGGTAACCAGGTCGACTGTATTTATACTGACTTTAGTAAAGCATTTGATAAATTACCTCATGACTTAATTTTATTCAAACTTAAATTAATGGGATTTCCACAATATTTTGTATGCTGGATAAAATCGTATTTGACTGAGCGATCTTATCAAATACGATTCCGAGGGGTGTTGTCTGCAGAATTTATTGCTGAATCAGGTGAACCTCAGGGTAGCCACCTTGGTCCACTTCTGTTTATTTTAGCAATAAATGACGTCACACACGTCATTGAACACTCTCGTCTGCTGATTTATGCAGACGATATGAAAATATACAGAAAAATAAATACTAAAGATGATTCCAACCTACTCCAGGCTGATCTGAAATCCTTTGAAGTTTGGTGTTCTAAAAATGATATGTTTCTCAATCCTAGTAAATGCCAAACTATGACCTTTTCGCGAAAAAGGAATAATTTATTATTTGATTACAATATAAAAGATACTGCTTTAAGTCGTGTAGATGCAGTCAAAGACCTTGGTATATGCATGGATCCTAAGTTATCGTTCAACATTCATATTGATAATATTTGTAAAAAAGCGTCTTCAATGCATGGATTTATAAAACGCTGGGCCAAAGAATTCAATAGCATGATCACAACTACAACGTTGTATTATGCAATAGTGCGTCCTCACTTGGAGTACGCAAGTCAAGTCTGGTCCCCAAGTTATAATATGCATGTTGAACGAATAGAGAGGATCCAAAAACGTTTTGTTCGGTTTGCTCTGGGGGGCTTAAGTGGAACTGACATTTTAAACCTTCCTCCTTATGAGAATCGTTTAAAACTACTAAGATTGCAGTCACTAAGTGAGCGAAGGAGGTCTGCAGATATCGTTTATTTACACCAACTTATAACTGGTGTATTTGATTCTTCAGAACTCCTTTCTCTTATTAATTTTAACACTAACCGTAGAAGCAGCAGAAACGCAAACAACTTAATTTATGTACCTTTTAGTAGAACGAACTATATGTTAACTGCTCCTTTAAACCGTATGAGTACCTTTGTTAACAACTGTAGCGTTTTTGATGTTAACTTGTCAAAAGGTCAACTCAAAAGTAGACTAAAAGAGATTATGTAATTATAGATCTTTGTATGCATGGTTAGTAGTTATTGTCCTGTGTTGTCCCTGAGCCCAATCCAAACTTTGGATGGTAAATTTTTTCCACATTAACTTGTTTTCAGCCACTGGAATCCTTAACATAAAATTCATTTTATGCTATGGGTCGTGGTTTTAAATGGGTTAATGCTGAGAAAGTGCGAACAAGCTGTAGTAGCTGAACTCTATTGTTATTGCATGTAAGAGCGAAACGAATGAATCGTCGTTGAACGGCTTCGATTCGCATTGAATGGGTGTTGTAGATGGGAGACCAAACCTGGCTGGCATATTCGAGGATGGGTCTAACAAAGGAAAGATAGAGAGATTTAGTGACGTAAGGATTGGAGAACTCTCTGGACCAGTGTTTCACGAAACCAAGTGCAGAGTTGGCTCTACTAATGATATTATCAATATGAGGCCTAAAGTTAAGTTCCTTTTCACAAATAACACCTAAGTCGCGTAAAGAGTTTACAGAAGGAACGGGCTTGCCGAGAATGTAATACGTTCGCGGAGGAAGTTGGAGTCGCTTACGAGAATATGTTATAGCTTGACATTTGCTGACGTTGAGCTCCAGAAGATTTTTTTGACACCAAGTGGAAAAGCTGACCAGATCGTTTTGAAGATTGCGAGAATCGGCGTTGGTTTGTATGCGCCGATGGATTTTCATATCATCAGCATACACAGAAAGATTAGAATCATTGATGATACCATCAACATCAGCAATAGTTAAGACGAATAGCAAAGGACCAAGGTGACTGCCTTGTGGGACACCAGACGTAGCTGTGAAAGATTTTGAATTGGAAATCTAAAGATGACATTATAACTGCGTTCTTCGAGATAAGATTTAATCCATGTTATAAACAGATGTGGAAAACCAAAGGCTTTGAGCTTAAGAAGGATGATAGTGTGTGAGATTTTGTCAAACGCTTTACTAAAGTCGGTGGAAACTGCATCAACTTCGTAACCATTTTCCAACGAGCATAAAGCATTTGAAACAAATTCTGTGAGGTTGGTGGTAGTCGATCTACCTTTGAGGAAGCCATGTTGACTAGGGGGAAAGATAGATTTGCAATGGAAGAAGCGAATGTCGTAGATAATACTTTCAAAAATTTTAGGAGCACATGACAGTTTTGCGGTAGGTCTGTAATTAGAAATATCATTTTTAGGTCCTTTTTTATGTAAAGGTATTATGTACGAGTTCTTCCATAACTTTGGAAAAACAGAGTTAGAAATAGAAAGTTGAAAGAGAGTCAAAAGGGGATGAGCCAAAAAGTTCGCGAATTTTTTGATGACAATAGCAGGCAACCCATCGGGTCCAGGAGAATAATCATCTTTAAGATTATGTAACTTTGCTAAGACATTAGCTATTGTTATATCAACAAAAATCAGTGATGTTTGAGCACAGTTCCTTAATGAAGAAAAGTATTCATAGTCTAGTTCATCGTTATGACTTGTGAATGACTGACTGAAGAAATTTGCGAATAGGTTTGCAATTATTTCCGGGTTGTCTGAGGAGATATCTGAAAAAGTAAGGGTTGATGGGAAGTTGTCAGATTTTCTTTTGATATTAATGAACTTGTAGAAGCTTTTAGGATCCAACAACAATTTAGTTTCAATATGAGCAATATTATAGACGTGAAGATAATTTGTGAGGTCAAGAGAAGAATGAGAAAGTAAATAAGTACGCCAAAGTTTGTTCCTCTTATTACGAAGTGAACGTAGTTCTTTATTGTACCAGGGAGGAGATGACGAAAAGTTATTTTGCTTAGTAAAGGGGACTGATTGTGCGAAGCAGTCAAAAATTTTGTCATAGAAGAGAGCAACAGTATTATCAACACTGCTATGAGCATTATCGAAAATATGTTGAAAATCGATTCTACTCAATAACATTTCAAGTTTTACAAAATCAGTTTTACGAAAGTCGAAACTGTACGCGTGCTCAAAGTGTGTGTTTATTATGTTATTATTGTAAGATAGGGTAAGAGATAGAGGTGGATGGTACTGATCGAGTGTTGAAAGTAGATGGTTACTCGCGGAGACAACACAATTATCTGAATCTGAAGAGAATACAAGATCTAGCTGCCTACCAATATTGTTAGTTACTCCACTCAACTGGTAAAGGCCGGAGTCTGAAAGACAGCTAGTGAAGAGAATTTCTTTTTCAGATGTGGCATTTGTAGGAAAATAGTAGCACTCGTCATCTGACAGAATCCATTGTAGGCTAGGAAGATTAAAATCCCCCAGAAATATAACGGTGTCAGATGGATCAATAAGATCAAATAGTGAATCGATTGCGTCTACTGCAAGTTGATAACCATTCACTGGTTGAGAAGGGCGAATATAACAGCAGATAATGAATATGTTTCGTTTTGCAATACAAAGTTTGGCACAAATAAATTCAAAGTTAGCTGTATGGGAATTTTTTACAAATGTTGGATCAAAGCGATTGTGAATAGCAAGAAGGACACCACGACCTGAGGTAAGATCGATTTTATCGATTCCATCGTCTCTGAACACCACGAAATCAGAAGCAAAGACCTCAGTATCCTTGAAGTCCTGAGTAAGATTAGTCTCTGTAAGGGCAAAAATATCGTAGGGAAGCTTAAGAGAGTTAAGGAACACTGTAGAGATTTTGGTGCGTAGTCCTCTTACGTTTTGGTAGTAAAGAGATACAAATCGGTATCGGTATCGGATGTTTTAGTCGGATGTTTTAGTCAAAATGGAAAAAGGACACCAAATAGATGCTGTTTATACTGATTTCAGTAAAGCCTTCGATCGAGTGGATCACAGCATTCTAATATATAAATTAGAAAAATTTGGTATTGCCGGGTCGACAATAAGTTGGATAAAATCATATCTTGACGGCAGGTCCCAGTATGTTAAATTTCAAGGAATTTTGTCTAAAAAAATTGTAGTCTCCTCAGGAGTTCCACAAGGTAGTCACCTTGGTCCTCTCCTTTTTAACATATTCATTTCCGACTTGTCAGAAGTTCTAAACGATATCCCACATCTTATGTATGCAGATGATTTAAAAATGTACTATGCAATTAAATCGGAGGCAGATGCACATTTTTTGCAGTCAAAACTTTTGTCTCTTGAGCAATGGTGTATCCAAAATAAACTTCACCTTAATGTCAATAAATGCAATGTTATAAGCTTTTCTCGAAAGAACAACGTAGCATCAAATACCTACCATCTCAATAATACTGAGCTTAAAAGAGTCAATCATATAGTGGATCTTGGTGTTGTCTTAGATTGCAAGATGCGCTTTAATCTGCACTATGATAAAATTTTGTCCAGGGCCAGTAAACAGCTTGGTTTTATAAAAAGACGAGCAAACCAATTCAAGAATATTTGGGTCACTACATCCTTGTGCTGTGCATTAGTGCGACCGATACTTGAATATGCCTGCATAATTTGGAATCCATCTTTCGGTTCCCATAGTGAAAGAATTGAATCTATTCAAAAGCAATTCTTGCTATACGCACTGAGAGACATGTATAATCCCCGGGATTATTGTAGCCTTCCATCATATGTTTATAGACTCAGCCTTTTAAATTTGATGCCATTATCATCAAGGAGATCATTATTGGGCTCATGCTTCACGTTCGATGTTATTAATGGTGCTATTGACAGCGAATATATTTCTAGTTTGATTTCCTTCAACAACCCAATAAGACGTTCTAGGCATACTCGACTGCTAACTGAATATCAGCATCATACTTCGTACGCAAATAATGAACCCATCAGTCGATGCTGCAGGGAGTTTAATCTAATCTCCTCATGCTACTCACCTTCCATGCCCAAATCCTCTTTCAAGCTTACCCTATCTAAATTTCTCAATTACCAAAATTAGCCCAGGTTCGAGATAAATTATATTTATATATGTTTGTATATTTGGTTTGGTAAATAAATTTACAAATTAGCATAGTAGTGATAATAAGTTCATTTTCTTATTAAAATATGTTAGTATGTAAGTTCACCTTATTTTTGCTTTTCTTCTTGCCTTTTCTTTTCGACATGTTCTTGAAATCATGTCATTCAGGTGGGCGGATTACGCCCATATTGAATTGATATCATCGAACAAAATAACAAGGAAAGGTGAGGAAGAAAAAAAAAAAAAAAAAAAAAACAACCTGTTAGAATAAGTAATTTGCCTTGTTTGGCCAATAAATAAATAAATAAATAAATAATGGGCTTGGAATAGGGTTTGGATTATGAGTTAGCTGGTTAGGAATAATATTGCTGTTGCTCTTTACGGGACTTTTGAAGGTAAGAGACATGTTTTGACCTTACGTGAGCACCATATGTGTCAAGATCCTCTTTAACTTGATGGATCGTCAAGCCAAGTTGCTCGTGGAAACTGGTGAATAGATTGCGCAATTCATTCACCTCGGTAGGTAAACCTTCTTGCTGTATCAAAACTTTGAGGTTTGTCTTGGTTTTGCCTTCAATACAAGTAGAGACCGGCGCCTTATGCATGTAAGCTAAATACAAACGCACATTGTTATAAACATTGTTCTCTCTAAGGCGAGAGAGAGCGTATCTGCTCTCATTGTCAGCACAAGAGTTCAAAGTTAGTTTTACTTTTGGTGGTTGAAGAGGGTCAATGAAAGAAATGGGGCTGCCAGGTTGGTTAGGGGCTGCATTTGTAACTGCAACAGAAGGGGGTGGATTTATAGTGTGGGAATGAACAAAATTAGGATAGAGTGTGTGGAGTATGTTGCTCTCATTTTTATTTGGTGGTGTGTCCAAGTTAGGATTTAGATTAAAAGAGACACGTTTTGAATGAGACGTCTGAAGGGTTTGGTTAGCTCGATTCGTGTAAGAAGATTTTGTATCAATGGTATGATTAATCTGAGGAGTGAAAATTGGAAAGATATTAGTTTTAAGATTCCAATTGGGATCAGATCTAGGACGGGAATTAGGTAAAGAGTCGTCGGAGGGAGTGTTGTTTGGTTAAGAATAAGTAGGGGTTCTTTATATGAACTTTTCTTAGGATGAGAATTAGACTTAGAATTGTACATGTTAGAATAATTAGAATTATTGGAATTATTAGAAGACTGAGACCTTAACTTATCATAATTATTCTTTGGCAGCCTCCTTGCTTTATCAACCCATATAGAAACTTCAGCTTTACCATGGCCTAAGCTAGATGTTTCAGAGAATAGCCAGATGAATTTCGAAGACACGTAAATTTTGAAGTTTCTGCTTTTTCTCCTGCGGTTTGTGGAAGTTCCCTGACAATCCTCATTTGGAACCACGATGCTGTACTTTTTATTGAATATCTTGCATACCCAGGAAATATTCGTTCTTAAAGGCAGACCCTTAACAAACAACGCAGTCTTTTCAATAGCGTTCCCACTCGATAGCTTTTTTATCCTTTTTTCCCAATCAACTAGAGTCCATGCCGTTCCGAAGTGATGAACCATTTTACGTGGTGCAGCAACTGGAGTTGTATTTGTTAGTTTCTTGTGTGTTTCACAGGGAGAGGTAGGTGAAGAAGCAGAAGACCGAACTGGAGAAGTTAATAAAGTTGCTTCTGATATTTCCTCCAAGATAGAAAATGAGTTACGGCGCGGGGAGTCAGGATTATTGTTTATAGCCTCAGGTGCGGATTTGACAACATCAGATATTTCTTCAAGTGCTGTACGAAGCGAACCTAAGTCATCACTCATTTTATTTATTTTATGACTAACTGAGCGAGTGATCATAAGTTCGTCGCTAATGTCACTAGTTTTTTGGATCAAAAACTCTAGCAAAGGATCCGGCTACTGATGTGTTGGGTTATTCTTTTTGATCGATGATTGCAAGAATATATCAATATCATTTCTTAAGCCTATGATATTATCCAGAGTAGTCTTTGTGAGGTCAGTTTTTTTAAGATATTCCATCTCAGACCTCAGGCTACTTTTAAACTCGCTTAACGCATTGTGTTGATTTTCACACAAACTCTCTTGAAGCAATTTTATTTGTTTAGACAAAGTATCAAATTGAAGCTTACAGTCAGCCTTTAAGTTTTCAATGCCACAGTTGTTGTCGTCTGCAGTTTTGATGACGTCATCGAACTTGGTGAGCTGTTTTGATACTTTTTTGAAAAAAAGCTTATTGTCAGAGAGAATGGCGTTATTAGTGCCTGTTTAGACCGTCATGCCCATGACAAAAAGTGTGAGCGAGAACGGATAAGAATTGGGTAGTGAAAATGAGATGAAAGATTTTGAGCCGAAATGCCGTTCAAAAACTTAAAAATTGGAAATTTCATGCAGGTTTCAATTTCATTTCGTTTCAGTTTGACAAACTAAAAAATAAACAAAACAATTCGTTCATCAATTTTTTGTGCATAAATTAATTAAAAAGTTCAGCATAAGCGGACGCGCATTATAAATTCGTATACAGCGGACATATTGATAAAACTGCAGATGCTAGTTAGTGTTTTCGGTTGATTTGTAAAAAAGTGCATTTAACAACGATCAATAAACCAGCAAGATTGCCAGCGACTTGACGAACTGCAAATATAAGACTCTGTCCAAGAATTGTTGATTTTATTTCAGTTTCTGTGAGCGTGTTGTGTTTTGTGTTACAATGTTATGTTTTATATACATATTTATGTATGTATTTTTGCAAACAATAAAATGTTATTTTATCCAGAAAATATTTTGTATTTTGTCTTTGTCAATTTTTAGTGGCTAAATTTTGTTGTATTTTATGTTATTCCCAAAGGAAAGCAAAGGATTTCAATTATATAATTTAACAACAATTCTAGCCATCGTATGACTGGATGCGCAGAATTCTTTGCATTTTTATATTTAAAAAAATATACATATTTGTTTTGCCTATGAGTTGTCAAAACATGTTTTATTCCATTGTTTCACTTGTAATTATGAAACAGAAACAGGCATGCCCATGCTCATGTGTAGACATGAAGGGCATGGAAACGCCGAATTTCAATGATGAATCTAAACAGGCTCTTAGAATCGTTAGTGCATTGTATTGCTAGCATCACATGCGACAATGATATATCTTTGCACTCGTCACAGTAGAATTTAAAATTGACCAAGAATTCTTACAGGTACGTTGTACATCTCTTGGATAAGCCAACACACGTGGGGTGGAACACCTTTCCGCAGATTCCTTTGCACAATAAGGTGGGATTACTGCCGTTTGATGTACAAGAGGGATTTCCACATGAATTTTCCATTATTAACTATAATTGTTTTTTCTTGTTTTCTTTTATTTATATATATTGTTTTTTAATTTTGTGGTAAGTTTACTTTTACTTAATTACAAAACAGCACCGAAACAACGGACGGCGGTGACGCAAATAACGCAGCAGAAAAACGCAGAGTAGCAGTTTAACGAAAAGTAGTCGAAAATTTAAATTAGGTTAAATTATTTGTCTTTGACTATAAACGGTTGGTAGTTAATCGAACAGCGGACGGCGGTTACACAAATAACGCAGTAGAAAAATGCAGAATAGCGGTTTAACGAAAAGCAGTCGAAAATTTAAATTGGGTTAAATTATTTGTTTTTGAGTTGATTGAGTTGTAATTTTTTAATTTTACGGAAATTATTTTCGCAACGTGTTGACGGTTTGGAGGCAGAAAAACGACCATCTAATAATGGCCACCTAAATAAAGAAACATTTGTTTATTAAATATTAATATAGTTTAAATAAATTTAAAGGTTTTTACTTACTTTCTAGTTGTCCTTATATTTTTCAGTCAGCTGTCACTTGCTTACATTTGTTTGCGTCTTTTGTTTTTTTGTTGTTCGATTTTACGTTCACTTATGCGATCTTGCGCCACCTGGCCGTGATACAATTAAGCATAATCTGAATCGTACGCAAGATTTTCTTTGTTTGGAAATCGGATTTGGATGTTGGAAAAAACGCAGCTAATAATACTTGATTTATTAATTGATCTTACCTACTATTTATACACTTAGACTTAATACAGTTAATACATATAAATTATTATATACACTAAGACATACATATACACATTAACATAAATTGGAAATATAAATTTAAAATACAAAAAACGATGCAAATTGCTGACACTATATAGAGTACAATGAACAGCTACTCAGCTAGCGCAAGTTCATTGCAATATTGTGCAATGTAAGCATTTTTGGGCACATGCATTGGCCTTGGCGATAAGTATTAAATTGCTGTGGCAATGTTCTGCTAAACATGAAGTTTAAGTTCATTGCTATTTGTTTACTTTTATATGTTATGTTTTTATATGCTATGTCTCAACATATTCCCCAGCGTTGAGCGTGTGTTGATCAACCTTATCTTCCATATGTTGTTATAATTTCAAGTTCTGGTTCGTGGTCGATACCGGGCGCGTTGATGATAGCTCTTGGAGCTGGTTATGGGGTTGCTCGATCGATATTGCGGAGATTTTTTATTCGCTTCCATACAGATCAAGATATGATGCACATGATGATGAAGATACAAGAATAGCTTAAAGCCGCTTCAGACTATCTGATAAATCAAACAACTTTTTGTATGCTTTTTTGTCAGAGTTCACAAAACATCTGACAGGTCATAGCATTTTCTTATAATTATGTTCACACTATAAGAGACTTTCTATAAGAAAAAACTTAACTTTGAAAAACAGAACTAAATAATTGCATAATTCATGCAAGTTATTTATTTTATCAATTTCATAACCTATTTGTTGTTATTTTCCATAATTTTAAATTGTTCGCAATAAAAAATTAGCAATTTTGGTTTGATTTCTCTGATGGAAATAGAAACAATCCTAATGTCAAAAAAATCGTATGCTTTGTTGTTTGAGAACTCTAACAACAGATAAAAATGTGTTCACATTATCTGAGCTTCATTGTTTGACAGATCATATGAGAAGTTGTATGATTTATCAGATAATCTGAAGCGGCTTTTACTACGTATTGATGGATATCATGTATTATTGAAGCCAATTGTGGCAGTCGCATCCTTTTGGATGGTACTGCAGGTTTGTTTGTGGTTGAATCTGGGGGCGTTCTAAATGAAGTTGTTGCGTCCCCGTTGTCGTCTGTATCTTCTTCATTGATTGGAAGTGGTGCTAGCGTGTGGATTGCTCTCCATGATATGCCAGTTACTGTGAGCACGTCGGCGACTCGAGCTAGACCGTCGTGATCTCGTATCACCTTTGAAATTCTACCTAGAGGCCATTTCAATGAGGGCAAGTTGTCATCTTTAATTACACTGTGATAGTTGCAAAATCCATCAAACAGGGGACCCAGGTGGATAACATAATTCGAGTGCGCTGATCCTAATGGTGATATGCGTTTTTTTTTGTTAGCTCTAGTTTTCGAGTTATTCGAAAAACAAAATATCTGGACAAGCTAAAATCCAAACGAAAAGGTGGACTAGAGTTGTATGGTTCCACTGGTAATCTTCGAAATTTCGGTAATTGCGGGGAAAAGGACAACAGGAAAACTCAAGAAAATGAGTTCAGGATGTGGCAATAAAAGGAAGGCGCCAAAACTGGGGTTAAGGCGCCAGGAATTTTGCGAAGTCAGCTTGGGTGGACAGGGTGGCAACAAATATGTTAGAAGAGAGCAGATGTAGGAAAAGTCAAAGCCCATGAGAGCGAAAGGGAGAGTTAGGTCGGGGGCTACTAATAAAATTAAATTCGGAAGAATTATTAGTAAAGAAGTCGTCAGATCAAACGCGTCATTTTCATCCAAGTCAGTTCGTTAAAGTAAAGTAAAAAAAAAAAAAATAAAAAAGCAAAGTGTAGAACAAATTATTTGTGGTTGAATAAGTAAAAAGATCAGGACGAAATATATAGGGGACTGTCACGTAGGTTGAGACGGCACGCAGGATGAGACACCCCCATTTTTTTTTAAATAACAGCTGTCAGCTATGTTGAAATTGAAAAAAGTGTTTTTCGAATTTTTGCAAAGTAAAAAAAGTGAATATATTTCAGTCTCTATAAAAGGTGAGCATTACATTTACACTACAATTTTAAGTCTATTTTAATTATCCGGAGTGATTTCGAACATTTCTTGTGATGAAAAAAAAAAATTGCGTCATGTCAAAATGGCGGTGAATCACGTAGGTTGAGACACTTTAGTCACGTAGGTTGAGACACTTTGCAATGCTATAGAAAAACGTTTAGAAACGTAATTTGATGATTGTTTGTGTTCAGAAATGCAATTAACATATCACATATCTGGACTTCCGTTTAATATCTTAACCATGGAGGGTGTAAATCTTCAATTAATAAAAAGAAATTCATTTTAATTAAAAGCATCATAAAAAGTATCGAAGTGTTTTAAGTAAAAATACAGTCAGCGGCACGGAAGTCCCATTTCGATCTTTTGAGATGTTATCATTATATGATACAATATAGTGAGAGCGTTTGAGTTTTCGATAAGCAATCACACAAAAAAACAAATTGGCCATTTCAGCCCTTGAAAGGACTTTGACCGAGATTCTTATGATCAATTGTGTTGTGTGTGATATTAAATGTTTGCACACAATTAACCGAGAACTGGCCCTACATGTTTTATGCCGACTCCGAACGGCTAAAGTTCATGTTCTCAAGAAGCTTTACATGGCATTATTTACTCTCTGAGGTTTGCCATTGTCTGCAGAGAAATGGTGACCGATCAGAAAAATTTTTTTATTGAAAAAACTTTTCGCCGCGACTGGGGATCAAACTCGGGCTCCGAGAGTGCTAAGACACACACTTAACCTGCACGCCACGGTCACCACCAATCACAAGCAATCACACACATTTGATAATAAATTTTAACAAAGGCTATAATAAGAACTTCGTATTCATGATGGCCTTTTCCTGAGTATATATACTACTCGGCAAAGAATAGTATTTTAAGAAGAAGAAGAAGAAGATATCACATAGTTATTCACATAAACACATATATAACACACATATATCACACATATCAGAAATGTGTTAACATATCACGAAGCTATTTCACTTGCCAGAATTGCGATTCTTATGCCGACCTCTCGGAATGATAAAAAATTAATTTTTTTTTACTTTTTTAATATTTCTTGTGGCTGAGGCCTTCCAAATGATTGAATAAACAATTAACACTTTAAATCTGGAGTATACGCTTTACTTTGTATAACCCACATTCAATTACATATAGTGTCTCAACCTACGTGACAAATTTTTTTGGGCCAAAAAATTATGTGTTCAGAAAATTGGTCATAATTTTTTTTTTCTTGAAACAATCAAACTAAATACTTCGGTCAAAGAATAAATAAAATTAAGCCAAAGAAATTACCTTTCCAACAATATAAAGTTTATTGTACTATCACTTTTGAGTAAAAAGTTATGGCTAAAAAACAAAACCCGTCTCAACCTACGTGACAGTCCCCTATAAATTCAACAAATAAGGTGAGCAATTCGTGAAGCTAAAATTTATTTTCAAGGTAAGTGTAGAGTGATCCTTTCTTATGCAGAAAGAAAATTCTTAAGGTGCTGCAGTAGAGCTGCTCGAACAGTAGTGAGGCGACAAGGATACGAACATATGTACAAAGCATTGTAAGTAGTAACCTATTTGTAATGAGATGAGGTACTAAGAGGTATACTCAGTGTGGTCAGAAGGAGAATCTGGTGAAACATAAAAGCGAAGATCAAATACGGCTTAGTGACCACAAATGTTTTAATGTATGTATGTATATTAAGGTGCCTCGACTTGTATGAAGAAAAAAAAAGTTCCATTTGTACCCATTTTAAAATGAACCTTGATGTATTCTATGATCTTTCCCAAAATAGTTTGGCTATACCAAAATCCGTCAGTGAGCTAAACCATTTTGAAAAAACCTCCATAAATCATGTTTTCCGTATATATATTTACTAGTGTAATAGTTGTAAACAAATAAACTGTCTCAAATTATAGGCCTGAAAAAGTTCTTTCAATCTGCTTCAAAAATTTGTATAAATTTGCAATTGGATTAAAGATAATGATGTTTTTCATGATTTTTTTCTTAGTTTTTTATATGATTTTCAAAAATTCTACATTGAAACAAACGCTTGAAATAAAAAATTCAGTATTTTGGATTTTGAAAATTTTATTTTCAGGTACACTGCACACAAATGGATAAATAAACTAAGAGCCACACTTTATTAAACAAAGAAAAATGTCCAAAATATATGACAGCCGTGTATACCTTTCCAACGATATCTTGATAACGACGATCGTATAAGAAATAATAAAGTTATTTGAATTTTTGTGAAAATAATCTAAAAAAAATGCACGAAAACATAATGATGATGACTTAACCCAATTGCAAATATTTTCAAATTTTTGATGCAGATTGAACGAACTTTTTCAGGCCTATAATTTGAGACAGTTCATTTTTTTACAACTATTACACTAGTTAATATATATACGGAAAACATGATTTTTGGAGGTTTTTGCAAAATGGTTTAGCTCACTAACGGATTTCGGCATAGCCAAAATATTTTGGGAATCATCATAAAATACATCAAGGTTCATTTTAGGATGGGTACAAATGAAACTTTTTTTTCAAGGCACCTTAATGTATATATATGTATATCTAGTCAGCAAACAATAAAAGAAAAAAATTAGTAAAGCGGCTAAACAAAAGCAGCTAACATTTTTATAAACGGAAGAGTTCGTGGTGAAAACCTATAAGAAATAAATACATTGCTTCAGGCGATAGGTGCGCGAACAGAGTACGGACGATCCAATCCATAAAATTAGCAAGGCTTCAAACCGCAACTGATACGAAATATAAATTATAAGAACCGGCCCGCGAATTAATGCCTACACGAAAGCACCAGAGGTGTAACAAATGCAAAAAAATAATTTTTAAATAAGAGTTTTTTATTGTAGATAAATAGAAAAAAAAATAATTTCAAGCACTCAGGGTGCAATTGCCAATTTATTTTTAAGATAAATAATAAGTTTTAATATGTTTTTTTTAGTTTAATAAGATACTGAATATATAGGTTCAGTATTTTACGTGTATGTGTTATATATATGTATAGTGCCAATGAAGGTCACGAATGGTTGATTTAACGACGAAAACAAATAGGGTGCCGACTCCAAGAGCTCTTCTAGGCAGGTCTTTTCTTTAAAACAAAAAAAAAAACGGAATCCGTTTTCTGCCGGGCCTTTTTTTTTAAACTTGAAAACCTCCAAAAAAATAAAAGAAGGTTCGTTTGTATTGCTAACCATTATCGTCCCTTGTTGTTTCGCTAGACGTAATCATTTTCCATTTTTTTGGTTTAATCAACAATTTAACATATTTAAAAACCCAACTATATATATTTATTGATACATTAATTTATAATTTATCATTTTTTCTTATAATTGTATAGTCATTTTTTTATCAACATCAATTCAACTTCAATTTTTCTATTAGCTATTAAGTCATGGTTATTGTTTTTATTAATACTTTGTCTGAAGATATGATTAAAAATTATGTTAATTAAGGTAAAATCAAGAATGTGAAATAGTTAATAGTAATAAAATTTGTTTGTGAATTTATAATGAAATGATAAGCTCTTTATTTGGGGTCGAACAGCAGGTGCATGGTGCAATTAAAGGTGAGTGAGTGAGAGGGGTGCGGAGTGTTTGTTTTTGGGGTTGTCTTCAAAATTTAAAAACACTTAGACAACCATGGTTCGGTTGGAGCCTTTGGGGAATTGACATCTAATCCCCCAGTAAGTCATTCTATGTTTGGAATTCGGTTTTGTTTCGTTCACTTTTGATTACTTTTATCTTGGTTCGATTTATTTTAACGTAGATTCTGTTTTTGATGTTTTTTTCTTTTACATTTTTTTTTTGCAATTCACATTTACTTCCGGCAGTGAACGGAAGTTATTGTGTGCCCCTGGATCTGACAATGACGGTGGTGGCGGGTCATGTCAGATACGATGACTAAGGGAGCATAACAACTTCTATGTTTGAAGCTTGCAAAAAGCTCGTAAAATACTTCAAAAAATTAAATTTGCAACATGTGCTAGCAAAATCTTTAAAACATTTTTTGCGTAACACGTTGGAGCTCTCACCTTAATCTATTTCAATCCATTTCAAATAACTGGATTAGAATTAATGAAGTGCTGTCCACTAAAAATGAAATGTCAAGAGTGGGTGACATAAACTTTTAAATTTTAAAAATTTTAGTAGAGGTTTCGAAAAATTCGATATTAGGTCTGTTTCCGTACTCACTTCAAGTAACTTGAAGTTACTCGAAAGCGTTTCCGTACACATTTTTCCAGCTCGAGAGAGAAGAAGAACAAGCAAAATGTCACTTTTTGTGGCTCTCTATTACTCGAACTTTACTTGGAAAATTTCTTCGAGCACGAATCTCGAGCTTCAAACAGCTGATTGTCAAAGTGATAAAATTAAATTGTTGCATTGTATTGCGAACAAAATGTATGCAATTGGTTAGAAAATAAATAAAAATAGTTAAAATTACCAAATCAACGCTTACGAAAACGTTTTAAATACAGAAACGCAGCAATTAAATTTTATTGTTTTCAAAAAACAGGTGTTGTGCTTGAAACTTACTTGAAAGCGTTTCCGTACTTTTTGACAAATTTTCTCATTTTGACAAATAATCAAATTACTCTCTATTACCCGAACTTTACTCGAACTTTACTTGAAGTGCGTACGGAAACAGACCTATTATCAACAAAAATAGGCAGGGAGTAAGTTATGTTACCATTAATTATGTATGTTTGTCAATAAACTGTCTTAAAAAATTTACGATTAATCAAATGCAGAAGCAATAGTTATAAAAAGTTAAAAAGTAATATTTTGCAACAAATTTAAATAAAATGGATACCTTATTTAAGCATTTACCACAAAGCAGCTTGTTTTTTGTATCCTCCAATTTTTTTTTAGATGAAAATTAAAGCAATCATTTTAAAGAATTTTGTACTTCACAAATTGCAAACAATGAAAATATTTTAACTTCAAACAGCCTAATTACGGATCATCTCTTAATAGCAACCAAAAGGCTTTGATTTATTTTTTTGTAATTTTGCAAACAATCCAAGCCTTCCGTTGCGGAAAGTGCATCTGATGAAATAGAACGTTACAGTTTATCGAAAATTAACAACGACATTAATTTTGATGTTTTACAATGCACAGTAAAAAAATTCTAAATATCATTGCATCTCTGTGAAACTTATAATAAGGGGTTTGAAAGCAACTGATTTCCAATCTAATATTTAATATATCCAATCCCAAGAACTGTAAATGGGAATCCATACTGGCGGCTGCATATACTTACAAACTTGTTTCGTCGATATTCAGTCTCGATCACAAGAACTATCCGTCTTTTCACTTTTGCCGTTTTTTGTCTTGAATCGTACTTCCGGACGTCCTTTTGCAAATGAATTGGGCTCTACTTATTTTGCATCTTTTTCAAAATAATCAAGCGTTCCGCACTCACATCTTACGGAATTATGTTATAGTAATAATAATAATAATAATATTCAGGGGTGTTATGGAAACCGACACAGAATTGAAACAGAATTGGAACTGAAATCGATATTGGTTCGAAGTCGTGTTATGAAACCGACTTGTTTTTGCTTTTTTCGAAGACATGCAAAAACGATATTCGAATCAGCTGATTCGCTCAGCTGTCAACAAAAGGTTTGCATGTTTTGATTTTATTTTGTGAATGACTTTATTTTGTGAAAGTGGTTGTGAACATTTTTAAGAAAAGTTAGTTTTGAAATTTTAAAATATGAGCTCTGCTGTAGTAGCTTTTTTTTAATGGAAGAATCCGAGGCAGTGATGCCAATCCGAAGAGAGTAAAAATCCGCAAATGCGACATCAAAAATCCGTGTTAATCCGTGTAAGCAATTTTGTATAGTTTTTTTTTCACAGAATCCGTAATTTTTTTAAAGCACCTGAAATATGTGGTGGACACGTTTTTTCAGAGCTTCTTCATCCAAAAAACAAAAAAAAAATTATAATTTATGTTCTTCTAAACTGTTCTGTTCTTTTAAGCTGTTCATCGAAGTTTTTAGAAAAATACTGATTTTTACAAAAATGGTAGTTAAAAATCGGTTTTTTTGACTAAAATATAAATTTATTTTAAGTTATAAAATAAAAACCATTTCCTTAATTAAAAATCGAAAGAATAAAAGTAGCAATGTTAATTCCTTTATAAGTGAAATAAATTTGGTAGCGATCCTTATCATAGTTTTCGTGCAGAGCTGTAAAAGAATGCATTCAATTTGATTGCTTCTACAAAATTTTGAATCAGTGAATAACGAAATAAGAACACATTCAATGAATGCAAAATTGATCCATTAATAAAATTTTGAATTCACAATCAATTTTTAAAAATAGATTAATTATTCATTTCTATTATTCATTTGTCGTTATTCTGAATAATGCATACATTTTGTTATTCAAATGAATGCTATTCATAAAGAATGCTATTCACAAAGAATGCAATTCACAAAGAATCGTTATTCATTTTGCATTCATGCATTCATTTTTTATTCATTATTCATTTTTTATTCATTTTTTATTCATTATTCATTTTATACTCATTATTCATTTTTTATTCATGCCTGTGGTGTTAATTTTGCAACCAAAATAGTACATTTTTAGTTTGGTGCAACAGCGCAATTACCGGGGCCTTGGGCTAATTGTTTTATATTTTTAATTGAAGTAAAATTTCAGTTTTAAATTCGCAACTGGGTAGCTTCGCGTGAATTGAGTGAAAATAGTGTTCTCTCATGAATAAAAAATGAATAATGAATAAAAACTGAATAATGAATAATGAATAAAAAATGAATAATGAATAAAACATGAATAATGATTAAAAAATGAATAATGAATAAAAAATGAATAATGAATAAAAAATGAATGCATGAATGCAAAATGAATAACGAATCTTTGTGAATTGCATTCTTTATGAATAGCATTCATTTGAATAAAAAAATTAATGCATTATTCTGAATAAAGAAAAATGAATAATAAATCAATTTTCTGAAATTGAATGTGAATTGAAAATTTTATTCATGGATCAATTTTGTTTTCATTGAATAGCATTCTTTTGTCCTTATTCACTTGTACTTAGAATTCTGAATATGAATGCAAATTTTACAGCTCTGTTTTCGAGTAATGCTGTCCACCGGTTCCAAAAAGCGAGAAAAACGCGTTGAAAGTTTAAGAAGTAGTACATTTATTGATTCCTCTTCGGACGTTTGTGCTTATAATTCCAACAATTTTTATTCAATTGACTAAAGCTTTCTGAGACTATTTTTACACTGTTATACATTCGAAAAATGTAAAACAATAAAATTTATTTTCGGTCGCCAAAAAACTTTTATGGGCCCTTAAAATTAAATCGTTGTCCATCTTTCCATACAAGTGCAGCTTTCAGGAGTGCACATTTTTATTTTTTGCAAATTTTAATAACCTTAAAGTTGTAATAAATTAAGTAAACATATTTTTTGGTGATACGCAAATTTTTTTACCGCTCAAATTAATTTTGCATTAAATTGGAATAAACATATAAGAATATAAAAACATAAATAAAAATAAAAACATAAAAATCCTTGAAAATCCACGAAAATCTGTGTGAAATTCTTAAAAATCCGTAGATTTACCTTATTTTGTCGCTGTTGTCCGTTTATCTGTGCTAGGCTTAAATATCCGTAGAAATCCGTAATTTCCGTGTAGTTGGCATCACTGATCCGAGGAAGTATGCACCGAAAGAATAAGGCGGAGTGTTGAGAGACAAAAGTAATCCGTTGGAGTTACCAGAACCCATGTTACAGTAGACCCTAATCGAATGCGTGTTGCGTTGCGCTTCCTAGTGACACGCAAATTTTGAATACGCATTACCGTTTTGTTTTGACATTGCGTTTGATTTTTAAGTATTAAAAATTTCAGCAACAATGGAAAACATTGAAATGTTAGAAGATTTATTTGTTTTAAATTATATTTATAATCAATCTGGTGCACGGAGAGGAAATCGAGAACTCTTTAAGAGTCGCGAGAAGCATGGATTCTACTCAACTGGAGTCAACATTATTATAACGAAAAATCCCGAATTGTTTTTGAAATCTACAAGGTTGAATTACAATCAGTTCAAAATCTTATTGAACCTTATTGAGCCATGGTTGAAAAAATGTTCCAACAGAAAACCTATTGGAGCGGAGCAGAGACTTTTCATAACCCTGTAGTAAGTTTTGAAAATTTACTTTTTTATGTATAGATATGCAAATGTTTTTAATTGCCAGCTTCTTGTCGCATGGATGTTCATTGCATTCATTATCTATGCAGTTCAGAGTTGGCTTGGAAACGGCAAGGTGTGTTGTCCTGGAAACGTGCGATGTGCTTTGGAAAGTGCTGGGAAGCGTTTACGTAGGTCCTCCCAGCAGCTCAGGATGGGAAGGTATTTCAAAAAGGTTTTTAGAAGCGACTGGACATAAATAGTCCCCACAATTCCGGCTCTCAATATTTCGACTACAAAAAGTTCCATAGTATTGTAAGTAAACCAAACTAACACCCCTATTCTATTTACTTGATAAATTCAACATCTTGCTTATTTATCAACATTGACTATTTATCAAGTCTTTTGTATTCTGTGTTATAAATAAAAAGCTCTTTTCTTGAAAATGACTTGATAAATTATCAAGATGTCAAATGCTCTTGATAAATAAAACATATGTTTTATAAAGTTGTGCGAACTAGTTTGTGGAAATGGAAGAAGATATTTTACTTTTATTGCTGTTAGTAGACGAAGAAGAAAGTTATGAGAATAGATATCGGGCGCGTTGCTTGAGACATTTACGAGATGCAAGTGATCCATTTTCATTGAGTGAAAACGTGTTTGTACAAAATTTTCGGTTGACGCAAGAAATTTGCCGGGATCTCATTAATGATCTTCAACCGCATGATGACCAAAAAACTTCATTGCCTTTAACTATAAGGGTGCTGGCAGCATTAAACTACTTTGGTCACGGCTCCTACCAAAAATGTGTAGGCAACAACTACAACTTGCCCATGAGTCAGTCGTCCCTTTCGAGAAGTTTGAGGGCTGTGGCAAAGCTTATTGTAAAAGTGAAAGGAGGAGAAATAAAATTTCCGAGTTCGACTGAGGAAGAAAACTTTGTTAAAACTGGGTATGCATTAATGAATTGTTATAGCAAAATTAATTTCATCTAAACTCTTTGAGTATTTTTCTAGATTCTTTACTAGATTTGGCATAAAAAGTACAATAGGAGCAATAGACTGCACGCATATTGCTATTATTGCTCCACCTTCAAATAATCCTGAACGACCCCTTAATTTATATTTGAATAGAAAAGGTTACTATTCAATTAATGTTGAAGCAGTAAGTATTGTTGTCTATGGCCATGGCATTTCACAAAAATTCTGTTTCTTAGGTATGCGATCACCGTTTGTGTTTTTCATTTTTAAATTGCAAATTTCCGGGAGCAACACATGATTCTGGGATTTGGGCAACTTCTGACCTACGCGAATTCCTTATTCGTCAGCATAACACTAGATCTGCAGTACACCGAAGAGAATCTTGGCTTATTGGTGACCAAGGTTATCCCCTGGAGCCCTGGCTTCTCACACCGGTTGGAGCTCCGAATACCTCCAAAGAACAAAAGTACAATAAACTTCATTGTTCTGCCAGAAACTGCATAGAAAGGGCGTTTGGTGTTTTGAAGTCGCGTTTCAGATGCTTGCTGAAGCACCGAGTTCTACATTATTCGCATGAAACCTCAGCTCTATTTGTTAACACTTGTGTTATATTGCATAATATAATGACGAAAGCGGGCATTACTATCAACCAGAGATAAAGAGATGGGAAACTTCTTTTTAATGATGTTTTTTTTCATGTTTCCCTCCAAATTCATGCTTCTTCTTTAATTTTTTGGGTACTTTTGTGAGTCTCATGTATTGTATACATGATTCACCTCATAGTTGTCAAGTATTATTGTCAGATTCTATTAATAGGGTTGCATTGCAAAAAAAATAAAAATGTACTATTATATCAAAGTTGCTTCGAACTTAAATGCTGTTTGCGGTAGAACAATGGTATTTTCTTTTCCCGATAAAAGAAAACAAGAATATATTCCATTTTTCTGCACCCTCTATGCAAAGAGTGCAGAATATATTACATTTTTTATTTAACCCAAAAACTTTGCCCTGTTCTAAGTTGACAAAAAAACAAAAAACCAAATTTTGTCATAATTCTACTTTAGGGCCCACGCCTTTTTATTTTTTTTTTCGAGTTGGATTAGTTAGATTATATGTATTTGGGCTCGCTTAGCCCAATGGCGGTAAAATAAAACGACTTTTTTTTTTGGTTTAGAAGATAAAATTCATCAAATTTCGAAAAAAGCTTATATAAATCTGTGATTTTTTATAATTTTTTAACGAATATTTAATATTAAACAACAAGTTTAAATAGAGAAACTTGCCTTTATTGTTAATTTATTTTAGCAACAAATTATTTACCGTTTTAATAATTTTAATTTTTTTATTTTTCTCTTTTTTGTAGAAAAAGCTTTGAAAGAAGAAAAATAAATGAAGGAAGTAAATATATTAACCAACAAAACAATATGAACATGTTTCAAATCTAGTTTTTTATCTAATGAAATCTTAAAGTGAAACGTATTGCTTATTTTATGTTTCGGTTTTATAACAAAAACTAATTCATTTTAGCTTCTGAATTTACAGATAAATATTTGCTATCTTCCAAATAAAAGTATTTTTCATTCTAAAAAAGAAATTCATTAACTTTTAAAATTTGTGGTTTTACACTTTCGCCCTGTTTACCAAGAGTTATGAAATGATCTCTATTCAATATTTCAATCGCTTTCCTAATTTGCGCAAAGCAATATCTTATTCACCATTTTTAAACTTGTTAACAAATAATTGGTGATTAAATAAAGAAGTAATGGGTTCCGTGAGCGAGAAGGTAATCAGTGATTTAAATAATCTGGATTACTTTCTCGATTGCATGTAAGCAGGATTTTGTTGGGGCTTTATGTTCAATATTTTCTTAAAATGTCACTTTTCAGTTCCCTCAGTTGACAGCATTTGAGGATAGAATTTTAAAATCGTCAATTTTGAGGAAGAACTGCAATTTATCTTACTTTTGAGATCAAAATTTTCGTGAAAAAAACACTATTCAATTTTAAAGGTCAGAATTTGTTTGAGAAGAGAACCAAAAACTGCAAAATTCTTAAAGAGGGCCAAAAAAATAAAAAGTTATTCTGTACCTTGATTCTATTCCTAGTGGAGAGATTCTGTAACACAAACCGACCTGTATAAAATTACTTCCAAATAAAATAGTACTAGTACAATTCTACTATAATTTCGTACTTATTAATTCGTAGTAAATAACACCTACTCTAAATAATACAAAACTACGTTTTTATGCAACTCTGCTGTTAGTTTTCATGCCAAGGTGGGTTTCAGATTTAAGCTGTGAGCGCTTTCAAGCGATACAACTGTTCCAGTAGAAAACCTAATTAGCGCTTTTTTTCTATGACTGAGTTGCTAAGTCAAACATCAAAAATATTGGCAAGTAGTTAAAATGCAGGGACGTGCAACAAAAATGTTGGCAAATAGCAATGAATGCGCATGTTCTTGTAGTTTTAGAGCCTTTTTTTTAAATTAATACTTAATAAATAAACTTAAAAGAGACAAAAATTACAATTTCCTGGTTAGGCTACCAATTTATTCGATAAACTCTTTTACATTTCATAAATTAAACAACTATTTTGACATTTCAAATAGCAAACTATTCAGAAAATATAACTTATTGAGAGCGCTGGACGTGGCCACTGAGTTTTCACCAGACTGCTTAAATTTAAGGAAACTGTTGAATTATGTATTTAATTATGGTAACTGGGGAGTATGTCAAAAATTGCACTAACACATTTATAGAGTTTATGTTGGTATTGTTGCCATTTTGACAGAAGGCTATCTCTTTCTTGCTAAAAATTTGTCGAAGTTTCCCATCTCATTATCTCTGCTATCAACGAGATAGACTACGATGCTACAGAAGACAGCAATTTTACAATGAATAATCTTGATTCTTCACAGTACACACGAGAAGGTGAACGAACCAGATCGAGATATATTTCAACTCTTTAGTTTATCAAATTTTAAGTTATTTATTTCAAATCTGACACGTACTGAGATTTGACTCTCGCTGTACATTTGCTCGCCTTTTCTTCTATATTACAAACTTAAATAAATTTTAAAAACCAAAACTTGCAATTCACAATTTATTGAAGTGTTTCAAATTTTACAGAAATAAAAGCAAATAAAAAAGTATTCAATATGTGATGCAGCTGTAAACCTACAAAGATATACACATTTGTTGATAAGGCATTTTAAAAAATTAAGAAAAGTGTTGTTTTAAATTCGTCGTTATTGACTGGGGTTTTGTTGTAAAACATTTATAAGCTCTGCCACAGTACTTGTTAAACTTTGGATGGCCTGCATAACTTCTCGGTGCTCCTGACGCTTTTCCACTTCACGAAGTTGCCTGTGTTCCTCAGCAGCGTTCCTATCTGCTATGTTAGCAATAAGAGTACTAATGAGCTTATTGCGCGTCGCTCGTGATGGCCGTGCTGTACTGGCATCCGAATTCGTGGCACTCTTTTAAAAAGACATAGTTAAAAACTGCATAAATACAAATATTACACTCTCTTTGAAAGAGGCACAGCAACCTGATTTTCTGGGCCAGATGATGGTGAAACACATGGAGATGATGAGGGATTTGGTGATTGTACAGGGCTTGACGATGGTAGAGGACTTGGCGATGGTGGAGGGCTTCGCAATGATGCAGAGCTGCACGATGGCGATGGCTCAATTGGCAACGATTGGATCTGCAGCCCTATCCCAAGGCTCTTAATGCTTTCCACTCCATCAACAGCTGCTAATCCTAAAATGGCCAAAGCCTTTTCCTCAAAATCGCTCATCGGCTTGCCGCCCGGCCCTCCTCCAGTGAGCCTCTGGTTCATTTTTACTCGCCTTGCCCGCGTGCGCAGTTGGCTCTTCCAGACACCCAACGTCTGCAAATAATACATGGTAGCAAATGTAGAAAATATGATATCTAAAATATACTACCTCTTTCCATTTAGCTACATTACGAGCTGGCCCTCTGCATGCATTTAACTGGTCTGCCAGCTGCTTCCACAAATCTTGCATTTGCTGGGGCGTCTTTGGTGTGTTTTTTCCTTTGCCAATTTCAGGATGAGCCTGGCAGAATGCAATGTATGTTTCGAGTTGTTCGTGCGTAGCACGTTCGTTTTTTGGTTTCCTGTAAATTGAATTTTCTATTTAATATATATAAACTTTAAAATAAATAATAAATAATAATGTCTACTTACGTTGCAGAAGAATCCATTTTGCGCAAAACAGCTGATTTCCGCTGACATTACATTGTTCACCACAGTGTGGGGAAAAGCGCTGCACACTGAAACTTTTAGTTTTATCAATAATTGCAGAGAATAGCAAAAAACTTTTGGCTTGATAAAAACCTTGTTTAATAATCAATATTTGTTTAATTTATCAAGTTCACAGAATAAGGGTGTAAATATAATCATATGTAGCTTTTCTGCAATACTTTAAGATATTGGCAAATTCCAGGTACTCTTGGCTGTATGTGACGCCAACTACAGTTTTACACTGATTGATGTTGGAGCATACGGAAGCCAAAGTGATGGTGGCGTCTTTCGAAATTCTTGGTTCGGAAAAAAATTCCTAACCAATAACCTATACATCCCTTCAGAAACTTTCTTGCCAGGAACTACCACAAAATTTCCATACTACTTAGTTGGTGATGCAGCATTTCCACTAAGAGAAAATTTAATGAAGCCGTATGCGAGAGTCACTGACAGCACAATCGAAATCTATAACAAAAAGATTTCTCGTGCTAGGATAAGGATTGAGATTGCTTTTGGTAAGATTTCATCAAGACCACAAATGGAATTTAGAAGTACCGCACACTACAGACTTTTAATCGGCCGATGTCTTATGGTGAAAGTGCGCACACCTACCGATTAAACGAAACCCAACTAAAAAAATCAAATGGGAGGTCAGATTTCCACTTGATTTTTTAGTTGGGTTAAGTCTAATCGCTAGGTGTGCGCTCTTACATAAGACACCATAAGACATCGGCTGATTAAAAGTCTGTAGTGTGCGGTACCTCTAAAACTATAAAAAATAAAAACTTCGAAATTTTATTGATTGGATTAAAAAATTAATTTTTTATTTAAGGAAAAAAAGCTTCATTCGAATTCGAAGAAGCAACATGGTAGAAAAAAGCTCTTGTTGCTAAAAATAGAATAAGAAAAAGTAAACAAAGACACTTTTTCAGCTGTTCTTGTGTTCAAATACAACTTAAGCAACTGAGTGGACCACAGCGAAATTCTACCAACTACTGATGAGTTGGTTTAGCAGTCACGAAACAGACTGTCTAGTCAATGCTGTGATTTGCTCTAAACAGAGTTGTTGTTGCTGTTAAAGTTGTTGTGTTCATTAAAACTTGTAATTATAATTACAATAATTATAATTACCGGACTAGTAAGCTCTATAAGTCTTAAGAATAAACACTTAGCACGGTCACTAATAATTAAAAGCAGTTATAATTTATTTTAATTAATTTTTACATTTATCATTTGTAATATATTGATTTACAAATCATCCACATCCGGTTCAGGAAGACGATCAAATTTTTGGCAGATCATTGCTAAAAATGGCGCATATTTGGAAGCTGTCGAAGATTCATACTTTTTCTTCATCGACATGAGGACTTCGGAAAAAGATCATCATTTTTGCGCTTACTGCCACTTTTTGAAATTAGCGATGAGCTTTGTATTTCTTCTTCAATCAACCATTCTTCATTGCAAACATTTCCAGTGGTACTAAAAATAAAATAATTTACACTCACGTTGCTGGTTCCAAGGAATCACTTAGGAACGACATCGACTCTCTGTATTTCCATGGCGCTCCAACCTTCCTTCCAGAACCTGAGGGGCACTCTTCAGCCATCTTCTCCCTTCGATGCCTGTCTCGGAGGGTTCTCCAGCGAACTTTGCAGTCTTTTGCTGTAATGTAGAAAATATATAGAAAACATTTTTATAAAAACTATTGCAAAAAAAAACCTGTAGCTCCTATTTGTGCACCAATATCCTCCCAAATGTTGTCCTTGTACTTGAAGTCCTTATATTTGGAGCATCGCTTATCATACAAGCACTCATTTTTCGCACAAGTTCAATTAGTTGCTTGTTGTTGCCCTTAAATATGATTATAATTAGAAAAAATTAAAAATGTTATTTAATTTTCAAATACAAACTTCCATTTCTTTCGGTTGCTTATTTTGATTTGTTTTTATGTTTGTTTTTTGTTCAGGTTTTTTTTTTTCTTTGCAGCCTACTTCACATCCGAACGCACTGTCAAAATAGGAAATTCGAATCGAGTTGCGCTAGTGCGTTGCGCATTTCGGTAGGCTTCATATAAAATGTATGTGCATGAACCAATTTTGACAGAAGCGCAACGCAACACGCATTCAATTAGGGTCTACTATTAGTGTAGTTTTCTTTTTTGCATTTGCTCATATATGACTTAATTTTTATGCAGGTTCGTTGATCAATACCGACTAAATAAGGAAGCGTTTTTTATGGTGCTTGAAACCATCAAATCTTATTTGAAAAATTTGTCAATCCCTCCTGTACTGTAACTAGCGGCGGCTTTAAGATTTTTCGCGGAGGGGTCTTATCAGCGATCTGTTGGAAACGACGTGAACGTGTGCTTGGCGAGGCCCACAGTGTCTATAGTACTAAGGGAAATACTAAAGGCTCTAGAACGGTCGATTTGTCGTACTTGGGTGCAACTGGCGATGGATGAAAACGAAAAACGAAGGGCAAGAGACTTTTTCTATAGCAAGTACCGCATTCCAGGCATTACTGGTTGCATCGATGGAACCCATATAAAAATTGTAAAGCCAACCCTTGACGAACATCTTTAGTTCAACCGTAAAGGCTATTTAAGCATTAATGCGATGATTGTAAGTTATATATATTAACTATTTTGTTATTGCTTTTCAATATTTTATTTTTCAGATTTGCGACAACAATATGTTGATTCGAGCGGTAGATGCACGATATCCTGGCTCTAGCCACGACTCTTTCGTCTGGCCATGCTCGTCATATAATATAAGCCATGCTCGTCAATTTTATCTCAGGAAATGAGGCCGGCGATCGTGCGAACAGGTTACTTGGAGACTGTGGTTATGGCATTGAATCATTTCTCTTAACGCCGTACAGAGATCCACAATATAATTCTCGGGAGTAAAAATTTAATATGGCGCATTCTTTGGCGAGAAATATTGTTGAATAGACAATAGGGGTGCTAAAAAGTAGCTTTCGATGCTTGCTGAATACGTTGCACTACAGCCCGCAAAAAACTGTACAAATAATAAATGCTTGTTGCGCCCTCCACAATGTGTGTAGAAATTACAACATTGAAAATGTTGAAGATGTTTTCGAATCACCTGAGATTGAAGGTGATGATGCTGTGTCGGTTTCTAATCTGACATTACAAAGTGAAGGTCAGAGGATAAGAAATGAAATAGCCGATTGTCTGTTATAATTTTACAAAATAGAAATAAAACTTAAAATCTTTATTTAAATACTTCATTATCACATTTAATTCAATCCATTTGTATTATAAGTCTTTGTTCTCAATGAAAAACTTAAAGCTGAAAAATCACTCACGTTATTGAGGTACATGTAAAAAAAAATAAAGGAACAAATAAATCATTTCTGTGCTAAATTAAATTTTGCAAGATCCAGCTCCAGCTGCTGCTTCTTCAGTTGATTTTTTTCTTGCATGGTAGTCAACATACGCACACTTATGCTCTGAAATTCATTTTTCGGTATACATGAGCGGTATACTCTTCTCAAGCTGCTTGCGTTTTTCTTTTTGAATTGTGATAAGTTCATCAATTTTTTTGTTCAAATTCTTCTTGCAGTCGTTATCCTCATCTTCTTTTTGAAGATATCGATGGTTTTCGCACGAACTACATATTTCTTCAAATATGCCAGTTGAAGAAGACCAGCTTTTGAAGTGCTATCTACTGATGGTAGGCCGTGTTTCTTTATAAATGTGTGCTTGAAAGCCAATCAGTATGTTAAATTTTGAAAATATTAGTCTCTCTAAAACTTTTAGGCAATTTCTTCAAAAATTGCGAGATTTTTTTTGTAAGCAATCAAGGTTAGTTTTTGGAGGTACTTAGTACTTCTTGTTGTCTTTACTAAGCCATATATGGAATAATAAAAGATCGTGTATGCGGAAGTTGTCTGGGAAAAAATAAAAATTTGATAAAGTCTCCAATATTCGCAAATTCAAAAGCTAATACATAAACAGAATATTGAAGGCCCTTTTCAAATTCAATGTTCATAGATTTACCAAACTTTACCATTTTTTTGAAAGTCTACATAAAGTTCATCTAATAAAAATTATATCATTTTTTAGGTCACACTCAAAATATAGATTTTCTGAATAATGTTTTTATTTTACAAAAAATCTATAACTAAATTAAAAGTATGTACTTGCAATTGGTGACATTATCCATTCTTTTGTTTTTTTAATTCTTTCCTGTTTTTAGACTTGCACTATATTTAATTTTGCAGAAAAAAATTCAAACTCAAATAAAATTAAGAAGTTTGATAAACTGCCAACAGACGGTAAAGGTTTTAACTTAAAAAACAAGTATGCAGTATTTTGCTCTGGAGTATTCACCTTCTTGTAGCAAAAAAAAATATTAATTTTGAAGAACTCGAAAAATTGAATTTTTTCCAGAATAACTGTACAAATTTCCTAAAGTGCAATGGTGGGAAAACCATTCCACAGATTATCCAAATTTATCAAAAATTGCTAAAAAAAATTGTCTATTCCTGCTAGCAGTGCTGCCGTCGAGCGGGTATTTTCTGCAACTGGCAATATAATAGCAGAAAAACGAAATTGTTTGGGCCCAAGAAGTGCTAATAATATTTTGTTTTTAGGATATGCTTAAGGACATGCTTTGTCGATTCGGTTAAATTTTGTCGTTTTTCTTCCTTGTTTTTGGTTGTGTTGTTCTGATTTTTCCTATTTCACGAATAAATAGTTTATATGACGTGAAGATGCATTTCATCAAATGTGCAGTGTTCCTAGCTGTTCACGCAGACTAGTTCGAATTTACATAAATGGAACATATGAATTTCGTTAATATTTACATAGTTCACGCGCACATGTTTCACAACATGCTTCAAGCAAAAGAAGCAACAACGCCAACTACTTCCGAAAAACTTACATTTTGCACTAATAAAAGGTCTATTAGCTGATAGACATTGGGTTCCAAATTAAACGACAGAGGTACGAAATAACATCAATAGTGTTCTCCCAGCTAAAAACCAAAACCTTACAAAAACAAATTCTGATAAAACGAGGAAGATTTGTACTGCTTGTGCTGTTCCATACGACGCACGACAAAGTCATCGCGCAAAAAATGCCATATAATCTTATGTGGGGAGCATAAAATATAACTTTATGACTATTGCCTATAATATTGGTTTATCCTTTTAAAAATATTATCTGGTTCAAATTTAGAACTTTGTTTTTAAGATAGAAATTAATTTTATACTAAATATATGCCTTGAGTTGCTTATATTTTATTTTGTTAAAAGTACCTTTCTTAAAATAGCAAAATAAACTCAAACAGAAAAAAATTATATTTTTTTATTAAAAACTCTTGTTTATAAAATTAGTTGGTGGTTTCCTTATTCTAATAACCTTAATCAGTAGGGCTTTTTTAAAAGATGGTGTCGTCGATTCGACGAAGCATGACCTTTATGTATTAAAAATATGCATAATTATGTATTAAAATAATTAATTCTTTTCCTTCAAAGTTCCTTCAAATTTTGTTTGTAACGAAAACTGAACAAGGCAATTAACATGAACTTTGTAATAATTTTTTCATATTACACTATGCGCCAAAATCAGAAAAAAGTTCTAAACACGGCATCCCACTGTTATATCTTATAGAGTTGGTGTCTCTTAACACGAAAATTGCAAAAAAAATTTGTATGGAAACAATCCGCTGAACTTTGTTAGAACGGTTGACGTGTTCTGAAATGAAAAAAATAAACAATTGGTTTTTATAATTGCTTCAATTATTTATTGGCACTTTATGCTAATCTATTTTTCAACAAAATCTACATAAAATCATCAGAATCATTTTCACCGTCATAATTAGTGTTCATTTTATCAGAAACCATTAATGTTGAATAACTTAACGTTTCCTTTTCAAAACACTTTGTTTTTATTTTTTTAATCACGCTTTCCATCATCTGTCTTGATTGTTTATTTTGATCTTTCTCTAACGAATCTCTGTCTTCTCTTAGGGTTCTTAAATTCAAATTATGTTCTGTTTTCGTTTTATTTAATCTATTGATAGTTTCGTTTAATCGTTTTTCAACATGAAACTTGCAAACTTTTTTGGAGTTGAAGAAGGATACTTGTCCTACCTCCATTCCAGGCGTTTTTTTCAAGTTTGTCCACATTGTATAAACAACGTCAACGCAATTCTTTTTATTTCCCTGAATACTATTAGCTTTTGTTAACTGCGCTGCATCTTCAATGACTGCTACAGGTAAGTCATCAATAGTCTGTCCCTATAAAGATTATTATTTAATATTTATCACTGGTTTCAATGTAAATATACCTTTTTTAATCGGATGTATACGTGAGCAGATGAAAACTTATCAACATGAAACCACACATCTTCTGGCCAACCCCAACGAATGAGTTCCTCATCTATGAAAGAGGAAAAATTAATAGTTGAGTAGTAATAGTTTAACTGCAAGAACACCAGTTAAAAAACAAATATGAAATTAAAACAAGTAAAGAAAGTCTAAAGTCGGTCTAGGCCGACTATGAAATACCCTAAACCCACTTTTCAAAAACGAAAAATTTTTATTGTAAATGGGCGTCTCCAAGGGCGGATGAAGCCTTTATTTTATATGCATTTAAATGTTGATGAAAAATTTACACATACCAAGTTTTATTCCTGTAGCTCACAGTTAATGCCTTTATTGTGCTTTCGCTATGGGAGGTGGGCGTGTTCATGGACGGATTACTTCCAATTTTTGAACACACTTTAGTTTTGGTATAAAATACATGCATACCAAATTTAATTTCTCTATGACAAACATAACCTTATTTATTGAGTTTAAAACTTTTTGGGTTGTATGGGAAAAAGGCGTGTCCGTAGGCGGATGACGTCAATTTTTCAAAACCATCTTTGTCTTGTCAGGTTAAACAAAGGCTTATTTATTGCGTTTTAAATTTTTGGGTTGTATGGGAGGTGGGCGTGTCCGTGAGCGGATGACGTCCATTTTTCAAAGACATCTTTGTGTTGATATAAAACACATACATACCAAATTTTATTGTTGTAGGCTTATTATGAGCTGAGTTATGCAGTTTTCAATTTTCGCGTTGTATGAGAGGTAGGCGTGTCCGTGGGCGGATGATGTCCACTTTTCAAAACCATCTTTGTTTTGTTACAAAAAACATATGTGCCAAATTTTAGCTCTGTGGTTAAACAGAGGCTTATTTATTGCGTTTTCAATTTTTGGTTTGTATGGGAGGTGGGCGTGTCCGTAAGCGGATGACGTCCATTTTTCAAAGACATTTTTGTGTTGATATAAAACACATACATACCATATTTTATTGTTGTAGGCTAATTATGAGCTGAGTTATGCAGTTTTAAATTTTCGCGTTGTACAGGAGGTAGGCGTGCCCGTGGGCGGATTCCAAAAATATTCAATAGTGCAGATCCTTGGGTCAATGTGATCATGTGTCCTAAGTTTCATCCAATTATCTCAACTCCTTCTTCTTATCCTGTGTATACGGACAACACACAGACGGACAGACGGACGGACGGACGGACGGACGGACGGACGGACGGACGGACATGGATAGCTCGACTCACGTGATGACGCTGATCAAGAATATATATACTTTTCTATACCGGACTCGCTTCGTTCTATGCGTTACAAACGTTTGCACAAAGTTAATATACCCTGACCTTACAGGTTTAGGGTATAAAAAAATACTGAAAGATGGAAAAAGACTTAATTCAAAATACTTGATAATATTAGTCTATATTAACCCCAAATAAATATTTATAAGAGTGCTCATAGTTTTAAAAGAGGGTATTTTCTGACGATATTATGAGTGCTAATAGTTTTGAGTCCAAAACAACTCTTATTTATGAATATTTTATGAGCGCATGTTATAATGACTCAGAAAAGACTCTTATTAATTAACTTTTTATAAGGGCACATTATTATGACTCAGAACAGACTTATTTATGAACGTTTTATGAGCGCATATTATTATGAGTCCGAAAAAACATTTATTTATGAACCTTTTAAGAGCGCACCTTATTATGACTCAGAAAGGACTCTTATTTATGAACCTTTTATGAGCGCACCGAAAAGACTGGTCCGAAAAGTTTGGTATATATGAGCCTTTTATGAGCGCCCACAATAATGACTCAGAAAAACCTCATATTTATGATGGTTTTTTGAGCGCCCATAATTATCACTCAGACACACCAATATATTTCAGAGCAACTTTTTCGATAAACTGCTTTGTTTAAAACAATTTTTCAGAAAAATTTGTTCTTTCTTTACACACTGAGAAAATTGTGTTCCTTTAACGTGTAAAACGTTAGTTTGATATTTTAAAATGAACATTTTAAAAATTGCTTGCAATACTTCTAAAATTATCATTTTAAAATAACAAACGAACGTTTTAAAAGCTCTTTTTAAAATGTTTATTTTAGAAAATCAAACAAACGTTTAAGAAGCTTATTTTAAAATGTCCGTTTTGTAGTAGGACAATTTGTAGTACCACGTTTCCTGCTTTTCGTGCTACGAAACGTTTTAACAGTTTCTCTGTGCACGGCGTTAAGTCAACACTTTGGACATTCTTTAACCCTAGAACCCATACGGGGTGCGTAGGAACCCCATTTCAAATTAAAAGTTTAATCTGTTTACTGTTTGCCTTTTTTTTAAACATGAATTTTTGTCACTATAACTGTGATTTTTGTACTTGATTTTTTGTTATTCTATTTTAAAATGAACTCATCATAAATAAAAAATATAAATTTGTATCTTAATTTAACGAAATACCGCTTTTAGGTTAGTGGGGTGTAGAGGAACCCCAAATAGGTTAACGTAATAAAAAACAAGGTATGGTTTCCAGGGTTAAAATTATGCAAGAGATCGAAACTTACGATGAGTGAAAATTGAAGTTATGGTGTAAACATTTGAATAACATTTAATTATAATACGAAATAGGTAATTTTCTTTTGGTTTTCTTAATAGTCACAAGAGACTCTAAAATATGACTCTTATAAGACTCCGAAAACATTCATACTTCTGACTCTTAAAAACACATATTTCAGAATCCTATAGTCATATTTCAGACTCAGATCTGTGTGCCCTTCCAGAAAATGAAACACGCTCATATAAGACTTTTTTATATGACCATGTTGACACTATCGTAATTTATGGCTCATTCTTGATTTAAGCATAAAACATGTACAAATTAAGTAATTTCCTAGTGGGAAAACTATCAATGAAATTACTTCGAAATCAAGTAATTTATCATAAATTACCATCTAAATTAACATACAATCTGTGTCGACTCTAATTTGTTCGATTAATAATAAACACATCTTAAGGTGTCAATCAGAATAAAGAATAAATTCATAATAAAATCAGTCAAACAAAATAAAATAAGATAAGCAAATATGAGCGTTAACATGGAAATTACAAAATAAATTACGAACAGCTAGGTTGAACGCAGTAATGTGAACGCAGTATGACAGCATATACTTTGTTTTGCCCTCGTTCACCGTCAAACACACATTGGCTGATTCCTTTTCGATAGCGGCGAAAGGTAACTGCTGCTGTCTATATTGATTTGGCCGATAATATCGATATCATCAGCCCCTCCATGATGAATTTGAAGAGGCCTTGACGGAGCTGCCTTGACGGAGCTGTATATATTGCTCAACATCATCCTGCAGAGTCTTATCAACTTTGCAGGTATACCGAATTCAGACATTTTTGCGTACATGCATTTCCGAATCGGGCTATCGAACACAGCTTTATATTCGACAAAGAGATGGTGGGTGTCGATTTGATTTTCATGGGTTTTTTCCAGAATTTGGATAAGGTCCAAATTAAGGTTTTGGTATGCGACTTCAATCTTTCACACAATACGCTCGAAAGATCCTTGTATGCGATGGAAATAAGACTGATGCCTCGGTATCCTTTAATCCTTTTATCCTTTTTAAAAATATAGGACACTGAGATTACAATCGTTGGGCACAAGTTGATGCATCCTTATCAATTCACCGCCGCCAGTTTTAAGCAATTCAGCAGCCAGGCCGTCAGCACCTGCTTGATTACAACTTTAACCTCGTCATGGTTGTGTTGGAATTTCCACTCCATCATCGTCGATTGGTGGTGTCGCACTTAATTTTCCAAGGGCGGAATTGTTGGGATAGTCGCCCGCAAGCAGATTGCAAAAATGATGCCTCTATAATTTCAATGCGCACTGCATATCTGTAGCCAGATCACCATTTTCATCTCTACAAGTGGATGCTCCGGTTTTGAAAGCTTGGGTTAGACGCTTAACCTGTTTGTAGAATTTTCATCAGTTCGTACGGCTGCATATTTTATAATATTAACACTTTCAACTTTTATTTATAATAAGAAAACAATATTTCTGATACAAAGTTTCTGGTATCCTTAAAGCTTGAAATGTATTTTTTTAGAATTAATAGCAAAAGCAAAAAAAAAAATAAAAAAACAACAACGTTAAAAGCGAGATTAACCAACACAGTCATAAAATGCAATCCAAAAACTGACAACATTCAGTTCGTACGATAGAAAGAATGCGAGTGTGCACAAGGATAACGGGACAAATTATTTTTTGCTGATTCTGTATATCAATTGAGAATGTATTGAGAATGTTTTGGGAATGTTTTGAGAAAATTTCGGTCACTCTTTGATTTTATACCAGCAGTTTCTTTGAATGATTTTCTACTATGGCACATGGCAAAGCGATTTGTAAAGAAATAAGAAAGTTAATTGTCAATATCTTTCTTTTACACAAAAGTTACGGTTTTAATTGCATAGCCACTAGGATTAGCAAAGTCAACTGTCCAATACGTCATCAAAAATTATGTGAATATCGCCTCAATTGAGCCACAGCAGCTTGGGCGAGGAAATCAATTAAAAGTAAATTATCGAGATATACGAGCATTGGAGGCCATAATAATAGAAAAAAGACGGACTTCAATGAGAAACTAAGCGAAAATGTGGTCGAAAATGATCGGGAGAAGTGTAAGCTATGATTGGATTCGGAAACATTTGCATAAATTTGCAGTCAACGGTGGTTCTTTCTTTTCTTGCAAAATTGAAAATTAATACACTGGTACTCGTTTAACCAAAATTCACATAATAAACGTCATATTTCAATTTATACAAATTATTCCGAGTTTCTGAGTAAGCCATTCACGGCTTACACTTCTCCCGATCATCTTCGACTACATTTTAGCTTAGTTTCTCATTGAAGTCCGTCTTTTTTCTATTATTATGGCCTCCAAGCTCGTATATCTCGATAATTTACTTTTGATTGATTTCCATTGATATACAGAATCAGCAAAAAATAATTTGTCCCGTTAGTTATCCTTGTGCAAGCTAACGCAACAGCTTGCACTACAGCCGAAACATTGCAAAACCTCAACGGTAACCCAACACCCCACACGCGCAGCGCTCAGACGTCAAGCCAAAGCCAACGACCAGCGTTCCCGTGGGAAGCGCAAAGTCAGCAATAGGAAAAACACCAAAAGTCACGTACGGGCCTTAGTTTAAGTTAACGAGTAGATTATGAATATTTTTGTAATTAGTCCTAAGTGAAGATTAACTTAATAAAGACCTGTTGGTCAAGAAAATAATTTTTTTTACAAACTAAAGAAGCCTTTAGTTTAACTTGCACACTCGCATTCTTTCTATCGTACGAACTGAATGTTGTCGGTGTTTGGATTGCATTTTATGACTGTGTTGGTTAATCTCGCTTTTAACGTTGTTGTTTTTGTAATTTTTTTTTGCTTTTGCTATTAATTCTAAAAAATACATTTCATGCTTTAAGGATACTACAAACTTTTTATCAGAAATATTGTTTTCTTATTATAAAAAAAAAGATGAAAGTGTTAATATTATAAAACTAGCGTATGTAACCCGGTGTTACTCGGGGTCGTGCCTCGATCGCAGAAAAATGACGATTTTCAAAACTGCTCTCATTTAAACATTTTTTAAATTATCAATTAAATTTTAAAAGTTTTTAAATTATAGTTTTTTGGGCTTTTGCCCCTCCTTCCGTCGAAAGTGTTTAGTCAAATTTCCGTAAAACTGTACCTGCCAGTGATGATTACAAAAAAATGACATATTCAACGTCTCGTTCTGACGTCTGATTTTTGAGGAAAATGGTCATCCAGTTTGAAAAAAGTCATTTCGAGAAAAATGCATATAAAGTTTTTCCTAGCATGCATTTAATATGCAATTTTATCGCAAAAAATTTCAATTTCAAAAAATCCTATAAGCATCGATTCGATTTGTGGATTGTCTTCGTTCAACTTCGGTTTTGGTCGATACTGTTCGGTTAATTTTTTTTCATCTTTACATAGCTTCTGCTCGTATTCGTTTAACTTCTTTTTTTTCATTAGTCTTTGGTTCTTGACTTCGTTTGCCTTCGGCTCATTCCTTGATTTTTGTCGAAAGAACTTTTAAAAGCATACACTCAGAAAAAAGTTTCTAGGGATATGATAAAAAAGGCATCATATTTAGAGAAAAATGGTATAGACTTTGCTGCAGAGAATGCTATTCTCTAATTGCGATGCTAAAAATTTTCTAAAAATGATAAAACGCTTCCATGAAAAACAAAAATATATGAAAATATATCGTTTTTAGAGAAAAATATTTTTTATTTTTGAGAAAAGATTTGTTTTTATTGAAGAAAATACTTCTCATAGTGAATTTTTTATCAAAATTTAAGAAAATTTTTTAATTTTCAATAAATTTTTTTCTATAAATGAGCAATTTTTTGTGCGAGATAAATACTTATCATTATTAGAGATATTGAAATATTTCCATTTCCTACAAGTAAAGAAATATTTCTTCGAACATGTGAAAATTTATTCTAATTGAAGAAAATTTTATTTGAAAAAGAGAAAAATGCTATTATCGTAAATAGAAAAATTTTTTACTTTAGCAAGGTATGTGTTTTTCTGAGTGGATCTATTTCAGTAACAGATACAAATGCCTACCAAGTTTCATCAATCTCTTACGAAAGGTTTCTGAAATTTAAGTAACCTCAATTCTGTAACACGATCAAGTTATTTCACGTACCAAATTTTAGTAAAATCGGTGAAATCATTTGCGAGTTATTGAGTCTTAACAATACACTACTTAAAGCGCCCTCTTGCGGAAGTCTTTGGAATTTTTTATATTTTATGTTTTATCTTGAACGTTCATGCCAAATTTCATTGAAAGCTGTTCGGGCGTTTAGGAGTTTTTGGGTCTTTAAAACGCACACTTAAAGCGCCCTCTTACGGAAGTCTTTGGAATTTTTTATAGCCTATGTTATTTTTGGCGCAGTAGAACCTTCATACGAAATTTCATTGAAATCGGTCCAGGTGTTTAGGAGTTATTATAGAGTGCCTTTGCTTTGAGTTATACTTTTTCACCTTTGCTTTATATTAGTTGCAGTTGAACCTTCTTAACAAATTTCATTGAAATCGGTCCAGGCGTTTAGGAGTTATTGAGTCTTAAAAAATCACTACTTAAAGCGCCCTCTTGCGGAAGTCTTTGGAATTTTTAATATTTTATGTTTTATCTTGGATGGAGGTGAACGTTCATACCAAATTTCATTAAAATCGGTACAGGTGTTTAGGAGTTATTATGTCTTTAAAACTCACTATTTAAAGCGCCCTCTTGCGGAAGTTTTTGGAATTTTTAATAGCCTATGATTTATCTTGGGCGCAGTTGAACCTTCATACCAAATTTCATTGAAATCGGTCCAGGCGTTTAGAAGTTATTATGGAGTGCCACACCCACATAATTGCGCCTACTTTTTTACACCCCCTAAGTTCTTTCTCTCTATCAAACGCACTCGGTGTCCAAATTTCAGCTCAATCGGATAAACGGTACGCGAGCCTATACGGAACAGACAGACAGACAAACATTTGATTTTATATATTAAGAAGATATGCAGCCGTACGAACTGATTGTTGTCGGGGTAGTAGAACAGCTCAATTTTTTCACGTTCACACTTTTCTACTCCCTTTTTGTACGTCTGAAAAAGCGTCTCTCTTCCTTCATCTTTTCGTGATAGTTTTCATGCATGGCTCGCTTTGAAGCTAACTGCAGCGACTTTTTATATGACACCAGCTTCATTAAGGCAAGAGTTAGGTTGGTTGAGCTTAACCGAGAGTTGAGCGGAGTAGGCCTCAGCGGTACGTTGTGATTGCAGCTTATGGACATTTAGATTTCGTTGCACACGTGTGCGTTTATTTATTTATTTATTTATTTCAGTCTATGAATATATAACATTCTTACAGACTATTTTTAACAAAAACAAATATAATTTAAACACTTAAAACTAACAAGATACTTCCGCAAAAACAAAATAAGTGGAATACAATAAAAAGCATTATAAGATATTAGACAAAAAGTTTTTTAAACTATATTTTGGCAATGAAAGATCAAGAGAAAATTTAAGTGACAATTCATTAAAAAGAATTAAAGCTCTAGTTATTGGCTCGTTTCGAGCATAATTTGTACGAACTTGTTTAATTAAAAATACTTTGAAATACCGCAACTGCCTTACAGGAAAATCAATTAACTGCAACAATCCCGGGCAATCAATTTTAGAAGAGATTATATCGATGGTTAAGCTCACTTAAGTGATAAGTGACCTTTTGACAAAAATAGGTTTGCTGCATTTTTTAAATCATCAATATAATATCTACCTTGTGTACATTTCTTGAAAATGCATAACCAATGGATGCTGCTCAGTATACAGTTGAAACTAGTGTTTTGTACTGAAATGTATTGAAATTTAAAAACATAATCGACGTTTCTGAACATTTAAAATTTTGCACTTATCACTTTTGTGCGCTTAACCATCGATATCATGAATAAATAATAAAGATTGAACATTTCTTCTCGATTCCAAGGATTTCAAACCCATAAGCAGAAAACGCACATTATACGAGGGTAATGGAGGTAATGGAGTTGACTCTTTCTAGAGGAATTCCAGCTAATAAATAATTTTAAGTTAGAGAATTTAAGGATTTATTAAAAGTTACTTGAGAGCATTTACTAATATTAAGCGGGAGGCCATTGCGAACACTCCAATTAAACACATTATTAAGGTCCGCTTGAAGTGATTTGATACCATCAGGGCTACAAATACTGGAAAATAACTTCAAATCATAAGCAACTGTGACTTGCGAAAACATTTACTAATATCATTTATAGATAAAGTAAAAAACAGGGGGCCAAGAATACTTCCTTGAGGCACACCTGAAGATGCATCATAACGAAATGATTGAATATTATTAATCGAAACAAAACACTTTCTACCCACTAAATAAGATTCAATCCACATTAAAAAAGTAGAGTGAAAACCCATTCTAGCTAACTTCGCCAAAAGCACCCTATGAGGAACTTTGTCAAAAGCCTTCAAAAAATCGGTGTAAACCACATCAACTTGATGTGTCAGTTCAAAAGATGAAATGCAGAAATTTGAAAACAGTGTTAAATAAGTTAACGTGGATCTACCAGCAACAAAACCATGCTGTTCACTACATATATAGTTTTTCACTAAAAAGAAAAGTTTTGCTTTGATTATAGACTCAAATAATTTAGAAACATTAGATATATTAGATAATAATTTAGATAACTTTGAAATTGGGCGATAATTGTAAATATCTGATTTAACCCCACTCTTAAAAGTAATTGAGGCAATTTTCCAGCAATCAATAAAATCTCCACTAGATAATGATTTTAGCAGTTAAAAAATGAACAGGCAGTTTGAATGTTGAAATCGAGAATGAAAAAACATTTTATTTTTCGAACAAATACATAAAACATAAATCAATGAAACATATATAATAAACAATTCGTAATTAACAAGTGTATTGTAACAAAGTATATAAAACCAACACCCCCACTCGAATTGAGTTTATATAATTTGCAAACCTATTTGTTTTGAAAAATATTTATGTTTATCAACACAAACTGGTTTTGTTAAAAAATCTGCAAGCATTTCATTAGTTGATACTCCACAGAATATTACGTCATTCATCTTCTTCTTCTCTCTTATAAAATGATGCCGAATATCGATATGCTTTGATCGCGGATGATATACATCATTTGATGCCAAATGAACTGCACTTTGGTTGTCACAATATATCTTGGTTGGCTGATCGTGTTTAAATCTAATATTGATTTCTTTCTCCAATTCGCGCAACCAAATCACCTCCTGTGTAGCTGCAGATAAAGCCATATATTCAGCTTCCGTAGTTGACAAAGCGACCGTTGGTTGACGTTTGCTATTCCATGATATTGCACCTCCTTGCAATATGTTCACATATCCTGTCACTGACTTACGCTCTTCCTTATCATTCGCCCAATCAGCATCTGAATAGGTGATTATGTCTTGATTTCCCGATTTGGAAAAACATAATTTCATTCCAAGTGTCCCCTTCAGGTATCGAAAAATACGCTTAACAGCCTCCCAATGTCTTCTACATGGATTTTTATTAAATCGACTCAAAAAATTGACTGCTTGACATATGTCAGGTCGTGTGCATTGTGCTGCGAACAATAAACTTCCAATGGCCTGCTGGTATGGAACGTCTTTCATTGACTCATCTATCTCGTCTTGCTTTTCTAACTTTTGATTGTTGTCAACTGGCGTTGATATGATGTTACAGTTCTCCATATTGTATTTTCGTAGCATCCTTTCTATATAATCTTGTTGATCTAGATAAATTAAATTTTTGTTTTGAGTAATTCGCATTCCTAAGCACTGTTTTGCTTTTCCGATGTACTTCATTTTAAAGTTCTTCATTTATTTATCCTTTATGATTTCACGGAACTTTATGTCATTGCTGAAAAATAGCATGTCATCAACATATAGTGCCAAAAAGGTCATTTTATCCTTTTTGATGTGATAATATATGCACGGATCAACTTTTGATCGACGTAAACCATATTCCTGTAACGCTGCATCCAACTTCTGATTCCAGACCAAACTTGCTTGTTTCAAACCGTAAAGCGCCTTTTTGAGCTTTAGAACATGTCCGTTCTGTAAGTTGATAACAGATGGTGGTTCAACATAGATATCTTCGCTCAGATCTCCTTGCAGGAATGCAGTCACAGCATCCATTTGCTCGATTTGAAGTTGATAACGCGCAGCCAACGCAAACAAGTATCTGATTGATGTATATCGAACGACAGGGGAAAAAGTTTCTTCATAATCAACCCCTTTGCACTGCGTATATCCCTTTACAACGAGCCTCGCTTTGTACCGGATGGAATCATCAGGCTCCCGTTTCTTTTTTAAACCACTTCGTTTTTATAACATTGCAACCCGGCGGTTTTGGAACTGAAAACCACGTGTTATTTTCTTCTAATGACGCCAATTCACTGTCAACGGCTTCTCTCCATTTGTTGCATTCTTCACCAGACAAAGCTTCCTCAATGGTATATGGCTCTTCTTCAGGTAAAATTGCTTTAAACCCAACTAAATTTTGGTGTTTCTTTTTCGCTATTCGCTCACTCCGCCTAAGCCCAGAGACTTCAGGAACTGCTGCTGCCGGATTTTCGGGAACTGATGCAATCACTTCATCATGTCTCTCATCAATTGGATATATTTCCCCCACTTCATTGTTATTTTCAGGCAATGAATTAAATGACAATGAACTAGAATCCAACTCTTCAGCATTAGAATCATTTATGAAATCTACATTATTACCATTACTGCATACACTATTTGTATCTTTTATCGAAGGATAACGAAAGAAGTAAAAATCATTTTCAGACTCATTAATCATTGAAAAACCCTTGGTATTTTCTTCAAACTGTACGTCTCTTCGCTCAATGATTTCTTTGCTTTTGATATTGTACACTCGATAACCTTTCGATCTTATGCTATAGCCAACAAAAATGCATTTTTCAGATTTAGGATCCCATTTTTGACGCTTTTGTTTTGGTACGAATGCCATTGCTAGACATCCAAAAATCTTCATATGGCTAACATCCGGCTTCCGTCCAGACCACATTTCTTCAGGAGTATGTTTCAAAGATTTGTGGGGACTTCTGTTCGCTATGTAGGCTGCTGTCTGTACTGCTTCTGCCCAAAATCGCTTCGGTAGCTTTGCATCATATAGCATGCACCTTGCTTTTTCCGTCAAGGTTCTGTTAACTCGCTCTGATAAACCGTTTTGTTCTGGATTATATGCGATTGATGTTTGGTGAACTATTCCGAAGGTTTTCATGAAACACTGCATATTCTTGTTCACGTACTCATTGCCATTGTCACTCCTTAGCATCTTGATTTTGACTCCAGATTGAGTTTCTGCCATAGTTTTAAACTCTTTAAACTTTTCGTATACTTCAGATTTTGCTTTTATGAAGTAAACGAATATCTTCCTAGTAAAGTCATCAACAAATATAACAAAATATTTGCTTCCACCCAACGATTTTACCTCCATTGGACCACATACGCCACTATGTATGATCTCTAGAACCCTCGTAGCTCTGTGTCCATCGTTAGAAAAACTTCCTCGAATGTGTTTTCCTTGCGCACAACCTTCACATAATGTTTTTGCCACAGCTTCTTGAAAGTTAACTCAAGTAACGAGACCATTCTTGAGCATTTTTAGACCTTCATTATGCAAATGTCCAAACCGTTTGTGCCATGTCTCAAACAAGTCCTCTGACTTAGCTATAAAAAGTTCATCGGCTTTTAACGTATCCAACTTGTACATGCCACCAATACTTGAAGCAGTTACAAGTAGTTGATTGTCGCCATTAAAGACTTTGCACCCTGACTCATCGAATACGACTCTATTTCCTCGTTTGACCATCTGACTTACCGATAGTAAGTTTTCAGCAACTCCAGACACATACAAAACATTTCGTATTGGAATAGTACATACATCGCCATTCTTCCTCACGCTCACCTGGATATCTCCACGGGAAACTGCTTTCAAAACATTGTCATCTGCAATCTTTACATCCCCATCATATGGTTTCGGATCCCGAATCAAATTTAGGTCTTTTGTCATGTGCGCCGACGCGCCACTATCGATATACCAATCGCTGCTGCGTAGATTTTTCGCTGAGTATGCAGCATATAAAGAAGAACCTTTCTTCCCAGACTTTTGTTGCTCTTTCCCTCTTTTTGTAGGACAATCCGATGCAAAATGGCCAACGCCATTGCACGCGAAACATCTGCGCTTTGTTCCTCCCTGATTTCCATATTTTTTCTTATTGAAAGTCTTCTTGCTTACTAATGCTTGACTTGAGTTCTCCATACGAACATCTTGCAAAAGTTTCATTTTTATGGAATCTGCCGTTATTTTTGTACCACAACTTCCTAGAGACATAATCATTGGACGATATGTTTCTGGAAGTCCTTTAAGCAGCAAACAACCTAGCCATTCGTCATTCACCATGAACCCTATCGATCCAAGCTTCTGATAAGTAGTCACAATCTGCGATACATAATCTTCTATTGAACTACAATCCTCCAGTTGAATGGAACATAATTTTTGCAGCAAACCCACTTTTCTGTCCAGACCAGAATCCTCGAAAAGGTCTTTCAGCGTGTTCCATACATACCTCGCCGATGTGCAGTCTCTCACATACACATATAACGATTTATCCAACGATAAAATCAAGCGGCATCTTGCCTTTTCTTCTTCTGATGTACTAACTGCGGATGCAGATGGATTTCCTCCAGATGAACTCGCTAGGGATGCACTGATTTCCGTTTCAGAATCAGCCACATATTTCCAAAGCCCTTCAAGTCTTAATTGCGCTTCTATGGCAAAACTCCATGTCATCCAGTTAGCTGAACCAACGAGTTTCTCAAATTTTTCTAATGATGTAGCTCCAGCCATTACAATGCAGTTGATTAAATGTAAAATAATATACTAGAATTTATTGTGATTCTCGACTAAATGCCTGGGCCCATAACCTTTTAGCAGTTAAAAAATGAACAGGCAGTTTGAATGTTGAAATCGAGAATGAAAAAATATTTTATTTTTCGAACAAATACATAAAACATAAATCAATGAAACATATATAATAAACAATTCGTAATTAACAAGTGTATTGTAACAAAGTATATAAAACCAACAAATGACTTATTGAAAAGAGAACAAAGAAGCTTTAGAAGATAGAAGATAATCCATCAATATCAGATTTGACAGAGCATTTCATAGATGATAAATCAGCTGATAACTATATTTAGTCGAAGTATAACGGCCGAAATCAATCAAGCTATGTGTTCTTTGATATTTTTTATAATATTTAGATTTTAAGTTTCTCAATTTTCTTAATTCATTGGTATACCACACAGGGCCTGAAATTATAGATGCTTTTCTTTACGGAATAGATCTAGTGAAGCAGTCAATGAGCGTTGTATTAAACGCGCAGACCGCAGCATCCAGATTCTGTAAAGATAAAACTTTTGTATTAAGATGGAGTATAGATGACCAATTTATACTGGACAAACTATTTTTTAACATAACATAGTTAGTTTTTTTAAAGTTGAATTCCATGAATGGTTGACTAGCACGATTCTGTATAGATGGTTAAGGAAAATTGAGACTAATTTCAATGGTTGGATGGTGAGAATCTTCAGGAGTGACCAGAGGATCGGATCTTGACACTGAAGCAATATTGCTTTCATCAAAAAATACCAGATCGAGCAAACGGTTATTCTTATTCAAGTGACAGTTTAGTTGGAAAAGACCTTGACTTGAAAGCTCATTTAAAAAGTAATTATCAGATGAACTTTCAGACGATGGTAAATATATTGAAGGGTTTTCAGAACAATAGTTCCAAGAAACATTGGGTAAGTTAAAGTCACCAGTTATTAAGATATGATCATTAGGATGTAGCAATAAGAAAACTTTACTAATAGAAGCCGAATGTTTGCTATACACTTCCAAGTTAGAAAAGGGAGGTATATATGAGCATGTAATAAAAAGACTCAAAGAACCGTACTTTGCATGCACACAACAGAATTCTACACTCAAAAAAATACTGTAGTAGAATATACTACACAATGTGTATTTGTTTCCCAAAACATGTAGTTTTATTTATTTTCAAACACACTTGTAGTTATTCGATAACTTTTTACTGCATTATACACTTAAATAATTAATACTACATGATGTAGTTATATGTAGTAAGTATTTATTTAAATGTATTTATTTTTATACACAAAAATTTTTAAAAAAAATATTTTTTATAGCTAGCTGTGATTTTTCATTTCAATTAATTAAAAATTATTTAAAAAAATAAAAATAATATTGTCAACCAAGACTGCACAATGCTGGTAAGTAACCAAATTTTAAATAAAATGTTAAGTGCTTATATAAATAAATAATATCATTCTAGTTGACGATATTTGGCTCCTACCACTATAACTAGTCATCAAGATTTCAAGAAGAAAAGCTTTGCTGAAAATTGATGTGAGTTTAATTGCCCTCAATATTGGCATTTAGATAAAGTTGTAACGTAATTTTCATGTTTTTTTCTCCCGTTTTATATTCAGCCCAATCATGAAACATTTTCTCCCGGAAGTTGTAAATGGAAATTTCCGTTTTTAAGATTAAGTTAAAATACTTTTTGGAAATTTTTAATGCAATTTTGTTCATCAACCGCCAATATTCATGAGTGTAAAATAAAAAAAATGAGATACCTTTATCTGCTATCTTAAAACCGGAAACTTCCACTTACAATTCCCGGGAGAAAATGTTTCATGATTGGGCTGATTATGTTCTTTTCTTATCATTCTATGTTATTTTTCATTATATTGTTGACATTATTGTAAATATGTTCTTGAGATATTGTTGTTAATTAAATTGTATAAATTAATATAGAAATTAAAAAAACACAATTTAATAATTAAAACAAAACACCGATTTTTTTAGTCAATATAAAAAAACTACTACACATGTAGTAAGAATTACTACATATGTAGTAAAAATTCTTTTTTAATGCAGCATAAAAATTTGGATTTTAATTTTCGTTTAAATAAATATGTAGTAAAATATACTACGCTTGTAGTAAAAATAACTACAAAAAAATTTTTTTTTCTCTGTAGTTAAAATAAATAATCGAATTTAGTAAAAATAAATACATTTTTATTTGGACGGTGAGCTACTACTTTACATTTGTTTTAAATACATTTTTATTTATTTTCACTACTGAATTTTTTTGGGTGTATGTCTGCAGCTTCAAGGATAACTATTTCTTGAGAGAAATCTGTTGATTTAACCGCAATCAGCACACCCCCACCATTAGAGCAATTACCAGGAATAGAGTTTCTATCTTTACGATAAATATTAAATTTGTTACATAGAATTTCAGAATTCAAAGTGTTAGGTCTAAGCAAAGTCTCACTGAAAGCAATTATATCGTAATGAATGTTGTGACTCATAATAAATAAATTAATCAATTTAGTGTTAATACCACGAACGTTTTGATATAAGATGCGGAACTGTAGGCAGCAATCTAGTTTTTTTGGTTCATGTCGCGAACAGGTAAAGTAGCAAGTGTAGTTCTTGGCTGCGACCTGGGAACATATTCATGTACTACGGTATATTTAGGCCAAAAACTTTGATCGATAACTTTATTGTAGGCTTCAGCAGACAAAGATATTTTAAAAGATGAAGTGACCCGTTCATGAGAGAACTTGAATTTATAAACAGAAATATTTTTATTCAAAATATTCAGGTTTGTATTTAAAAAGTAAAGGATGTCATCCTCAGACGTATCAGCTGCAAATCGTGAAACAAATATAGATCTTGCAGGCGGAATTACTACAAGATTTTTGTGCTCTGGCTGATTTGAGCTACTTAACGATATTAGTTTAGGTATTGCACCTGTATTATTTGTAATAGGTACCGAACTACCATCACTTGATAAAACGCAAGTTTTAGCATAAGATAAAGTGCCAGAAGTAGAAGGAGAGTTAGTGCTTAAGTTAATTGAAGGAATAACAGCAGAAGCCTCAGCCAAAAGTAAATTGGGGTCGGCAAATAATGGAGATTTTGCAGTTGCCACATCATTAGTATTATGAACTTTGGCTACAACCTCAATTTCAGTTGCTAATGGTTCACCTGAAGTATTTGAGTTGGGTGAAGGCTCAATATTACACCCAGTAGTGGGTTGTGGAGTTACATTGGCAGACGGAGAAGCTGCTTTAGCAGTAGCATTGGTCAGGCTCCGGAGATTCTTTTTGCTACGTTTGCGCTTAGGAGAGACAAAAGCCTCATCCATGCACTTAAACGATTTAAACAAATTTTCATACTCCGACAATCTTTTCTGAGCCGCCTCTAGGTCCTTTGAGACCTCCAAGAAGCCCTTTCTTGATTGCCTAATAAGCTTTAAAATATCAACATCCGTTGCTCTGCATTCTTCGCATGCCCAACGTAAACCTTTGTTTTCGTTAAGTGCATCGAAAACACGAGCATTGAGTGCTACACACTTAAAGTGAAAAAAGGATTCACACAACCAGCAATTCACAACACGGTCGGATTCTCCTTTAATAGCACAGTTCCGGAAATTGCAGTACATAATTACTTTTATTAAATTTTAATTTAAGTTTAGTTTTAAGTTTATATTGAATTAAATTTTTAGATTGAAAAGTAGCTTTGGCAACCCTGTTTCAAGAAGTTTGATAAGCACTGAAAGTCACCGGTTTGTGTACTAGCTAAGAAGTAGCAAGAACTTGACAAATGTCAGAAACAGCTGATATGAATAAACAAAAAAACTTGCACTCACTGAGAACAGATGATCTGTTAAAGCAGAATGAAAAAAAAAGTAAAAAAATAGCAAAGATATATATGTAAACTAAATTGATTTAATATTAAAAGGATAATTCCAGCGCATTCACTGAATTAAACTGCAGAAATCCAACGACGATCCTCAGCAAAATACAGCAAGTTGAATCAGAATTAATTTAAAAAGTTAAAACCGGGTTAAAGAGATAATTAAAAATAAAACTTAAGGAGCTGAAGTAAAATACGAACTTGTAGCAAGTAGCAAGAGTTGCCAGAGGTATAATTCTGGATAATTCTAGATAATGTCAACGATCGAAGGTCATTACATTCGTCAACACCCTCCAGATCCGAAGAATCAAACCTCGTACCATCGTTATCAAAATTTTGATTTAAAAAACTCAGCAAAGAGATAACGTTTATCATTAAATACCATAGATGTTGGAATATGCGATCCATCCTTCTTGGATTTAATAAAATTCCAGAAAGATTTTGGATTAGAGATAATTTTATACTCAAAATTCAAAATATACTGTTTATTAAGGTGCCTCGACTTGTATGAAGAAAAAAAAAGTTCCATTTGTACCCATTTTAAAATGAACCTTGATGTATTCTATGATCATTCCCAAAATATTTTGGCTATACCAAAATCCGTCAGTGAGCTAAACCATTTTGAAAAAACCTCCATAAATCATGTTTTCTGTATATATACTGGCTAGTGTAATAGATGTAAATAAATAAACTGTCTCAAATTATAGGCCTGAAAAAGTTCTTTCAATCTGCATCAAAAATTTGTATAAATTTGCAATTGGATTAAAGATAATGATGTTTTTCATGATTTTTTTCTTGGTTTTTTAGATGATTTTCAAAAATTCTACATTGAAACAAACGCTTGAAATAAAAAAAAATACAGTATTTTGGATTTTGAAAATTTTTTTTTCAGGTAAACTGCACACAAATGGAGAAATAAAATAAGAGCCACACTTTATTAAACAAAGGAAAATGTCCAAAATATATGACAGCCGTGCATACTTTTCCAACGATATCTTGATAACGGCGATCGTATAAGAAATAATAAAGTTATTTGAATTTTTGTGAAAATAATCTAAAAAAAATGCATGAAAACATCATTATACTTAACCCAATTGCAAATATTTTCAAATTTTTGATGCAGATTGAACGAACTTTTACAGGCCTATAATTTGAGACAGTTTATTTGTTTACAACTCTTACACTAGTTAATATATATACGGAAAACATGATTTTTGGAGGTTTTTGCAAAATGGTTTAGCTCACTGACGGATTTCGGCATAGCCAAAATATTTTGGGAATCATCATAAAATACATCAAGGTTAATTTTAGGGTGGATACAAATGAAACTTTTTTTTTCAAGGCACCTTACTCTTTATATAAAAATTTACTTAGAAAATTAAACTCCCTCACATAATGAGTGTGTTGACGTTCATAAAAAGAATTATTCGTTTCTTTAAACAATTTAAAAAATTTATTTCGTAGGTTTTTTAACTTTTTGAGACCAGGAGTATACCAAGGTAACTTATAATTTGAACGAGAAACACGCGGAATATTATTATTACAAATATTAATCACTTGAGATTTAAATGTATCACAAAGCAAGTTGCAGTATTTATGCCAAAAAATAAGTTATTCCAATCAATTTCATTTACAAGTACAGATAGGTTGTCAAAATTGCAATTATTAAAATTAAAATAATTATAATCAAGTACGCTAGGAATAAATTCATAAAATTGTAACTCCAAAATAAGAGGTATATGATGAACAGATAGTGGCGAAAATGGCGATAAGCATTCATTAAGATCATATTTAATATTATTCGAAACAAAGATTAAGTCTAAAATCCTTTTAAGTTTATTTACAAAATAGTTAATTTGAGATTATCCAATACTGAGGAAACTATCAATTAAATTTTTTTCAAATGACTTGTTAACATTCGATGGAATAAAGTCACTATCAAAATGTAACCAGAAAATGTCATTTAGATTATAATCACCTAAGCCTACCAAATGACTATTAACATCCAAAGAGGAGTGAAGAGCCAGGGCATTATACACATGGCAGGCATATATAGTATCCGAACTATTAGGTGGTACATAGGAGGCACATATATAAAGTGATCCCCTAGAACCAGCAATTGAGACACATAGTTGATCCAGAACAGAATCAGAATTTGCCAGGTGACAGAAGCTTGGACGCAGATTATGTTTAACTGCAATAAGGATGCCACCACCACGTGAGAGACCCGTTTTAGAGGCATCTCTATCCTTGCGATAAATTTGATAGATATTAGCATAAAAAAAATTCAGAGTCGAAGAAATCAGAGTTAAGCCAAGTTTCGATAAAAACAATAATCTCAAAATCACAAGTAGATGTAGCATTAAGAATAGAGTTAGCTTTAGTTCGTATACCAGACATATTCTGGAAGTATAGTTGAAGATTACACTTGGATGACGATGTAGAAGAAATAGCAGAAGTTGAATGACTTATTGAAGATATAGACGGAGTTATTGATGACGATGATGATGGTAATGATGACGATGAATAAGATGATGATGATGAGGGTAATGATGATGATAATGATGAAGATGATGATGATGATGATGATGATGATGATGATGATGATGATGATGATGATGATGATGACGATGATGATGATGATGATGATGATGATAATGACGACGATGATGATGACGATGGTGTTATTGTTGTTGATGTTATTGATTTTGTTGTTGTTGTTGGTGTTGATGCAAGAATACCAGGTGATGACGAGTGAGCACAGTTAGATGAGTAAATTGACATAGTCATAAACGGCGCGATTTTATAGGAGATTTTTGATTATGATGCTGAGGTAACTGAGTGAGTAAACATCGGATGTGATGACGAGGACGATGAATCAGCTTGAGATGGTAACGAGCTTGCAGATAGTGTTGGAAGAATTGTAAGTTGTTGTGCTTGAGGTGTTGTTGAAAATGCCGATGATGATGATGAAGCTAAATGCGAGAGCACTGGTATGCCCGTTGATGGTGAAGACAGTGAAGGCATGTAAGATGATGTAGATGAATTAGCAGCAGTAGGAAACAGTGTAGATAAGCTTTGTAATGATGATGGCAAGTTGAGGCATACTAGTTTTTTGGCATGGTTGACAATACCGGCTGTTGATCATTTAGTGAAGGATAACGGGTATTAGACATGAACTCATGGATAATGACACCAGCAGGCCAAAAATCTTTGTTAATAATTTGCTGGAATAAATCAGATGGAACAATTATTTTGAATGAGGCAACTTCACGTGGTGAACTAAAGTTGAATTTTCTGCATTTGCAGGATAATGAACTAGCAGAAGGTAATGTTTTTTGCTTAATATAGTTTAAGATTGATTTCTCTGAGGTATCGGCGGCAAGTCTGGATAAGATTACTGCTTTATTTTGGGTCCGCTGGTCGACCACCAAGTTCACTGAGGTTTCGCCTTCTGGTATTGAATTTGGAGTAGAAAAAGGGACGTCATTCTCACAAGATTGGACAGCAATAGTAGGATTTGAGGTTATAACTGAGCTTGTTGTTTCTTGTTGAGTATTATTTGCAATTTCAGAGATTGCAATAACTTCCAGAGAATTTCTAGCAGGCATCTCGTTTTCCATCGGTGCAGAGTTCGGTTTTGTAAGCGCTGCTTGAGCTCTGGTGGATGTGCGCCCAGTTCTGGGTGAACTAGCTGGACAATTCACAGCGTTTACACATGTTTGAGCGAGCTCACATACGCCACTAATTATGGAGTATTGGTCGTCGGCTTGCTTGTTGAGCCGTGCTTACTCTTCTTTAAGCGTATATATAGCAGAACGAAGGTTGTGCAGGAAGTCCAATGAAACAGTAGACGACGAACTCCTGCAGGACTGGCAGAGCCAGTATAACCCGTTTGGCATAGAGCTAAGCAGCGCATCACCAACCTTAGATGGCAACTTTGCACATTTCGAATGGAAACGCATGGAGCACCCAAAGCATGAAATAAAATTGTCGAAGGTGTTCCACTCCGATTTACAAATCTTGCAGCCCGTACTCATGTTTATATACGTTTCTTGGTAACACACTGATTTAATTAGCGCGAGCGAGATGGCATGCGTTCGCAACACAGAAAATGGTTGAGCAAGGCACAGCAGATAAAAAAAAATTTTTTTTTTTTTTTTTCACGGTGATCAGTAAAGTGTTTATTTTGTTGACTTGTTAATTTTTTAAGATTTTTATAGCATAAAATGAAGATAAACTGATGCTTGACAGAGTATAGTCACTTTAGTTGATTTGAAATTTAATTTAACAACGAAAATATAGTAAGTTAATCAGCAGCTAAATTACAGCGACTTATCGAAGAAAAGCGTTGCCAGACTGAAAATTTAAAAATTGCGATTGTGCAATGCGAAAATATATCCGCACAATCGCATGCGGATCTTAGCTGCAACAAGATAATGGTCAGAGTCAGTATTGACCCACTGATATATGCGCACATGCAGTATAATTGAAGCGTGCCTTCGGTCGATCACAACATGATCAATCTGGTTTCGTGGTTTTTGATCTGGAGATAGTCAGGTGGCCTTCTGGATACACACACTCACACTTCTCCTTGACACGCGTCGAAGGCAAATTATTCCTATATTGAAGAATTTCGCCTTGATGCGGATTGTGTGTGAACAAGGTGGCGTAGTTTCCGGTTTATGACGAATCCGTATCCAAATTCACGCTTCTCCGCATGGCAGCTGTAGTTGATATCGCAGTGTCGCTTAGAGCAGCCTTGTCCTTTCCATCGCATCTCCTAGATGGCGGTAATTGAAGAAGATGGAAGAAGGCGGTATCAAAAGGTAAAATTAACTACTTTTTGAATTAGTTGATTTTTATGAATTTTTAAAGACACTTGACATATACATATTTACGTGAATAAATAATATTTTTAAATATTCCTTAGCGCAAAATAACTACTCATCCAAATTTTAAAATGAAAAAACATGTAGAAAATGTTATTGGGCTTAATTTGATAGGTTTGATTATAATATAATCGAATAAGTAGTATATGCCCCTATCACCGTCTGCGAATCGAACAAAAATTTAGTCGAATTCGCTAAGTTGGCATCACCGTCAGCGAATGTATAAAATCTTATTCGACTTAAACTTCAAAAACAGCCGAATGAAAAAACTTCGTGCTATCACTGTTGGCGAATTTCGCAAGTATCACTCGACTGAAACGTCAAAAACAGACGAGTGAAATTATTTTGTGACAAGCCGGCGAATTCAGTATTTTCTTTTGCTATTTTGTTTTAAAAATGGAAAATAATAGAAAAAGGTAAGCATTTGCAATATTTTCCGTTTTTGTGCTGTTTAGTTTTGAGTTTTATTATTTCTTAAACTCAAAAAAAAAAAATTAAAAAATTTTTATTTTAGGTTTGGCTAGACTTCAGGTTGAAGACAAAAAAGAAGTTGTCAGCCATTCGCAACGAGGCGATTCAGACTGGTGGGGGGTCCCTACAGACAGCTAAGCCTGTCACCTCTCGAGCAGGCCGTTGATGCTCTCCTCAATTTGAAGGATGCAGCGGCACCAAGTGGCCAATATTTTGGCGAAACGCCAAATGTCGCAAACTCCAAATGTCGCAAACTCCAATGTCGCAAGACTAAAGGACCAACCAAAATAGACGAGACGAGACGTAACGAGTAAATTCAAGCATACTTGAAACAATGTTATTAACCAAAATGGTCTAACGTATTTGATCGAAGCTGAACGAAACGTTTCACTAGACGTTTTGTTCCGTAAGAACCGAACTTTTACCGTCTCAACTCGTCAGCAACAACTGTGTAGAGTATGTTTACATCAAGTTTTGTTGCATTTTTATCAATTAGTGCAAGTTAACATATATTTATTATTTTATTGTCGTTGTTGGGGATGAAAAAGTAATTTACATGTATTTATTTCGGTTGTCAGTTTATCAGGTCAGACGTGTTCTACAACATTTTATTTTGGGTTAAATGCCAAAACAGCCGTAACGAATGCAAACGATCGTCGGACTGCAATCGTCTCGTTTCGTCTATTTTGGTTGGGCCTTATGGCGAAGCTGTCGTGTCTGATGAAGAGGAGGAGATCAATGACGGAGGAGTCATTGATGAAAACACTATGCCTGTAAGGATATCAAATAGGCAAGGCGCAATCGATAGAGATATAGAGCGCATTGATATATTGAAAAAGCAAACAGATACTCAGACAGAGGTTTTACAAAAATTGAAAAGCTTGGAAAAGGATTTGCACGAAAAAATAAATAATAATAAATAAATTATAAATTAAATGAAAAATTTAGTTACGTTTTTAATTCATTATACTTTTATACAAATTACTATACTTATTTGTTTGTTTTTATGTTTATGTAAAATAATTAATTTAAGTTTTGTTTTAAAAAGATTAAAAATTAAATATATAAATTAAATATAAAAAATGAAATATAAATGAACATATAACATTTGAAATAATATATTTTAAGTGACAGCATTATTTCTTGTCTTCGACGCACTCCATCCTCGATATTGATTTCAATATTTATATTCTGCAAAATTGGAGGCTCAACTTCGTCAGCTTCTATTTCAGGTGGGTTCGGCACATTGAAATGCTTGCATATGTTGTGCAAGGCACAGCATGCATTTATTATTTTTATTGCCTTTTTTGGAGAGTAATGGAGTTTCCTCTCATTTAACATTCATCGAAAGCGAGATTTAAGGACCCCAATGGTTCTTTCCACAATATTTCTTCCTTTGGCGTGTATTTTATTGAACTTTGCTTCTCTGCTTCCAGGACTTGTGTTGCGAAAGGGTGTCATCAAATACGGACGTAGTGGGTAGCCGGAATCACCTTAAATATTTTGAATAATTTCATTAATTTTTGTTTAATTATAACATGTAAAAATAATTTAATACCTAAGTACATTGAGCTTAATTCTCCCGATCGATACATCCTCTCAAGCACACCCTTCAATGCACTGGCATTCCAAACGAATGAGTCTTGACTTGCCCCGGGAAACCTGGCATCAACAAACCGTATTATCATGTTGTGGTCACAAGCCTACATATCCAGATGTTAGAGATTTAAAACAATGTCATTACATGGTACTTACGATCATTGCGTTTATGCTGAAGTATCCTTTCCGGTTCAGATAGTGATGTTTCGCATGTGCTGGGGCAACAATACCAATATGCGTTCCATCGACGCAGCCAATAACCCCCGGGAATCCGGATTTTAAATAAAAGGAGTTCCTGGCCTCTTCTTTGTCCTGTTTAGACATTGTTGTTGAAATCCACACAGGACAGAGATTCGCTTCAAGCACGCTTACAACTTCACTTAAAATTGTGGATACCGTTGATTGTGCGAGACCAAGTTCGAAGTCGTTGCCAACGCTCTTTTGGTAGCTACCGTCAGCAAAAAACCGCAGAGCACTCGCAAGCTTCAAAATTGGTGGAATCGCACAACTTCTGAAAGATTGAAAAGAATCTTCAATATTCTGCAGATCGAAAACGAAAGCTTCTTTGTTCAGTCTAAAATAAGATTGGAACCTATAAGAAATTTCTAATTATTTGATTAACCAAGCATAAACAATTACTTACAGGCCATCAGGATGTTCTAGAGGATTGGATTTATCCCTGATACTTCGACGTAGTCTCCATAAAGTTTCCTTTTGCTCCAGTTCGGCTTCTCCAAAGAATAAGTATTAACATTAAATGTTTTTGTTTTTCTTTCTTTCGATCGTGTGCCAATGCTTATCGAATGATTACTTATCGAAGATTTTGTTTACTTATAGTTCTATGCATCACAACCAGTTGGCGTAAGATCGCGTAAGTGAATGTAAAAAACGAAAAAAAAAAACAAAAGACGTAAGACGTTTCAATTTGACAGCGCAATAAAATTGAAAACGGCGGTCTTGTGCATGATATAATGACTAATAATCATATCATAGTCTTGTGCACTTAGAAGCTCGAAAATACTTTCAGCTATGGAAGATATGGACTTGCAAATAACATTCCATGATCTGCAGAAAAACTGGGCGCCGACACTAGACTGGATCAAGACTTTAGCAGAAGAAGCAGATGTGCAGCAAACATTTGCCATAGGCATAACAGCACTTGCTGAAATATGCTATTGGAGATAAATAAATTGCACAAAATTGTTTCTTGAATTCTTGTCAAGAAACCTCACAGCACAGCCAACAAAGTGTACAGCATTGTTCAACTTTGTCGTCACATTACAATGCAAATTTTTTTTATTAAAATAAATAAACATTTTTGCTCGTTTCTAGTGTTTTTGTTGTTTTTGGCTTTTTTGCCATTTGTTGTGGCTATTGTCATTTGTCATTGTTTGGCTTGCTTGCAGTACTTCTGCTTTTGCTGTTGTTGTGGTGGCTGCAATTGTCGGCCAGAATACTTAGTGCTTCTAAGTGCATCTTGACAATCTGGTGTCTCTTCGCAGTCTATATAGCCGTTGGCTGTAATCAAGTGCACTTCATTGTCAAGATGTTGCACAAATTGTTACTGAATGTTCGATGTTGGCAGGATCAATATTTCCAGTAAACTAAGCATGAAACAGACAACGATCTAAGGTGTACATAATAAAACATGCATCAATGATCATCTTTCCCAAAGCATTGCCCTCGTAGCAGGAATTAAGTGTTGTCGACAACCAGTTTCATTGCACCCAGCGCCGGATTAAAACATGGCGAAGCCTGGGGCTAAAATCGACACGGGGCCTACTAAAAGTCGCAGCATTAAGCTCGGATCTTTTAATAATCAAAATATTAATTTTTACGCATTTACATGTCTTAAAGTGAAACAATAACTCTTGAATTTTCAATTAAAATTTTTTTTCTCGATTTAACTGTGGCAAAACTTTCTAACAACTCGTCGAAATTAATCGTTTGCAACAAATCATTTTCAATACAAAGTTGCGCTATTGACAACAAACGTTCAAGTAACATATAAGACCGCTGAACATTTTTTATTCTTTTAAATACTAAAAATTACCTTTCAGCTTCACAATTTGCCATCGGTACTATTACAAGCAATCCTGAGACCATATTCTTTCTGTTTTTAATAGTTTGATATCTATTAAAAAAAAAAAAACAAAACATCTCTCAGAGAGATCCTTCAGGTGGAAGTTTCATAAGCGGAATTAAGTGATTTAATTCAGAGGGAATAATTTTACTTTAGCGACCATGCCCGAATTTTTTTTCTTATTTTTATTAAACGTATATGGGCCCCCTAAACCCAATGGTGAAAGAAAAAATTGTCGGTCTCGATTGGTTTAGGAGATAAAATTCACGAAAGTTTGAAAATTCAGTGCAAATTTGTATGTGTTCGAAAGCTAATATAAGCTTTTTTTACGATACTTACCCAAAATGTGTTTTTTTACGGCGTATTAAACAAAAAAAATCAACTAGCGTACAGACTACAATTAGTGGCACCCAAAAATTTGACCCCAACTATTGGCACCCTTTACTTGAATAGCATATATGGAACAATTGAAGAATAGTGGAAATGGTCTTTTTTCTTTTTTTCGCAAAAGTAAAATTATTCCACCGATGTTAAAATACCCCACGATCGATTCGTAAGTTTAAATTAGATTTTATAGTTATAATCATATGAGAGTTAGCTTCTGTCAAAATGAGGTAGGCTCATTTGAGCCAAGTTTCAACAGCCTCTTAATACCATGCGAAGTCCTCCATTCATTTGTTTTCATTTAAAAATTAACGGATAAAATGAAGAATAGTGGAAATGGTCTTTTTTCTTTTTTTTTTTTTTTAAAATGCGTGTTTTGAGCTAACAAATTGAATGGTGAAAAAATTAAGCGTCGCTCTCAAGTAGTTTAGAAGTTATAGGGGTCAACGTTTATGAAAATGGGCTTAAAAACCTATGTTTTTTTGTTGTTGTTTTCGAACATAAGTAAACGTAATGGATATCAAAAGAAAGGTTATGCTAAAACCTTTTTGATGAGCATTCAATCATAAAAATCTATGCATTATTTTGGATGATATAACTGTTTTTGTACTCAAAGAATTTGAGGTGTGCTAATTTTGGTTGTCCTTTTGAAGTGTTTGTCTTTGAGACTAGAAAAATAAATGTTTTCATAGAAGTATGTTATTTATTGTTATTTCGTAAAAGGGTGAACAGTCAAGTGTGCACAATATATAAAGTTTTATATTTTAACAATTAATACAAGTACTTTTCAAGTTTTTTGTACACTTACATATAGTATATTGAGACGAAAAAAAGCGCCGCAGGCGAAAAATTGTTATAAAAAATCGCGCGATTTTTTATAAAAATTTTTCATTTTTGGATAGTTAGCAATAAATGGATTTTTTATAATTAATACCTAACTGAATAGGTCATGGTATGACCTCTTGCTACCCATATTGCTTAAATTTTATTAAAAAAAAATCAAAAAAACAGGCAAATGTGTTGTAATTTTTCAATTTTTGATCCCTATAACTTCTAAACCACTTGAGAGCGACTCTTAATTTTTTCAGAATCGAACTTAGGAGCCCCAAATCCATGTAATTACATGTAAAAAAACACAAATTTTGCATTTCCATTATTCTTCAATTATGCCGCATATATGAAACATCGTTAACCTCCCGTTATTTATGAACTGTACTTTTCTTATTTTGTATTTTATTTCCTCTCTTTGTTTTATATTTTACAATAAGATCAATTAACTTATTTGATTGAAACTGCAAAGGTCTTTCCGTCGTCGGAAAAAAAACGTTTTAAAGTGTTGATATCGGTAGCGAGCTGAAATTTTGGTGAGTACTATTTCTTATTCATTAATGGATTTTTTGTGTAAGCCCGCTTTATTTTGAGATTATTTAAATATTGAATAGTCAAACTTAGTCTTTTTATCTTAATTTTACCCGCGATATTGTAAAAATAAGTGGGTGCCAACAATTGATTCCAACAAAAATAAAATTCAGTTATTGGCAGGTGGTGACCGTGGCATGCAGGTTAAGTGTGTGGCTTAGCATGCTCGGAGCCCGGGTTCGATCCCCAGCCGCGGCGAAAAGTTTTTTCCAATAAACAATTTTTCTGATCGGTCACCACCTCTCTGCAGACAATGGCAAACCTCAGAGAGTAAATAATGCCATGTAAAGCTTCTTGAGAACATGAGCCGTTCGGATTCGGCATAAAACATGTAGGTCCAGTTCTCGGTCAATTGAGTGCAAACATTTAATAACACACACAACACAATTGATCATAAGAAGCTCGGTCAAAGTCCTTTCAAGGGTTGAAATGGCCAATTTGTTTTTGTTTTTTTGTTATTGGCAGGGTGTGCCAATAACTGAATTTGTAAAACTACAATAACTGGCACTGCCAGTCTTGTAGTGAAAGAGATTGGAGACGGCGCGCGCGAGGCAGAGACGCCTGGCGAGAGCTGATGAAGTCGGGCGTAGCTCGACAACGGGTTGTCATGGCCACCTAAGTCGTAAGCAAGAATAAAATTTGTATTATTTTTTACCTGCTAACTAGGTATGTGAGCAAGATAAAAAATATATAATTTGTTTTTATGATATAAAAAAATTATATAAATAAAGCCATGATTTTTTAATTTTTTTAATTACTAGGTGCCAAGTATTACATTTTTTTGGGTGCTAATAATTGTGGTAATATGCCAATAATTATGGTTTTTGAAGAGCCAATAATTGTACTCAAGTGCCAACGATTGTAGTAATTAATGTGCCAATAGCTGTGGTTTTCGAAAGACTTTTTATTTTAATTCTCACAAAATACAGGGAGCTTACATAAATATGTTGAAAATTGCTTCCAATTCAGAATTCTCCAAATAATAAAATAAAATTTCAAAGAGAAGATTCGCTAGATAACAGAATGAATGTTGAAGGGGCAAAGGAGACCGAAAAACAAATCAAATCAAAAATATTACCTGCAAAAATTAAAATAGGAATTTCATCTATAAAGCACATAAATCAAGGAGGAATAATTGTCACAACACTAGATACTGAGGGAAGGGATAAGTTACAAACAGAAATTAAACAGCAGTTCACAGAGGGTTATAAGATATCAGTTCCTAAAATAAAAATACCAAAAATATTAATCTCAAATATAGACCATGAATATAGTGAAAAGGATTTAGTTGAAGAATTAGTTGCAACAAATTATTTTATCGATACAAATGATACAATAAAAATGGTACACAAATATCTCAACAAAAAAAATAATTTATGGAATTATATCATTGAAGTCTCTGGAGTGACACTAGAAAAAATGGCAAACAGGTATGTGATGCTTAACTATAGGTCACAATTTGTAAAAGAGTATGTATCAGTCACACGATGTTTCAAATGTCAAAAATATCACCATTTAAGTCAAAAATGCGAAGGAGAAGAAGCCTGTGGATTGTGTGCAGATAAACATGACACTAGAACTTGCAAAAAAACTAATAATTTCAAATGCATCAATTGTTTAAGAGCAAATAAACATGGATCTACTTTTGCCTGCGATCATAGAGCAGGTGCGAATAACTGCAGTATTCACATAGCCAAAATAAATGCGGAAAGAGAACGAATTAGCTATCAAACATAAAAGAAGACTCTAGCCTTAATATATTCTACATCAACATATGTAGTATTCGCAATAAAATTTATGAGTTAGAAATTATGGTCAATAACATACAAAATATAGATGTGATAATTGTAACAGAAACATGGTTATATTATAACGAAATAAAAACATACAACATACCAAATTACAACTCTATTCATAATTGTAGAAGTGAAAAACGTGGTGGTGGTACAAAGAATGCATTTCATACAATGAAATTATTAAAGAAGAAAAATACAACCTTACATTAATTGAAATAACAAACATGAAAAAACCTATATCTATTGGTACGTTTTATAAGGCTCCAAATGAAAATAATAATATGTTTATTGATTTCATGGAAGAAAAACTACTAAATAGAAAAAACAGTATTTTTTTTGCCGATGTTAATATTAACCTATTAGAAGAAACAAATACGGTTATCAAATACTCAGACGCTATACTTAACAATGGATTTTCATTTGTCAACAACAACTTACCTACAAGACAAACAAACAACTCAAATACACTGATAGATCACATAATTTCAAACGCTGATACAACACACGAAATAAAATTTAATTTAGAGGATACGGATATATCCGATCACAAATATACCACGGCAACAATAACAGAACTAAAACCAAAAAAAACACCGATGAAGATCATAGCATACCAAAAATAAATTATTACAAAATGATAGAGATTGTAAAAAATGAGGTAAATAACAGAGCTATAACCGAAATAGAAGAATTGATACAAATTATACAAACTGCGAAAAAAATATCCACCAAGCATATCAAAATCAGGTCGCGAGATAACAACTGAATCACAGATGAACTTAAGAAAAAACTAAAGCTAAGACAAGAACTATACAAGAAATGGAAATCTCAACCAGATAATCACAACAAACTTAATGAATACAAAAAAATTAAAAAAGATGTAGAGAATTTAATAAAAAAAAGTAAGCAAAAATACATAAATGAACAAATAGCAAAATCTGGAAATAACTCAAGACAATTATGGCGAGTTAAACACAACACTCAAGAATAGAGATGAAACAAAAAACACCTCAATTATTAGTCAAGAACAGACAACTCAAAACAAAAAAATAATTGTAAATAAGTTTAATAAGTACTTTAATGAAGTAGCAACAAATTTAGTCAAAAATACTGGAACAACAAATAAAAACACACCAAATGTAGTTAATCCAAAATCTATTTTTCTTAAACCAGTTAACGAGCATGAAATACAACACATAGTTACAAATCTTAATAGCAATGCGGCAAAAGGAGTGGATGGAATATCTGTAAAGGATATAAACTATTGCTACCAACAATCTCATCGATTCTTGTCGATATGGTGAACAAATGTTTCACAACTGGAATTTTCCCAAACTGCTTAAAAAAGGCCATTATATCACCAATTTATAAAAAGGGTAAAAAAGAAAACTGCGAAAACTATAGACCAATCTCAGTTTTGAATGCATTTAGCAAAGTGTTCGAAAAGGCGATTGATAGTAGAATTGAAGGCTTCATCAACACAACAATAGGATTCGACCAAAATCAGTTCGGTTTCCTGGCGAGCAGCGGTACTGAGTCGGCGATAACATCATCGATGGAAAAAATATACGACGCACTGGATGAAAAAAAATTAGTTGCAGCTACATTTATTGATCTTTCAAAAGCATTTGACCTGGTTGATCATGCAAAATTACTTAATGCTCTAAGTGATATTGGAATACGAGGAGTACCTAACAAGCTGATACAAAGTTATCTCAACAACAGGCCTCATATTGTAAGAATGGATGGCGAATGCAGTGATGAGCTTACAAGTATAATTAGGGTACCTCAAGGATCGATTCTGGGTCCAAGACTTTATTTATTATACATAAACAATATAAAAAATTGCAAATTTAATTCAGTCTACAACATTTATGCCGATGACACAAACTTCATAACAACAGCAAGAACAGAAAAAGAATTAGAAGACAGCATTGACCATGACATGAAGATATATTATGAATGGGCATGCGGAAATGGACTTATCATTAATATACAAAAAACCAATTTCATCATCTTTAGAACAAATAAAAACATCGAAATAAATATAAAAGTAAAAATCAACGATATTGAAATAGAGAGAGTTCAGCATACAAAATATCTAGGTATGGTTATCGATGAAAAACTAAGTTATGAGCATCATATTAAAGAAATAAAACATTCCATTCTACCGATAATACAAGCAGTAAGAAGACTTGGCACACTCGAACAAAAAACAGCCAAACTCATATACACGGGATACATTATTTCCAAAATTCGGTACAACATTTGCACTTGGAGCCAAAGTAACAAATTTCAAGTAGAGCAAATTGGAAGGCTGATGAATAAGGCAATCAGAGTTCTATATAACCAAAGTACAACAATTTCAACAAAAGATTTATATAAAAATACTCAACAAATGGACATCAACCAGCTGATTTATGTAGAAAAATGTAAATACATTTACAAAGTTAAAAACTGCATGCTCAAATCTAAATTGACTTTAACTACGAGAAATACAATGCACAAACATAATACGCGACAAAAACACAACTTAGAAGTTCCAAAAGCCAGAACAACAAAACAACTAAAAAGTCTCAAGCTCAGCGCAATCAAACAATTCAACACACTTCCTGATGAAATTAAAAATGCAAAAACCATAAATATTTTCAAAAATAAATTAAAATCTTTTGTACACAATTTAAGATAGGTAAATCTATGCACTAAGTCTAAAACAAAAAATGAAACATTGTGATATTAATTAGCTTTAGATATAAAAAAATGTTTCTTCTTTTTAATAGTTTATTTATGTTTTCCTAAACTATATATTTTATTTTATTTTTCCTCTTATACACGGATTAAAAAACCGTCTGAGGATCTTGTAACTTTTTAAAAAAAAAAACCTAATAAGAAATTGAACTACCTGAATTGTTAATTACTATAATACCTGTAAAAATGAAAAAAAAATATAAATAAAGTTACATTCTTACTTACTTAAAAAAAAAAAAAAAAAAAAATTTTACTTTAGCGACCATGCCCGAATTTTTTATTCTTATTTTTATTAAACGTATATGGACCTCCTAAACCCAATGGTGAAAGAAAAAATTGTCGGTCTCGATTGGTTTAGGAGATAAAATTCGCGAAAGTTTGAAAATTCAGTGCAAATGTTTACGTGTGTGGACCTAAATGTGGATTTTTAGGGCTAATTAAAGGAAACAATGCGATATCGTGAAAAGCACAAAAACTTGAACCTTCTAATACGAAATTGAGTTATAAGAAAATTGGTATATTTTAAGGAGAATAGAAAAATTGTTATTAAAAATCGCCGCGATTTTTAATAACAATTTTTCGCCTGCGGCGCTCTCTTCTTTAACAAAATATTAAGTTTTGTGAAACCTATAAGAAATGTTGAAAAACCTTGAATGTCGATCCACTTTTGCAATTTTTTAAAATTGCTGGTGAGCTGTACAATCCAGTTAGAGCTCAAATGGAGGCACAGTCTGTGGATGAACTTGATGCTTCTGATACCGACTCAGACTGATGAATTTTTTAATAAATATATATATTTTTTCTAAAAATGAATGAATAGTTGATTTTTTTGTTAAATACGCCGTAAAAAACCACATTTCGGGTAAGTATCGTAAAAAAAGCTTATATTAGCTTTCGAACACATACAAATTTGCACTGAATTTTCAAACTTTCGTGAATTTTATCTCCTAAACCAATCGAGACCGACAATTTTTTCTTTCATCATTGGGTTTAGGAGGTCCATATACGTTTAATAAAAATAAGAAAAAAAAAATTCGGGCATGTTCGCAAAAGTAAAATTATTCCAAATAAACGAACAATATAAATGTTTTTAAATTATTTCATGTAACTACTGCAACAATATTACTTTCATCTTTATTTTTTCCCATGAAAAGGTCAAAACCAGGATGTACTTCACTTCTGTAAAACAATACCATATTCAACACTAGTTTTAAAACAGCTCAAAGTTAATAACGTCTCTGGGCTGTCAAAATATTTAACAACGTTTTGAGAAAAACTTCAGAGGATGAAATGATGTAGTAAAAACCATAGGGTATTCACGATTCAGTGTAGTTGAGGACTTGTGCTGTTGTGCAGTTAGAATTTCGTAAGCACATCACAAATTTGTTTGTGCTTTGTTAAAAAAATGATAGGGCAAAACAGACAACCACCGAAATTTAATAACGACTTTAGCGAACAAAGCACTTTCAACAGTGAAAAACTGTTTACACATAGCGAGTAGGTGCATGGCATAGAGAAAACAAAACAAAAATTTTTCGATAAAACAAAAATAAACCAACGAAAAACACAATAAAAGTATTCACTTCAGTAGCTCGTTTCTGCAACTTTTGCGACAAATAGTCACTTTTTCTGTCGTCACACTATTTCGTTCCAAAATACTCACTTTTACGAAAGCTAGTGTTTCTGCATTAATAGGTGAGAAAATGTGGATTTGTGATGAGAAAGATACACAAGTGATAGGGAATATATTAAATTGAAACTATTGACATTTTTTTTTGTTTTGATTTTTTAAAAAATAAAAATATAATCAAATCAATTTTTTTCATGTATTGACAGCTAGTGATGTTGATATTTACATAACAAACCCTATCCATGCGTTGAAATCCGAGTATTCTTTTCATGCGGTTGCTTAAGCAGTGATACAAATTTTATCAGGGAATAAATCTCATTAATAAAATATTTAAGTTTTTATATTCATTAATTTATACATTGTAGTACTTATAGTATTGTGTATAATATATATTTATAGTAGAGCTTCACCTCAACAACGTGTTTCGAACTACACGTGTTCACGGAAGTTTGTACTCGGTGTAGTTCGTGTTTTGAAACACGAACCTCAACTACACGTGTATTTTATTGACGGACTACACGTGATTTTCGTATTCACGTGAATAATATTCATGTGAATATTGTTCACATTTCGTATTCACGTGAATAATATTCATGTGAATAGTATTCACGAACTTTAAGAAGAGCCAAACTTTTAATAGTTTTGATTTGAGTTTCTGAGAACGAAATAGGACAATAATAAATAAAACGGAGCGGAAAACGAATCGAAAACGGAGCGAGATAGGCAAAAAAAAAAACAATTTTTACTTTACACAGTTTCTAAGGGGGATGGAATAATCGAGACGCGTAAATAGAGGGGTCGCACCATACCAAAATATTGCACAAAAATTAATAAAAAAAAATTTTAAAAACTGGACATGCCAAAAATAATACGTTTTACATAGAGTTAAAAAATCTATGAAAAGTCCGGCTCATGCCTAAAGTACATGTATTATATTCACGTGAATCACGTGAATAGTATTTACGTGAATCACGTGAATACGAGCCTCACGTGTAGTTCGTGATTAATACACGTGTATTTGAGGTTGGTGTTTTCACTTTATTTTTTTAAAAACACTTGAACCAGAGATAAAGAGATGGGACACTTAAACAAAATTCGTCAAGAAAGAGATAGCCTTCTGTCGAAATTAAGCCAATACCAACTTAAATCATATGAATGTGTTAGTAAAATTTTTTTATATACTCACCAGTAGAGAGGATTTCACCCCTAGGGAGGCAAACTGATTCTCACCACAAGGAGATTTATTCACCGAAAGCGAGTCTTGGACACATTCAACGAACTGCATTAGACTTTTCGCTGAATAGTTGATACTTGAGAGGTCATATTAGTTGTCAAACTGGTAATATGTTAGACAGTAATCCAATAGTTTGGAACACTTACGAAAATATAATTTATTTTCATCACTTAAACACAATAAATTTGTAAAAAATTCTCATTCATATGCATTTTAACGACCGCAATATGTTCATTCGTTGTTATTTGGTACTTGGACTTGTATTTGAAAAACTTTCCAATATTTTTGAAGTCTGACTTAACAATTCAGTTATAGAAAAAAAGCGCTAAATTAAAAATCTCTACCAGAACATTTGTATCGTCTGAAGGTGGTCACTGCTTAAATCTGAAAGCCACCACGGCCTGAATCTTAACTGCAGTGTTGCTTGAAAACGTAGTTTTGTACTATTTGGAGTAGGTTTTTTCGATACGAATAAATAAGTACGAATTTATAATAGTATTGTACTAGTACTATTTCATTGAGAATAATTTTATATAGGTTGGGTATGCGTTACAGGACGTCTCTACTAGGTATAACATCAAGGCACAGAAAAATTTAACATTATTTCTGCCTTCATTAAGAATTAGCAGTTTTTCGGTTCTTTTCTCAAAAAAATTATCTTTTTAAATTGAATCGTGATATTTTCTCTGAAATTTTGATCTGTAAAGTAAGATTAATTGCAGTTCCCTCTTAATATTCTGTCCTAAAATGCTAACAACTGAAGGAACAGAAAAGTGACATGTTAAGAAATATATGAACATTATTATTGACATTTCATTAAGCCCCAGCAAAATCCTTGCTTACATGTAATCGATAAAGTAATCCAAAAAATTTGAATAGTGGATAACCATATCGCTTGCGGAACCCATTATTTCTATAAAAACATGGCATTGGAAGTAATCGATGAAGCTTTCGCACACAAAAATAATTATGTTTCATAAATCTCATTGAATAACTAAGATTTTCCCAATCACCAATAATTTGTTATCTACTTTGAAGTTGTTAAATAAGATATCGCTTTGTACATATTACATATTAGGAAAGCGATTGAAATATTGAATAAGGATCTTCGTGAAACACTTGCTAAACAAGGCGAAAGTGTACAAAAACGATGTTAAAATTTAATGAAAGTCTTCTTTTAAATAAAAATGCTCTTATTTGGAAGATATCATATGCATATATATATATCTGTGAATTCAGGACCTTAAATGAGTAAATTATCGTTATAAAACTTAACATAAAATTAGCAATTAATTTCACTTAAATATTTAAATGACGTTAATTTTCAAATATTCAATCTTGGCCATGAGCAGCTTAAAGTAAGAGTATGAGTGCGTTGTATTTTGCCACAACTTTGCTTAAAACGGTTAATAGTTTAATGTTAAAATAATTTTATTATTGAAGTAAGTTTACCGTTTGAATTTATTGTTATGTAGTGAATATTCGGCAAAAAATTATTTAATTTTCCAAACTTTGATGAATTTTATCTCCTAAGCTATAAAAGAGCTTCTTTTATATTACCCCTATTGAGTTTAAGAAGACTATATACATATGATCCAAATCGAAAACAAAATAAAGAAGTGTGGGTCATAAAGTAGAATTATGCAAAATATAGTTTTTTGCTCTTATCTCGACTAAGAAAAGGTAAAAATGGTTGAGTTCAAGATAAAATTTAAAATATTCTGCACTCTCAGCATAGAGGGTCAACAGAAAAATGTAATTTATTCTCTACTTCTTTTAGAAAGAAAAGAATATGCCATAAGTCCACCGCTTACAACATTTTAGTTCAAAGCAACTTTGATTTAGGAGAACATTTATATTTTTTTGCATTGCAACCCTATTTATAGAATCTGACAATAATACTTGACAACTATGAGGTGAATCGCGTACACAATACATGAGCCTTCGAAAAGTATACAAAAAGTTAAAGAAGAAGCATGAATATGGCGGGAAATATGAAAAAAGTCATTGCCAAAGAGAAGTTTCCCATCTCTTTATCTCTGACTTGAACACGTGTAACACGTGAAACTGGAAGCTCTTATTTATAGTCTAAATGAAAAAATTTAAGTTGATACCTTGTACCGGGTAGAAGTATAAGTAACTACTTCATTGATATCAAAAGTTGCACTATCAACCAAAAATTGTTCTCACCTAATAAGAACATAGTGACAACTTCAGTCAACTCGAGTCGCATATTTTAGTTTACAGAAACACTTTGGCTATTGAATTCCTACGAAAATAGAATTGAAACAAGCGAGACGAGTCACCGACTTTTCTCATTTTATTACAGAGACGGTGCAAGTGAGGATGACGTCATTATGGCGTCAAAGTGAGGAAATATTGTGAGAACTGCGGTGACAAAAGTTGCAGAAACGAGCTACAGCACTGACATTTCCGAAATCACAAATTTCCGACGAGTTGAAGTGAGCGACTTTTTTGTTACAAAAATATTGCTTTCCGTCTTAATTATTCTTAATTAATAATTTAGTTATTGCATAATAAACAATAATATGATGCTTAATTTGACGAATTTCTATAAGAACAGATAAAATGTTCTTCTTCTTATCATATTTTGCATGTTCACAATGACTCACATCAGTCGAACAGTTCTACTAACGACTACTGAACAGATATTTTCTTCGCAAATTTACGACGGTTTATTTTCATCAACTCAATAGATATTTAAATTTAAGCAATCTTCGGAAAATCAAAACAACAACAATTGCACTGAAATTTTAGTAAATTTTCGATTTTGGAAATTTCAGCAGTGAAGTGAATACTCACAATTAAAATTTATATTTCAAAAAGGACTTAATTTAAAAATTTTTAAAAGCAAAAAATTAAATCCGGATCTTTTTCTTCAAAATATCTTTGATTGTTTTATATTTAAGAAAAAAGTTAAATTTAACACGTAAAACTTCAACTTTTGTACAGTCAAAAATTAGATGTACAAAAGTCAAATTAGATGTACAAATCACATCGATCAGTGTCACAGTTAGACCTCTTTTACATTGATCAAGACTTGAAATTAAGTATTTTTTATGAATTCAAGTTTATTTATTCATTGTTTGCTTTCTATTAACAAAAACAGCAAATAGAAGCAAATAAAAAAATTGCTAAAGCTTATAAACAGCAAATAATGAATTCTTAAAAATGTGATAATAAAATACCAACGAATTGCTCTGCGTAAATGAATTAGCATAAATTTATAGCTGCAGCTAAACAAACGAACGCTCATACCCAAAATATAATATCAAGCGCTCTGCCAAAAATGCGAAAAGAACAAGAGGAATAAAAAAATTGACATTTCAGCGTAAGAGTACTTTTGACCTTCCGTCGCTTCCGATGTGCGGCGAATTGCCTAGTCTCATTTTAAACATGTCAACAGTTGACCGTCAATTCTTTCATATTCCTTTTTAAACTTGACGCTTCAATTTACACACGCCAAGACTTGACGGTCAATTGGTTTGCTTCTTCCTCTTCGTTTACGCTGATGACGAAATAAAATGAAAAAAATAACGGGACATCGAAGGGACACAAAACGAATTGCCCGAGAATTGACGGTACTATCAGCTTTGTTCTTTCCCCTTACAGCATGAGTAAATCGCCAAAAAACGCAAGAATTGACGGTCAATTGTTGACATGTAAACCGGGACCTACAAACTCACAGACTTGCTTTCGAGTCGTGACGTAATAGGGGTCCTAGCTTACTATTTCCAATAAACAGATCGGGGACGTTATTACCCAGTTGATCAGGCACCATTAAAATGAAACCCATTATTTAGACCACTCATTACTACCATTGAAAAAATTATTCTTTGCGAAAGGGATAGAATTATGTGTGCCTTATGTCAAAAATCATCAATACTAACACAAATGCTTTAAATGTAGTAGTAGTAAAATTTTCACCATAATTCGCAAAGAAAATCTTTTTCGCGTTAAATTTGACCACTAAGGCGTAAAACTTCCACCATGGCATGAAGTCGTGACTAAATTCTGCGGACTCTGTTGTCGACAGATTGTCACTGATGTGTAGGACTTTTATGTCGCTGTTGCCATTTAATGAAGCAAACAATTTATACTATTAAGTCATATCTATACAATGTGAAACTGTCAAAAACATTGAGAGTGGGAGCGGATGAACACAGATTACAGCAATCAAAATTTGTTCATTTTGTGAGTAATATGTAGGACAGCAATCAAGCAATCTCAACAGTGCTGCTGGGTGGCGCAACAAAATTTTTGCTAAGTTTGATTGGCGTGTCTTGTGAGCTTACAGTAATCAACCAACAATCAGAATCTGAAAGACAGTAAAATAGTTCATTGATTCAAATAATCTCGTGTGAGTTGGCCGCCTAGTACTATGCTCGATTGCGTGAAATTTCACTGGCAACAGCCATTTATTTGTTGCGTGAAAATTTTTACAGATATTTTGTTTCGAACCAACAGCTGATGATCAGCTTACAAATTTCGACAAGATGTAAATAAACAGCCACAATTTATTAGACGAAAAGCAGAAAATCATTTAAATTCTTTAATTTTCATATTTGTGATTATATAAATAGAAAATAAATATTTATACAAGTATGCATTACTTTTGTTGTGGAGCAGAACAAGTCATTAGTTTATGGCAGTCTGCAAGCTGCGAAGTTTTGCGACCGCCAACACCGCGGAAAGGTGCATTCGTATTTACAATTTCCAACAACTGCAATTATTAATTGCAAAACTTAAGAAATAGTACAAAAATATTATATAAATCAGTAACATTATTCTTTTGCTTGCACTTTTTTCTTAAATGATATGGCGATTGTCACTTTTCACAGCAAAATAAATGGTCGGTTCAATTAAATTGCCGTGAAAACAATGTTGCTAGATGCATGTTGCGAAATATAGTACTAGATTTTTCGCAGCGAAGCATAGTACAGCTTTGACGAAAAAGTTGTGAAATGTTCACGGTTGTTTCACAGCTGTCATTTTTTGTATGGAGATTTCAGTGGTATTTCACGTGAAGCCGAACAGAGTACTATGCTTTAGAGATCAATACATGAACTATGTCTTAATTTACTTAAATAATTTTTAGTTTAATATTTAATGATATGCACATTAAATATGCGCTTAAACTGCAAGAACATAGGCATTTGCTGCTAATATCCCAAACTATTTGACACGCGGTCCTTTGTTTCAACAACAAAACCAAAAAACATAACAAATTGGCCATTTCAGCCCTTGAAAAGACTTTGACCGAGCTTCTTATGATCAATTGTGTGTTATCAAATGTTTGCACACAATTGACCGAGAACCGAACCTACATGTTTTATGCCGACTCCGAACGGTTAATGTTCATGTTCTCAAGAAGCTTTACATGGCATTATTTGCTCTCTGAGGTTTGCCATTGTCTGCAGAGAAATGGTGACCGATCAGAAAAAATTTTGTTTAAATAATTTTCTAACTAAGAAAGGCCGAAACTAAGCCGAAACAGTTTAGAAGTAAACTTAAAAAGTTGAAAAATTTGTCCGTTGAGTTTAAATAGTTTTAAAACTAAAAGAAGCTGAAAAACTTGACTTAAAAGACTAGATGAAAAATTGTACTTAAAAGTTGAAAAAAATAGTCTTTTAGTTTTAAATTTAAATTGATTTCAACAAACGAAAGGATCAAAATTTTAACTTCAAGGTTGAAAATGTGTATCTATAGGAAAAATTTTGGTTTCCACCAAAAAAATTGCACTTAGGATGTAAACTTAAACTTAAATTTTTAACCGTGTATAAAATACTGCACCATACTTTTCATTTACTTTTAAATAAAAGTAAGTTTCACAGGCCCTTATAACTTATGAAAGATAAAAACTAGTGATGTGAAGACTGGATCGCTTGTTGAAAAATATTCTGGCATTAATGTAAATAAACATGACTATTAAAAATAATAAATTTTAAAATTCAAAATGGGACGTGACACCTTTAAACATTTTTTTATTTTAATATTTTAAAATGCGTAAAAGTTGAATACAAAATAAGATATCATTTGAAAAATTATCTAAAAAAAATTATCTAATTATCTAATAAAATGTTTTTTTGGAAAAACATTTCGCAAACAAATTTTTTTTAATTATTTTCATCACATATATTGCTACTGGAATTTTTTTCAAAAATCATTAAAAAAATCATGCCGGGCGTGATAAACAAAAACTACTGGAACCGATCGTACTGAAATTTTAATATGTTGTTTTACACTTGTCGATGAATGGAATAAACTACGGACAGAAAAATTTGTCTTATAGTTTTGAGTTTTTTGCCGATTTTGGCCAAAAAACTTGACAATTTTCGAAAAAACGCCGCCATTTTGTTATTTTTCAACCAAAATTGTATCTTCTAGTTCATTCTACTGCGGTTTCGATGCAGATAAAAACCGTGCAGATAAAAACCGTTTTTGACAACAGTCAGTTCCCTTCTCAAGAGAAAATTAGTATTTGTCAATACTACCTCTTTTCTTGTATCATGGCTAAGATGGATAAGTAAGCTTTTATATTTAATAAATTGATTTAATTAAAATTTGTATTCTACGCGATTATGGTATTTCTGTTTAGATTTGTTATTAGAAAGAAGGCGACCAATGTGAACAGCGATGAAACATCTTCAAGCGTTTAATAAATGTGAATTTAATTAAAAAATATGCATAAATATATGTTTCTTTAACTTAAAAATAAATTTTTTTGTGTTTGGTAAATTCTTTTCCAGTTTGGTAAATTTTTGGATGCAATTTGCTAGAATAAAATGTTTGAGAGTGGCCGCCCTGGCCATGTCCCACAGTGTTGCGAGTGTGGCAAAAAATCACAAAAATGAAGTGTCAAATTGTTGGTATTTTTTTGTACAATTTGGAAGAAAACACATCTATTAAGAGATACCAAAAAGAAATTTTACAAACAATATTACAAGCTGGTCGCATCAGTACATCAAAGTTGCACTATAAAAGAATTATATACTTTAGTGAGATGAAGACTTTTTTGTATGCCAAATGTAAGTATTTATTATTAATTGTTTTTAAAGATGTGTGTATCAAAGTGCACATTTCATTATAAAATGTAGTTTTTTCTTACTACAACACTGTTTTATTATTTGTTTTGATTACTTTGTTCGCGGTACCGTTACTCGAAAAAAAATTATTTTGTGAAGTGAAAATATCAAAAGTTACAAAAGTTCAGTGGACAATTAAAAATATACATTTAATAACACATTTTTAAAATTTTGCGTGGAACTTGTTACAAGTATGTACTTTAATTTAAAACAAATTCTAGCTGCAGAGAGGTGCAGATAGATTTTTAATAATTTTATTTGCAGTGCCTCTTAATGTGAAAATACGTTCGATTTTTGAAGTATGGCTGTCAAATAAACAATTAAAGCGCAGTGATTTAATAAGCGCTATGGTAAAATATGTTGAAGAAAATGCAAAAAAACCTATAGATAACAAAATTTTAAGAAAACAATTAGATTTGTTAGCACTTAAATTCCAAAACTTATGGAATGCCAGCTATCGTATAAGAGCGTCTTTTGAAGAGCGGCACGCATCATTGCTCGATCAGTGCATAGAAATAAAAGGTTTAAGCGACACAATTGCTCATGCGAGTCCACCAATTGATCATGTAAGTTTATTTTTTCGTTTCTATATTTAAAATAAATAACATTTCTGTATATTTCATAGGAGCCAAGTACTAGTAGAGGCAGGCCAAGAATCGCGTTTGAAGATGCAAGCGAGCGAAGTAAACGGTACAAGGTTCATGAGCGAATCTCTTCAACACCCCCTGCACAAATAAAAGCGGCTACAAATTTTTTAAGAAAGCACGATGGTTCGGAAACTGATAAGACGTTATCAATCTATCAAGCACTTGCTTTATTCTATGATTTAAAGTTATCAGTGCGGAAATATAATTTATTGCGATCTGTAGTCAATGTTATTCACCCCAACTTATTTCCAAGCTATTATGAATTGAAAAAAGCTATGGACGAGTTGTTGCCAAAACCTTTAATTCTACCTGAAACAACCGCGGCAGTACCACTGCAAAGTTTATTAAATAAGACTGCAGATAGTTTACTACAAACCGTAGATATTTCTTCAGATATGAATGTTCTTACACAGTGCAAATGGGGTTTTGATGGTAGCTCAGGTCATAGTATGTATAAACAAAAATTTTCAAGTGAAACAGATACCGATGAATTCGCCTTTGTAGCTGCATTAGTTCCTTTAAAAATCTGCAATTTAGAAAGCAGTCGCGAAATTTGGACCAACAACTCTGCTTCATCAACACTTCTGTGTCGCCCAATTAAGTTCATTTTTATCAAAGGAAATCCTCGTTTAATACACGAGTTTGAACTTGAAATGACAACACAAATCCAAGAACTTTTAAACCATACTGTTAAAATAAAAAACTTTGAAATAATTGTGAAATATGAAATGTATCTTACGATGATTGATGGAGCAGTGGCTAATGTACTATGTGATAATAAGTCACCTGCCACATGCTATCTGTGTGGTGCAACACCAAATCAAATGAACACATTTCAAACTTTTCAAAGGTCAATTCATGAAGATTTTGCTAGATATGGCTTATCAACATTACATGCATGGATCAAGTTTTTTGAATGTGCAATGCATATATCTTACAGACTGCCTTTAATGTGTTGGCGAGTACAGGGTGAAGAAGACAAACGAATATTCAATGAAAACAAGGAACGGATTTGTAAAGAGTTTAAAACTAAAATGGGATTGCTTATTGATAGGGTCAAAACAGGATATGGTACATCCAATGACGGTAATACTGCAAGACGATTTTTTAATAGAATAGAACTTTCTGCGGAGATAACAAACCTTGATATTAATATGTTAAGAAACTTTTCATTAATATTAAGAATTCTTGCTAGTGGAAAACAAGTTAATGTAAATACATTTGAAAATCTTTTGAAGAATACATACGAAATATATATCAACAATTATTCGTGGTATAAAATGCCTGCAACAGTTCACAAAGTTTTGGCGCAAATTATTAAAACCTTCAATATTCCTATTGGAATGCTCTCAGAAGATGCATTAGAAGCAAGGCACAAAGAATTTCGAAATATCCGTAGAAACAACACTCAAAAAACTTCTAGACAGGCTTCCAATAAAGACCTTATGGTAAATTTATTACTTACCTCAGAGCCACTCATTACTTCACATAGAAAAGTTTGCAGCAAAAAGCAGTCCATTTCTGAAGACATTAGTCAATATATTTTATTAAGTGGCAGAGAAACTGAAGAAGAGTGTATTTTAGAAAGCGATTGAGAAGTAGAAAGCGATTTGGATTAAGATTTATGTAATTATTTCTCTTTATTGTAATAAAACAAGAAATATTTCACTTTTTATATTTCACTTATATGGGAGGTGGGCGTGTCTGTGGGCGCATTTTGATCAAATTTGGTACAAATATTAGAACACGTTAAAAAACGATATGTACCAAATATGAACATTCTAACTTCAAAATTGTGGAAAATATGGCTATTTTTAAAATTCACTTATATGGGAGGTGGGCGTAAAAGTGGGCGGATTTTGATAATTTTCAACAGTCTCTTAATAATACCCTAAGAAGCTTCTGTACCAAGTTTCATTGTTCTGCGAATGTTTCTTCTATTTTTTGCCGCAGTTTGTATGGGAACGCAACACTGTGTGTCCCCTTAAATAATTGATTTAGAAAACTTCCACAATAATAACAGATAAAAGATTATTACAGAATGAATTACCTGCCAGAATTTGACAACACTTGTCTGATAAAGTGGTGAATTCACATACACAATACGTGAGTTAATGAAAAAATGGGTAGAACTAGCACAGCTATCATACAAAATTTTTTGTTTTCATTTAAAAATAAGTTTCCTATATCTTTATCTCTGATTGAGGTCTTCATTTAATCGGCAACATAGGTTATCAAATAGTCCAAGAGGACCAAGTTCGGAACCTGGAGGAACACCACGTGAAACATTTTTATAAAGAAGAAAACCCTTGGTTGACTTAAACTCTTTGCATTCGATTACTTAAATAACTAGACCCAAGATTAACAACACTATCACAAAATCAATAGAAAAACTTAAGCTTCTGACACAAATATTTATGGTTTACTTTATCAAAGGCTTTTGAAAAGTCAAGTAAACAGAGTAGAGTCATAGAACCAGCATCAAACTCGGGTCGAATATCATTCATCATCTTTACTAATACAGAGTAGCATCCATACCCTGCCTTAAAACCAGACTGCAGGGAAGATAAAAGTTTTTCTCAAATAAAAATTAGCTTATTTGTTGAGCCAGAAATTTCAGAAATTTTAGACAAAGGTGATAAAAAACTTATGGGCCTGAAATTATAAGGCCCAGAAGGAAATTATTTTTTAGCTACAGGATGAACGATGGCAACTTTCCAAATGTTAGTAAATGATGATGTTGTTAATTAATGATATGTGTATGTGGACATATTGTATAAAGCATAATAAGTTTAATGAAGTTAATTGGAATGCCATCAATAGAAATTGCATTAAATTTTATCGGCGAGATGGAATTTCCAACATAAAGTTCATTAACTGTAACAAATTGGAATTATTGTTGCAAGGTTAGATTGTTACGGAGGCACAAATCATCATTAGAGACAGAAAGAGTATTATCCCTTCCGGGAATGCTATGCCATATGGTATAGTCATTTTCAGTGCCTGTTTTAAGGCAGAATACCTATAAATACTATTTTTTTAAATATTTATATATAAAGTTTTTTGTACAAATAAACTTACAAAAAATTAAAATTAGTGGACTCAGTAAATTGTTCAAATTAAGAAAGCGAGGGTGCCTCTCAAGTTTCTTATTTTACGATAAAAGATCACTTCGAACTTTGATATATATTAGCTGTGTTTTTAACCAAGCGAGTTCCAAAAAACGACAAAGTCGCGTAAGAATATTTTTTTAAAACTTGGAAGCATTTTCTGAAATGTCAAAACAGTATTAAAAAACATAAACAAATCTAAAACAAAAACATTTCAAAAAACAAAAGTTGCTAAGCATTTGCAGAAACTGATGAATTTCTGATGAGCAGCAGATTTAAATTAAAATTAAAAGAGTGGAGCAGAATAAAAGAAGTGTTGTGATTGTTTTATGTTCAAATGTTTTATTCCATCTGTTCACTATGTTGCTAATAAAACTGTTTCATTTATTTTCTTAATTTTTTGACAGTTTATATTTCAATTTCAAAGTTTGACAGATAGTGCTGCATACATTTTTCAAATTTAAAGTACTCGAAAGTCGGTTCTGTAAATATAGCCGATACTTAAACAATTTATAAAATTAAACGCTTGAACAACCAACATTTTTTAAATAATGAGTATATTTAATCTATCTTGTTAGTTAAACTTATTAAATTTTGTGTTTTTATTGTTTATAATGGTCAAAAAGAAATTTTGAATATTTCGTAAGGAGTATTCGGTACAAAAAAATTTTGATTTCCTGAATCACTACTGACTGTCAACAAGTTACAGTTGCCACCTTTATGGGAAATTTACACAATTATTGAAACATAACTTGGAAGCATTTTTATTTCGTTTGGTCGGCAAACTTTTAAGCGACTAACAGTTTTCTGTGTTATTTAAGCGATTATTCATATGATAAGCGGTCGTTTTTTTACAACTCGCTTGGTAAAAAACACAGCTATTATTACAAAAATTACTTAATTTGATAACTTTATATATGTAATTCAGCCTCAACGTAATGCTCACTGACCGTAAGAGAGGAATTTATCACTCTACAAAGAAACTTAATCTTAGCAACCTGTAAAAAACACAGCTATTATTACAAAAATTACTTAATTTGATAACTTTATATATGTAATTTAGTAGATAATCATTACTTTAGTCAATGTAAAAAATATTACTCTTTATCAGAAAAGAGCATTTTAATCAAATAAGCATAATTAGCAGCTAAGCTCACAGCCTCAACGTAATGCTCACGAAAGCGTTGCCTTACACATTTTTCGAGCTCGATAGAGAAGAAGAACAAGAAAAATGTCGCTCTTTCGAGCTTGAACTTTGCTTGAACAATTTCTTCGAGCACGATTCGATCACATTTAAGCAGCTGATAGAACAGCTTCACCAAATTGACAGCTCGAAATTTGTAATTGTTTTTTGAAAACAAACACGCTTATTATCCTAAAATATAAGTGCTAATGTTTTAAATATTATGAATAATATGTTTTTTTATTTAAATAACTCATGAATTTCAAGCAAATAATCAATTTTTTCTATTGCAAAATTGTTAACAGCTGTTGTGCTTGAAACTAGCTTGAAGTCGTTCCGTTCCTTTTGATAAAATCACTGAATTTGACAGATAATAAAATTACTTAAACAGCTTGAACTTTACTTGAAGTGCGTACGGAAGCGGAGTTATTAATTCCTCCAGAGCTTATAGAGCTATATCATAAAGTGACAATCTTCAACTTTAGCTTTAGCAGTACTACTAGGTGTGTTTCCGTACTCGATTGTAGTAACTTGCAAGCTGCTAGAACGTGTTTCCGTACTTTTTCTAGCTCAAAAGAGAGAAGAAGAACAAGCACAAAATCGCTCTCTCGAGCTCGAAACTAGCTCGAAGTGTGCTGGAAGATTTTCTTCCAGCATTATAAGAACAAGCATGAAGAAGAAGAAGCAAACTTCTAATCGACATTTTTAATATGTTTCATGTTTATGTTGTGCGGTTGAAAATAAATTTACAAATAGTAAAATTCAATTCATAACAAAAAATACATTTTAAAATGAAAAATGTAATGAATAGACAAATCTTAATTTGCATTGTTTACGTTTGATAGGCAATCAGCTGTTTTTGTGCTTGAAACTAGCTAGAAGTTGTTTCCGTACTTTTGACAATTTTTTCAAATTTCGTTTTACTCTCTCAGCTTGAACTTTACTCGACTTTTACTCGACATTGTGTACGGAAACACACCTACTAAAGCTCTTGCAGAGAATATATAAGGATACTCTCTTGAGTTTAAAAGCCGGAAGGCCAGCCAAAATTTCTACGAAGATAATCTTTTATAAATCCAATAAAAACATGAAGCAACAATTTTTTCTAAACATAAAAGTAAAATATGACTAAAATATTTTCTGACATGTAGAGACCCAAGTAACAATTTTAGCCGTATATTAATTCTTGCAGAGCTTATAGTGCTATATCATAAAGCAATAAGCTTCAACTTTAGCTTTAGTAGCGCTACTAAAGCTCTTGCAAAGAATATATAAGGCTACTTTCTTGAGTTAAAAAGCACTATTTTTGCTTCATATGAGGAGCAAAAGTAGCTGCTAGCTTTAAAAAGAATCCCTGTCGAAACTAAATAAGAACTCTTGCAAAGCCCGTTTTTATTCAAATTTTGTCTAAGTATGTGTGAAAAAAAAAACTCAATAGATATATAAAATTTGACAAGTATTTGTTATGATTACAATGACAAATAAACTAAAGATATAATAAAGTGTTAATTATATCATACTAAAAATATTTTGAATTTTGGTGCGCTTTTGAATTCATCGGAAATATGAATGTCATACTTCGAAAAAATACAATGGATTTCAAAAATAATTTAAATTAAGGAGTGTTTATAATTTTAAAATACTTAAAAAAAATTTCAACATTCCTTAAAATTAGCTGAACATGCTTCAAATTCTTTACTTTATAATATAAATTTTATAAAAATCAACATTCCCATGACTTTTTATTTGTAAGAAGATCGCCATTTTGTCTGATTTTTGCATGTTAGCTGTATTTAACATTTATTAGCTTTGAAAATGCAGTCAATATATACAACTTAAAGCTAAAATTATACTGAATCTACCGGTTTTAAAACAGCTCTGTAGTAATTTTTATTGCAGTTAAAGGTTAAAGAGCCTTTACAAAACTAATAACAAATTTCCGAGTTCTGCTTTTTTGCAGATTTTATAAATTTCTCTAAAGAACAATATAAAGTTTTAGAACTAAGAATGGTAGAAAAATTAACTATCGAACATTTTACTTATAAGTTGCGGCATTTTACTTATAAGTTAAGGCAACCAGCAGCAAAACAAGCTCACTCGTACCTAGTAGCTCCAACAATGTTACTTGGGGAGTATAGAATTATTTCAAAACATCTCACTAACACAACCACACAATTACAAAAAGTGGAGAGGTAGGACAAGATTACCAACGCAATTAGAAAAACTACACATAATTTTCATAAAAAAAATAATATATTTGGATATACAGGAAGCGCACATTGTAATTTAAGGATTACAAAAAATCATTTTTCACATGGACATTCAGATCAAAAATACACTCAATGACGAAGAATACACAATAGGTCTGCTCCCGTACGTAAGTTTGTAGCAGAAATTCGCAAGTTGAAAAATTTGAGAGAGTTTTTGCAAAAACAGGGAACAGGGTTTTTGCAAAAAGTTACAACTTTTGATGAAACGTCAAAAACATATGTTCATTTCTTTTGTAAACATTTTGAACCTGACATTTCATCCAATATTTCCAAATCTTCAGTTTCCGACTGCAACAAACTGTTGGTGACAGAATTACTATAGTTGATATCTAAGGAAGAAAATACGCTATTTTTTATTGGAAAAAAACTATATAAAATATACTTACATTTTATTCTGCTTAATGTGCCTGTCGAACAATTCTTTTCCACTTTTCTCGACATGTTGCTTTAATGTCTGCCTTTCTAATTTAACTTTATTTAATTTTTTTTATCAGCTGACATTAGCTGACGCAACATAAGCTGTCAAAATATGACACTTGCTAATTGCTGCGAATTTTGCAACTCCAAATTTGTGTAGCAGAAAATAGCAACATTTGTCAAGGACTGAATTTCATATTTTCGCTCTCTTTTGCGATTTTTTTGGGTACGGGAACAGGAAATCGTAGAAAATAGCTCGAATTCGTGCGAATTCGTACGAATGTTCAAGTACGGGAACAGACCTAATATTCACAACTACACAACAGTTTACTGTGAGCCTCAAAAATGAGTAGACACATCCCTGCAAGACAAGTCTAACCAAAACTCCAACACATTTATACATTTTTTGATGACAACTAACACAAACGAACCTACTTGTTATACATTTGTTTTTCTTTGATGCATGTTAGAAAGTGAAGATGCAGTAAACTTAACGTATTACGTAAAGTCGCATATGCGAGACAGAGAACACTGATAGACGCGTCCATCAAGTACGCCATTTTCAATTTAGTTTCCAAAAATCCTGATAGGTAAAAAACATGAAATCCACCCAAATATTAATTCCCACTGATTTTAAGATAAGTAAGTGATCAATAATCTTATTAAATTTACTTATTAATTTATATTTTTAGTAACAATGCAATCATACAAAAAATTGAGAGTTCCGTATGTTTGATTGCTGAATTTAAGGAGGTCTGCACGGTCCAAAAGCAAGCACATTGTCATTTAATTTTTTAGAGGCTGTTTATTTCTGAAGTATGACTCAAATTATATTTTGTACGAGTGTGTTAAGCTAAGTTTCAAATGAAATTTAAATTGTTCCTTTATGCAATATATTTTATATATTATATGTAACCATAATATAATTTTCAATCATTCATTTATATATTGCTAGTTTTGTGTTTACATTTTTTCAATACAAAGTATTAATAGTCAGAACTAACTCATATTTACGTTATAGCTGACGTGAGTGAGGGAGAAGACTTACTGTTTGGTGGGGTTTAAAATACTTTCGTAAGAAAGTGACAGCAAATCACAAGTTTCCATAAGGTGTAACCAATATTTTTGTTTAAGCTGACATGAGTGAGCGAGCAAGCTATATGGTTGGTTGCTCTTCAAAATACTTGCGGAAGAAGGTGATAGAATGTCACACGTACATGAGAGTTTCAGTCTGATTTTTCAAATTGCCCTTAAAAAACTGATAGGCCCATGTTATACGATGTCCGTTTGTCCGACCGTTGTTGTTGCTTTCAATGTGAAACTGTCAAAAAACAGTGAGAGTGAGAGCGGATGAACTTTTTGCAAGCGAACAAAATGAACACATTTTGTCCGCCGTTCATGTCAGCAGACAACGAGCAGGACAGTGTGGCGGTGTGGTGAAATAAGTTTTAATACACTTCAGTAGCTAAAAAGTACCATTTTTTAAGGAAAAGTACTACTATACTACTATAACATAAAGGAAAAATAGTTGTTTTTAACCCTTATTTTTGGCAGATTATATTATTAAAAATATTGACAAGAAAGTGGAGTTGCAAGAATCGGTAAATAAAATTATTAATATATTATTGGAATTCATTTATTAATTTAATAATAAATATTTTCTAATATTAAAAGCTACCAAGTCGTAATCGGTTCCCATGTTGAATAATCAACAAACAAATACAGCTTTCAATCACTTTTGTATCTACGCAATGTTGCTATTAAAAGTAATTGTTTTCAAAGTGCACGAACTAAAGTGCAGTAGAAAAAGGTACTTAAACTGAATGAAATGTCAAATGTGTCCGCCCTAAGTTTTCTGTCGTGTAACCAACCAGCGGACAAGAGAGTAAAAAGTGTTCATTGCCGTCGGACAAACGGACATCGTGTAACATGGGCCATAGAAACTTTGTTCTGCATACTAACCAAAATTAGCGACAGCACTACGGGTTATATAACGAGTCATTTTGCATTTTACTCTTGTACCAGGGATGATATTTTGAGTGGAATTATACTTTTTTGAGTACTATTGGCTCTACAAAAAAGTACCCGAGTACCTCCTTGCCGAAAAAAGTACCCTGGTACTTTTATATTTTATACTTTTACTATTAATTTCATATTTAACTCCTTATATCACATATAGCTTTCACGATCTGCAAGCACAGAACACACAAAACAAGAAGTGAACTCACTGAGCCTAATGAATAAAACGTAAGGAACTGCTTTTCCTTGGAATTTCTAAGGAATTACTTAAGTGTGGTATGAATAAGAACTTAAAAAATTCCTTTTTCCCTAAGCAATTCATTATTTCCTTAGTAAAGGGAAATTTTATGATATTTTCCTTAGTTTTTCAAGACTTGTTTTTGAATATACCAAGGAATTGCTTTTGCCAGTTAAGGATTTGCTTAGGATTTTTCAAGCTGCTCTACCCGTAGCTTGTATTTGTGGAAGTTAGTTTTAATTTGTCATTCACTAAATTCAGAAGTGAAAATGGCTCAGTTTCTTAATATAGGTAAGAACAACTTTAATAATGTGCGAAAATAATGCAGTAATGACGATTTTCAGAAGTTTTATCGTTTACAAAGAACATACATTTGATTCATAGGAACAAAATTAAACAACACGTGCAAGCAACACACAACTGTTTTTGTATGTATCTGGATATATATAAATTTTTTTAAAGGTAAAGGTACAATTTCTTTAAGTAAATGCAGCAATAGCTTAAACTTTTATTCACACGAGAATAAACCGGTTATTTCTTGGCTAAGCTATTGCTTATTAAGCAATACCTTAAGGGTTATGTTATGCTGGCGGTCATGAGCTCGTCATGGGCAGGATTTGTTGTTTCAATGCAAAAAAGAAATTTGAGAGAGTGAGCGAGGGAACAAATTTTGACCACCGTGGTCACCAAATGATTTGGCTGTCGATACCAAATCACTGAATCAAAACAGTGTTGCGTAGTGGAAATTGTCACAATATTTGGTTTTTAGTATTAAAGTAGTGCTGCAAGGTGTGAGAATAGTGCATACATTTTAGTAAAAAATGTATAAAGGAACATATAAAACTTAATTAATAGGAACACTTATTGCTAGAAAGTTTTAATAAATTGACTTATACAATGCTGAGCACAATGTATCACTTCAGTTTATTCTTTATTAAACATAGAAACGACAATAATATTTTGCATAAAGTACTAAAAGTAGCAAAAAGTGTACCAGTGATCAGGGATCATATGACCGCCAGCATAACATACTTTGGGCACGACATTCATCAAACGGAAAAAGAGAGTAAAAACTCGTGCCCATGACGAGCCCATGACCGTCAGCATAACATAGTCCTAAGCTTCCCAAGTAACAATTTTAGCCGTATATTAATTCTTGCAGAGCTTATAGTGCTATATCATAAAGCAACAAGCTTCAACTTTAGCTTTAGTAGCGCTACTGAAGCTCTTGTAGAGAATATATAAGGCTACTTTCTTGAGTTTAAAACAGAGAAGGGCACAAATTAAATTGCCTATCCCATGGGATTGGAAGCAAAATGCTGCTTGCGTGACGTCGACACATGAACAGTATAAGCTACGTCGTGTGTCCTACGATCGTATGCATTCGGCTGTTGCTTTGTTTTTATTTTGGCAGCAAATCAAGACAGTTGCTTTTCAGCATTTGTTGAAATAACATCTCTTTGCGAAATTTTTTAAAATATAGCGAGAAAATACGTAATATTGATCTTCGTTTTTCTCTGCTTAACACACAATCATAGAATGTGATGGTATGTGTGTGCCGATCGCTGGTTTAAAAGCACTATTTTTGTTAAAGCACTGTTAGCTTTAAAAAGAGTCCCTGTCAAAACCAAATCAGAGCTCTTGCAAAGCTTTTTTTACTATTTGTTTAGCTCCAAAACCGTAGTAATGATGATATCGATAGAGCTTGTCGTGTTTAAAGACAACTTTGCTTAGAACTTTTAAGAATTTGTCAAAGTATGTGTGAAAAATAAACTCAGTAAATATATAAAATTTTATAAGTGTGAGTGGCAATTGCAATGACAAATAAATTAAACAAAAAATAAAGTGTTGATTATTTCATAATAACAATATATTCATATGTTCGTAATATGCTGCGAATTTCGGTGCGCTTTTAAATTTATCAGAAATGTGAACGCAATACTTCAAAAAACTACAACGGGCTTCAAAAATAATTAAAATTAAGGAGGGTTTATTATATTTAAAATACAGCGTGGGCCCTAACAACTGTCGCATGTTTTTTAAGCGCCCCTGTATCAAGCATTGAATGCATAGACTTTTTACCGTTACTTATTTTATTTCTTCCATTGATTGTGCAAGCAACTGATCTTGTTATATGTTTAAATAGTTGTTATTAAAAGTTTGTGAGTGATGGAAGCAAAAAGAGAGCTTGTTCAGAAATTGCATATGCAGGGCAAGAAAACTAGTGAAATTGTTAACATCCTAGGTAATATAGGTGTTAAACGCAGATTTGTTCAACGCACTGTTGCTCGATTCAAGGCAACTGGGAGCGTTGAAATTTCCAAAAAACCTGGTCGGAAATGCACCGTTAGAACTCCGGGTCTGGTAAAGACAGTACGAGAGCGAATAAGGAGAAATTGTGCAGTTTCAGGGAGACAACTGGCCAAAGACCTAAATGTGAGCCGCAAAACCATCCGAAACATCATAAAAAAAAATTTAAAGATGAAAGCTTACAAAAAAAAAGGATTCATGGTCTTACGGAGCGGCAAAAGAAACAACGGACGGAAAGAAGTTCTTTGCTCCTTCAGAGGCACGCAAACTGTGACATTGTGTTTTCTGACGAGAAGTTGTTCATTCTGCAAAAAAGTCACAATCCCCAGAACGACCGCGTATATGCACCGAGAATGTGCGACATTCCAGCAGATAAAAAGGCTATTGAGAGGTACCAGAACACCACATCAGTTATGGTTTGGGGAGCCATATCCACAAAAGGCAAGTTATCCCTCCTTTTTATTGACAAAGGCGTAAAAATCAATGCCCAATATTATTTGGATGAAGTTCTTGTCAACCATTTTCACCCTCATGCATCTGAGCTTTTTGGCATTGAGCCATATTGCTTCCAGCAAGACTCTGCTCCGGCTCACAAAGCAAGAACTGTTCAGAGTTGGTGTAAGGACAATATTCCGTGTTTTATTCCAGTGGATGAATGGCCTGCATCTTCTCCGGATTTGAATCCTTTGGATTTTTGTGTATGGGGATACATGTTGGAAAAACTGAAGAATCTTAAAAACATGAAAATTAAAATTAAAATTAAAATTAAAATTAAAATTAAAATTAAAATTAAAATTAAAATTAAAATTAAAATTAAAATTAAAATTAAAATTAAAATTAAAATTAAAATTAAAATTAAAATTAAAATTAAAATTAAAATTAAAATTAAAATTAAAATTAAAATTAAAATTAAAATTAAAATTAAGATTAAAATTAAAATTAAAATTAAAATTAAAATTAAAATTAAAATTAAAATTAAA